>BPLT01000044.1:0-1200000 GCA_019656295.1 Rhododendron mucronatum var. ripense | reverse complement strand
GGTCGTGTATTTGTCAGAAGTTAGTGACTTGCCGATGCGATCTCTGCGTTCTGTGAGGTTTGAGGATTATTCAGGTTAGTATAGGGCAAGTAGGGGAGTTGGTCTTGCAAGTATTGAACGATATGCCCTTGTTTTATAAAGTCATACTGGCTACACCTCCTGCTTCTCAACTGTTTGGGAGTATACCGAATCCTGACGAGGAAGTTAGGTCGTTGGAAATCATTTAGGGATAAGTTGGAATCGGTAATGGTGATGCTTGACCGGGATTTCGTTGCTGCAACGTGCTCTGATTGGTTGAAGAATTGTGGGAAAGAGATTGTTAACAAGGTTAATGGGAGGTACTTGATTGATTCGATTGGGAGTGGTCGGAACTTGCTTCTGCCGAGAAGTTGATTAGGGAGACTATGGACAGTAAGCAAGTGTGTTGGAGGGTAGTTTGGAGTGGCTAAAGAGTGTGTTTGGTTCTGAAATTGAATTGCCGTGGAAAAGGATTCGTGAGCTTGTTTTGGGAGATGATGCCGATCTGTGGGACGAGATATTCGAAGATGCTTTTGTTCAGAGGATGAAAGCTATTGTAGATACAGGATATGACGATTTGACCAGAGTTGTTAAGATGACAGAATCAATTCATGCCATTGCAGAAGCTCCGGGTGACGGGCATGGTTTCCAGGCCTACTTGAACAGATCTTATTTGGGAGGCGGGTTTGGTTCATGGAATCAAACAATAAGAAGGCTTATCCCCTTCACTGGTTTCCAGAGCACTCCCTGGGGAGAACGATTTAAGTAGCTGTCTTAATACCTACTTTGGTGCCGAAGTCAGCGGATTAGGGATGCAATTGACAGCTGCTGCGAGAGTGTTTCTTGAGGATCTCTTGAGCTTCCTAGAGTCTCCAAAGGCAGCTTGAGGTTAAAGGATCTAGGGCCATATCTCCAGAATAAGTGTTATAGGAGCATTTCTGCCATATTGATGGAACTCAAGAAGGAGATTGAACACTTGTCCTGCTGCCCTAGGAAACAGCAAGAGGGCATGGTCAGTCTGTGTTATCACCAGGTACAATTGTTGATAGAGCTCTATTTATTGGGCGCGTCCTTTTTGCATTTCAGAAACACTCAAGGCACATTTCCGGTGATACTTGGTTCGCCAAGGTTGTGGGTGAATGGAAACCAAGGATGCTGTTTCTGGGAATTCCGATTCCTTTGTTAGGCATTACAGTGTTATGGTTGATTTCTCCTAGGTCTGGTAGCTCTGGTAAGAAAAAGTTTGACTCTTCTAAAAGGCAAACCATCTCTGGCTAACACGGCTTTGTTTGGAGTGGATGATAGTTCGAGCCCACACTTGTGGAACTCATTAACATTGCAAGAGATCTTACCATTAGAGCTCACAACTTGTGGATATCATGGGTTTCTGATGAACTTTCAGAAATTCTCTCTCACGATCTAAGGCAAGATGATGGGTTATCAACAACAAGTATCATGAGAGTAAGTGGCATCTTCCCTAGAAACACCATGCCTGTTTTTTTCGTGTCATAAAAAGCTCTTTATTTTTTATCTTGATGGAGCTTGTCTACTGCTTTGCTTGGATATTTCAGGTGCTACAACTTTGTGAACGAACACCATTGTTATATACTTTCATATGGTATTGTAATTCTTGCTTTATACCAATTCATGCATGTGGAATGAAACATCTTTAAGGATTTCTACTTAGATGTAAGAGGCACTGATGGACGATGGTGTGAACGTATTCTGTCTTTAAAATAGAACATACGAGAGAAGAAACGAATCTGTATTACTGAATTAAGTCACCTAAATACAATGCTAATACAAGGTAAATAGAGAACATAACGAAGACCTAAATAGCACAAAAATCTATCCTAATCTCAAGAGAGGCGGCACAAAAACTAAGTCTAGAAAATAGAAAGATAGACAATAATATACTAGGAAATACCAATACATTCAGAGATGGAACCCAACGAAGGCAGTCCCATGATTGAGTTTTCACGGATAGGGTTGTTACGAATGGGTTTCTGCCTTACCAGGTACCCCAAAAGAAGTTTGTAGGACTCAAATCACCAAAAAAAAACTCTAATGTTAACAACCAAATCTAAAACTAAAGAAACACGTATATGTCTGTGAGTTAGCATATTAATGTGTGAAAGGCATTATTAATCTAAAGTTCTAAACAAGAAGTATACTCCATTCATGATGCCCAAGGTATGCCTGTGTCCTTCTTGTCCTTTTTCGTATGCTCTTCTTAATTGTTCCCACAAACTCCCCCCCCCCCCTCCTATTTTGTAAAGCTCCTAATTCTTTTCTGCCATTACTTGTCAAAAAACTACTGTCCGTATATTTAAGAAAATTTGTGTTCTGCTTAATTATGATGATTTGCTACTCTGAAGTTGCATCCAAGAATTTGTGAAATCTTGAATCTGGTTTAATTTGGATTCATCTTTAGAAAGGACTAAAGAGTAAGCAACAAATCAATCGGCCATCAGACCATTGAAGTTTGCTTGGAATGATGAGTATTATGTTAAAGAAGTTGTAAATCGGGACACACGGCCGCTCTAACCCATTAAAACGCAACCCGTATGATCCTTAAGTCCTTACTTCACAAATTAGCCACAGTTGTGTCATTAACTGTAGCACATCATAGCTGCTAGTGGAACCTGCCATTCGCTAAATTCCTCCTCTTGGCGGAATAGAGCCCAAGTTCTGGAGATCTGTAGACTCCCCTTATGCCGACCTGGTGGAGCTCTGCATTCTAGATCGAGATAGGATGAATCATATACGGTATTGCTTCATCCATCGTAAACGTCCCTTTGCTCCTGCTCTCGAGTGAAGAGTCACCTGAGGAACACACTAGAGTATAATTTTGTACACATAATATGAATAGTAAATCTATATGAATTGTTTTGTTTTGCTGACTGAGCTACTAGAACTTTGTTTCTCAGTAAATTAATGTACTCATATTTTGAAGCATTATCAGGGCTGGGAAGACACTGTAGTCAAGCAGAACAGTCTGATGAAAGCCAGTCAGAGATGAAAATATCACTCACCGGCCTTGCCTTCTCTTTACATTACTTCATTCCTCTTCCAAGCATGTGAAGAAATTCATCGAGTTGGAGGGTCATGTACTTGATAAGCAAATCTGCAAAAATTTGCATTGACTCTACTGGAAAAAGGTATAACAAGTTGTCTGTATATTATTTTAATTTTCCCCATCAATAGAGGGGCATATCTTTAGTATCATGGTCTCATGAGAAGCTATATCAATATTCTAACAGAGAGTCGCATCGTAGGCAAGTTGTGGGAAGCGGTTTCCAATGGAATGGGCATTCATTAGTCCCTTTATTGTACTGAAGTATGGGAATAATAAGAAGCTAGAATGAGCACCCTAAACCAGCCCATTACCTTGTACCAAACGTACCCTTCTGTTCACTTAGGGTTCGAAGTTCCTTAATTTTCTTTTGTATCATATTGTTGTTATTTGTAACTTGTAACAGAGAATCCTTTTCCCGTAATGAACGATCAAATTTGGAATGTCAATTTTTAGTACCTTTGTCTCTTGGAAGGATTCCTCCTCTTTATTCTGCCCTCATCTTCCTCTCCCTCTTTCTGTCTTTCTTTTTGTTCAATTTTCTTCTTCCGTCTTTCCTTTCCTTTCAGGCTTACCATGTTCTGTCTGGTAACTATGCATCATCAAGAGGTCTTAGTTAAAGAGAGTGACAGGCATTTTATTGCAGCAAAACTGTGTGTGCATGGTTTTCCCATAGCATAAATCAAGATATCAGAAGTTTAGTATATTGTTTGCATGGTTGTGTGGATTTATACCGGTCATGATTTTTCTGTTTGTGTATTTTGTTTTGTTCATCTAGGTCATTGGTATATATGCGGACTTCCTTTCTACTGCAGAGGCTCGTGATTTCTCAAATGTCAGATAAAGGGTGTCTTGCAAGTTCTATTGGACTTAAGATTTGTGGCTGATGTTCTATCGGGAGGTGATTCGTAGTTCAATTGAGGAGCTATCAAAAAATGCTAAGTTCAAGGTTTCTTTCAGACGGAAGCAGGATGTAAACCAGACCAAGTCAGCCATCAGAGAACAGGTTGATGGGCTTGGTAAATCGGCTTTCACAGAAGTTGGAATCCCATCGATTGGCTCACGTAAGTTTTTCTTGCTTTGTCTTATGATGTTATTTATGAGAATTCTGTTTAAAAGTTTCTGCATTCTTTAAACTTTCCAGTTTTATCACTTCATAGACAATCTGTTATCTTGTCAAACATTTAGGTGATCTTTAGACATCACAGTATTATCACTAACGGTGCAGTCTTATCACTAAAGGTTTGGGGCCAACAAGGGCATCCGTGGGCTCCGACTTTTTTTTGTTTAAGTTAGATACCAATTATGCTTCTTTGATGCTTGGTTGGGTAAAAAGTTGGATGTTTATGCCAGACAACATTGTGGCAGAAAATGTCAAAACCTAACACGTCTGACTTCAGAAAGGGGTCCTGTCTCTGAGTCATGACCTTCATTGTGGTGTACTTTTGAGAATAATTTTTAACTCTTACTGCGGTCTTTCATAGGCTTTATATCAGTTTTCTGTTATCAGTGTTTGTACCTGCATGTGCATGATTACCATGTTCTCGTTTTCTGGCTTTTATAATAATGACATGCAAAACATTGTGGTCTTTGCACCATACATAAACATGATTGATGAACTGATCACTTGTTGATCCTTGTAGAGAAGAGGGAATTTCATGTTTTTCACTTACCCATACAATCTTTGAGTTGTAAATGAAAGCAATTTTTGCTGTGATGAGATATGTGCATTATGTCCAAAAAATAAAGGTTTTTGTTTGGCTTTTTAAAGAGCCAGAGTGTCTTTGAATGCTTACCAAGAACATCTCAAAGCTTTTAAAACCGTTCAATCATTTCTTGAACCATGCGGCCTCCCATCATTTTTCTGGATGATAAGTGCCATCAGTGAGTTGTTTTCAAAGATAAAATTCTGGTTGTTAAGTCCTTTCATGGTGGTTCTGATGTATTTGGTTCACTGTTAAGTTGCTTATCGAGAGAAAACAAGTTAAGCTGATTGCACCGTCAGATGGGTGTCATATGTAATGTAGGGGCCTTCGGTTTATGTTTGACATTGTTCTCTTTGTACGACTCTATATTGAAAGGATGTTTTTCTTGATGGGATCATTCGTTCTGATTTATTTCTTCACATTTCAGGTATGAGCCGTACCTATGGGAGAATGAGAGGCAGTCGTACCTACGGCATGCTGTCCTCTTCGGCTTCTTTGTCCAGCTTAATCGGCTGTATACAGATACCGTTCAAAAGTTACCCACCAACTCAGAATCAAATATTATGAGATGCTCCACTGTTCCTAGGTTAAAACCTTCCCATCAGGTTGATTTTGTTATCCTTCTGACAAATTTTCCACTTCTGTTTCGCAGTTGTCAATTGCATTGTTGTTTTGCTTTTTGTATAAATTATCTGTGGTCCAATGTTCTATATGATTGGATCTCTTCCTGTATCTTCATTGGAGGGGTATTCATGTGTTTTCAGTGACAGACTAAATCTTGCTGTATTTTTAATTAATTAGAAATTTAGAATTACATCGTATTTTTTCCTACGTGAGAAAACATGCATAGCGTATCACTGTTGTCCGTTAAAATCTGAATGCATGGATTGCCGCCCACTTTATCTCTTACTGTCATATTGGTTACCAGTGCTCCAGCATTGTCCTTCAAGAGGGACAACTAAAGCTTCCTGCTTCACCTTCTATGGATGATGTTTCTTCAAGAAGCTCCTTGGAAAAATTATGCAAATGAAGACCTCTCTCGCAACAATTAATATTGATGACGACTCAAGTTTTGGGGTGGCTACACCTTTCTTGAAGTCTTTCATGCAGGTAAAGCTTCTATCCTTTACACATTTGTCCTCTGGATGCTTTCTTGTCTCTCAGACTTCACATTTACGGTATAACATGTTGATCCTTTCAGTTCTGGGTAGAGCTAATGTTAGCTTGAAATGAAAAATGCTCCTAAGCCAGCGTCTTATTCATTAGGGTTGTAACAGTGCGTTTGAACTTTGGGTACATTCGGATTATCCCGGGTAATATTCCACCCATTTCAGTCTCCAATGAATCCTTTGTGCATGCTGATGCATCCGGGAATACCTTCTAGTCCCTTTGAGACGTACCACTAATGAGATGCAAACGATTATGTCGTTTAAGGTTCTATGTCGGACCGTCGGGTATCACTTGTCTTGTATGTTTTTTATTATGGGGAAAAGAAGTGGATGGCCAAGTATTGAAGTTGGTTGTGCTGTTGTGTATGTTTAAATCTTTATTACTGTTAAATGTTAATACATAATTGATGAAAGCTTCTCTAATACTTATCTAAAAAGGAAAAGCTAATCTAATTCAGACATCTAATGTTATGCCATTTCATGTCCACTTCAGAAAAACCCCATCTCAAACACCTACTGGCACTGCAGAGCTATATCAGTAGTCGGGAAAGGCTGAAAATGGCCCAACAATTGAATCACTGCAAAGTTGTCTATAACTCCCTCCGTGTCTTTGATGGTGTAATTCCCCAGGAAGATGATTAAAGCTTCTAATTTGAAGCATGGTCCAGAAGCATTGTGTTTAGTTTATGTCATATCAATTTGCTTGCCCAGATCTATGAGCTGTAGCCATCAATCAGTCTACTGTACTAATTCATTCATCTAAACCAGTGTAAATACATGGAAGTCTGGGTTGAAGTTGAAGCACACATCGTCAAGTGACAATTCCTCCAGTTTCTTGGAGGAAATGTTTTAAGCCACAGTTGTGGTCGGTGGGAAAATTGGTGAATAAACTCAGAATTATCATCTTTGGAGCAATTTGAGTGGGACCCACTTTAGGAGGAAATGTGGGTCTGGGGATTAGCTTATAACAAGCGCTTGTGCTGGTAAACTCTGCCGAGGCCTAGCCAGCAAGAAAGTGGCTTGAGAGGATAACTAAGCTGATGCCGAAATTGGCTGCTGGCACAATAGGTGGTGCCTTAACCGCCCATGGGTGGGCTCGCGTGGCATTCATGGTGGTGCTTCAGGATTCAATGTATGCGTCCAACAAGATTCAGAATGAGCACCATCCCCTATTATAGCCTAATGAAATAACTAGGAAGGGAAATGCTTATGAGATAAGAAAGATAAATAGGCTAAAATAAGATAAATTTCAGAAATATATATGCTTTATTTTGCTCAAATTCATTCTATTTTATCTTTTCTGTGTATTATTGGAAATGTTTTGAGTTTAGGACAAGCAGAATTATGATTCGGGAATTTGGCACTGATTTCCCATAATATGTCCTTGTAATGGTCAGGTTGGCAGCAGATTTGGGGAGCTGGGATCCATACTAACAGATGGGCAAGTTGGCAGGTTCAAGGACAAATCAGCTGCTGCCATGTCAACGTTTGGTGACATTCTACCTGTCCAAGCTGCTGGTCTCCTTTCGTCCTTCACAGCTTCCAGATCAGACTCGTGATTTAAGATTTTTATTCAAAGATATTATGCATCTCTGTGGATCAGTGAAAACGAGCTCGGAGAAGTTTGGAGATGGGATCACACTGTTTATAGTAAGCGGGGAAACATGTATACCTTGTTTTATGTACTTAGGGGTGGATTCGGAGAGGTGGAAAAATAATTGGTTTTGCAGCAGTAGGGTAATTCTCATTAGTTTTCTTTTTGAAGATACGCTGTAGATTAAAACAACGAAATGAATGTAAACCGAACTGACGGAGGCATTATAGGTTAAGGGAGTCTGGCTGTTGGTCTGTATCTTGTGGGGGACTAATGCAGATTGCAGATCATATGTATTTTTCATTTTTTTATAGTTCTACCTATTTGTATTTGAGACAAAGCAGATGTGTATTCCATCGGATGCGATGAGCGCTATTCTGGTAGAAATTGACTATCAAATTGTGTTGCGAAACTCCCGAATTCATGGTTATATTTCCATTGTACTGATGAATCCATTTTGTTTGCGTTCAATAAAATTTGATAGAATTTGTGAATATTTTGAGTAATTTATCAAGTTTAATTGTTTCTGTTTCTTTTTCCAATCGTCGTGCGAACGATTAAAAATTGAGAACTTGTATTGCTAGTGTTTCCTCGAAGGAGATGGCTTGTTGTCAGCAGTTGGGGCGGCTTGTTGTCAGCAGTTTGGGGCAACCAAATTCCATTCAGTTGGCCATCTTTTGGGCCCGTTTTGGGTCCAATTTGATTATCTAAATCATTCACTTTGTAGAGCTCATCGTAAACTTTAATCACTATCAGAATTGTGTTAATTGGATATCGATCAATATCTTTTTGAAACACATTTTCTTCGAAAAAAAACGTTTATGGTTATTGACAATCTTGTGGTTTGTGCTTTAGATCCTCCAAGTTGGGATGAATTGTTTATAAATACCAAAAAATATATTCTATGGCAAAAAAGAGAGAGAGAAATGGTACGCAAGAGGAAATGAAAACATGAATTTCTCCATGAATATACGTGGCATCCAAGTGTGTGGGGCCTTGCTTCCTTTCCCATTTCTTTTACCTTTTTTTTTTTTTTTTTAATTCCCTTAATTTTCTCTCATTTCTTTGTTCCGCGTCAAACATTTGGTTCATAAATTGGCCATAAAAGTTAACTCTCTTTTTTCAACGATAAAAGATGCCTAGATCAGTTTATGTACACCTCAATTAATTCCCTCTCCGATCGAGTAAAAAACAAGACATTCACCAAACCTTTTCTCCATAGTATAATTTTCATAGTTTATAAATCTGGCCCTTTTTTAAATTTCGATTTGTATTTTTTTTCCAGAGTATAATTTCGTAGTTTTTTAGATATTCATTAAAAGTTTATAAATTTTCAATCAAAAATAATGTTAACAATCTTCATTTTGAGCCACTAAATTATGATGAATGATATTCTACAACAATAATATTGCGTGTTATTGGATGATATTATAGCAACCATATCTCGAAATTTCAACTTATCACAATAATTCCATATAAACTCGAATTAGTGAATTTAATCATGAAAAATCAACCCATTAAAATTTCTCCGATAGTTCGGCCGAGAGAGATCGATGGTGAACAATAGCTTGGGGCTTGGGTCACCAGCAGAATAATTACATTAGGGCTGTAAATGAGTCGAGCTCGAGCTCAGCTTGTTTATTAAACGAGTCAAAAATTTAAACTCGAGCCTTAACAAGTCGAGTCCTTAACGAGTCGAGCTCTAGTCATTTACTAAACCGAAACGAGTCTTGTTTAATCGAGCCGAGCCTTCCTTAACGAGCCAAGCTTTTGTCAAGCTCGGTTCGTTTATCAAACAGTCGAGCCGAGCTCGCGAGTTGCTCAATTCATATACATCCCTAAATTACAGTAGTTACAATGTCTAGAAAGTGAGGCTTATTGGGTTCACCAAGGGGATCGACCTTAGGGTCATTCGCGAGCTACTCGGTTTCATTTACAACACTAAATTACATGAGTTACAATGTCTACAAATGAGGTTTATTGGGTTTTATTTTAGACTGGCGAATTTGGTCGAATACTTTAGGCCCAGTCCACCAAGAGGGGACTCAGAGTCTTAAAGCCCCAAAGATAAAAGCCCATAAAGTTATGGGTTATGCCCTCGTAAGAGCAAAGTTCACCCATGAAAAATGAGATGGGTTTGAGCAATGGTCATTATCCCATGGTTATATAATTCAAATCGTGGCAAAGTGAATAACTGGTTAAAAAAAATAAATACGTTTCACCCAAAAATAAATACATTTCAAGGTTGCAACGCATTGAATGAAAATGAATAACTGGTAAGAAAAAAAAAAGGATCAAAAAGTCAAAGAAAAGAACCACCAGGAGCACACCTCCACAAAATGTCCTAACATAAGTCACATAATCTGTATGTGCATGGCGTGAGAAGGATCGAAAAAAATATTTTTGAAAAATTCTCCAAATTACTAAAATTCATGAGAGCGCCAACGCCAGAACGAGGATTGAAAACGGGAGCGATCTTCAAAAATAAGTTGAACGAAAAGGAAAAATAGTATTCCGAGTATCTTTTAATTTTCACATTGTTTTATTTTTCCGTTGCAAGTTCCTCTGCATATTTACAGTAGTAAAAATTATTCAATGTCCCTATGGCATGGTAGGTGGATGCCCCATTCTCCCTCCTCGCCACATGTTTTAAGGAGCTCACACAAATGTGTGGCGAGGGCCGAGGAGGAGGTTGGGGCACCCGCCTACCATGTCTCAGGGGCACCGGACAATCACTTCGTCAATTTTTTTCCACTTTATAAATTGCTCCACAATGACAAACTCGAAATATAAATTCAAACTTTAGATCAGTTTGGAGTACTAATCCGTACCCTCGAGTCCAGTTGATCTAGTTTTAGACGATGCTTCCCCCCAAGTTGAGATCGAGGAACTAGATACCAGTGGGCCACAAAGTCTGTTTTCCATCACTTCACAAACACTTTAGCCAATTTAGTAACCAAAATTCGGACCGTCAACTTGATATTTTGTTGATTAGGGACACAAACGAGTAGATACATATGCATCCGGAATGATCCGATACATTCGAGCATGATAAGATACATGTAAGATCCATACATATCGAGTGATTAGAAATCCATATATATCTATGTCTTGATATGAAATAATGTACATTATTATCTGTGTAGCTAACAGCTTGATGCTCCATCAATTCGAACTCAAAACTTCACACCACAAAATCGACACAACCGCAAGGCCTGTTGCTCTTATCTCAAAATTCACAACATTGACTTGCCAATATTTTTGGCATTAAATACATCATCATTAATTAATAAAACCTCACCAAATCTCCCCGCAGCACTGGTTCGTGTGTGTATATATATCTATATATAACTAAAGATCATAATAATACATAGTGCAGACAGATGTTCCCGAGCCGTCCAACACATGTGGGTCTCGCACACATTTACTTGAACGACCCCAATTCCCCAAACAAATCTATGTTCGAATATATATTCCGTATTTGGACATCATTATCAAGGCCGATCCTGACTAATTGGGGGCCTAGAGCGAAGATTAAAGGCGTGGCTCGTATTTTGCTGGACTATTATAAGGCGAAAAGTCTACGCCTACTACTCCTTTTCAACCCCTCCCCCCACCGCATTCAATCTCACTGTCCAAGTTTCGAATTTTAAAATACTCTAAACTCTTCCCAAGAAGAGTTCTTTTAAAATCTAGACTATAGATTGCCGAGACGGACGGTGAGATTGGGAAAGCGGTGAAAGTGAGCGGTGGACGTAACATTGCTGATTATGGGCTAGCGCCCCCTACAACTAGTAAATCTCTAGAGACAAAAAAAAAAAAGGCAACCGCACCCCGAGCTTTAGCTCACAACCGGCCCGGCACATATCTTTCTTGTCCCAATCAACCCCCACCCCCATATCCAAAAGGACAAACATTTTGACAAACTTGGCACAACCCACAACACATTTAGCTAGGGGTACATCAGTTGTACCACACCTCAGCCATACCCCTCTCACATACGGGTGGAGGCCGTTCCAGTGAAACCAATCCGTATGTGAGAGTGATATGACTGAGGTGTGGCATAACTGATGTGCCCAGAAGCATTTTTGAATTAGGAAACTCGAAAGAGCATCTAACTGTACACAGCCAAAGCATAAAAAAGCATGGGTGGGATTGGGAACCCATTTTTTGTGGCTTTGAGTAGAAAAGAATAAAAGAGTTCTTTGATTTGGGAATACGCCCCCCATGCCTTTTTTCTTCTTTTATTTTTGGTTCAAGATTCCCACATTCCCATTCCCTCGGAATCCTTTTTTTTTTTTTACACCCGAGAAACAGCCCTACAGCCGAGCCACAATTGGACCCAACTGCGCAACCCAAACCTCGGGGAAACCAGCACGGCCACACCAGTTTATGGCCCCCCCCACTTACTCTCAGGATACTCACCCAGTGAAAAATTGAATCCCTAACCTGAGAGAGTTCTCTCAAAGTCAGTCATTTGCCCTTACCACTAGAACAACTCCTCGGTGTGTTCCCTCAGAATCTTGTTTTTGCAAACCTTTTCTTTCCCTCCCGAAGAAACCTTTTGCTCGCAAGGAATAGCATTCCGTGGTCATCTCCTTCTTTTGTCGTTTGAGAATTAAACCAATGTAGTCAAAAGGTTCTCTGCCATTGGGGTTATACGCGTAGCCGTCCTAAGAAAGAATTGACTATCCCTACGAAATATTGTGTATAGTACTAATCTTCCTATTTGTTTCATTTGATGTTTACTACTCATCTTCACCTCTTTTTGAGCAATACACTTCACAAAAAGTGGATTATATATCCTGGCTTAAGTCCCTCAAAAGGAAATACTACAAGAAGAGCAATTACCACCCCCCCCCCCCCCCACCCCCCCCCCCGCAATAATAAGAAGTGTTTAGATCAATTATGCGCATCTCAACTAATCCCCTTCCCGGTCTGACAGACCAGACCAATCGGAATTAGAGAATTCACAAGAAATTATTTTCTTGCGGCCTAATTCTAAAATCGAACGGTGGTCAATTGTATGAGAGAGGAAACCCACCAACAAAGTGGAGCGACCAAGAGATCTTGCACTACAGCCCGCACTGCAAGGTTGTAGGGGCGGCGATCTGACCGTCTATTTTGGGGAAAGATGGCTAGGATTTTAATCCAAACAATGGATGGCTCAGATCAATAGGAGTTCGGACTAAATCCGAGCCGTCGGCGTCAAAATGAATTGCCGGATTGGCCGTCCTACAGCCCTTGCAGTGCGGGCTACACCCATTTCCCAAGGCGGACTACCTCTCGGGCTAAAGTTCTCCTTATTTTAACTAAAATAAGAACCTCCTCATTTGAAAATAATTGTATGTATGTATGTGTGTGTGTGTGCGCGTATATATATATATATATATATATATATATATATATATATATATATATAAAAGACAGGTGTAAGGATCATTTCATGTAAAGATCTCTCATGCCATACAAAAAAAAGGATTCATTACTGTCCCATTTGACAATCCGAGTCGTTTATGTTGCAAGTGTTGTTCTTTATTATTATCCATCCAGCGAATAAAATTGATACTGATATTATGAAGAACATATTTAGTCATACGAGAGAAATGAATCTTTATACTCTTACTGTTTATTTCTCTGTTGTCAAATATGGTTCGACCAATTTTTTAATGGATACCTGACTAACCTGCTTTTTCACATGGACGATGGCCACACCGAATCCTACAAAGACATTTTGCCACTTAGGACCTATCCCAGTAAAGTAACCTTACACCTCAAATAATTGCAGCCACCCCCAGGTATTGGGGTAGCCAAGGCATTGCCAGCCGTAGAAGAACACAAAGTTTTGAGATTACGATCAATGGGAATAACTTATTCACGGAGGAGGCACATAATCTCACCCTTCTGTTCCGGCATCAATGGTTGAGATATGTTTTTAAATTTGAACCTATAATAAATATCTCTGATTGATAATAGTTTGTTTTTACTTTGAATCGTTCAAAGTACTTTTGAACGCAGAACCGCAAGATTGAATTTCATAAAACTTATTCACTGCTATTCCGTGAATAAGTTATTCTCTACTGTCAATTTGGTGAACAACATATTTAATTGATGATCCTATGCTGATGGGTTAAAAGTGGAGAATATAGTAATCTATAACACTGACAAAGGTGAAGAAAGTTGGATAAATCTAGCAGCTGTGTGCCCCCACAGAGAGTAGTAGAGAATATAGTAGAGCAGGTAAAAGTGGAGAATATAGTAATGTATAAGCTGTGTGCCCCCACAGAGAGTAGAGCAGGTTTATGGCAACATCAAGGAAAGGTAGTAAGTACTTTTCAGATTGGAAACAGGCATATGAGCGATAAACCCAAATATTTTGTGTTCAAAACTTGGCAACTTCTTGGACCAACAGCAGAAAAAGAAATTTCTTGTGAATTCTCTAGTGCTGGCGTGGATTGTTTGCCTTTGACCAGACCGGAAATGGTATAATTGATGTGCGTGCAAGTGCCTGAACACCCATAACCGTGGGGAAAAAAAAAGAAGCAAGTACTTTTCATGTACCATATAGAAAGACCAGCAGGTCCTTAAGCGACATGAAATGAAAGTTGTACCAACATGTTTATTCCATAGATAGTTGGCCCTAACCAGATAAAATCAGGTAAAGATTTGTCACCTTCCCAATTAATCCTCACATATTACAAGGTAAAGGTAATTAAAAGGGAGAAAAAGCACCAGCACTTACCACATCACTGGGCGCAAATTAACTAATTAATGAAGCCATCCTAGGAGTATAACTAACTGTTGAGGACGAAATCTAAGAAGCACGGACAATACTATTTTCCCTGGGGAGATGTGTCGGACACCCCTCAAACACGTCCAAGAACATGTCTGACACTTCTCCAACGTGTCTTAATTACAAAATTAACTTCCTAATAGTGGCAACAAATCTCCGACAGTTAACTCCAAACACATCAAAGGTGATGAACATCTTCACAGGACTAAGGCTTTAGGTATTCTGCTACTTGTGCGCTCAAAATACAGAGTAAGTCTATTCTAAGATTAATATCTCATATGCATTGCAGTTCTAGTCAATAATACTTTGATTTTAAACATATGGCTTTCAAGTTGAGTAGTCTTTATGTTCCATATTTCTTATTATTTTGCTATCACACGTATGGCACATGATATTCCTAATAACATAAATGTTTAACGTGTCTCAAACGTGTCATATCCCTTTTGCAAATGAGATGTCAGCACGTCGTGTTAGTGATGTTAGCTCCAAATGGAGGTAACCAAACCAACCAAGTCATCCTCATCAGCACATTGGGAGCTTGTTAATGGTTTTGACAAGCCCTAATATTATCTGCTGTCACTGTTGCGTCCAATATCTACTCTAAATCAAGCCTATGGTTCACTACTTACAAACTTACTCATACCCATTACATGGGAAGCCTATCCAAGATAAGGCATTCAACAATCATGACAAAACAAGAAAATCCTAACTGCTATTTCTTGGGAGAACCTATCTTCACTGTCAGATATTAGAGGCCCCTAAATTCTTTGCTTATAGCAACTGGGAGGTGAATAGAATCCTAATTCACTGGAGAGAGCACCAAAACCTGAGTTGATATATGTTCGCCCCCTCTTCCTATGCAGGTGCTTTTTGATTGTTCAGAGCACCGGAAATTAATCCATGAGGGCTAAGCATGGGCTCTGAGCCAAAATACCATGCAGGTAGAGGCTGGTACCACGGCCACGAACTTTATTAATCACATCATAGAGGTGCAATGTGGCAACAATGAATTTGGGTGCAGCAGATTAGCACATAATATGCATCAGCGTCACGCAAGAAAATTATACTTTTTTTATGCAATCAAATACCATCCAACAATTGTTGAAGCTATCATATCGAATCCTCGATCATTTGATCTACAATATGATCAGAATACATTCCAGGAGCTAGTTAATGTTGTAGCCTGCAAGGCACAACATTATTCCCCTTGTGCAATTTATTCCTATCCACATGCCAGCAAACTATTAAGGAATACTGCTTTAGCACTTTACCTAAAGAGTTCTCATATTCCCTCAAACTGCATACATATCAGAATCCCTATGGAACTAATGCGAAAATGCATTTCAAGGGAGAGAACTTCTACTTTAGCGACGCGTATGTATATGCGTATACACATGCACGTGTCTAAGAACAAGAAAGAGGTCACCTACTTGCAATTTTATCTCAGAATGCTTGTTTTAGACACTAAAAATCCAGCAGCACCTTCATTTATTTACAAGTTCAGTCTTTCAATCTTGTGGACGAGTGTTGCAAGAAATATTCTCGATTTCTTAGTGTGGAATTTATTCTCACTTAGCTGTTGATCATGTAATTATTCTATGTATTTTATACACGCGATATAATTCCTGACCATAGTTAATCCAAAGAAGCAGATCATAATCGTTTTTAGAAGTCTACTGCAACAGTTAAAATACTAGTATTTGCTCCTCAGCCATGCATGGGCCCATGGCATTACCCAAGAGGCTAAGGATACTAGTGTCATCGTCAATGCACCTATATTGCTTGTGTAAATGTATACAAGATAGCATTAAAAAAGTCGATAGTTTTTTTTTAAATTTCTGAATCACGTAGAAACCAACTACAGTTATGACAAGAAATGCAAAGAATTATGTGCACTTTGATGCAAAGCTGGAAAAAAAATATTTATACGGGAGATGTCCTTTTGTAAGGTCATAAGGTGACATGATGCATAGCCACATGCATGTCTAACAAGATTTAGAAGTGGAAACGAATTTTGAAGCGATTGCATGAAAAGCTAGAAGAGCCTGTAGATTCACCAGAGAATCTGCAAAGCCAACCAACGCTCAAGTTATGAGTGTGCAAGTGGTCCTCTCCAGCTCATGATTTGTATGTCCTTCATCAAATGCAAGTATGGAAGCAAGTACAATCCTTTTTTTTCTTTTAAAAGGGTCCCGGCAGCTTCTGATTCGTCGGTGTGGGGCCGGTTGTCTTGTACCCAATTCAAGAATGAAAAGAATTTGGGCCCCCCCTAGCTCCTCCAATTTTTCATACTGTGTGGGCTGAATATGTACCAAAGTTACTGAAGGGGACAAAATAGAATGTATACCTTATTCCATTCCTTGCCTTGAAACAAACTCAAGGAGGAGCATCTCTCCACCATTTTCTTTTATCCTTTCTTTTCAATGTAATCCAATTCCAAATTTGTAGATGCTCGAGTCAACAGAATCTTCTTCCGTTCCCTAACCCCCTCCCAAATTTAACAAGTTCCATATTTCTGCAGTGTCTCCATCTGAACTGAAAGTAGATAACATCAAAAATAAAACGAATGCAGTGCCATTAATCCAAATGGAATACAGGAAATTGAAATAAAGATGGCAGTCCAATGTGAGAGAGAGACAACATGATAGGAGTTTTCAGAATCTTCTGTGGGGGAAGAGAATGCGGCTTTGAGGTTTTCAATACGATAGAAATAGGAGATTCCCCATTACGAGTCAGAAAATTCCCGTAATGAATGTATGGAATAAGGTTCCTACCTTTGCCGCACAACGAATAGAATGCATAGAAGAAAACTTTGCTGGGATCTATTCGAGTACCGATTGTAAGGTTTGAAGTTCTTTGTAAAGGTGTGGTGCAGAGGAATTTAATAAGTAGTGATATGTGAGAAAGGAAAGTGGAATATAGGACAGAGGGCCCATATATGCGCAAAACTGGAACGAGGAGATCTTTTTTTCGGAGTCGCTGTGAAGATTTGATTGGGTCGGGTTTTGTCTCTGTCCAAGATTCTATGCCTTGCTTGGACCCTCTCCCCGCCCCCCACCCAACATTTGCTTTATAAGGACAGTGTTGAGCACACCTTTGTTCTGTAAAAATAGGTCAAACAAGACATCAGGTAGATAAGAGCAGCAGCAGACGGGTTTCTTTGGCAAAGGATCAGCATTTTCAACGGAATCAAATTTTAGCTCTCCGAGGGAAGCAGATTGGATCATTACTCTGCCATTAGAACTTCTCCTCAGGTAATCAAATGTTCATGACTACGATTATGTAAGGCGTCTGGGCTCCTCACACGAAGCTAATTTTATCATATATTTTGTCATCTTCAACGCAGATAGATGTATAATAACCACCATCAGGGAAAGAACATCCATCCCTCCTCAAGAATGGCAGTCCCTCCAGAGAGGCATTTGCTCATGCGAGGAGTGAATGGACCAGTAGATTCTGGACTTGTACTTTCAACCGATGCAAAGCCTAGACTAAAATGGACACCAGACCTCCACGAACGGTTCATAGCAGCAGTCAATCAGCTTGGAGGAGCAGACAGTGAGTGACTACAACAAAACAAGTTCAATAAAAGAAAAAAAGAAGAATATCTGATGCTCAAATAATTTAAATCTCTAATCTCTTGTTTGTTGCAGAGGCCACTCCGAAATCAGTTTTGAAACTCATGGGGATTCCAGGACTTACATTATACCACTTAAAGAGCCATCTTCAGGTAAACATTTTTGGCCAATGAATCACCCCTAGTCACGTGAAAAGGCATAATTGTTCTTAGAACTTCCCCGTTGTCATATCTACACTTAGTCACAATGGTAGAGCAAAGTAACATTTCGAACTTACTACCAATTTGGAAAAGCCCAAAAAATGTGTAATAAAGTTTGTTCTCCGAATTTTCTGAGGCAGACATTGTGCCTTGATGTGTCCTGACTCATGCTTGTGAGCATTAGGAACCAGCACTTGCCATAAACACCAAGTCTTAGACCAAAAGACCTCTAACAACAGACTGCAGATCTTTCTTTAACTTTTTTTTGGTTTGGATTGTTATATTATAAGCAAACAGAGTAAGAATAACTCATCCTCCTTTGATTTGGCAGAAGTACAGGCTCAGTAAGAATCTCCATGGACACCCAAACAGTGGGACAAACAAAAATGGTAAGAAATTCAGTAATTATGGGTAGAAATCATTTTGAATATCACTAAATAGTTGCGGTGGAATAACTTACAAAATGGTTGCAGTGGCAGGAGACAGGATGTCCGAAACAAATGGAACTCATATGGAAAATCCAAGCATTGGAACCCAAACAAACAAGTAAGACCCTCCAAAACCCATTTCGCGCTCTTCCATAACTTATAAGAGTAGCTTGGTTTAATATCCTAATTCAAAAATCAAATCTCTTATTCAGAAGCTTACCCATAAGTGAAGCCATACAGATTCAGATTGAAGTGCAGAGAAGACTACACGAGCAGCTTGAGGTACAAAATACTGAGATTTCCGGCTATGTGTCATTATTTCAGCCACATTAACCTACTAGATCATGACACTTACTGCAATCTAGAATACGAGCATGGATGGGAAGAAAAAAAATACAATGGACTAATTCACCAATTACCCAGGGTCCAATATAGCTATAGAGCTATAACGCCTTTCATCAAGAAAAAATATAGAACCATATTTATCCACAATCTAACAATTCTCACGTTCACACATTTGAATTTTGTAAAGAGAAAAAAAATGAATGCATCCAATGACTACGATATTTAGTGCATTTCATCACTTTTAGTAAAACAAACATGTCACATGCAACATTATCACATGGCCACTGCTTTTTACCTTCTAGGAACATAACAGCCTACTTAATACCTTCAGCCACAAAACTTGGCTAGCTTGTAATCTTGTCCCAGTATGTATTCATCTTCCGATTAAAAAAAAAACATGATATTTTAACTTTCAAACCATGCACAACCCATTTTCCAGTGCGTCTTACTTCGGAAGTTTCCAAGCTACATTGTGATATTTGTTTCTGGAATGAAACAGGTACAGCGGCACTTACAGCTCCGTATAGAGGCCCAAGGAAAATACCTACAGTCAGTGCTTGAGAAAGCCCAGGAGACCCTTGGAAGACAGAACTTGGGTACAGTCGGACTAGAGGCTGCGAAGGTTCAGCTCTCTGAATTGGTCTCGAAAGTATCTACCCAATGTCTAAATCCTACTATCCCAGGGCTGAAAGAAGTGTCAGGTCTGTGCCCACAGCAAACGCAAGCATCCCAACCCACAGATTGTTCCATGGATAGCTGCTTGACCTCGTGTGAAGGCTCTCAGAGGGATCAAGAGATGCACAACAGCGGAATGGGATTTATATCTTTTAATGGCAATACAAATTTCGGGACAAAAGAGGTTGACCGTGACCTTAGACTGCAGCAGACTGAACTCAGATGGCGCGAAGACGTGAAAGAAAATAGAAATTTTCTTCTACCAATGACAAAAAACATAGAAAGATCGTTTGCTACGGGAATAAACTCCGATGACTTATCCATAGGAGTTGGACTTCAAGGAGGAAAAGGAAATAGCAGCAGCTTCTTTTCAGAAAGAAGGTTTAGAGGAAGGGATGAGGATCTCTGTACTCTAGACCAGACCACCAAAAGAACTGATTCAGTTCGACGGGATGATGACAAGATACCACCAGGATTTAAACTGCCTTACTTTGGACCAACACTAGACTTGAACACCCGAGATGAAAATGATGCTGCTTCAAACTGCAAGCAAATAGACTTGAATGGTTTCAGCTGGAACTGAGGAAGTTAGCTGTAAGAAGAGAGAATACAAGTTGAAGTGGAAATGCGTCTTCAACTTTTGATTCTTCATCATAAAACGAAGTTAGGACTTCGTTACAGAAGCCTGTTTCTCCCTCATTCAGGGTAGATGTAGACCAAAAAGAGTTGACAG
This sequence comes from Rhododendron mucronatum var. ripense, assembly GCA_019656295.1. Classification (NCBI taxonomy): domain Eukaryota; kingdom Viridiplantae; phylum Streptophyta; class Magnoliopsida; order Ericales; family Ericaceae; genus Rhododendron; species Rhododendron mucronatum. Next base: position 1,179,685 of record BPLT01000044.1, on the reverse strand, counting down.
CAGTTGTATTTGTAAGCTACATATAGCTCCGGCAAAATATGCAATTTTACTCACTGTTAAGTATAGACTTCCATTAATGGGGAGCGCAAAGAGCATCCAATGCAAATCAGCAGAATTAAAGTACCTTATCAGAATAGCACCTGTACTGAGAGAGGGGTCAAGGTTGCAAGATAATAATATCTTCAGTCAAGCAGCAAAATATTGAAGATTATGCATTTCTATTGTATTCCCAGACACTAAACATCCTAAAAGTATCCTAAGAAAACTGTAAAAAATCCAAAGTTGCCTGCTCGTCCAACTAAAATGGGAAACTAAACCTTCCACTACCAGTTACTGCAGGTGGATCCAAACTACCAAATGTCAAACTGTGGTAATCACACAATCATGACGTCAGTAGCTGGTCTATCCGAATAAGGTCTGGGGGATAACTTGACCTTTGTATTAACATACTTATCACTTTTGATCCAGTCTGTTTTAGTTTTTCCTGATACATCATGCAACACAATGCTCATGTTTATTGAAGCTACCAAACTTCCTCAGAGCATCTCCAACCCCAGTCTATATAAATATTCTTTACTTCTCTATTCACCTTTTCATCTACATAATTCAATTCTGCTGCCCATTTTTGCAATCACCCAAACTAATTGAGCTAAAAAGGAAATGAAATTCCCAAGTCAATCTTGGGTTTGTGCTTTTGTTGGCTTAAGTGGGGAAAGATGGACCATTGTTACCATTTGCCTGGCCTCTCCAGGCTGGCTAGATCTAGTAAGTGAAGTTGGGCCGGGGCAAAATGCCTAACCATATAGAGAGCCTGTGGGAGTGAAGGAAAGTGGGTTCAAATAGCTATTTTTACTAACATGGCTCTTTTGCCTAGTAGTTCGGAGATGCTCTTAGAGTCATTGCCAAATATATATAATTGAAAAAAATAAAACTCAACTCCAGTGGGTAGCTTAATCTACTGCCAAATTGTAGCTTTGCCAAACCTTTTGGCAACTTTGGCCCAAGTCTCTCTCTCTCTCACTTCTACTACCGTCGGAACAACTTTACCAAATAATGCATTTAGCACTTCAATAAGCCCAAAAAATGACTGCATTGTCACTTTGGCTTTCACCATTGGAGATGCTCATAAACAATTACTGCTGCTAATCTAAAAGTAGGTGCATGAGATATCACAAGTCACAACTTTGCTTCAGGAGTAAATCTACCATAAACACACAGCCTCTTTGGACGGTGAGAAATGGTGAGATAAGAAAGGGGAAGAACCAATCAAAAAATTCCCATTTTTGTATTTTTCTCTCCATCTCTCACCAAAATACTCTGTTGCTCACAAGCCAGCATCCTACCCACACGGGTCGAACCGTGGCGCTTGGAGCCTGCTACACTTTAGTATAAGGAAATAGAGTTGCACCTTTTCCACTACCTGCGGGTTTTGGTAAGATGGGAAACACTTGATCCAAACAATTATTGTTGGCTTTATGGGGGCTAGCATCCACCCTGTATTTGAGACGCCCCCTACTGGCGCAGGGCAAGCATATTGGGAGGACTAACCGCCTTCATCCGTCAGTGCTGTATAGGCGGCATTGCAAAGCCCCTCATGTCCGCCTGCCACTAAGTGCAAGGCTTTGCGCTGCCCGTAAAGATTAAGTTTTTTTTTTGGTAAGTGAACCATTTTATAACCAACCAAACCAGAAAACAAATGGAATAAATCCCCATGCAAGTACCTATACACAAAAGTATAACCTCACTACAATCTACATTTGTAGAAACAAAGAGAAAATAAAATTAATGGGGTAGCATTCCCGAGGACTCTACTTGAGATATTTCATTGGCTACAAAGCCTTTGATTCTCAAGTGAGTTTGGGAAGTGCTTCCAAGTACAGACCCTTAGCCTTATATTTTCATCAAGTTGAGCTAGCACTTCATTGGCACTTCTAGGCCTTCCCCCAAATACTGTGGAATTCCTTTCGGCCTAGATGAAATACACTCCTGCAGCAAAAGCTAATTTGAACAACATGGAACAAAAACTTTTGCCTTGACCGATACTAGTTGCCCAATTCACTTCCATGTTCTAAGCCTCAGCTCCCCGGTGAATCTGGAATCTATGTAAGATCACTTGCCAAATAGAGCTGGAAAAACCACACTCAAAAAACAAATGTTGCAAAGTCTCATCGCATTGGGAACACAAAACACAACCAGGTTCAATCTCCATGCCCCATTTGCGAAACCTTTCTTTAGTTGCCAGCTGCTTCAAACATGCTAACCATAAAATAAAAGACCATTTAGAAACATTATTAGAAGACCAAACAAGAGAGACCCATGGAACCTTTGGACCTTTGTGTCTAATAGCCTCCCACGTGTGTTTTGTGGTATAAGCACCGGTTAGAGAGATAGTCCACGCCACTTCATCATATCTGTCCCTGTGAGGCTTCAAAGAGTCTGGAATTGAAAGCTGAATCTGTTGCATCAGATTGGATCTAGGCCTAGGCCAGTGCCATTCACCATTAAGAATAACAAAACTCACTTTATCTTCCCATGGTAGCAACTGAGCAATCATCAAGAAGTTTGTATAGGGGGCCTTTGGGATGCCAGTTGTCAAACCATATAAAAGTATTGCAACCATCTCCTATAATATGCTTTACAAAAGGCTGACCCACATGTCTAAGTTTCAACAATTTTCGAACAGTCCATGAACAGTCTTGAGGCACCTTCCCCTAACAACAATTGCTTTTAGCTGAGTTGGTTAGCACCGGTGATCCAAGATACTCAATCCAAACGAGTGATCTGGCTAGAAACCCTACCCCTTTCTTTTCTTATAAAATCCCTCAATCCAACGGGGCTGACTACACAGTAACCACACACGAATGCATTATGCATATATATATTCACCAAGTATCACAAGTTATGAGGAAATAAATGCGACTCAAAAATAGTATTCAATGTCGATTATTCGGGGACGATCCCAACACGGTTTGATTGACACTCCTTCTCGGAGTACATACTAAATTCAATAAAAAAGTTCGAAGGTGAAAAAGAGAAAGAGGGAAACTGGTAGTAGTAGTTATAGCACTACAAATTAAGCTCAATAAATAACCTAAAATCTCCTCGGGCCAGATGACTGATTTCACCGGAAGGCGTCATTAGCGATTCTCTGCATTTGAATTTCGGAGTCGCATTTGAAAGCGAGCGTTGGAGCACCAGAAAGTGAGCAGGGGAAATCGATTTCATCGCATTTTTTGCTGAGCTGAAGAAGGTGGTAAAGGGTTGGGATGGCAATTTATTAATCTGAAACCAGTACCCAAATCAAAGTTCAACCAATAATAATCTCACTGCCCCTACAGCTACGTAATCATTGATTGAGCCAAGTAAGAAGTAACCGGATTGCATTCTGTTGCAGCACTTTTTCTCTCTCCACCCACTACCAAAACTAAACTCTCAACCAAACACTACCAACGTCTATCCGATTCCGCTAAATTAGCCAATTTGTTTTTTTTTTCTTATTTAATTTTTTTATATTTGTTAGTTTTTCGTAATTTTTTTGAAATTATTGCATCGTCATGACAAGAGAAATCTAAAAAGTAAAAAATTATTATTGAAATCCAATTTTATTTGATTAAAGACGAAAAAATTGGCTTATTGGCTTATTTTTGTCTTTATTCAAAAAAAAATTAAGTTTCGATCGTAATTTTTTACTTTTAGATTCCTCTTATCATGACAATATAATAATCTTTAAAAATTTGACGAAAAACTAACAAATACAAAAAAATAAAAATAAAAACAAAAAAATAAGCCTGTTAACTTATTTAGCCCATAAACAAATGTATAATTATGAGCTTTGTTGGTGCGTGGACCATGGCTTGAGAAAAAATTAGACCGCCAATAGCTCTTGCCCACTTCCGCCAAAAGCTCTTCCAATTGCTCTAGTTCACCATCTTTATTTCCTACTAAAGATAAACCTTGGGCCGGCAACTCGGCAAGTACCTCATTCTTTTGTAACTTCCTTAAAACCACTTCAACAGGTATTTGTGAGTCTGGACCACTTATTTTTTTTCATGATCCTAACTAAGATATATTAATTTCCTTCACATGGGAATTAATAAAGGAAAACAACCGTGAAAAAATCTCCTCCCATGTCCTCCACTTTTTTTTATGTAATTTCCTCCAATTGCTCAACATGATCTAGAAAAATGAGTCCACTATAGAACCAACTATTTTCCTTGATTTAATTTCCATGAACTTAAAAGGGTTAAAGGAGTTATAAATGTTCTCGCATATCGCCGCGTGCCAAATGATACCCGTGTCCTGGAGAGTTCGAGAGAGAGAGAGAGAGAGAGAGAGAGAGAGAGAGAGAGTTGGGGCAGGTGGATTCCGCCCACCCCCCACCGCCACCCCCTTCCCCTTCTTTCCCCTTCTCTTCTTCCCCCTTTGGTCTCTGGGTCTCTGATCTCTTCCTTCTCCCTCACCTCTCTGTCCCCCTTCTGCCTCAGCTATCTCTCGCCTCTCCTCTTCTCCCGCCTCCATGGTTGCGAGTAGGGTGAGATTCCTTCTTTTGGGAGGGAGTTCTCCCCTCTCCCTATTATATTTGGACGCAAGGGGTTCAGATCTAGGGTTCTAGATTTGGATCTTCGGAACTAGCTCAACAGCGGCGATGGTGGCGGCGTTCAGCTTGGAATCCTGCAGCGGGCATGTGCTCAACTGATTGACCACTCCACCCACCCTCACGAGTGTGATCGATGGGTCCGACTCCGGCGTTTTTGGTTCCTTGCGGCTTTTGGTTTTTCTGTTGTATTTTTTCTTTTCTTTCTGTTTGTTGTTTGTAGTTTGTACTTCGGACCATTTGTGTCCTTTTATTATAATGCATTGATCTTGTTCGACAAAAAGATACCCGTGTCAAGAGATATCTGCTCCCATGAGGTATCGTGCTGACATGGTAGGAGGTATCCGCGGAATTTTTTTATTTTTCTGGAACGGATCTCCTTGATGGGAGCAGCCCATTTTTTTTTTTGTACAAACATGTTCTCATTTACTTGTATGAGGTATCTTTTTATTAAGGTATCCACAATAACATAATTAAAATTTCTGAAGTAATTTTTTTTTTGAAGTTTATAGTCTAAAATGTGGAGATCCTCCAATACTATTTATGACCTGACACGTGGACGGTATTAAATCTTAAAGCTAAAAACACTTTTCCTCCTAACCTCCTCCTTAACCAGCACCCAATAACCTCTCTTCCACTCCTTCCTTCGGCCCACACCCTTCCCCTCTCTCTCTCCGCCGACAAGCCATTACCATCCAATCAGACTCATAAATTAAGGTGCCTTCTTAAAAACAGCTTTGAGACTAAGAAAATTGATTTTGGCACCCCAAAAATTGATGGAGGAGCTCTAAAACGATGTCGTTTTGTGTATTAACACATTTTAATTTTAAAACTCTTCCATCAATTTTTAGAGTACCAAAATCACAATCCTTGGACTAATGACCTGACACGTGGACGGTATTGAATCTTAAAGCTAAAAACACTTTTCCTCCTAACCTCCTCCTTAACAAACACCCAATAACCTCTCTTCCATTTCTTCCTTCGGCCCACGCCCTTCCCTCCCTTCCCCTCTCTCTCTCCGCCGACAAGCCATTACCATCCAATCAGACTCATAAATTAAGGTGCTTTCTTAAAAACAGCTTTGAGACTGAGAAAATTGATTTTGGCACCCCAAAAATTGATGGAGGAGCTCTAAAACGATGTCGTTTTGTGTATCAACACATTTTAATTTTAAAACTCTTCCATCAATTTTTAGAATACCAAAATCACAATCCTTAGACTAATGACCTCACTCTAATTCTAGAGAAAATTTCCAATGTAATAGTTATTTATAACATCTCTCATGTAGAATGAGACTCACTCATACTTGAAGGTTGCGTTACAAATTATCGTTCTATTGAAACTTTTTCCCTATTTGTGTGGTCAATTTCCCAAATTGTTAATTTTCTATTCATCTTATGGAGTAAAACAAATAAAAAACTAGTCTCGGAAACGTTCTTCTTTTGATAAGCCCAGCACGCATGTTGTACAGCCTCAAGAGTTTGGTTAATTGGTAGGTTTGTTCCCCACACAATTGAATAGAGTTTGAATCTTGAGCTCATGTGAGCATCTAATCTTGGCGTAAATGACTTGCTTTAAAGTGAATCGGAAGGAAATTAATTATGATGCACGCAAATTAACCTAATCACATTCAAACCCCAAAAAAATAAATTTTAGGAGTTTGGACACTATCTTCCGTGTACCCTGCCAAATCATAGTGTGCTACTGAATCACGTGAATTATCTATTCTCGGTGTGGATGAGTCAGGATGACAGTGGTGGAGGCAATATATAAGCAGTGGGGGCATGCGCCCCCTTATAATTTCTAATAATGCCAGTTTTACCTCTGAATTGCAAAGGTTATGACAAATTTGTATCCAAAATTATGCATCTTTTTCTTGTTATAATTATAACGCTTGTATTCCCTACTATCTTTGTCAAGTTCCAAAAAAAGTTTTTTTACGCATTTTTTTTCTCCATAAACACCCGTTATCTACATGTATATGTATATGTAGCGAATTTTACTTTCTAGGTTCATTTGTTTTATATTACAGTTGTTAGGATAGAAAATTATAAGACAACATTAATTAATGGTGCCCCCACCGAGTTAAATTTCTGACTACGCTACTGGTAGCGGTAAATGGCCTGTCTTTGGCTGAATCAGAAGAGAAGGGATGGATGACCTGCTTTAACCGAACTGGGAGGGAAGTAGTCGTGGTGCACGCAAGCTAATTTGAACATACTTTCAACGGGGGATACTATTTTTTTTAGGAGCAAAGGACACTATCTTCTTTGTGGACTCAGATCCTCTGCCCATTTCTCTCTCTCAATATCTTTCGAACATTTCAATCTCAGGAGGACACCTCATTAATGAGGCCATCCAACGGTAAAAACTTAGCCATGTTGCCATTCCTCTTTTCAAGAGGGCTATTAGCTTTTTGAGGAAAACGATAACTAACAGGGTGGGGTGCTCCGTTTATTTTGTTCCCCTTATTTGCTTTTGACTCAATTACATCTGAGTCTCTCTATCTCTCTCTCTCTGCACCACCATGGCAGCAGGACCAACCTACTTCACACCCCTGATTTCAATAAAACACAATTCATACCACCTCCCCAAACCCAACTACTCTTCTGGGATTTTTAAAAAAAAAAAAGTTTTTAGAGAGATATGAAGAGAGAGCTTTCAAGTTTGGGGCCGGATCCCATCCAGTCTATTATGAGCCAGTTTTGTCCAGTTAAAGGTGGTGATGGAGCCAGCTCACCAGCCCCTAAATCAAGGGCTCTTGCCATGCCACCCCATCTCCCTTCAGCTCCTTTCTCTATCTAACCCAAAACAAAAAACAATTAGTTCTGCCGATAACAACAAAAAAGAAACAACAGTGCAACTTCTACATATGTTTTTCACATATTTTGCACATACATTTTTGTGGGGCCTATATCGGGATCCCCACAAAATATTCCGAACCGTTTATCTTTTTTAAATATTTTTAGAGGGTTTTTGTAAAAAATCAGCTCCAACGGATATCGGTAAAGGCTTTCTCAAAAATTGTAGGACGAATCATTCTGTTTTGGCCTACAAATTCTAAGAAAGCCTTTACCGATATTCACTGGAGCTGATTTTCACAGGAATCTTCCAAAAAATATTTTAAAAAGGATGAGCGGTTCGAATTATTTTATGAGATCCCGATATAGGCCCCACAAAAATGTATATGCAAAATATGTATAAAAACATATGTGCAAGTTGCACTGTTGTTTCTTTTTTGTTGTTATCGTCAGAACTAATTGTTTTTGTTTGGGTTAGATAGAAAAAGGAGCTGAAGGGAGATGGGGTGGCATGGCAAGAGCCCTTGATTTAGGGGCTGGTGAGCTGGCTCCATCACCACCTTTAACTGGACAAAACTGGTTCGTAGTAGACTGGATGGGATCCGGCCCCTTCAAGTTTAATGGCGTTTAATGGCGTTTAATGCTCTAGTTTCTACCCCCTGTATTTATGGGGTTGTTTGAAGTTTTAAGACTACAAATGTGGTAGGATTTTTCTGAAAACACTAAGCCAGCCTTTGAAATTGAAAATGAAAAAACAGTGACAGTAGATTGGTAGAAAGGATTTTGCTACTTGAAGAAATTGAAGGCAAAATTATTGTTACATGAATCAATAATGATCAATAATTTATATGAACTAAGAAAATTGTTGTTCTGTTTCATTTCCTGATGTAATACTTTGCTTCTGCAATTTGTAGTGAGAGAGAGAGAAATAGGGTTTTCGTTGACAGGTAAGAACTTATAAGAGGAAACAAAAGGAAAATATTCAGACTCCCTTAGATCAGACACAATTAGAGGGGCTCTAGTTATGGATCGGCCGATCTTCTTCTTCATCGAACCGCCGGCTGAATTTTCTGATGATGAATGAGAGAGAGAGAGAGAGAGAGAGAGAGAGAGAGTTGAGATTTGGGTTAATTTTTCAAAATGGAAACGGGTAAAGCGTTCCCGTCAAGTTGACATTCTCAGGAAAACGACGCCATTGCACTGGAAATGTTTGCAACCATTGGATGGCCTCATTAATGATGTGTCGTACTCAGGTTGAAATGTTTGGAAGATATTGAGAGAGAGGAATGGGGGGAGGATATGAAGCGGATCCGGATCCTCTCCACACATCCCTCCCCCCACATCTACCACAGTTTTCCACCACATGTTGACAACACATTAATGAACTCATCCGACGGTTCAGATTAAGCCAAAGCCTCACGTTTCCAACTCCTAAACTACACGACACCGTTTCCAACATTTTCCCCAAACCACAACTGACGCTGCTCCGTTTGCTCCCTCTCTCTCTTCCCCACTCCCCCATTCTCTCTCTCTCTCTCTTCCCAAACCCAAATACACTCCCGGCTCCGGCGATTTGTTTTCAGCCCAAACCCAAATACGAACTCAATCCCACTGAAATTTCCCTCCATTAACCGTACCAATCTCTCTCTCTGGTCCTTTGTTACTTTAGAAATTTCTGTGGAAGGAATTCAAAGCCATCTCCTAATAATAGTTCATGACTCTGAAACCATTTTCTTCAATTCCCTTGCAATGATTTCACTCCTCACAGTTTACTCTTGGAATATGCAGGGTGCGAACAGTAGATTAAACCTTCTCTGTAAGAACACGAAGATTTAGCCTTATAAAATTTTGACCCTATTTTTTACGGAAACAAAAACAAATCAATCAAACGAAGAGTGGGAGAGGTCAACATCTACCGGTGTCGAGATTCAAAGAGCTTCATCAACGAGGTCAGTTTCACTCGCCCAAACACACGTGAGTGGCCGGAGTCCAGGCTGATCTCACTGGAGGGACTGAAATCACTGAGTTCGTATTTGGGTTTGGAGCGGGGGGGGGGGGGGGGGGGGGGGGGGGGGGAACAAACGGTGTAGCAGCTGCCGTTTTGGAGAAATTTTTTGAAACGGTGTCGTGTAGTTAGGGCTGAAAAACGTGGGACTTTGGCTTAATCTGGACCGTCGGATGATTCAATTAAGTGTTTGTCACATTTGGTGGAAAGCTGTGGTAGATGTGGGAAGAGGGCATTGGTGGAAAGGATCCAGATCCGAAGCCATATGAAGCCCCGTCCAGAAACTTTCTTATTTTATAAATACTAGTTTGGAGTTTTGTTCACAAAATCTAATAAGCAGCTTATTTTCATATATTTTAAAACCAAAATAATATAAATGAAAAATAAATTTTCAAATTTTTTTGCATTCGTATTAATGATCTCAATGAAATCTATCAAACAAGGTTCACAGTGACAGAAAAATTATTTGCGTAAGCACATAATTTTTAAGCTTGAAATTACTTTTTTTAAAAAATAAATACTTATTCACCCTCTTGTGAAACACATCTTATTATTAGAAAAAAATAATTTCTTGTTCCGGTTCCAGAAACCTTTTTAAAAAATAAGCAGCTTATTTCACATTTTCTAACTCAAAAATAATGTAAATGAAAAATATTTTTTTAATTCTTTTTGCATTGTATAAAAGATCTCGATGAAATCTTTCAAACAAGATCCATATTGCATATATTTAAATTTTAATAAACTCTTAATTTTTAAGATTGAAATTGTCTTTTTAAAGAATAAGGACTTTTTATTCGTTCCGGAACGGGCCTGGGTCCCGTCCGGGTACCCTACCGAATCATAGTGTGCTAGCCTCCAATCGCTCTCCATCAATTGCGCGAAAACCTCAAAACCCGCAGTCCTCACACAGCGCCTAATCATCAATCATTCATCCACTCGCAACCTCTGCAAATTCACCTTCAAACTCCGTATTAGGTCTTTGAATTGAATGGTTAATCCACCCAATACACTCCGTCCTACGTCTTCTCCAGTTTCGCAATGGGCGCCAGTCGAAAGTTACAGGGTGAGATCGATCGAGTCCTGAAGAAAGTCCAAGAAGGCGTCGACGTCTTCGACAGCATATGGAACAAGGTCTGTACAGGTTTCATTGATTTCGACTGCTTTTTCTTTAATTCTTAGAGAACGCTTATAATTAATTCTCGCATCTTAATTGCTTTCTTTTTACTGTTTTGTTGTTATTATTACTGCTCTCAGGTCTACGACACGGACAATGCGAACCAGAAGGAGAAGTTCGAGGCTGATTTGAAGAAGGAGATTAAGAAGCTCCAGAGGTACAGGGACCAGATCAAGACATGGATTCAATCCAGCGAGATCAAGGATAAGAAGGTGATTATTAACTACTACTTGTTACTTTGTTTTCACTCTTTTGATTTGCTTTATATTTAATTTTTTTAGGCCAAGATGTATTTTTTGTTAATTAGTTTAGGGCAGTGTTCAGGCTGGAATAGATTGTTCATTCCCCTGTGATGTTAATTGCCTTGATATGCTCATTGGTATGTTTGGTTGGCTAAAAAACTGACATAATATGTGTTATAAACTGAATCATTATTTGGAAATTCAAGGTTCACAATTCAGTTCTTCCCAAAATCATTCCAGCGAGCCAAACACAACCCATGAGTTCAGATGTGTGACATTTTGTATATTTTACTTGCCAAATTGCTTTTGGTCATTCCTTCTTCCATTTTTTTTTTCCAGGTTGTTTTGGTTCTTTGCTGTTATTCATATACTTGTTCGTAAACTTATTAATCATAAGTGATTTTACTTAATAAAAAAATGTATTTATCTTAAGTGATTTAAGAACACAATACTATAGTAGGATCCCAAAGTTCGTCAATTGGGATCCCTGGCTGGTATTTGATGATATAGGAGTTACGGAGTAGGACTTAAGAGCATAATCCGGTTAATACCTTTCTGGACTTAGGAGCATAATTGGAAATACCTTTCAATAATGAAATTGAAGAATTTTGGGATTGTACTAGAATAAGGTTTTGTTAATATGATTCCAAACAAGTATAGGCACAACACCACAAAAACCAAAACAACCGTGGAACCTGGATGCCAAACAAAAATTCAAACCAAACCAAATGAAGCCCCGTGTCCAAATCAAGTGGGTCAGCTACATGAATCTTTATCTGTTATTTTGCTCTGTTAGGGCTATGTGTTCAAGTAAGTTTATTACATCCATTCCTCTTTTACTGCAAAATCCACTATCAATTAAGTCTTCTGCCCCAAAAGAAAAATAAATAGATAATAAATAAATATATCCATTAATATTAATACTAATGGATGTCCTTAGTTATCACTATCGGGTTTTGATACAATATGCAAACCTTAGAGGAGAAAGGTTTTAGATTTCTGGGTCAAATTGTGTTAGCAACAACGCCTTTTAGAGTGGTGAAGAGTCAAGCTTCAAGAACTTTGTTTATTCACATTGTAATTGACTGATGCAAATTTGTAGGTCTGACTTTGAGCATTTTGTGTACGCATATGGTTTTATCGTTTGTTTTTTAGCAACGTACATGTTTTTCATGTAGCTTCTAGTAGACTAGTACTAACTTCATCTGCTGCTTCTTGAGTTTTTTATGACCTGATTTGAGATGATGATATGGTACTATTTTTCTAACATGTACTTTTTGATTCCGAAGTTGACCATGCTTTTCGTTTGACATATGTTGACATAGGTTAGTGCGTCTTATGAGCAGGCTCTGATGGATGCTCGGAGGCTCATCGAGCGTGAAATGGAAAGGTTTAAGATATGTGAAAAGGAAACTAAGACAAAAGCCTTTTCCAAGGAAGGCTTGGGCCAGCAACCTAAGACGGTGAGCTTTGAATTTCTTCCTTTCCAATTTGATATAGAGGGTATATGTGAATTGCTGATGGCATTTGTGGACTTGTTGAAAAGCATATTGACTACATAATGTGTATGTGAATGCGCTGTTTTGTGTGTATCATCATCTTTGTAGCGATGCTAAGATAAGTTCATTTTTACCTGTTGAATGCTGGTGTTTCTCACCAATGAATCCTGGTATTTCTTTGTCATCTTGCACTAGCATGAGAGAAATTTAAAGAGTAGGTTTGTACTTATTGTATATCTATAATAATACTCTTGTAACCCCAATCAACGGGGTTATGGGCAAGAGAGGAATGGAGACAGACCTAGCCTTTGGCGATGTATGCACATATATGCACTAAGTGGCTGCTCTTTTTGTACTTTTGGATCAAAGATTTTAGATTTATATATGCTGCAAAAACTCATTTGGTTTGCTTGATTCTGTATAGCTATTAGCTCCTGTGTGTAAAACACCAGTTTCCAGCTTTGCTTCGTATTCTATTAGTTCTACATTTTATTTATTTTCTTTTGTTTTCATCTTGTGATAGGATCCAAGGGAGAAGGCCAAGTCAGAGACAAGAGATTGGTTGAACAATGTGGTATGAAACCAACTCTGTGGCTTGAATTTCCTGTTATTTCTTTTTTCTTCCCCAAAATTGTCGTGGATAATCCGTTGATTTTTGGTAATCAATTCAATTTCCTCTTCTCATGAATTAGCTATCAATTTTACATATAATGATCTGATGCTCTTTCAAAATTAGTCTTTCAAGGAATATGTACATGCTAATTGCATAGATGATAGATGTGTTCCAAATGTTTAGCTTGCATTCATTCTCATTTGTCTCTCTTCTGAGCAATATAAGCTATACAGCAACAACGTATAACTTATTGTGTGTCCTCGTGTAGGTGAGCGAGTTGGAATCGCAAATTGATAGCTTTGAAGCTGAGATTGAGGGGCTCTCTGTTAAGAAAGGGAAAACGAGGCCGCCCAGATTGGTAGGACTGTAAAGAAAGAACATGATCCTGCAATTTTTAGACAGTTCCATTGTAGTGATTTATGAATTGATCTTGTTTTACAGACACATTTGGAGACATCTATTGTCCGGCACAAGGCCCATATAATGAAGTTAGAATTGATCCTGAGGCTTTTGGATAATGATGAACTGAGTCCTGAGCAGGTCAATGATGTGAAGGATTTCTTGGATGACTATGTGGAGCGTAATCAGGTTGACCTTTCTCAAAATTCATTTGTGTGTTTGCAAGTTTCTTCTTACAATCTTATTTACTTTTTCTTATATTTGATGTTGTATAGGAGGACTTTGATGAGTTTAGTGATGTTGATGAGCTTTACAACACTTTGCCGTTAGACAAGGTGGAGTCTCTTGAAGAGCTAGTTGCAATTGTTCCTCCTGCACTTGTTAAGGTAATTTCTTCTTGCCATAACGATCAGCCTATCATATCGTAATGTCTATGAAACCAGAGAATTTGAAAGAGTTTTTACATATGCCAATCAAATGGGATGGTTGTCCTTTAGTATCATTACTAAAATACTTATGCTGTTTGCCTTGTAACTTGCTGAAGAAAAGGCTGTTCAATATGCTAGTGCCCCAAGATTCTTGCTATACGGGCAGTGTCATACTCATACAGAGATATGAGGTATTGATAGCTTCTCGGAGTTCTAGAACCGTATGATATGGGAATTTTTTGGTGAAATGCGTTTTCGCTTGGCTTGATACAAAACTTGCCTTGGTCAAAAAATGAACTCTTGGGAATGAGATGATGTGATGGGCTTATGTTACATGAACTCTTAAACTGTGTGTAAGTACTTGTATCGCACACTCTACTCTGTAATGACATAGTTGTGATTTTTGCACCCTAACGGTGGCGCCTTAGTGCTAGCTCAAGTTATCAACCCAAAACATTCGTTGACAAACCGATTCTAGAACCATGCTCCCTGTGCCAAAACTGATGTACTGATATTGGGTACTGGCCTTCTAACCGAAAGTGGAAGTTTTAGGTTTTAAGGTTCCCATGAATAGTAACTAAGTGAAGCATGAATTGATTCCTTTGTTGTTACTGAATCATTAAATCCAGATTAACTAGGACCAGCAACACAGTTAAAAAAAAAAAAAAAAAAGGATCAGCAACAGCTAGAATGGAGAAACACCCCCCCCCCCCCCCCCCCCCCCCCCCCCCCCCCCCCCCCACCCAATATTATGGAGTCTCTATTGGATTCTATTGAAGCTTCATAAGAAAGAGCAATGTCAGGTTATCAACTGTCACAGGTTATCGCTTTCTTTAGTACCGCAGTTGAAAGCATTTTAGCATGGAGGTTGGATTGCAGTGAATACTTGATTTTAGCTCAATATTTTTGTTGTTTCACATTTTTTCTAGCATTATATGTAAATTATGTTTCGAGCGTGCCATGTGAGCTCTGGGCCCATTTGGTGTTGTCTGTTCACTGTTTTGTTGTTCCGTTCTCATTCACTTGTCGCCAAACACATCATTTTGGTAGGGTGTTGGTGCCACCAGTTCAGTTTTAGGCATGAAAACTTCTGTGACAGCAACTGCCAACTCAACAGCCGGTATGTTTCTCTCTATTCGTTAAACAAGAATAATTGAGCTATTTTAAAAAAAAAAAGACTTTACTAGATTTTTTCGATGGGGACATAGATGTAGTCTTCCAGATGATTTGAACAATGATTCATTTGATTAGTAGAATAAATGCTTCTGTCCAATGAATTACATTCTCGTACGTAAAAGGTTGAAATAAATTGACGGTGAGTACTGCATTGAAGAGCGTCATCTGCCTTGTCAACTTGGTATAAACATGTTACTCTTTTAGATTGTGTATTCTGCTGAGGAATCAAACTTTTGATGGACCTCTTGAATGCTTTGCTAATGAGTAAGTCTAGATTGGTCCTTCGATGAAAGAAGTCAAGTTTGAGTTTTGTTTATGGGAGGTCAATCGGCATGGCTGTTGCGAAAGTAAAAGAACAAATCTTTTGTTTGTGCTGGTCGTGTTGGGTAGTTTTTCAGAAATTCAAGTGAAATTTTTTTTTCCGTTGTGGCTTTATTTGAATTTCTTTCAAAATTGTGCACTTGGAAAACAGGCGTTGGTCAAATCATTGGGTTTGTTGTTATTGTTGGGGTCGTTGAATTTGAAATTGTTTTGTTAGATCGTTTGTGTCCAAAAAGCTCAAGTTGATAGGTTCTGCGAATGGACATCAATCTACCCTAAACTCTTTTATTGGCAACCCTGGCTTTCATGCGGAGAGACAAACGTACAGAACTGAATTAGATGTGCAAAGTGCAAACACATTAAAAAATAGTTGTCCCGAGTAAGAGCGAGAAAGGAAACGAACTTCCCCAAAACTTGAGCTGATTGGAAATGGGCCAAGAATGTTATTGAGCTTTCTAATAGTCTTAAATATGGCTTTTCTTTTCAGAAGTGTCACTTGGTGTTGTACTTTTTGTCTTTGGGAAGTGGTGAAACCGCAGGAAAGGTTTGAGGGTTCTTCTTGTACCTGCATTGTGCTTTGATCTTTTACTGGTTGATTTCCAAATGTAGCTGCTATATTTTCTCTTCTAGCTTTCTGTCTTGTACACTTGTATATGTATCAAAGTTCTCCCTACATATCTGTGCCTCCTTTTCATTGACTTGAGTGTGTTCAAGTTAGTCGACTCTATCGTAATATAGTACTGGTTAATGCTTTTGTTTCAGGCGACAGGGACATCTTTGGTCGAACAAGGTACTTCCATCCAGGAGCAAGCTGAGGAGATGGCTTCCCAGGATGTTAATTCTGATCTTCTTCCAAGGACTCCACCGCCTAAAGATAGTCCGATTGGTTCTTCTGGTCCATCAACACCCGTATTGAACCATCCAACTCCACTTACTGTAAATGCTTCACCTCATAATTCACCTACTGTATCAGCTGCTTCAGCAATCCTTTCAGGTCCAAGTTCTGCTCCGGTTATGTTGGAAAATGTTGGTGCTGCTGCATCTTCGCCCTCTTTAACTCTGTCTAATTCTGCAAAGGAGGAAGAGACTGCAAGGTTCCCTGGTCATAAATCATCTCCGGCTCTCTCTGAAACTGGACTAAGGGGCATTGGTAGAGGTGGCCTTGCCAACCCTCCATCTACTAGTATCCCTATTAGTGCTGGCAGTGCAATTCCTAGCAAACGGAGCACTTGGTGCTGTTCCTTCTGCTTCTGAAATGGCAAAGAGAAATATTTTGGGAGCTGATGAGAGACTTGGGAGTACTGGCATCGTGCAACCTCTGGTTTCCCCACTGAGTAGTAGAACCATCTTGCCACAGGCTCCAAAGGCTAACGATGGAAGCAGCTCCTCCGACGGAGTTAATATTGGTGAGAGTGCAGCTATGACAAGCAGGGTCTTCTCCCCCTCTGCAGTTTCTGGTATGCAGTGGAGGCCTGGAAGTTCCTTTCCGAACCAGAGTGAAGGGGTATGTGACCTTCACCTCTTCTGATTTTTAGACGTACATAAACCAACTTATACTGTATTTGTTCCTCTTTTTAAAGTTTTTATCCATCGGATTCTAACATGTCACTTTTGTCCCACTTCATGCTTGATCACTTGAGCAATTATACATGTTGGTCTACTGAAATGTGATTTGCTATGATTCTCATGTCTCTGGGCTTTGATTATTTTCTCCAATTTTGGTGGCAAAATAACCAAAATAGCAATGCTTTACTTTGAGTGCAAGGTGTAATGCTGATTAGATGAACTATCAAAATGTAAAGTGCTAAAGAGGCTCATAAGTCATAATCCTTTTCTTTTGATTTATGTTTCCCTGTGTGTTGAAAACTTTTGAAATGCAAAACCTAACCAATGGATTCCAAGCTTGTATCAAACACTCATTCATGGTTTAAGCCAAAGAGGAAATGGAGTTGAAGATAAGTTCTGTAAAGATGTGTCTTCCTTTTCTTTTTGGAAATTCAAAGGTCTATCTTCCAGTTTCACTGAAACTTATGTATATTGCATTTTCAGGGACAAATCCGTGGAAGAACTGAAATTACACCAGATCAGAGAGAGAAGTTTTTGCAGCGATTCCAGCAGGTGCAGCAACAAGGTCAGAATAACCTTCTTGGCATGCCTTCTCTTGGTGGAGGAAATCATAAACAGTTCTCTGCACAACAGAACCCTCTCTTGCAGCAGGTGCCTGCTCATGTTTTGAGTTATGACATTCTTACACTTCATCTGTTTTTTGTGTATTATGTTATTAACTTTTCTTAAGTCCCCAGAAAATCATTCACACCAATATAATTGCCGTATGTTGCAAGGTTGTGGATAGTGTCTTCAGCAACTAAGTTAAATGACCAACATAGCCGCTATGTCGGTGTTACTCACATGATCATGTCTGCATGTGAATGCCTTCCCCGAGCCAGTCTAGTGCTCCTTTCTCATATAATGGAGTACCACATTGCTTAAAACGCTATTAGGTCTCTATTTGCAACCAACTCCGTTGAAGCTGACTCATCCTTCGTTGCTACGTTATTATTGTACAGATTGGTACCAAAAGAGATCTTCTTGTTTCATCATTTACGGTACCCTCCCAAAGTGTTGTGCTCTCTTTTGACTCCACTGTGTCTTGGCCAAGGTATATGTATTTGGATTGCCTGCGTCTCCCCTCCATGTCATCATTGCGGGGTTAAATCCATGTCATACTCTAAGAAAGACTTGAAGCTTACCAACATCCCTCAACCAGAGATCTACAGTTTTACACCCTGAGGATGTATAGGTAGCCTATGCCTGGAGCAAGATGTAAGGACCCCTTGGGTGTTGGTGCCGCAATATGGGAAGTCCGATCCATGACTTATTCCCAGAGTCACCAATTACTTCTGGATTTGGCAGCTAGGAGTTGAGGGGTTTGTCAGAGTTACTTGTCCTACCTCAAGGTGGCTCCATTTTGGTGATTGTTAGGCTGAGATGGAGGCCTCACTTGGAGTCATTATATCACATTGTTCGGTTTTTTTCTTAGACTTGGTGAGCACGCCCATCCACGTGAGTCATCTGACACTTTTTTAGGTGGCACACCTTTCGTTAATGTCTTCAAGGCCAAGCCACATGCCCATTAGCAGGATGCATGCATGTGAACTTCCCTCTACGGCTTTGTAGATATACATGTTCATCAATCCAGAGATCTCTCCTAAGAGCTGACATTCCCTGTGACTGAATACGAGGCTTCACCTCTCTCTCTCTCTCCCTAGGGCTCTGTGCTTTCAGAAGTTCCCCCTTGCCTTTTTAACTCCACTTTTAAAGTTGGAATTGTATATACTATAGAATCTCTGTGAAAGCATCTCCTGTTTTGTTGAAAGGCTTGGTAAGTACTATGTAGGACACATCATAACCTCCTCTTCTCCCTCTTTTTTCTCGCCTTTCCTTTTGTCTCGGTGTTTTAATTCCGTAGAAAGTAATTTTATTCAGTGAGCATTCAATAGATTCATAAAATTTGGTTTTGCTAAAAATGGATTTTTTTTTATTAATATATATTTCTCACTTATCTGTGGTGATCCTCTTCAGTGCATGTTATTTTTAGATGTCGCAGCAATATGAATATTTTTCTTATAGTTTGTTTCACAACTACTGACATATAATCGTGTCTTCAGTTCATTCCTCAAAGCTCATCTGTCTCGCCTCAAGTTGGGTTTGGAATTGGAGTCCAAGCACCCAGTCTCAACAGTATTGCATCTCCCTCACAGCTGCAGACAAATTCAATCCACCAACAATCTTCTCAGCTGCCATTGACATCAACAGGGCCAAAAGATGCTGGTATGGTCAGATTCCGCTTGTGCGCGCACATGCGTCCACTATAGCAAATGATAGCCTAATGCTTAACTGATGTTTATGACTATTACATTATAACAGAATGTAGAGTTCTGCTCAGAAAGTCAGTTATGATTAATAAGCACTATGCAACACTTTAGGGGAAAAAGTGTTAATATATGTGCTGGCATGATGCAGATCTAGGGCATGCGAAAGTTGAGAGACCCATCAACAGCAGAATCTATCTGATGATTCAACCTCTGAACCTGCTCCAAGTTCTGGGGTTGGCAAGAATCTTATTAATGAAGGACGAGTTGAAAGCTTCTTATGCACTAGATACACCTGTATGCGATCTATCTTCCTCATTCATCGTTACCAATCATTGATCTTGGAAATTGGTGCATCATATTATCTTCTTATGTTGTTTATTTGTTTTGTCACTAGTTTTCTTCAATTTTCTTATACACCAGGTGTGCATAAGTTTAGTCTGAGTTGCTTCATTAGCGAAAATAGATTCAGGCCCGTTTAATCAGGTAGCCTCTCCGGATAGTAATTTAGTTACGATTGAGCACTCGGCTAATGGTAAGTGACATGTGCCTTCAAGCTGGGTGCTGAGGGTTTGTGTGTATGCACTTGGAGCAGGGGTGCGGGCTACTTATACCTCAATTTTTCACACACACCCATCCACATGCACAAATGGTGCTGACACATGCTAGAGCAGAGCAACACACCTTTAGTTTAGAATTTATCAGAGCTGTTATTTATGCCATTTGTTGCCTGACATTCCTAGAATTTGATGTTTTCAGAGGGTCACCATGTTGGAGTACTTAAAATCTTCATTACAACGTGCTCCACTTTTGAGAAATAGGATTCAAATATGAAATTTTAGCAATTTTTTATTATTATAACCAATTGTTTATTTCTAAGACGACAACAACTCACTTTAAGAAAGGAAAAAAAACAAATCATGATCCTTCCCTCTTATCCTTTCCTTTCATCCCTTGACTCTTACAATAGTTAAATATGCCACCCACCACTCACTATCCAACCCTTTAATTCGTGTAAGAAATATACCTGATATGCCTAGTCATCTCAAGTCTACCAAACACTTGCTCTTCTAGAGATTCCGCCACTGCCCCTTCTCCAACTCGTTACTTCCTGCGAGAAATCATTGTTCACTGGGTTACAAGTGCTTCAGAGCAGTCATGTTTTATGGTATGCTTCCTAAGTTACTGTTTGATAAGTTAGCATCTTACTACGATTTGTCCAACTTCTATTGTTCTCCAATTTCACAAGTCCCTAGCTCTTTTGTTTTGTATCAGCTACCCATGTTATTACAGTATTCATTTCTCAAATCATAGATTTTAATAGGCCTCCCTTGGTAATATTTCTCATGCCATTAAAGCATTCTAAGTCTTCCATATTTACCTCTCAAATCATAGTACTTCAATGAGAAAATAACTGATAGATAAAATTAGATATCCAACATCTGTTATTTCTTTAAATTGTATAATGCTGTGTTGCTTCTCTTTTTGAAAAGCATTTTTCAAAAGATTCCTCCTAGATTCCCCTACTTCCAATCATTTCTCTCTCTCTCTCTCTCTCTCTCTCTCTCTCTCTCCACTGATAACCCCTACTATTTTTCAAATTTTTTTTTCAAATAGTGTTCCAAACATAGCCTTAAATCTCTTGCTATTACGTGGAGTGTATCTGCTACCCATTTTCTATTACCTTGTCCACTTTTCAAACCAAAGATTTTGACAGGCCTCACATTGTTATGCACAAAAGTAGTGGGCATCCCTAGGAAAAGATTCCTCAATCTGTAAAGGCATTTCAAACTATTACATGCTTACTCTATGAGAAAAGAACCATTAAAGTGAACTTAGCTTAAACAGTAGAAGGAAGTGTGACTTCAACTTGCTATGTATGATCTTCGCTATAAGTTTGACCAAACCAAATCGAGCCTTGTGTCCCAATCAATTGGGGTCGGCTACATGAATCCTATTTTTCATTATCTCTTCACTTAGATTTAGTAAGCCCGAGTCCTTCCATATCACGGTATCCAAAGTCAATTTAGGTCTTCCGCTTCCCCTAGCCTGACTATCCACTACTATCATGTCACCCCTCTTGATTACTATATCTGCATCTCTACAGTAAATATGTTCAAACCACCTTAATCTATTTTCTTTCAACTTATCCTATATTCCTATACAGGCATAGCTCCTACCATCTCACGAATAGTTTCGTTTCTAATCTATCACTCCTAGTCTTACCGCACATTGACCTCAACATCCTCATTTCAGCTACAATCATCTGACTTGTTGCTTCTTGATAGGCTAACACTGTGTCCCGTACAGCATTGCTAGTCAGATAGCTGTAAAATTTCCCTTTCAATGTGTTAGGCGTCCTTCGATTACACAATACAACCAAAAGTAGCTCTCCACATGAGCCACCCAACTTGGATCCTATGGGTTACGTCATTCGTAATCTCTCCATCCTTGCTAAAAATTGAACCTAAATACCTAAAATGCCCACTTTTTGGTGTCTCATGATCCTGAATCTTCACTTCTTCTATCTAGTCACTTGTATTGTTACTAAACTTACAGTGCGTATACTCAATTTCACTCTTACTTATCCTAAATCCTTTGCACTCCAATGCTTCTCTCCAAATTCCTAATTTAGCATTAACCCCAATTGCAGTTTCATCCACTAAGACAATATCTGCAAACAACATACACCACGGAATATCATCCTAAATATTTCTAGTCAGCTCATTCATAGTTATAAGTTTGACGATTAAACAAAATGATAGAACCTTAGGAGGGTGCCCCTAAGGAACCCTAAAAATCCGCATCGAGGGGAAGTAATGGCATCCACACCAATACTTGAAAACAATCGGAAGAGTCCTTTAAAAAGGCTCTTCCAATGATAACTATCTATGAAGTACGACACCTTTAGAGGTCGAAGTATCTCAATGTTCGGACACGGGGACACACGTGGGACGTGTCCACACGCCACGTGGCGTGTCCAATAATTTAATTGAAATTTTGAGGGGGACACCGATGGGGACACGGCAGGGGTGAAACTGTAATTTTTTTAAAATTTAGGGGTCAAACATTAATTTCTTATATAATTTCGGAGGTCAAACTGTAAATTTTTACAAAATTTTCGGGGTCAAACTGTTATTACTTAAATATATAAATAAATATACACGTGGCATCCCCCCACTGCTTACATGTCTCCATTTTTTTAAAATTCCCGTGTCCCGGTGTCTATATCCGTGCATCAATAAATGAAGATAAGATAACAACATTATCTATGGCATAAATCCTAAAAATAGCAACTAAACTACCAGTTGATATCCTTTTATAAACAACGTACCGCAAATAAATATCCTCCCCAATAGAATACAAATAACCTAACTTGTTCCCTATCGTGTTGGACTCATTTAAGCGCTATGCGTGTGAAATGAAATACTTGAAACTGTTTCTTCCATTGAATGGATCATGGTCTAGTGCAGGGTTATCACAGTTCGCTATACGGATTACGAACTGCGATCCAGATAGAACGATCCCAATCAGGGATCGATTGCGAATTCGAAAGGGGACTCTGGCAATCCAACGATTAATATTGTACATGAATGATAAGTACACATCCATATAACCAAAAAACCCCTCATAAATCAATCACATTCATAGTTGATAAGTTATGTCTTGCATAGATGCTACCAGTTCCAAATGAAAGATCCAAAGTAGCCTACCCCCACCATACCGCATTCTGAAGGGTATGACATACCCCAATCCTGTTCCCGTTCCTAGTCTAGAGGTTGGGCTTTGTTCTTGTTATTTGAAGGGTGGATAAATAACTTGATGCCATTTTAGCCAACCATCTCAGGGACTTAGCTTAATGTTCTCTAGAATTCTTTGGATGAAAGGTCGTCCACTCAGCCCTGCTTTAAGCCATTTTCTAAATGTTGTTTTGTTAAATTTAAAGCATGTGAAGCCTAGGTTTTGGGTTACTGTGGAATGCACTAGAAGGTGTAAATCTATTGCTCACAACTGATTTCTTGTTCTCTTTCTATGAAATGGGGATCTTCGATTGAACACATGTTGTCTGATAGCAGTTAGTAACTTGGGCGAAAAGGTTTGGATTCTAGTTGGCTTTATGTTAGTTGTGATAAAACTTGTATGCTACAGGCAGGAGCATCTGGCTCTTTGACAGAATCTACCCAAGGTCCTCGGATATTGATCTTTCTCCTGGCCAACCGTTGCAAACAAATCAACCCTCTGGCAGCCTGGGTGTCATTGGTCGAAGAAGTGTTTCAGATCTCGGTGCAATTGGTGATAACCTTGGTGGATCATCTGCAAATTCAGGGGGAATGCATGACCAGTCGTATAATTTTCAGATGCTTGAGGCTGCATATCACAAACGTCCTCAACCCAAAGACTCTGAACGAGCAAAAAGCTATAATCCGGTATGGAAGTCTCTTGATCAACATCTTGTGGGAGAGAATTGGGCAAATTTCTTATGTAATTTATTCTTGGCTTCCTAAAGAGGCACCCTGCAGTGACTCCGCATAGCTATCCTCAAGCACAGGCACCCATTGTCAACAATCCTGCATTTTGGGAACGTTTAGGAGCTGATAGTTATGGCATTGACACACTATTCTTTGCATTTTACCATCAACAGGTAGTTTGAACTTTCTATCAACTCTATCTTTCTTCTCGCAACATATATGCAGTTTCCTTGATTTTAGTCTCAATTCGACCCTCATCTGCAGAATACTTATCAGCAATATTTGGCTGCAAAGGAGTTGAAGAAGCAATCATGGAGATACCATAGGAAATACAACACGTGGTTTCAACGGCACGAGGAGCCGAAGGTGACCACTGATGAGTATGAACAGGCACATATGTGTACTTTGATTTTCATTACAATGACGAGATGCAACATGGATGGTATGCTTACTTGACTCTGGCACTTTATTCAAATTTTGTATCCTCTAACAATTTTGTGCTTTTACGGTTAGAAGAAAGCGAAGAAGAAAAGTTTCTTGGGCTAATGACATGCAGATTAGACACATCTTCGGGTCATCGTGATACATAAATAGGGTGTTTCCTGAAAGGAAAATAACATTACATGTATATGGTTGTATATTGTATTGACTTGTCATCCTATCATTGATCTCAGTGTCAAAGAATCAAGACTGAGTTCACATTTGAGTACAACCTACCTTGAAGATGAACTTATCGTGTAGAATATGTACAGAATCCATCAGATTGCTGAAAGTTAACATCTTCCAGCTTTTGCCATCCTGATGAGTCTTGTAACTTCGTATTATCATGTGAGTGGTTAATTTCCATGTAAGCGGCTCCTCATAGTTTTTAGGGCCTTTGCTCTCCCCCTCTCCCTTGCTCCTCTCTCTTTGAAGGATTAATTGTAACATCAACTTATGCAAATATCTGCTGTCCTTGTAATTTTCTGCCTCGTGAAATCTCTTCTTTGTCCTTATCCTTGAAATCTTGCTGTTAAATCAGCTGTCTGTCAAGTTGTTTGTCACCTGATGCTCATTTATCTGTCATATTTTTCAATAGAATTCTATGTTCTCTTCCCCAAAGGACTCCTGCTGAGCTGTTGCAATTTGTGTGCTTCACAATGACTAATAGGGTAGTTATCTCAGAAAGGATCGTTAACTGTGAAGAAATGTCCTCAGATTGTATGACCCCCAGGTGAAATGTAATACTTACGAACTACAAAATGGAAAGGACCGTTGTCTCAGAAAGGACCGTTATTAACCATGGAGCAATGTCTCAGATTGTATGACCCCCTGTGAAATGCACTACATATGAACTACTAACTGGAAAAAGTCTAGTATTCTGTGATGAAGCAACTCCTGGCACCTTGCTTATTAGTCCCTTTTCATGTTAATATATTTGGTTGCCGGGATTTTGGTGATGCCCTTTGGAATCGATTAACCAGTTTAATATACCGCATTGTTCATCGACATTCTCTTCATTAGAAACATGCCATTTGTGTTGGTGTGTGTGGGTTATTTACCGGGATGTTTTCTGTGAACTGGTTGCCCTACTACGAAGTTTTTGGAGTTGGTTAATTTTCAAAGTATTTAGTCTTTTAACAACTGCATTAGACAGGAGGTCATTGAATCACTGCTGACCTTTCTTGTTCACAACACCTAGGAAAATTTAGAAGTGAAAACTACTTCGTGGTGGCTGAATTATTTCTTCCGAAAGAAGAGGTTATGCAAAATTAACATCATTTTACACTCTCCTTTCACTCCCCAAAGTGTCGTGTGTTGGAACATTGTTAGACACGCATCTACTTTTATATCCGTTCTTATATACTCTCCGACAAGTGATAAATGAAATTTTTTAGCACTTTTTTTAAGGAAATTGAATTCTACACTCCTTTTTTGACATCTACACTCATTTTTTTGGATTGTAGTGTTGAAAGTGTTGCAAATTTTTTTGCTAAAAGACAAAAGGAGTGTAAATGTCAAAAAATAGTGTCGAATTCGATTTGCTTTTTTAAAGAGGGAATGTACCAAATGTTTTGTGTGACATTGCCATAAAGAGTGTACTGCCATCATTTGAAATTTAATTTCTTCTCTAGACATCATTATTTGAACAAAGTTTAGTCAAATCTTCTTCATGGAAAACCTTTTATGGAGTGACATTCTTATCAATACATGTTCTTCATCTTGCAGTCCTGTTTGATCTATACTTCCTTTTTTTTTTTTTGCACTGCTCTTTTTCGGTTGAATTTGTTAAACAAAAAATTTTGATTATCGAAACAAAATTCGAGGGAGGCTCATGTGGACATAAGTGCAGGATGACGGCAGGGAAGCTAGAACTAGCTGCCTCCCTTTAAAAACTGTAGCCGTTGGTGCTCCCCTTCCCTCCCCCTCTACACAGCAGCAACACACGTCTCCCAAACCCTCTCACACCGAAATTATCGGTTGGCACCTGTGCACCATGACCGCTAAATAATTATTCCTCACAACCTTTTGGTGGTTTTCTTTTTCCTTAAAAATCAACGGGCAACGTCATTGAGCAGTGCTAGAAATACAACTTTAAAACAAATTTCCATATGCAAGTGCGCCCAAAATTCTTCAGTGCATTTGGCCTATGTATGTCTACAGGAGTTGCCAAGTTGCGTCGTAAAATGGTGTTCCTACACATTTTGAACATTATCGTGTTTACGCCCCTGTTTCTTTAGTCTTCATTTACACGACGTTTTCTTTGGTTATTTTTTTCTTTTTCTCGTAAAGCCTATATTTTGAAGGTATCCTCCGTCTTTTCCAAAAGCAATATATGAAACGAGATTAAATTCCTTCCGCCGGCGGCAAAAACTATGGGTTTTCTACCACCACCATTTTGGGCCCCACAATGCATTCATTGCTAATCTGAACTGTTCATCTTGTAGGATCCGCAAAATTGTATTTCACTCAAAAATTTAGTTTCAACGTACATCGATAGGTATATCAAATTTAAATTTTAGTCAGAAACAATTTAATTTGACTGAATCAGACTGTTCATTTTATAAAGTAAAACTCAACTTTTGATTGATTTATTGATATCCAATCAAGTTGATTTTTGCGTGAATATCTTACACTACGAGTCCTATACGATGAACGGTTCGGATTATAACATCAACGCATGGTGGAGTCCACAGTGGACGGCAATGGAAAACCCACAGTTTACACCGCACCGGCAAAAAGAATTTAATCTCGAAATGAAAAACATCTTTTATTTCCCTTTTGCTTCTCCATTTCTGTATACTTCCCACCAGCCACGCTGCCACAAAAAGAATTTAATCTCGAAATGAAAAATATCTTTTATTTCCCTTTTGCTTCTCCATTTCTGTATACTTCCCACCAGCCACACTGCATGCCACAACTCATTCTCTCTCTCTCTCTCTCTCTCTCTCTCTGCATCAGAACCATGCACAATGCCTTCTAAAAAAAAACAAAAACAAAAACAAAAACCCCATGCATAATGACATTTTCGGTTACATTTCCCCTTTGATAGGAGTAAACGCTTAATACTTCTTGGACTTTTTCCCACTCTCACCACCATTAACACGATTTCCCTCTCCACAATCTCAGCTTTCCCTCGGAAAACAATCCTTAGTTCTCGCTCACACCCCCATACCCACCTCACGAAAGCAGTTGCCTTTTTTCCCTCACTTTCTCTCTCTACAACTGCACAAAAAAACGCCCACGTCCATACCAAACCCAAGGGATCTGAATCAAACCCTTTCAACAATCCCCACCCAAAACCCATCAATTTTTGATAAAACCTTCCCATCCTGAAGCCAAAAAATCAGAACTTTTTCTTGCTCCCTTTCTGCCAAATTGGGTGGATTTGAAATGTTAAAGCTATGGTCGTGGGTATGCTTGATATTGTGTTGTTGGGTTTTGGGTGGTGAATTCTGGGTTGAGGGGCTAGGTGTGAACTGGGGTTCGATAGCAACGCACAAATTGCCACCCAAAGTAGTGGTTCAGATGTTGAAAGACAATGGGATTCAGAAAGTGAAGCTGTTTGATGCAGAGGAATCCGTTTTGAAAGCCTTAGCTGGGTCTGGTATTGAGGTCATGGTTGCCATTTCTAATGATCAGCTTGCTGGTATGAACGATTACGATCGAGCTAAGAAGTGGGTGCAGAGAAATATCACCCATTACAATTTCGATGGAGGTGTTAACATCAAGTAAATAATCTCTCTTCCGAATTTTCATATAATATGTCGATTTTGCGTGTAAGTTAGTCCGGACACATTGAAATATATATATATATATATATATAAATATATAGTCATTTTCAAATAAGGAGGTCCTTATTTTAGTTAAAATAAGGACCTCCTCATTTCTCTCATTTTCCGTTCTAATTTCGATAATCCGAACCGCTCAATGTGTTTAGAACATGATTTAAGAGAACCCGCGTGAAATCGGCAAAAACAATGACCGGAAAGGGCTTCGTCCGAGCAGTTTTTATTTGAACCGTTTGATAAAAATAGAACGGAAAATGGGAGAAATGGGGAGGTCCTTATTTTAGTTTACTAAAATAAGGACCTCCTTATTTGAAAATGACTCTATATATATATATATATATATATATATAAAACAGGAGAAGAAAGCTAACATATATAGCAATGTTATGCATATACCAGGAAAAAGCAAAGAATATCCATTTTCTATATAGTTCGATTTGTTAAATTTTTTGTTTTCTTGATAACTCGGGTGTTCGGACCAATGCATGCATATTCCTTAGAGTGTACTTGTATTCCGGTATATGATTCATGGTCCCATATATATACATGAATTTTTTCACCAGAAAGCTGTTTTGGATAGTTAGATAAATGGATGTTATGGAGGTGTTTGTGATAGCTTCAAAAAAAAGTACTCCTAGTTGTTGGTAGAACATGATTATGAAGTAAGAGTCCACCATTTTGCAGCTGCTTATTGCAATATGCATTTCTAGCTTTTGGTTTGGGGGTTTTTGGGCGTTCATGGATTCTACGAAAGTATCTTATAAAAAATGAACTAGAGAAAGCAGAATTCAAAAATTAACTTTACGAGCTGGCCAAACGTGCTAGTTTGGATTTCGTTTGTCAATTGTTGATTTCATCTGTGCTTTTCGTCCATGGTTTGAGCTGAGATTCCCTTAGGATCCTCTACTACTTAGTCGCGGACAGGACTCCTATGCTAACACCTATTGTTGGTTTGCTTCGGCAGTGTGTCTTTGAGCCTCTATGATTAAAATGTTTTGACTCATTAATCTTGTTTATTACTCTCTCCGTTCCATATTGAGAGTCCCACTACCTCTCTCTTACCCTTTTTCAAATCAAAAAATCAACTCTTTCGGTGCATTATTTTCAAATTTTTTCGTACCGTATTGAAGATCTCGATTAGTACTTTAATTTGGTGCGAAAAATTTCAAAAACTTATACACGGAAGTAATTGATTTTTTGATTTGAAAAATGGCACGACTTTTTATGGTGGACCGTCAATTTGGAACGGAGGGAGTATGATGAAATCTTTTGCCTTCGAATATTGGTAATGAAATGAATTGCCTGACTGTTGATAATAACAAAAAACAAAAATACCGTTCTTTGTCTTTCCAGGTATGTAGCAGTTGGGAATGAACCTTTTCTCAAAGCCTACAACTCCTCATTCTTGAATATCACCTTCCCGGCTCTTCAAAATGTCCAAAACGCCCTCAACGAAGCCGGGGTCGGAGACTCCATAAAAGTCACCGTCCCCATGAATGCCGACGTCTACGACTCCCCAGAGGACAATCCGGTCCCTTCTTCCGGGAGGTTCCGAACAGACATAACTGACCAGATAACTCAGATTGTCAAGTTCCTAGACCAGCACAAGGCGCCCTTCACCGTGAACATTTACCCTTTCCTAAGTCTCTACTACGGCGAAGGCCAGTTCCCTGTCAACTATGCCTTCTTCGATGGGGACACCACTCCCCTTGTCGACAACGGTGTTCAGTACGCCAATGTCTTCGATGCCAACTTAGACACCTTGGTTTCTGCCTTGAATGCCACTGGAGTTGCCAACATGACCATCTTCGTAGGGGAGGTCGGGTGGCCAACCGATGGTGACCAGTATGCCAATATCGAAATGGCTTCGAGGTTTTACAATGGGCTTTTGCCAAAACTTGGAAAAAACAAAGGCACCCCACTCCGGCCCGGGTACCTTGAAGTTTACTTGTTCGGACTCACGGATGAGGATGCCAAGAGCATCCTTCCGGGAGAATTCGAGCGCCACTGGGGAATATTCCGGTACGATGGCCAGCCTAAATTCCCCATGGACTTTTCCGGGGAGAGTCAAGAAATTAAGCCTCTCGTTGCTGCACAGGACGTGACATACATGCCCAACAAATGGTGCTCGTTGGATCCGAATGCCAGCGATTTGAGCAAGCTTGCTGAGAGCGTCGAGTACGCCTGTACCAACGGGGATTGCACGTCGCTTGGGCATGGATCTTCTTGTGGTGGGTTGGACGCGAAGGGGAATGCTTCGTACGCGTTTAATACGTACTATCAGATGCACGATCAAGACGACTCGAGCTGCGACTTCCAAGGTCTGGCCAAGGTGACTACGCAGAACATTTCGCAACCGAATTGCAATTTCACCATTCAATTAGTAGCTCCGCCTTCTTCTTCTGCTGCTGCTGCAATGGGGCGTCCCTTTCCTCTGGCTTTGGCAGTTTCGGTGGTATTCTTTGCTTCATTGTTTCTATAGATATGTTTTCAGTAGATAACTTGTTGTGCGGCTTTCTGTTCTTATTGTCGTACTCATAGTTGAAACCATTTATTTATTTATCTAAGCTACAGGGAATTCTTGAATCTCTTCTAAGATTACAAGCATTACTCAATTTACGATTTAAATGTTTACTTTGAGAAGGGGAATTTCGTTGCAAAAGCTGAAAACTAGTTGAAAGAGTATAGCAGAGTACAGGGAAAATGGCTCCGGCTTTGTCCTTTCGGTTTGCTCTCTTGAGTTTCAGTTTTTATTTGGTCTTAGGTTGTTCTGGTTGTTTGGGTTGCTTCAGCAGATATTTCGGTTCCGTTTTACATTTGGTATTTTGGTTGGCTCATTGCCTTCATTTGAGTTTGGTTCTAAGGTGGCGTTTTTCATCCGTGTGCTCATGATCCGTTAAATCTTTGTAATTTTTTCAAATATTTATAAAAAAAAAAATTGCTTATTAAAAAAAATAAAGCGTACAGGGAAAATTCTCTAAACAGAGAGGGGAAAGGGATCATTAAAACCCGAAAATACAAACAATTAAGCACTAATTCACAATCTGCTATGATTGAATCCGCACTTAACCTATAGTAAAATAACCACAAGAAAATCAGCTGAATCTCGAGCTAGCTAGTAAAGCAATGACAGCAATTCCACTTGATGGAATTAAATCACTATCGCAGCTGAATCCACAGAAGCCGACTAGTGGACATTGCGAAACATTCCTATCCCCATAAAACATGATCAACTGAGAAAAAAATAACGGAAGTAGAACATACACCCGGAGAGCGAGTCACACCAAACTAGCAGCCTAAATCCGCCCCTGAATATTAGATTGGCAATGCCAGAGTCGATTTGTATGATGTTCAATGGAGGATTTATTGTTTCCCTTCTCTGTTTTGGCTCTAAACAAATATGAATGAGTCAGTGAATTTCAATTTTGCCTTGTTTTGGGACTAAACAATAAACATGTCTAAATGCAACGGCCGAGTTCGAATTTTTAGTTGATTCAAAATCCTAAAACGCATCTAGAAACTATATAAAATATTGATGTTTCTCTTATTCTTTTTTTTGGGCAAAATATTCGATAGTTTAGTACGGTCAAAATCATGGTCTTTTAGACATTTCAAGTGTTCTAGCAGTGTCAAAATTATAGGAATATATATCACACACACACTTCTATGGTAACATTGAAAATTGAGTGATGTCAATTGACTCAAGTATGACGTCCTCGAAGGATAAAAGTTACTCTAAGTATAACATGCTAATCATTTTAAAGAGTTCACAGCGACAGAAAGGTTTGGCACCTCGATGTCGGTTCTTTGCCACCTAGAGTTGTACCATGTTCCAAGGGTTGGGTTGTTCTCCAATTGTATTCAAGTGGCTCAGGTCCGTGCGAAGAAAAGTATGTATATATTGCGATATAGAACTTCACAAAATGACCTCTGTTTGACCAACTTATTCAATCTTTATTACCAATTATAGGAATGGCCAAACTCTAAATTGCAATGAAACCTTAGATAGCCAAATCAATTACATTTAATTACGCAAAACGCAACTTCTTCCGCCTGGAGAAACAAAAGAGGGACCGCAAGCTCCCTTGCCATTGTATTGTTGATAGCAGTCTTGAACACATTTTGGGAGGTTGCAGTTCTTGTTGTCCAAAACTAGGCTACATCCTTTTTCTTCACCTTTAGCCACCATCACCATAACTGCAGACAGTTTCAATTCAACTTAGTTATCAGTAATTCAAAGAAACACATATTCCAAACACATAAATGGACATAACTTTCATACGCTCATGTGGGGAGCCGCAA
The DNA here is from genome assembly GCA_019656295.1 of Rhododendron mucronatum var. ripense. Taxonomy (NCBI): domain Eukaryota; kingdom Viridiplantae; phylum Streptophyta; class Magnoliopsida; order Ericales; family Ericaceae; genus Rhododendron; species Rhododendron mucronatum. The sequence continues at coordinate 1,147,519 of BPLT01000044.1, read as the reverse complement.
TAGTTTTTATTTTTTATTTTTCCCTTCTGTTGTTGAAGTATGATTCGTATCTTTATATGCGCATCAAGGTAACGAGCAAGGGGAAAAATGATAAAACTTGTTCATGTTATCCTTTTACCAACATCAAAGGAGATTTCACTCTTCGATTTATTGGTCATACAATCATACTTATCACGCATAAGCACAGGCGGTCGTATATAAGGCTCGGCCAGAGGCTTCAGCGCCTAATCTTATGCAATTTGATATATCAATTAAAAGTTTGACTATGATTGGGAACTCTTCCATAACGCATCTCACTCAAAGTACAAGAATCGATGTTTAGAGAACATGATGACCCTGAAGAGATGAATGCACAAACCTGAAAAAGCAAGAAAAATGATATAGAAACAAGAGTAGGAAAACTTTGCCATCACCAAGAGAAAGGTACTCTAAAACTTGGATTGTTTTTGTTGCTCTATAGAATGATAGATTCCAACCATCCTAGCCAATGGGGTATTTATAGGGTTGGGGGACTTTGCTGAATGTAAAAAATTGATGAACACAAGATGCCTCACATGGAAAGTAAGGAAGCAACTAGGAAGATGTGCTTGATTCCTCAAGACTAAGAATGTGAAATCTCTTAAGTGTCATTAATTGTAACGTTATGCAATCACTCCATAATATTTATCCATTATCTAATCAATTTTGTTATAATTAATGAACTCTGTATGTCGTCAACTAACTTGATTGTCACTTCTTATGTTAAATAAAACACACTCTCTATCTCTCGTATTTTTTGGGGGGTCAAAACACTAATTTTCTCGTTTGTTTTTTGACAATCAATAGAAGACTACATTCATATATTTGCTGAGAACAACATCAAAGGGTCACTAACCAAAACTAGAAATTACTCTGGGGTGGAGAAGAAATAGTGTGCAAAGAAAGCCTACACAAAAAGAAAGAAATAAAATAGATACATGGAATTTTGCATTCCACTTTTGTCTCCATATCTCCAAAGGCTTGTATTTCCTTGTAAGCTACTCCCTCCGTTCCAAAAAGAGTGGCCTTTTTGGGGAAGCGTGTCATTTTCAATTGCTTATATCTTTCAATGTGAATGTCAAAAAATATGCAATATGGATCTTGTTTGATAGATTATAATTAGTTCTATTAAACAAAGTTTTCAAAATCACATAAAACTTCATAAATCAAAAGATATAAGCATTTGAAAATGGCACGGAGTCCCAAAAAGGACACTCATTTTGGAACGGAGGGAGTACTATGTAATGCATATAGGTTTTTTTTTTTTTAAAGAGAGATGGCAGTATAGGAGCTTTGACAAGTCACTTTAAATTGGACAAATATTTTAGAACATCTAAAAGTCAAAAAGTAAACAGACATATTTAGACGAACAGAGTTAACTAAAATCAAGTTTGAATATGTATTTTTGAAGCTGATCTTTCAAGCAAAAATCGAACTAGCTATTTGTGTTGGCACCCATTTGCGTATTACTTGACTTGTTCAGTTTATGATGTATACAAAATTAAAGTTACTCAGAATCTGCTCGTGTTCGGCTCGATTAACGTGTGTCCCTTGTCTTTGTTCCTTCCTACTCCTCCATTTTCTTTCTCCCAATGCAACAAACCCAAATCCGCGTGGCCCCGTCGGATTCGGGGATCTTGCTAGCCCCTGAGGGACATCAGGTGTGCTAAGAGCTAGAGTGCTGCCGTTTTGGCATAGATTTATGGACATCAACGAGCCCATTTAAGTCCTTGTTTGGACAACACTGGAATTTTTATTCGAAGCCAAACAATTTGGTAGAACTCTCTCCGTATTACTAACTAGTATTGACACTTGGTGACATAAGGCTCCACTTCTAAACATGTATAAATATTACTTAAATTTTTTGACCTTTGGTATATTTGTTCGTTTTTAAATATGATTCTTGCCAAGGCGAAAAACTAAAGTATTATGGAATAGTATCTGAAATATTCCCTCCATCCTAAATTGGATTCAATTTCAATTTCTTATATCTTTCTATATGGATCTCAAAAAATATGAAAAATATGTAATATGAATCTTATTTGATAATTCTCTATTAATTCTATTATGCAAAATTTTCAAACTCATGGAAGACATTATAGATTGAAAGATATAAACGATAAAAAATGACATGAATTTTAAAAATTGTCATTCTTTTTTGTACGAGGGAGTATGCTAAAAGAACTAAACTTTTTTTTTTATTTATAGTTTAGTACTTTTAGCACTATCAGCACATTTGGAAAACTTTCCCTTGAACAAATTTAACAAGTAAAAAAAACAAACAAAAAAGAAAAACGGGACAAGCCCACCCTAAATATCGAGTAATTATCAGTGCCCTAAAGGCATTGCCAAGTGCCGTCCAAACTCTTTTCCCACCAAATCTTTGTGCAAAAAAAAAAACCCAAATATTTGTGCATGCTCCGTAGACTTTGACGCTTTGTAGTAAGAACCACACAAATGTGTGGTGAAAAAATGAACTGGAGCACCACGTGATAATGAGCCTGGGGCATTGAATAACTTTTTTCTTAAATATCCATACGAAAGAGAGAGCGAGAGCGAGAGAGAATATCCAGAGAGAGAGAGAGAGGGGTAGGTGTTGGTGATGAAGAGTTGGGGTTGGGTTGTTCGGATAAATAAGCCAAAAATGGCTTATTTTTTGTCCTTATTCAAATTTTTTTCGTATTACTTGGCTTATTGTCAATTTTTGAGGATTATTGCATCTTCATGACAAGAGGAATCTAAAAAGTAAATTTTTTTTGACCGAAATCCAATTTTTTATTTTTTTTGAATAAAGACGAAACAAGTGGCTTATTTTCGTTTTTTTGTGGCTTTATTGGGCTTATTTTTGGAGGAAAAGCCAGTGGCTTTTTAAGCCGAACAAGCCAGCGATAAAAGAAAGACCAGTTAAAAGGCTGTTCGTTGGTTGGAGTTGACATATTTCAGCCTTTCGATAATGAGCCTGGGGCATTGAATAACTTTTTTCTTAAATATCCATACGAAAGGGAGCGAGAGCGAGAGCGAGAGAGGGAGAGAGAGCGAGAGCGAGAGAGAATATCCAGAGAGAGAGAGAGAGAGAGAGAGAGAGGGGTAGGTGTTGGGGAATCAAGAGTTGGGGTTAAGCATAAAAGAAAGACCAGTTAAAAGGCTGTTCGTTGGTTGGAGGAGTAACATATTTCAGCCTTTCTCCAAGCCAACAAGGGCTTCTGTTGGTTCGGCTGGTGAACACCAAAACGGCGGCACTCCGGCTCTCACCACACCTGGCTACTGCGTCTGATATCCCTTTCTCTCTCCATTAAAAAAGGTTAGCTTTTGATAAAATTGTCTTCCCGGCGATGATTTAGAATATGTGCCCCTTGTTTTCTGAGATAGCTACAATATTCTTTTTTTTTTTTTTTTTGTGGGTGGGGTGGGGTGGGGATGGAATCAATTATGTTCTAAATCTGAACTGCTGGGTTCAGTCCTTACTTCTCGGATCTTTGTATGACTGTTTAGCCATGTAGCCCTTACGATTTTTCTCTGCTCGTCTCTCTTGTACATTATCTTACTAGCAATAATCTAATCTCTTTTCGACCCATGGGATCTGAAAACCATGTGCAGAGACACAAACGTATAACTACCGAAAGACAGGCAAATATAGATCGTAAAAACTACGGAAAAAGTGACTTTCGATAATAAAATTTAACGGCAAGCCAATGTATCTTGATTTACCAATTTTTGAGTAAAAAATGTGTTAGAAATAGTTTTTTGGTTTGGGAAGGGATGTTATCATAGATGAATTTCAAATTCAATTTGGTAAAGTACGGAGAGGTTTTTGGAGTCATATTAGCATGAATTAAAACAACTTTGGTAGCTAAGCATAAAATTAAGTGAACTAATATTAGCACAAACCTTTCAAGTGAACAACCCTTTTTTTACCATTCATATAACATTTTAAAATTCCCCTTTGTATTCATCAATTTTTGATGCACTCTTTACGAATGAAGGGGTAATTAGGTAAATTAGATACTTTAAGGACCAAAAAGGTGAGTCGCGTGATTAAATACAAGAGCATTAAATCGATTTTGCAAGAATAGAAGCTTTTGATAAATAGTCTTTCCGGCGATGATTTGGAATATGTGCCCCTTGTTTTCAGATAGCTACAATATTTAAAATTCAATGATGTTCTAAATATGAATTGCTGGGTTCAGTCCTTCTCGGAACTTTGTATTAGTTGGTTACCCTAAACCATAGCAATAATCTCTTTTCGATTCAGTACTGGATCTGAAAACCATGTGCAGCAACACAAACGTGTAACTACAGAAAGACAGACAAATAGATTGTAAAAACTCTGGACAAAGTGGTTTTCTATAAATTAAATTTAGGGAGGGATGTTATCACAGATGAATTTCAAATTCAATTCGGTAAAGTACGGAGATATTGTTGGAGTATATTATAAATTAATTAAAACAACTTTGGACAATAAGCATAAAATTAAGTGAACTAATTTTAGCACAGACTTTTTAAGTGAACAACCTTGTTTTTACCATTCATATAAACTTTTAGAATTCCCCTTTGTATTCATCAATTTTTGATACACTCTTTACAAATGGAGGGGTAATTAGGTAAATTAGATACTTTAAGGGCAAAAAAGGTGAGTAGTGTGATCAAATTCAAAATCATTATCTATTTTGCAAGAATAGAAGGTAAAATTATGGATTTGGTACCAGGAGTAGGTAGCTAATAAAGGTGTGACATTGAGAAGCATACCATACAAGTAGATAAGTTATGGAAGATAATTAATCTTATTTGAAGGAATTTGGTTCATGAAACTAAAATCATATGGAAATGGACAGTTCGAGGAAGGAGATGGGAGTAAAATGGGAGAGGGGTGATGTAAAGGGTTAAGTGGGTTTTTGTATGATTTTATTGATTGTTTAAGGAAAAAGAGATTCTCAAGGAGGATAAACATGCTCACTGCTCAGTATATAGTGTAGATTCGGATCCCTGCAGTACTCCTATTATGTAGCTAAGTGCCCCCTTGAAAAGCTGAATCTTGGAATTCGAGGGGTTCGGGCCGTTCGGCTCCATTTTTCTTCATCTTCCGTTGATTTAGTATGGTTTTTTTTTTTTTTTTTTGGAATGACAGTATGGAAACCGTTTGGCCTGTTAGCTTAGCTATAACCTATGCTTAGAAATTCTAGACTTACGGAGATTGAGGTTGTTCATTTGTTACAAGAACCTGATGATCATGCTACCTTTTTCTTTGTTTTTTAGGTAATCCATTTGTTCTCTCTGTCTTTTTTTTATTAGCATTAAGGAGAGAAGATTATCAGTTGAAATGTCCGGTTCCTTTCTCTATTAAAAAACCTTTTGATCAGTTTAGTTTATGAGCACACCAATTATGATAAGTTCTTCCTAACGTGCAAGGTATTTGTAAGTTTTTCTGTATTATCAATTTGCTATCGAGCCCTTATGAAACTTGTTTTTGGTTTTTTTTCATTAGCAATTCATTTGTTCTCTACCTGGACATTGCCAAACCAAGCTCCCCTACTTGAAGTTTGTTCTTGGAATTTGAAACCGAATGCTATGAGGTTGAAGAAGTGCACCCGTGGAATTTCCTCCAGCAATATTGGTGAAATGGTGAATGATGTCTACTTGCCTCGTGAGATAGTGATTGACATTCTGACAAGACTTCCAGCGAAGGTGGTAGGCCAGTGCAAGTGCATCTGTAAGCATTGGCGCGCTCTGATTGAGGACCCTACGTTTGCCGAATTGCACCATAATCGAGCCAAGTGTAGACCAGACAGTTGCTACCTGGTAATCTCTTTAAGCCCCGCCATCACCTTTGATAAGATAGATTTTTTCTCAGTCGGTTACGAAGGAGGATCTGCCCAACACTTGTTCACCTTCCCGACCCAAGAGGAAGGTTGGTATCATATTAAACAATCTGTCGATGGCTTAATATGTGGGTACCTTTTAAAGTCGAGAACTATTTTCATAGTGAATCCTACCACCAAAGAAGTTGTTACCCTTCCCCAATCAAGTATGCCCAGAGGCAATTCCCGCTTTTTTACTCACCCAAGGTTATCGTTTGGGTTTGACCCTTCCACTAAACAATACAAAGTGTTCAACGTATCCCCTAACCTACATCCGTGTGCGAATACGAAGTTTGCTGAGTACTCTTATTACCAGTATGAAATTTTCACTTTGGGTACACATTCATGGAGAAAGATTGACGTTGTCCCCCCGTCCCCTCACTTTCCGTTTGGTATTGGGGGCATTTGTGTGAATGGAGTTATATACTGGAGAAGTACATCTACGAAACCTTGTTCCACTATTGATAAGGAGGTCATAGTGGCATTTGACCTCAAAGAGGAGAGATTTTGGGTGATTCCATTGCCTGATGGACCCTCAGCCAAGCCTTGTCTGCGAGAACTTGGAGGCCATTTGGCTGCTTGTGAGGATTTCCCAGAAGATGTACCAGAGGAGCTTTGGATACTAGAGGACTATGAGAATTGGGTTTGGGTCAAAGTCATCATCACGCCGCCGCGTAATTTTGATTTTGTTTTTGCGGACCATTTTCATACGAATGGTGCAATTCAGACTGGTGAGATCCTTCTACATAGCCCACCCACGGTCCTGTGTTTTTCTCCCAGCTTGTTTGATATTTGCTATTATGACTGGAAGAAGGGTAGTATGAGAAGGATTGATATCACCGGGCTTCCTCTCTCAGAGTTCATGGGTCCAGGACGTCATGGTCAACTCGGAAAAATAAGGGTCTCTGATTGTGTGGAGAATCTGTTTTCCTTGAGAGGAATTTAAAAGTTTAATCCTTTTCGCGTTGTAATATTTTCTCTATGTTAGACTTGTTATTGCATTTCATTCTTGTGAGACTTCTGTGTGAACTTGTCTGCCTAGGGGTGGGTGTGTATTGATTCACGTTAGATTGTGGATTTTTCCAATGACGAATTTATGGGCATTGGATTATTGGATTTATACAGAAGTCACAGAACGTATGATGGAATTTATGGGCAGTGTATGGCATTCTTGATTGATTCTTCATATCAAATTATAACCCGGTCCGTTGTTGGAGTACATAGGATTTTTGCAGTTAACTAGCAGTTCAATCGACGGTAAGATGACTATTTGGATGTTTTTTAATTTACTTGTTCTCGTGAATTTTCAATGTCTTGGAAAACGGTTAGCCGCTCATTTTCTTTAAAATGGTTTGTTTAGTGTCTTTGTAAAAATCAACTTTTTAAAATATCTAAGTGAAAGGGCAGTGAGCGTCCTAGAGAGAGAAAAAAAGGAAGAGCCAGATCTGATTCAGGGGAGGGGCCCACCGCCTCTTCCTCCTCCCCCCTCCCCCCTCTCACCTCCCTCCGCCTTCCTCCCCTCTCTCCACCTCATTGTTCTCCCATTTTTCGTTCCTCCCCGCTTCCCCCCTTCCATTCTTTTACGAGTTTTTTTTTCTTTTTATCCCCTAAACTATGCACACTTTTTCTACTTAGTCCCTGAACTATTAATTTGGCGATTTCATCCCTTCAACTATCATTCCGTTACCTACTTAGTCCAATAGATAACGAAAATTAAGAATTTGGACGGAAAATGCCACGTAATGCTTTATTTGAGACCCTGTAGAGCAGATATTTGATTATATCAACCCTAGAGATAAAAATTAATTATGACCCTTTAGGATAAAATAATCAGAAAAATAAGACATTCGCACCGGTTCAAACAGATTGAAAATTAGAGCATTTAATTTTTTTTACAAGGTTCATATATCAAGATCTTACGTGGCACTTTATATATTTTTTCCAAAAACACTGACCTCCTTATATAGAATTTAGACTGTTTATATATTAAAAATATGGTTAAAAAGTAAGCACTCTAATTTTCAATCCATGTGAATTGGTGCGAAGATCTTTTTTTTTTAATCATTTTATCCTAAAAGGTCATAGTTAATTTTGTCTATAGAGCTCTCATAATTAAGTATCTGCTCTAAAGGATCCCAAATAAAAAATAATAATTAACTATAAAAACCCTAGAGAAAAAAAGTATTAATTATAACCCTTTAAAATAATATGATTAAAAAAAATAAGATTTTCACGCTGGTCCAAACAGATTGAAAATTGAAGCATTTAAACCTTCTAAAAAAATTAAGTACTCCAATTTTCAATCCGTTTGAACCGGTGCGAAGGTCTTATTTCTTTGTTCATTTTATTTAAAAGGGTCATAATTATTTTTATCTCTAGGGCATCATAATCAAGCATCTGCTCTATAGGGTCTCAAACAGGGCCTTATGTGACATTTTCCGTCCACATTCTTAATTTCCGTTATCTATTGGACTAAGTAGGTAACGGAATGATAGTTGAGAGGATGAAATTGCCAAATTGATAGTTCAGGGACTAAGTAGAGAAAGTGTGCATAGTTTAGGGGATAAAAAGAAAAAAAACTCTTCTTTTACCTTCCGTTTCTGGCCAGTGGTCCGGCCCCCGTGACGGGTTTCCGTCCCTGTTGTTCGGCGATGCTAGTTCAGACCGAAGTTAGAAGGCGGTGAGTGGTGCTCCGGCAAGCGGTGGACGATGATGTGATAATAAGGTGAGGTTTGGAGTTAGGGTTTTGCTTTTCTCTTTTTACCAGCCGTTTGGTTTGGTTTCTACCGGCTGGTTTCCCTGGTTCGGTTTGTACTGGTCTAGGCTTCTAGATCCAGTGGGTGTTGGTGGTGGGAAAATAAATTTAGGTTAGGGTTTGGTGTTGGCCGGAATTTTCAGCTGCTGTTCTGCCTTTTTGCGTGTCTGAGTTGTGCCGGCGTTTTGGTGCGCGATTGGGTAGTAGTTGAAGGTTTTGGTGTTCGAGTATGGTGTCCGATGCTTTCTGGACATTGTCCCCAACCAGATTACATATTGAGCGTAGCTTTGGAATTGGACTGGTGTCCCTTGGGACTTCTACGATCACTTTCGACGACTGGCTCCTAGTCCGGCAACCGAGTTGCAGGCCTGCTCTGGCAGGGGTGTCAAGAGTAGTGGTGTCCGTTTTGGCATGTACTCGCGTCTAGCTTGTGTTAGTTTTGGTTCAATCCTGTATTTTGCGATATAATCTGTATTGCCTTCGGGCTTTTCCATTGTTTAATGGATTGACGCTTCAAAAAAAAAAAAAAATCCAACTATATTTCAGAAGCATCAGAATTCAAACCTGAAGTATGAAACAAAGCTGGATGTTTCATAAAGCCCTTTACCGATTTCTAAAAAAGTTCAGCAATTAGATAGAGGCCGACTATAGGTACATATGGCGCACATCACTGTGTGGGGTCTACTATGAGTCCCAAACAAATGATATGATTGTGATAAATTTTAAAATATTTTTTTTGTGTGGCCTCGTAAAAAATCAGCTCAATTGAACATGTGTAAATACTTGATCCAATCTTCTAAATCTAACTTCTGAATGGTTAGAAGATTGGATCAAATATTTACACATGTTTAATTGAGCTAATTTTTATAAAGGTCACTCTAAAAAAAATTTTAAAATTTATCAATAGATCGTATCATTTGTATGGGATCTGTAGTAAACCCCATGCGGCGTTGTATGCCGTATGTACACCAAAAGGTCGGTAACCTTAGCATTTGGCAATTAAAAAACCGGGCGCGGCGGAATGCAGTTTGCAGTCCCGTTTGAGACGGTGGAGAAGTTGTGTCCTTTTAAAGATCAGTTCTTCCCAGGAGGTCATCGAATCCAGCTCATGGGAACAACTCGATCGAAAATCCATTATCTATTGGACGTTAATCTAACTACTAAGCTCAAGCATGGGTTGTTTGGGAAAAATAAGCTAAGTGACTTTATGCTTGTGTTTAATTGCATCGACGGAAAGGTTTGGCACCCCTATGTCGGCTCTTCGCCACCTGGAGTTGTAGCTTGTTTCAAGGGTTGGGTTGTTCGCCAATTGTATTCAAGTGGCTCAGATCCGTGTGAAAGAACTATGTATCTATCGATATAGAACTTCACAAAATGAAAACTGTTTGACCAACTTATTCAATCTTGAGAGAGAGAAGGAGAGAGAAAAGAGAATGGCGGGGAGAGCTACAGAACTGAACTTGATTGACTTAACGACATCGAAGAAGAAGATCGACCAACGCTACCAGGTTTCTCGTCCCAATTCTTTCTCCTTTTCCATGGAGATACTTGCTTTCTAGTTTTTTTTTTTGTTTTTTTTGTTTCTGTTCTAGTGTGATGGCGTTAGTCAATCACTTTCCTATTTTGTCTTCTCTAGATAAAAACCCTAAAAATGCAAAATATCCAAAAAACCCTAACTCATCGTCTGTGATGAATGTAATCCCCTCCAGCTGAATCCACAGAAGCCGACTAGTGGACGTTGCGAAATATTACTATCCCCATAAAACACGATCAACTAGAAAAAAAACAACTGAAAGTAGAACATACACCAGGAGAGCGAGTCACACCAAACTAGAAGCCTAAATCCGCCTCTGAATATTAGATTGGCAATGCCAGATTTTATTTGTATGATGTTCAATGGAGGAAGTATTGTTTCCCTTCTCTGTTTTGGCTCTAAACAAATATGAACGAGTCTGTGTATTATAATTTTCCCTTGTTTTGGTACTAAACAATAAACATGTCTAAATGCAAGGGCCGAGTTCGAATTTTTAAATAGTTGATTCAAAATCCTAAAACGCATCTAGAAACTATATAAAATATTGATGTTTCTCTTCTCTCTTTTTTTGGCAAAATATTCGATAGTTTAGTACGGTCAAAATCATGGTCTTTCAGACATTTCAAGTGTTCTAGCAGTGTCAAAATTATAGGAATAACCTGATATATATATATACACACACACTCTTCTATGCTAACACTGAAAATTGAGTGAGGTCAATTGACTCAAGTGTCCTCAAAGGATAAAAGTTACTCTAAGTATAACATGGTAATCTTTTTAAAGAGTTCACAACAACAAAAAGGTTTGGCACCTTGATGTCGGCTCTTCGCCACGTAGAGTTGTACCGTGTTTCGAGGGTTGGGCTGTTCTCCAATTGTATTCAAGTGGCTCATGTCCTCGCGAAGGAAAGTGTGTATCTATGGAGATATAGAACTTCACAAAATGAACTCTGTTTGACCAACTTATTCAATCTTTATTACCAATTATAGGAATGGCCAAAATCTAAATTGCAATGAACCTTAGATAGCCTAATCAATTACATTTAATAACGCAAACACAACTTCTTCCGCTTGGAGAAACAAAAGAGGGACCGCAAGCTCCCTTGCCATTGTATTGTTGATAGCAGTCTTGAACACATTTTGGGAGGCTGCATTTCTTGTTGTCCAAAACTAAGCTACATCATTTTTCTTCACCTTTAGCCACCATCACCATAACTGCAGACAGTTTCAATTCAACTTAGTTATCAGTAATTCAAAGAAACACATATTCCAAACACATAAATGGACATAACTTTCATACGCTCATGTGGGACCCACAATAGTTTTTTTTTCCCTTCTGTTGCTGAAATATTATTCGTATCTTTATATGCGTGTGAAGGTAACAAGCAATGGGAAAAACAATAAAACCTGTTCATGTTATCCTTTTGCCAATATCAAAGGAGATTTCACACCTTCGATTTGTTGGTCATACAGTCATACTTATCACGCATAAGCACTAGCGGTCATATATACCCAATATATAAGGCTCGGCCAAAGGCTTCAGCGCCTAATCTTATGCAATTTGATATATCAACTAAAAAGTTTGACTATGATTGGGAACTCTTCCATAACGCATCCCACTCAAAGTACAAGAATTGATGTTTAGAGAACATGATGACCCTGAAGAGATGAATGCACAAACCTGAAAAAGCAAGGAAAATGATACAGAAACAAGAGTAGGAAAACTTGGCCATCACCAAGAGAAAGGTACTCTAAAACTTGGATTGTTTTTGTTGCTCTATAGAATGATAGATTCCAATCATCCTAACCAATAGGGTATTTATAGGGTTGGGGGGGACTCTGCTGAATGTAAAACATTGATGAACACAAGATGCCTCACATGGAAAGTAAGGAAAGCAACTAGGCCCTCCAGAAGGACACCCTAACCGAGCTATCATTGAAGATTCAAGAATCCTTCTCAGTCGAACAGGTGTGGAACTGAAGCACATTTACCATGAAGCTAACCAGACTGCTGGCCAATTGGTGCAGAACAAACGGAGGAGCTCATCCTCACTGCAAATATCCTTAGCCCCTGCAAGACCCTTGGTGTGCGATGATGGAATGGGCGTTGCCCACCTTAGGTTTTAGTCAGTTTAGGCTCCAGTTAGTCTTATTTTGAACTTCTATATGCTCTTGTTCTGTTTTTTTTCCTGTTGTTGTTCTGAGTTGGGACAAGGCATTCCTTCAGACACTCCCAAATCCGTAGTCTCTTTCTTTAATGGGTAGAACTTAGAAGCCTCAGAATCTCATATTTCCGTTGTTTTTTCTATCAACTGTCGTCAATTTGGTTCGGGATGCCCGTTATTGATATCCTTGATCAGTTTAATATCACAGATTCACATGGTTTGTTTTTCTTGATGCGCATCCTTTTGCACTCATATCAATACCGTCTAGTAGAGGAGGCAAATGGACGGATTTGGACGGGTTTAAATGGGTCATGGGTTGAATATGGACGGGTTGAAAACGGGTCAAAAGTAGACGGTTTGAGATGGGCCGGGTCGAATATGGGTCAAGCAATCCAAAACCCAACCAGTTTTCCTTTTTTTTTTTTCTCCCCTTTTCCCCCCTCCCTAGTATGACTGACACTGGATCATAGATGAACATACTTTTGCACCAACAACATACTTTTGCCAATTAGTTTTTTCCCCAAAATATGGCTGCTTTTGTTTTTAGTTCCAACTCTTTCTTCGGCTACCTTCAGGACCTAATTTTTATTTTTTTTTCCAAAATGGTAGGAGTTGTAATACCAAATACATCAATGACGCTGGATATCGTCCCAAAGGGAGTAAATAACCAAACAAAGAGGCCTAGCTACCCAAAATCACCACTAGATCCTTACACCAGGATTTGTCAACGAGTCGGCCATGCCGACCTCCAAACAGAGAGAGCAACAAACCTTCAACTGCGGCAAAGACCACCACACAGTCCAACACCAGAAACCTTACACCCAGAAACTCCCATAAAATGGAGAGAAATCAAACCAACAAAAATCCCAAACCAAATCGACATAACCTAAAAACAACCGAACCAAAAAAGAAACAGGAAAATAAAAACCCGAGAACTCTGTTGCCGGAAACCGTTGCACCGGATTCGTTGGCTTATTCGCCGGATGAGCAAAGCCAAACCATTTCTTCTTCAAATCTGCACTAGATCGGCCCCAGTAAGCACCATATGGATGGGGGTGGGGGTGGGGGTGGGGGTGGGGGGGTGGGAAGGCGGAGATGGAGGTGGAGCTAGAGTGGATGGGGGATGTGCAAGTAGAGCACGAGAGGAGGCTAGGAAGTGAAGAAGAGGGAGGGAGGAGGGGAGGTGAAGGTGAGAAGTGGCGGCCACCTCCACCGCCACCCTAGAAGGAGGAAAAGTTTGGAGAGAGAGAGAGAGAGAGAGAGAGAGAGAGAGAGAGAGAGAGAGAGAGAGAGAGAGTGTGTGTGTGTGTTTGAAAATAATTAAAATATTTCTGGACCTAATTAATTTCATCTATTTTTCACCTTTTGTATACACAAGAACATTTGATAATGTGGTTAAGGCTCCGTTTGTTTCGATGTAAAATATTTTTTTAGAAAATAAATTTTAAACTTTTATTTTTCTGTGTCTGAATAGCACATGAAAAATATCTTTCGAAACAATAGTTTTCCGTCGTTTGGTTGTCAAAATACTTTTCAACACAAAGGTTATGTACTAACCTGTTACTTTAAGTTATATGCAGAACCTCCCAAGCATTTTAAAACCTCCCAACACTATAAATAAATAAATAAAAAAACCATCCTATAAAAGTTCTTAAAGAATAACCCAACCAATAATACACAAATTAATTTGGATTCTGTGGATAAAAGCTCATTAAAAAATAACCCAATCCTCCAAATGTCCATCGTTACTATCTGAATCAGTTTAGTAACGATACAAGTTCGTCTGTGCGCGACTCTTTCTAGCCAAAAACTTATCAGCACACCATTTTGTCCCCCGCGGCTGATTAGATTTTGATTTGGGAGGGGCACAAGATAGAGAGTGTTTTGACACCAATTGGGACGCTGTTAACTTTGAGATGACAATTTTCAGAGGATTTTCTATTGCATGGAGTTTTTTAAAAAAAATTAAAAGTACTATCCGTTAGTGCACTTTGTCGCAAGGGGGAAACTGAGAAATCAGTTTTAGAAAATTGAAGTCCTTGTGTCATTGGCAAGAGAAAAACCTTTACCCTTCTGTCACAGAAATGTATTTCTAATTGCTGTAGAAAATATAAATACTACTAGGACGCATTTAGAACAGAAATGCTACTGGTACAGCGGGTTCTGCAAAGATAGCGCACACAGCGCGCGTTTGGACCCGTCTTGAGTCCAACAAAGATAATCGGAGCCGCTCATTTTATTCAATATATTTTGCTTAAGGTCCCTGCAAAAAATCAGCTCCATCCGACATCGATAAGGGCATTTACGAAGCATCCAAAATCGCTTAAGAAAATTTCTAAAGCGATTTTGGACGCTTCGCAAACGATCTTATCGTTGTCGGATGGAGCTGATTTTTTGCAGAGACCTTAAGCAAAATATATTGAACAAAATGAGCGGCTCTGATTATCTTTGTTGGATCTGAGACGGGTCTAAACGCGCGCTGTGCACGCTGTCTGTGCAGGACCTGTTGTACCAGTAGCAAGGTCCCATTTAGAAAGGGATAGGGTAAATTAAATAAAAGTTATTTTTTTCCATGGAAAACGAAATATGGACTAATTATTTAAGCTAGATTGATAATGAAAACCGTGTAGAAATGCGTAAATAGATGTGCATCGAAACAGCACCTTCAGAAAAATTTACTCCTATTAAAGAAAGAAGGTAAACTGAACTCTCCCAAACTCGGTTTGGAAATTTCGAAGTTAGCTTTTTGCAAAATTACCAAGGTTGACCGTCAAGACGTTCGTCTCGCCCATGGCCTGACCAAGCAGGCAACACTAGCATTTTCTTTCTCAGCAGCTGCTAGAGGCACACCGTTTTGGACCGGCGCTCTTTATGTTTATGTTTGTAGCTTATGTCGTTTGTTGTATTTTGTTTCAGTTATGGAACCAACATCTGTACTCTTTCACATCATCAATGCATTTCTAGCTCTTTCACTAAAAAAATAAATAAATAAATACTTCGTCGGCGGAGGGTTACGTGTTTTGGGAACGTATGAAGAATGGATGGGTTTTTAAAGTTGGACCCATTACCAACCCATCTAAACCCATGCACAATACGACAAGATCCCCTAATAAATTTATTTTGTAGATTAAAAAAAAACCCGTTATACAATATGGGTGGATTAGGTTGGATTATAAGTGGGCGGATTAAGACGGGTTAAAAAATGTTGATTGAGATGGCCTCATCTACTTTTTAGGTACCGGAATAGGTACATTCTGGGCTCTTTTGGGTCAATTCGTAATGATTTTAAAACTTTAGGGGTTCCAGAGTAAAAACTCTGTAATTTGGCAATGAAAGTTTGGGAGAGTTCAGATATCGGGTACCCTGTGCAAACACCCCCTCCCGCTCTCTCTCTCTCTCTCTCTCTCTCTCTCTCTCTCTGCGCGGTGGCTTTATGTACTCTACATTTCGGGCTCATTTCCAGTCCAGCTTTTTTACCATCCAGTACGGTCCAGTTTTGGGTCTTTGTGGGCCCATTCCGGGCCCACAACAATAATCGGAATCGTTCATTTTGTAAAGCTCGTCGAATATGTCATCCATGCCAAAAATTAGCTTGATCAAACATCAATAGGTATATGGATGAAACAGATTTGTA
Source organism: Rhododendron mucronatum var. ripense (assembly GCA_019656295.1). Lineage (NCBI taxonomy): Eukaryota > Viridiplantae > Streptophyta > Magnoliopsida > Ericales > Ericaceae > Rhododendron > Rhododendron mucronatum. The sequence continues at coordinate 1,131,559 of BPLT01000044.1, read as the reverse complement.
CAAAAAAAAAAAAAAGCAATGACAAAAATAAAGTTGAAATTAATAATTGCCCATTTTTTTCATGAAAATTGTTTGACCAACTTATTCAATCTTTATTACCAATTATAGGAATCACCGAACTCTAAATTGCAATGAAACCTTAGATAGCCAAATCAATTACATTTAATAACGCAAACACAACTTCTTCCGCTTGGAGAAACAAAAGAGGGACGCAAGCTCCCTTGCCATTGTATTGTTGCTAGCAGTCTTGAACACATTTTGGGAGGTTGGAGTTCTTGTTGTCCAAAAGTAGGCTACATCCTTTTTCTTCACCTTTAGCCACCATCACCATAACTGCAGACAGTTTCAATTCAACTTAGTTATCAGTAATTCAAAGAAACACATATTCCAAACATATAAGTGGACATAACTTTTATACGCGCATGTTTGACCTGCAATAGTTTTTTTTCTTCCTGTTATTGAAGTATGATTCGTATCTTTATAAGTGCGTCAAGGTAACAAGCAAGGGGAAAAACGATAAAATCTGTTCATGTTATCCTTTTACCAACATCAAAGGAGATTTCACACCTTCGATTTGTTGGTCATACAATCATACTTATCACGCATAAGCACAGGCTGTTACATATACCCAATATATAAGGTTCGGCCAGAGGGTTCAGCGCCTAATCTTATGCAATTTGATATATCAATTGAAAAGTTTGACTATGATTGGGAACTCTTCCATAACGCATCCCACTCAGTACAAGAATCGATGTTTAGAGAACATGATGACCCTGAAGAAATGAATGCACAAACCTGAAAAAGCAAAGAAAATGATACAGAAACAAGAGTAGGAAAACTTGGCATCACCAAGAGAAAGGTACTCTAAAACTTCGATTGTTTTTGTTGCTCTATAGAATGATAGATTCCAACCATCCTAGCCAATGGGGTATTTCTAGGGTTGGGGGGGACTCTGCTCAATGTTAAACATTGATGAACACAAGATGCCTCACATGGAAAGTAAGGAAAGCAACTAGGAAGATGTGCTTGATTCCTCAAGACTAAGATTGTGAAACCTCTTAAGTGTCATTAACTGTAACGTTATGCAATCACTCCATAATGTTTGTCCATTATCTAATTAATTTTTTTTATGAACTCTGTATGTCGTCAACTAACTTGATTGTCACTTCTTACGTTAAATAAAACACAGTCTCTATCTCTCGTATTTTTGTGGGGGGGGGGGGGGGGGGGGGGGGGGTCAAAACACTATTTTTCTCATTTGTTTTTTGACAATCAATAGAAGACTACATTCATATATTTACTGAGAACAACATCAAAGGGTCTCTAACCAAAACTAGAAATAACTCGGGGGTGGAGAAAAAATAGTGTGCAAAGAAAACCTATACAAAAAGAAGGAAATAAAATAGACATATGGAATTTTGCATTCCACTTTTGTCTCCATATCTCCAAAGGCTTGTATTTCCTTGTAAGCTACTATCTAATGCATGTAGTTTTTTTTTTTTTTAAGAGAAATGGCATTATAGGAACTTTCACAAGTCACTTTAAATTGGACAAATATTTTAGGACATCTAAAAGTCAAAAAGTAAACAAACATATTTAGACGAACAGAGTTAACTAAATCACGTTTGAATATGTTTTTTTGAAGCTAATCTTTCAAGCAAACCTCGAACTAGCTATTTGCATAGGCAGCCATTTGCATAGTACTGGACTTGTTCGGTTTATGATGTATACAAAATTAAAGTTACTCGGAATCCGCTCCTATTCGGCTCGATTAACGTGTGTCCCTTGTCTTTGTTCCTTCCTACTCCTCCATTTTCTTTCTCCGATTGCAACAAACCCAAATCCGCGTGGCCCCCGTCGGATTCGGGGATCTTGCTAGCCCCTGAGGGACATCAGGTGTGCTAAGAGCTAGAGTGCTGCCGTTTTGGCATAGATTTGTGGACATCAACGAGCCCATTTAAGTCCTTGTTTGGACAACACTGGAATTTTTATTCGAAGCCAAACTTTTTGGTAGAACTCTCTCCGTATTACTAACTAGTATTGACGCTTGGTGACATAAGGCTCCACTTCTAAACATATATATAATAAGGGAGAAATGTTTTGAATCTTATCTTATATCCTACATAAATTCTAACCATTAATTTGCTTCATGAATCTTACGACTCTCCCTCTCTCTCTCTCCCAAACAATGAAAATTGCACAATTGTCATTAATCAAATTTTACGTTCAAAATTGAGATATCACCACCCCTCCCCGCCCCCCCCCCCCCCCCCCCCCCCAAAAGAAAAAAAGAGAGAGACCATTACGGCTCTCTCTCCCCCTCTCAAACAGTGGTAATTGCACAATTGTCATTAATCAAATTATATGTTCAAAATTGAGATATCTCTCCCCCCAACCCAAAAAAAAAAGAACTTGAACGTTACAAAGAGAGAACCCAAATCTAGGGTTAGCAAGTTTTTACCTTGGCTTCTATCATATGGGGGTACATTTTCATTTAACGATTATTTGTAACGTCCTCTCATATTGGGGGATCATACATATACACAGAATTCAACCCATATAAGATGGAGTTAAAAACAACCATTGTATGCAAAAGAATTAAAAAAAATGTGGTTTTTTTTTATCAAAAAATAGCCAGTGTTTGATACTTCATTTATATTGTGTTTAGAAAGCGTTGTTCCGTCCCTTTAGGCACGTGCATGTGTTGCGCCGTGCCTTCAGACACAGGCATGCACTAGTGTATAAATATTACTGTACTTAAATTTTTTGAACTTTAGTATATTTTTTAGTATTTAAATATGATTCTTGCCAAGGCGAACAACTAAAATATTATGGGATAGTATCTGAAATACTCCCTCCATCCTAAATTGGATATCAATTTCAATTTCTCATATCTTTCAATATGGATCTCAAAAATTATGAAAAATATGCAATATGGATCTTGTTTGATAGTTTTCTATTAGTTCTATTATACAAAGTTTTCAAACTCATAAAAGACATTATAGATTGAAAAATATAAGCGATAAAAAATGACACGAATTTTAAAAATTGTCATTTTTTTTTGTACAATGGAGTATGCTAAAAGTACTAACTTTTTTTTTTAATTTAGTACTTTTAGCACTGTCAGCACATTTGGAAAACTTTCCCTTGAACAAATTTAACAAGTAAAAAAACAAACAAAAAAGAAAACGGGACAAGCCCACCCTAAATATCGAGTAATCATCGAGTGCCCAAAGGCATTGACAAGTGCTATCCAAACTCTTTTCCCACCAAATATTTGTGCCAAAAAAAGAAACCAAATAAAAACCAAATATTTGTGCGAATGATCAAAAAAACCAAATTTTTGTGCATGCTCCTAAGACTTTGACGTTCTGTGGTCAGAACCGTACAAATATGTGGTGGAGGAATGAACTGGAGCACCACGTGATAATGACCCTGGGGTATTGAATAGGAGTATCTTTTTTCTTAAAAGAAAATCCCCAAAAAAGGTCACGTGACATGTCCAATAATGTATTTAAGTATGCTTGACCCCGAAAATATTTGTCCACACACCACGTGGCATGTCCAATAATGTAGTAATAAAGATATACTGAGTAAGAAAAGGTCAAGCATCTTACAAGAAGATCCCAAGAGTAAAAGGTAATGAACCAAGTCATAGTCTAAACGATGCATAACGTTCCGAGTTCATAGCTCAAGACGTCCCAAACACCTTCGGAGTGCACATCTGGCAACGTAATTGTTCACCCGGAGGCACTTAACCCCCTTAAACTATAAAATTTGACACTTGACCTCCTTAAACTAATGGAAATTCAAACCCAACAAACTTCCGTAACAGAGGAAACGTAGTTACCATTTTGCCCTTGACTGATAAATGTTTGCCAAGTGCCTGAAACCCTTTTGATTGACAAAACCCTAGAGATTTCTTGCCAAATCCGAAGTGATTTGAAAATTGATCATTGTTTTCTTCCATTTTTATTCACAAGGAAAGGCATCCTCTCTCTCTCTCTCTCTCTCTCTCTCTCTCTCTCTCTCTCTCTCTCTCTCTCTCTCTCTCTCTCTCTCTCTCTCTCTCTCTCTCTCAAAACCCTTGAATAATTCAGCCACCAATCTAGAAAAAGGATAATTCAAGAGTTCGCCGTCTCCAACTCTAGCGCCGGCAGAGCCTTCGCGTTTCAGCGATCGGAGTCCCTCGCGCTGGCAAGCTGTTTTCCACAAGAAGTGCAAAAATCAAATCGGCTTGAAATCGTGGGCGTACCAGGGTAGGATTGCTGCCCAAATTTGTATCAAGGCTTGGAAGCCTCAATCTGACTTCTAATTGAATGAAAGTGCACGACCTAAGGGTAAAACCGTGAGGAGATTTGTGGTTTACTTTAACGAAAAGGACTTAAAAATTTCCTAACCGTTGTTAGAAAATGGAAAGAAAAGTAGAACAAGGACTAAAACAGAATTAAAAGGACTTCATTAACGGTTTAACAAAGTTTGGTTACAAGGAAATGAAATAATATCTAGGCTTGGCTAGATTAAGTACAAATTTTGCTAGAAAGTAAAAGTAATTGAAAAATAAGCCGTTGGCTTTGATGATCGTGGACCTTTGCCAAGGCCTTCAATTCTGGTATTTATAAGCAATGCTTCCACGCGTTGAGCTTTTACCCTTCAATTGAAACGACGTCGTTTGCTTTAAGTGGGTGAATATCCCACAGAAGTTTGTCTCTCTTCTTCCATGTTCTCCATCGTTTCTCACGAACCCATCTCTCTCTTCTTCCACATTCCATTAAGCGCAAACAAAACTGAGGCCTAAGCAAGTACAAAATCAATTACATCCTAACTACACAAAGTAAAAATTCGAGCAGGGAGACCTTTTCTTTCATCTCATGGAGCTGCTAACCGAGGCTCGGCAGCGGTACCTTGAAGATGATTTCTCCGGGGCATCCAGTATGTACTCGCTCGCACTTGCAGCGGTACCTTGAAGATAATTTCTCCGGGGCATCCAGTATGTACTCGCTCGCACTTGCAGCGGTCTACTCAGAACGGGCTCAATCTCTTCTAAAGCTCAACAAACACAACGGTAATTCTGTTTTTCTTTTTGTTTAAAATTTGAACTCCATCCGTCCCAATTTAATTGTTGCTTTTGAAAGTTCGTGCCACTTTTCAATTGATTATATCTTGTAATTTATAATATTTTAGGTGATTTTGAAAACATTGTATTATAAAACAAATCGAAATCTATCAAACAAGATCCATATTGGATATAAATTCATTACCAATTTAAAGATATAACTAGTTTTTTTATCCGGTTAGAATAAAACTAAGACAAATAAATTGGGACGGAGGTAGTAATTCCCTTCGCCTATTGGTTACTCTTTCCTATTTATGGGGAGTAGGGAAAGTTTCAAGACAAGGACACCTATGAAACGATACCGAAAGGTTTTAGAGAAACCATGAATAATGCAGAAACTTCTTGCATGGCCTAGAAAAGTCTGACTGAGTCCAAAAGGTTTATAGTAGAGTTAGGTGTATTTCAAAAGAATCCAGAAGATTCTAATGAAATCCAGAAGCATTCGGAGAGTCGGTGGTTACAGGTTACTCTCGCAACTTGCAAACTGCGCTTTACATCAAATGAACCAAATCCTTGCACCCCATCAGAAAGAATGGAGCTAGAGAGGTCTAGTAGGGGGCTAGAGGTGGTCGTCACGGCAAGAATTTTAAAAAATGTAATTACTATATGTAAAAAATATATACTCTCTCCGTCCATTTTTAAGTGTCATATTTTGTAACTCTAATTTATTAAAAAAACATCATCATTACACTTTTCACATCAACTTTTACCTCCACTTTTCCTATTTACTCTCTATGGAGACATTATCACTACACTTTTACTCACTAACGTTTTAAAATGGAATCCACTTTTAGGGGCAAAATAGAAAATGTACCAATTTTTATCCATTAACGTCATAAAATGGACACTTATTAAGGGACAACCCAAAATGAAATACTGAACTGTAAAAAAGGGACGGAGAGAGTATATATTGTCCCGTACTTGTATGTACTTCACCACCGCTAGATTTTTTTTCTTTATTTTTTGCTATATACTAGTCCTAAAAACCTCTACTTTATTTCAAGAAAGGAGACCCAAAATATTATTCCAAAACTAAATTCAATGAGCCAAAGTGAAATAATATAAATTAAGGATAAGGTCTAATTAAGAAAAAAAAACTCCACTCTTTAACCTAAAAAATTAAACAAGTTAACCGAAACAATCCGCACTGTGCACTACTCGACAAGCGTGGATTTCTCATTTGGTGGACTCCCAGATTTTCAAATTCTAACGCCGGCACTATGCAATAGTGGAATTTCAAAAAATTAAAATATCATTTATCGTTGGGTGTTTTGCGTGAATTTCTCGAACTCCATTTGAAAAGGTTAGTCTTTTTCAATATTCAATTGAAGTTCAAGAAATTATTGAATGTTTTGAACTCCTTATTGAGTTTGTATTGAGAAATAGATGGTATTTGCACAATATGAAAAAGAAATATTGCAGTTTATTGATTTGTGTAAACTAATGTGGTAGGTAATCATGGTCAAATAAATAATTGACTCGTTCTTTAAGAAATGGAACTGATTTTCGCGCTCCAAGATTTACTGCAGGTGCTCCACCTTTTTATTTTTATACTGTGATATTGCTGGCAACATCAGTGTATATTTTGTTTTTACATTAATGCATCTCACCCAAAGCACAAGAATCGACGTTTAGAGAACATGAACCTCAGGATATGAATGCACAAATTAACCTGAAAAAGCAAGGAAAATAACACATAAACAAGAGTAAGAAAACTTGGCCATCACTGAGAGAAAGGTACTCTAAAACTCCAATTAAATTTGGAGGATCATACAAACTACAAAACAAACCAGGTATCAAAAAATCTCCCCTTTTAATCCCCTCTTCTTTCCATATCCTGCTCTTATCCGTCCTTCATGTTCATTCCCCAAGAGGTAGTCCGGCTAACAAACTCCAATTAAATTGTTAACCGCACTTCCAAGGGAAATGTGAAAATCAATATAGAGTTGATTTTCGCACTCCTCAAATTATTAACTTTGGGGAGTACGGAAATCAATTGGAGTTGATTTCTGCACTACCCTTGAGATTGCAGTTAACAATTTGGAGAGTGCGAAAATTTCTCCCTTTTTTTTAAACAAACAGTAGCAACGGCTTTGGGCTTTGTTTCCCCTAATGGGATACAATGGAGGGAAAATGACAGCCAAGACGTGTTTTGATAATTAATACCCGTCAAAGACAAACTAAGAACATTTGTTAAAGATGAAAATATCCTTGGTATGTATTAATTATCAAAACATGTCTTTGTCCGTCATTTTCCCTACAACGGAAGGTGGTGTTAAGGCCTTTCTCCAGTAGTGAACTTGTTCAAACGCCAATTGGGCCGATTTCATGAACTTGTCAAATGCCAATTGGGCCAAACTGTTATTGAAATGCCCAAATTGGCCAAAGAATTGAAGAAAATGTTGGGCAGAGGATCACAAAATAAGGCCGAAACACTAGCTAGGCTGACCCTCCAGTCGCAATCCGTCAACCCCCAAATAGATGGTTTTGAATTCCTTACAAGAGCTGGTTTCTTGTTAGGCTTCAATAAAAAAAGGAAAAGTAAGAATTTCTTAACTGGGCCAAACCCGTTTCAATTCCAAACCCGTAAAAAAAGAGGAAATACCAGGCCGGTCCCAAGTTTCCCATTCATAGTCCATCAGCTCCTTTTCTCCACAAGCTCAATTCCCACCAAGTCCTCCAACCATGATTTTACTTATTTGCCCTCAATTAAATAGCTACAAATGACCATCCTCTCTTCTTTTAGGGTTTCAATTCCAAATCAACCACACAGAACTCTGGCCCGACTTTACTCTTCAGAAAGTTCGACTCGAACGACGACGGCAAAATCTCCGCCTCAGAGTTCACGGCGGTGCGACGGAGGAGGTCGGCTGCGTGATGGCGGAGATCGACAAGGACGGCGACAGCTTCATCGACCTCCGCAAGTTCACTGAGTTCCACGGAAACGGAACGTCATTGTCGCCGGACGCAGCAAACAAGGAGTTCACTACGCGTTCGACTTGTATGACAAGGACGGTAATATGTTGATATCGGCGAAGGAGCTGCACGTGGTGATGAAGAGCCTGAGGGAGAAGTGCTCCTTCGCCGACTGCTCAAGGATGATCGCCTCTGTCGATGTCGACGGTTGTGTTAACTTTGAGGAGTTTAAGAAGATGATGAAGGTTTGATTAATACTCCAATTAGTAGTGCTTGGAAAATGAAAACAAGGTAAATTTTCGCCGAATCTTTTGCGTTGTGAAAATGAAAATAATTGATGAGTTGAATCATCGGAAGTTGAATAATTGGAGGGGTTGCGGTACTGTGGTTGCACACTGAACAATCTGAAACGAGAAAATTTTGTGTCTGGTGGTTTTGGATAGACAATTAACACTGTTAATTGTAAATTTGGACAGAATTTAACATTATTAATTGTAAATTTAGACAGAATTTAATATTGTTAATCGTGGCGGTGGTGGCGGTGTATGAGGTTATATGGGCCAACTGTTAATTAACACTGTTAATTGTGATGTAAATTTATATAGAAATTAACACTGTGAATTTAGACAAAAATTAACAATGTTAAGTTAATTAACACTGTTAATTTAAACAGAAATTAACACTGTTAATTGTGATGTAAATTTATATAGAAATTAACACTGTGAATTTAGACAAAAATTAACACTGTTAATTGTGGTGGTGATAGTGGTGGCGGTGATGGTGGAGTGGTGGTGGTTGTGGTGGCGGCGCGGTGGTGGTTATTGTGGTGGTGGCGGCGGCGCTATGGTGGTGGTGTAGGAGGTTTTACGAGTCGACTATTAATTAACACTGTTAATTATGGTGTGAATTTATATGAAAATTAACACCGTTAATTTAGACAAAAATTAACACTGTTAATTGTGATGGCTGCGGCGATGTCGTGGTGGTGGTGGTGATGGTGGAGCGGTGGAGGTGGTGGTGGTGGTTGTGGTGGTGGCATGGAGGTGGTCATTGTGGTAGTGGCAGTGGCAGTGGTGGCGGCGTCGTGGTGTCGGTGGTGGTGGTGGCGGCGACGGCGTGGTGGCGGTGGCATGATGGTGGCGACGTGATGGCGTGGCAGTGACAGTGGCGTGATGGTGGCAATGGTCGTGGTGGCGACGTGGCGGCGTGGTAGTGGGTGTGAATTTATATTGAAATTAACATTGTTAATTTATATAGAAATTAACACTGTTAATTTAGATAAAAATTAACAATGTTAAGTTAATTAACACTGTTAATTTAAACAGAAATTAACACTGTTAATTATAGTGGTGATAGTGGTGGCGGTGATGGTGTTGGTGATGGTGGAGTGGTGGTGGTTATGGTGGCGGCGTGGTGGTGGTGGTTATTGTGGTGGTAGTGGCGGCGTTGTGGTGGTGCGGTAGGAGGTTGTATGGGCCGACTATTAACTAACACTGTTAATTTAGACAAAAATTAACACTGTTAATTGTGGTGGTGGCGGCAGCAGCGTGGTGGTGGTGGTGATGGTGGAGCGGTGGTGGTTGTGGTGGCGGCGTGGAAGTGGTCATTGTGGTGGTGGTAGTGGCGATGGTAGTGGTGGCGGCGTGGTGGTGGTGGCGGTGATGGTTGTGGCGGCGGCAACGTGGTGGCGGCGGCGGTGGTGGCGATGTGGTGGCGGCGGTGGCGGTGGCGTGGTGATGGTGGTGGTGGCGACATGGTGGCGTGGTGGCATGGTGGTGGGTGTGGCAATGTGGTGGTGGTGGCGGTATTGTATTTTTGTTTCTCTCCAATCGCCTTTTTTTTTTATGAAGGGTATTTTGTCAATAAAATATTGAAGAGGACTTATTGGGTTATGGGCTCTTTGGGCAGGACCTAGTGGACTATTCTTCATCCAAGGAGGACCGGCCAGGAAGTTCCTCGTAAAAAAAAACCCTAGTTCATCCAAATGGTGCGGGCTGAGGTTTTCCAGTACGGCCCTAAGAGTCCAGAAATGGTATCGTTATGGACAGGTGAGGTGACCGAGGAAAGAATAGAAAGATGTGGTTACAATAGACGGAGTTCTATTAAGGTCCAGTTCGGTTAAGGTTATTATTTTGTAAGTATTTATTTTTTATTTTATGAATAGGTTATTCTCTTACAATACATCACTTTTAATTAGAAAAATAAGTATTTATTCTTCAAATAAGTATTCAAATAAGTAAATACTTATTTGAAAAATAAAAACTTATTTTAATTAGCAGAACGGGACCTAAATGAGCTACATATATGGGACTATAAAATCTTTGGTTAGCTCACATCCTTTCAGCCCAACGAAATTCTGGATTAATAAAATACTTGACAGATTACTAATATGTTATGGCAACTGGACGCTTTTGAGGAATTCTGTTAGGCCCGGAGTGCCCCATAGATTTGGTTACACAATGTCGCTCCCTGCGATCGCTCTAAAAATAAACTTGCGGGTGCGATGTCGAATGTCATAAAAGACTTAATTGAAACCCTTTCTATCACCAATTGGTTTTAGGAGAGATAGTGGAAAAGCAATCCGACAAATTCTAATAAAATCTTGAATTAATAGGAGTTGTAGCAGTGAATCGGAGAAAAAAGGCCCTTAGGATTTAGGATTTACCACCAAAGGGATTGGCTAAGTGAAATGAGAAAGCAAATTAAGTGTTTGTATTTCATGAGGTCGCACATTCAAATTCTATGGAGGTCAAACACTCCAAATATTGGGGTCACTGGAGGGTTTGTCCGGTCGTTAATTTCATGGTCTAAAATAATCGAGGTGCGCACAAATTGACCTAGATATCCGTTTGTTAAAAAAAAAAAATTAATTGGATATAGAGTGATGAGCCACTTCCCGTGGGGGCACCCACCTTCTCTCGAGATAAGGTAACAAGGACAATGATAACATCCTAATGGAAACAAGGGACTCAATCATGCACCCCATGCCATGTATCACCCTAACTTCCGAAGCAAAGTCATGTGCTTCAGCAGCTCAGCTTGACTATCTCCCCACTCCCACCTCTTATGGATGCAATGATGCATCATTCATGTACCATGTGACAACTTCTTTTTTCTCTTTTAATCGCTTAGAGTATCTGAGCCAGTTTACGCGCATATCGATTAATTTTTTAGTGACCAATTTTACAGAATAGCGGGGCTCGATAAAAGCGATGGCAAAGTGCTATAGAGCATGGACAGACTTACATATATGGGTGGGGAGGCTGGACCACCCCCAATCTTCCTAGAATCACCTTATATGTAGTATAAAATATGCATTAAATATTTGTTAAAAAATTCAATAAAAAGTGGCTATGTAATGCAAAACAATTACTTCATTTTAAGTGCATATGTATGTTTTGTCATGTGTATGAATAAAAAGTAGCTATATGTTTTTCGCCGAACTAACCTTCGGGTGCTTATATCCCCTTAAAAAATATCTTCTATTTTGGGCTTGACTTAGGCCTTATTTTATTGGGCCAAATTACTCAATCAAGTTTATGCTTCAAATCTCCCCTTAAACTTGATTTAGTAACTCCGAGAAGGTTTCTTAGCTTGGAGAAGACTTTATGCTTGAGCAGCTTGGTGAAGATATCGGCAACTTGATCTTCCAACCTTGCGAACGTCATTTAGACCTCCATGTTTGCTATACACCGTCGAGATGAATAAATTATGGAAATGCCCAAATGGGCCAAAAAAAATTGAAGTGTTGGGCAGGATCACAAAATAAGTAAGGCCGAAACCACTAGTTAGGCCGACCCACTAACCCACAGCCTCCAACCGCGACCCGTCAACCCCCAAACAGACGGTTTTGAATTCTTTTAGTTTCTTGTTAGGCTTCAAAAAAACAAGAAGTAAGAAAGTCCTTTTCTTGACTTGGGCCAAACCCGTTTCGATCCCAAACCCGTAAAAAAAAACCCTTAGGAGTTCATCCAAATGGACTGGGCTGAGGTTTCCAGTACGGTCCTAAAGGCTCAGGAATTGGTATCGTTAAGGACAGGTGACCGCAGAAAGAATAGAGATTTGGTTATATTAGATGGAGTCCAATTAAGGGTGTGTACCACTAACTAACAAAATTACTTATTTTTTAAATTAAATGTAATATATTGTAAGAGAATGATTTGTCTCGTAAAACAAAAAATAAGTAATTAAAAATAATACAATAACCTTAACAGAACGGGTCTAAATAAGCTATTTATGGGACTATAAAATCTTGGTTTGCCCACATCCTTCCAGCCCAAAGGAATTCTGGATTAACAGAATACTTGACAGATTACTCGTAGTATGTTATGGCAACGGGACTCTTTTGAGGAATTCTAATAAAATCTTGAATTAATAGGATACTAAATTTCGTTGTGGCAGCGAATCGGAGACAAAAGACCATTAATTAGGATTTAACCCTAATAGAATTGGTCAAGTGGATATGAAAAAACAAATAAGTGTTTGTCTTCTATGAAGTCACGCGTTCAAATCCTATGGAGGTCATACACTCCAAACCTTGCGGGCACTGGAGGGTTTGCCCGGTCGTTAACTTCAGAGCCCAAAATTAGTTGAGGTGTGGGCAAATTGACCCAAATATCCGTTTGTTAAAAAAAAAAAAAATTTAATTGGATTTGGAGTGATGAACCACTTCCCGTGGGGGCACCCCTCTCTCGAGATAAGGTAACAAGGACAATGACAACATCCTAATGGAAACACAGGTCTCAATCATGCACCCCATGCCATGTATCACCCTCACTACCGAAGCAAAGTCATGTGCTTCAGCATGACTATATCTCCCCATTCCCACCTCTGATGGATGCAATGATGCATCATTCATGTACCATGTGAACTTCTTTTTTTCTCGTTTAATCACGTAGAGTATCTAGGCCAGTTTACATGTCTGTTGATTAATTTTTGGGGACCAATTTTACAGAAAATAGCAGGGCCCGATAAAAGCGATGGCAAAGTGCTGTAGAGCATGAACAGACCGACATATATGGGTGGGGAGGCCGGGCCACCCCCAACCTTACTAGAATCACCTTATATACATTATAAAATACACATTAAATATTTGTTATGTACTATATCGGCATCCAAACTTCAAAAAATTCAATAAAAAAAGTGGCTATGTAATAATAAAAACAATTACTTCATTTTAAGTGCATATGTATGTTTTGTCATGTGTATGAATAAAAAGTAGCTATGTTCTTGGGGTGCTTCTAGCCTCTTATGCTTTCATATCTCTAATAGATACCGCATGAATGTGTAATGTTCAAGAGTATTGAAACACCACGTGATGAAGCCTCACAAATATCACTTTGCTGCGTCGTAAGAGCACCCACTAATTTTTCCTCAATCATAACCCATAAGCGTCCGACGTCAACTCACTGGTAACATTTTTCAGTCACAGATTCTATTATCTTTGACTGATTTCAATTTCTTTTTATCCTGTTTGACTGATTTACTGTATTTATTACCCGAAATTTATAAAACTACCAATTACAGGAAAATCCGACTTTCCATATTTCAAAATCAAAATGGAAATCGCAATCCTCTCGTCAAAAAGGATAATTCACGAGACACTATTGGGTAAGAAAATTTCAAATTTATTTTTTTCTTAACACTAGTAGTCTTATGCGCTTCACCATTGTACGGAGTTATTCGTGAGGATTGCAAAATTAATTCGCATGGATGCAAAATTAATTACGGGTTACAGAGTGTGCATGTCAGTATGCAGGAACATTTTTTCTTATTGTAAACTGTTCAACCCAGTAGGGCTAGCCTAATTTTTTTTGTCACCCGTGTACACTATCCACTGATAGGGCTGTAAATAAACCGAGCAGCTCGCGAGCTCGGCTTGTTTAGTCCACTCGGCTCGTTTAGGGAGGCTCGACTCGATTAAAGAGGCTCGTTTAATAAATGACTAAGCTCGGTTTGTTAAGACTCGAGCTCGAGTTTTTGGCTTGTTAAGTAAACGAGCCGAGGTCGAGCTCGCCTGAAACTTGGTTCGGCTCCGCTTATTTACACATGGGGAGGTCAAGGGGTCAAATATTGACTGAAGGCAATAATTGATAATTAGTCGTCTTATGTATGAGTGTTCCAATGTTCTCATGGGGCTTTTCGTTAAAGTGTTATGTACACTGTTGGGTTTGATTTAGTTAGTGCGGGCTCACATGAATGATACAATGTCACATTGTTGTAAATTTTTAAATGTAATTCTTCTACCGCTTGATCAAAGAAAAAAAATTGTAGTTCGAAGCTGGAGTGCAGAGCGCAATCCATGTAATTTCGGTGTCTTTCAAAAAATCTCAAACATTAATTATCGAGATAAACGATCGAAAATGCAACTTAAAACCTTGGCAGTACCTAAAACAATTAAAAAAAAACTTAAAAAGCTTTTGCAAACAAGCTAGTACTCCATTCGTCACAATTTGTTTGTTCCCTTTTTGACTTACGCGTGTTCCAAATTGACTGTTCAATTTCAAAATCAATTGACTAGATCATGTAAATTTTCAAATCAATAGATATGATTTGGTTTCCATAATAAGTAAGAAATTCGAGATTGGACAAACAAATCAGGACGGATGGAATATTAACTTCTTTCAATTCACTGGTGTGTCATTTTATTTTTATTTTTTTGGGTTTTTTCCTTCAACAAATTCAAAACACAGACAAAGCACAATTTCTTGGATTATACCTTTAGAACTGTAAAGTGAACAAATGGGGAATGCTGCTATCACTGAGATTGTCCAGTATATGGAAAGAGGAGAGGAGAAAGGACTGAGCTCTGTTTGGTTACAGAAGGAAAAGAATCCAAAATCTGTTTACCCTTTCCACGAGAATCATTTGGGAAACAGAGAGAGAAGGGGTCGCCCACTTTATTGATTTCTAATTACTTGGATTATTCGTTTTTTTGGGAGGTAGCGTAAGAAATTTCATTAATGAAGAAAAATACAATTGTACGACTGCCATAAGATAGAGGGTGTCAGCGGCGGACGAAGATCAAAGTACGAAGGCCTAAGGAACAGAGCATTGATCTACTAAACACAAATTTATGATTTTGCTAATAGATATGAGAGCGTCGATGACAAGCAAAGGCCAACAAAAGGCCTAAGGATCAGAGACTATGTTTGTTTTGGAATTTGAGATCTCTTTTTATCTACGGTTCCTAATAAAAAATTTCTTAATTATTACTCTTATTTTTTTATCTATCTTTCTCTACTTATTACTTGAAATTTTGAAACCAAAATTCCAAAACCAACATGATAGAAAATGAATATTTTTTTGAATATCCTCCCACCTCGATATTAGCAATTGGCATCTCCTCTTCCTCAGTCCTCGTCCCACTGAATGATTGGGGTGTTTCAGTTTCTGGAAAAAAGAAATTTTAGAAAAAGAAAGTAATTTTAAACTTACATGTTTCTGTAAATAATTTTTTTACCAATATAGATCTTATTTGATCGATCTCATTGAGATCTTTTAAAAGGTGCAAAAAATTATAAATTTTTTTTTCGTTTTCATTATATTTGAACTTGAAATTACCTTCTTTTTTAAAAAGAAAGTTTAAAAAAAAGCGAAACGTCACCGACTAGTGTGTTTGCAGACAAAAGTAAGAGAAAGTCTACAGTCACTGCACCAAAATTCGGTGGTGTGAGGCCCATTTCGGACCCCGCATGGATGATTCGAGCCGTTCAATAATTTAAAAAAAAAAAAAAAAACGAGTGCGTATTGTGGAACATCAGCTCGATCCGATATGTGTAAATGCTTGGATCAAGCTTCTCATCTTTCTGTACACCAGAAAACCAATCTTTCCATTTTTTCTGATTTTCCAAAGATGAGAAGCTTGATCCGAGCACCAACATATATCGGATCAAGCTGATGTTTCGTGTTGCCCACTTTTTTTTTTTAAAATTATTGAACGGATCGGATCGTCCGTGCAATGGCCGGCCACCGCATTTTTGGTGCGGTGGTTGTAGCGCTACTCAGTAATAAAGTAAAGGGAAAGCAATGGAAAATTAATTACGGAAAATTTTTTCTTTGAGAGAAAATAGTACTCTCTCCGCCCCATAAAATTTGGCATTTTTAGGAATGCGTGTTATTTTTAAATTGAATATATTTTTCAATCCATAATGTTTTTGGATGATTTTTTGAATTTTGTTTAATAGAAAAAATTAAAATCTATCAAACAAAATTCATATTGCTTATAAAAAATATTAGGGATTAAAAGATATAATTAATTTTTTCATGAAAATTGATTTTAGCACTCCAAAAATTGATAGAATGGCTCTAAAACGACATCATTTTGTGTATCAATACAATTCAGTTTTGGAGCCCCTCCATCAATTTTTGGAGTGTCAAAATTACAATCCTTTTTTCATAGGGCTAGAATAGTGAAAGCGCCAAATTTTATGGGACGGAGAGAGTAACTTATCCATGGCTTCGCGCAATATCAATCGTTCATGTTGGCAATTAATGGTCTGGATTTTAAAAAATGTATTCGCACAAATAGTTTAACTATACTAGTGAATAGTTTTTTAAAATTCAGACCGTTCAAAATAATTTTGGATGTGCGCGATTGAGTGCCATAAACTTTATTTACGGGTTGCTTCGTAAAGAAATTTTGTCTTTTTCTTTTCTTTTCTTTTGTGTGGTAATGCAAGATATCCGAGGTTAGCTTGAGCGCACTCTGAACTAATTCTTACAGCTCATTTCAATCTGTTCACATGCTTACGCATATGATTGAAGTTCTAAAGTTGCTGACAAATAAAATCGAACCGAAAATTTTAAGAAGAAACAAACCCTTAAATTCAGGCCAAGACTACCGAACCACCCCTTAGAATTATTATCAAATTGGGAATCTCTTGTGATCCCAAGTACGTTAGGTAAAATGAAACTTGCCCCGTTCCATTCATATCTCAATGTCTTTATCCTTTATTCAAAACATTAGGTAGATTGGTAGCCAACTCAACAAAACATGTTTGTCACAAGGAAAATATGCGGATAAATTTAGAGAAATGTATGATTCAAACCAATTTTTTGTCGACATCCCATATAAACCCATCAAGTTCTCAATAAAATGAAAACTGCGATGAGACTCATTTTACGTCACATGAAGCATCATCACGTGATTGGATATCAACTCATCTAATGTACCAACATAGAAAAGCACTGAAGTTAGGGTTATATTGAACCAACGAGCAAAACTCTAAAATGTTTAATAAGGTGTTTAATGATAAAACGGCTTGTCTCGCCACAACCTCCAATCTTGAATTCTCAATACTTCTATCACTCCATCCCTGCAAGGGCGGAGAACCCGTCAACAGTGCTATCGGAGGCTCCATGAAAGTCGGAATCAGAGAGCACCCATCTTGGGGTGGGCTTACTACTTACTTAGATGCTTTCAGCAGTAAATGAATACCCAAAAAAAAAGAAAAAAAAAGAACCAAGAACAAACCACTCATAAACTAATATGAACAATCTCAATGGCCCCAAAACAATACCATTCTCTCTTTCTAAATTTTAACAAGAGGAAATCGAAGACAAAGAAGAAGAATTAATGCCCTGAAAATCTCTGAAACAAGTTCATGAAAAACGAGCACCAAAATGAATCAACCTCAAAGGGAACTCTTTGGGTAAATATAATCCCTAAACCTCAAAATAACTAAACGTGGTTCATTACTTACCGGGTACCTACTACATATTTTGCTCTAGTGTACCTACTACATGGATACCATAAACCTCCAATATGCTCCATTTGCTTTTCCAAATCCAAGAGAAAACTATTTTGCGAAACGGTGATATACCAACGTGGCTGATCTGACGTAGCATCCCGCTCCACTCATTCTCAGCCACGTGGTTGTTTTGCGCCAACAGCTCGACACAAAGTAGAAACCCGCGCCCCAAGCACGAGCAGAACGGGACACTACTCCAGCTCGGCCATGTGGTGTCACCGTCTCACAAAATACTTTTTCTCTTTTGGTAAAATCAAACCCAACTAGGAATTGGAGGACAGCAGAAGAGACATATTCCTCATCTCCAAGACTTTCCTGTGAGAATTGGAGTGCTTGTAACTAACAAAAGTGGGGCTCTTGGCTGGCCTGTACTCGGGCAGCAACCTGCCCGACTTGTACCTCACCCCACATGCATTGCACAGTGTCTTTGGCCCCTTTGGTCCTGCCCTCCACTGTGGGGTCCTCTGACTTAGACAATGGCTACACCTCCTTGGCTGCTGCCCGTTGCATCCCTCCCAGCTGCCCCTGCTGCCCATCCCCTCCTCCTCCACCACTTCCTCCTCCTTTGCTCCTCCCTCTTCCCCACCACCGCCGCCGCCGCCGCTTTCTCTGTCCTTTTTGGGCAAAATGAGCTCACTGTCAGCCAACCAATAGGCCTGTTGCAGCAAAGGAGGGTCTGATGAAATCTGGTCGAGCAGTGGGGTGGGATTGAAATGAGACCAATTGCTGAATTGAGTTTTTGTTTTGGTCACCGATGAACCACCTCTTTTCCTCTGGCTTCTGGCCTTGCGCAGAGAACTGCCGCAAGTTGTTAGGTTCTTTTGCTGGGTTTTTTTCAAGGCCAGGGGGTTTGACTCTTTCGAGGCTTTTGACACACCATCGGTAGCAGCCTTCTGAGGCTCATGGTTTGTGGGTACCACTGGTGCTGGGGGGAGGCAGTTTCCACTGCTGGAAAAGCAGTCTTCAACATATATTGACAGCCATTCTAAGCCCATGTCCCCTTCCTGCTGCAATTTTTTACTTATTTTTCAGTTTTGAAAAGCATGAAAATAGAGAAAATTGAAGATGTTCATAGCCGTGCCTAGTGTTAAACTGAAATCAAAGACCTGACTTTTGAAGAAATTTGGGCTTTACCATAACCTAGAGGCCTTGTAGTGCACCAAAAAGAAGAGATTTTTACAGAAGACTCTCAAAACAGCAATGAAGCAGAAAAGACATGAAAAAAGAGAAGGGAGAAAAAAGAAACAGCCTCAAGTGGGAGACAAGCTAAAATTAAAAGCCAGAGGAAAGGAAACCCCCATATGGAAGAACAGTAGAACTTACTTGCAGAAGTATAAATAGACTTTAAAAGGTAGTAGTAAGAACTAAGAGCACTGGAGAGAGAGAGAGAGAGAGAGAGCTGACCATGTTGTGACTGGAAAAGAGGTCGTCAAGACTGCCAAGCTTAGTAGAAGGAGAGAGAAGCTGCTCCGGCTGATACTCAGAGGTCAGACCACCGCCGGGAACTGGAATATTCCGGCAGAAATCCATACCCAAACTCCTGAGAGAGAGGAAGACCGTTTACACCCCCACGCCAAAGAGAGAGAGAGAGAGAGAGAGAGAGAGAGTAAAGTCCTGCTATAATTGGGTGTCCGGTACGCAGTACCCCCTTCTCAAGGCCTCATTTTTCTGTCGGCAGATGGAAAGATAACAAAAACAAAGAAGAAATAACAATCAAAGCTTCATCAATCAAAGAGAAACCCCACATCCCCAGGACCCATCTCTCTCTCTCTCTCAAGGGGAAAAAAAAAGGGAAGAAAAGGAAGAGTCTTTGGATGAGGGAGAGAGAAAAGGAGGGGGGGACCTCTCTTTGGTTGTGCTGGGTAAAAGTGGGAAGTGAATTTTGAATTGCAGGAGTAATTGCTAGACCTACTGGGTTCAGTGGTCTCCCCCTTGACCCTTTTTTTTTTACTCAAGCTCAAAATTTGAGTAAAGCCACATACAGTGTGTATCTTTGCTTACCCATTTTGAGTTTTACCATATTCCTTGCCAATATTAAAATTCATTTATTTTCAGGGAAAAATTCAAAATACCCCCCAACCTATACACCCAAATTCAATTAGACTCTCAATCTTTTAAAAACTTCAATTTTACTTCCAACGTTATATTCCGTTAATCAAAATGCCCCCTTCCGTCCAAATTACTAACGGATTCCGTTAAAGGCTCCGTTAAATAGTATTCGGATCGAATTTCGATGATCCGAGCCGCTCAATGTGTTCAAAACGTGATTTTAAGAGTACCCGTGAGAAATCAGCAAAAAAAAATGATCGGAAGGGCTTCATCTGAACAGTTTTTTATTGAACCATTCAATAAAAAACTGTTCAGATGAAGCCCTTCCGATCATTTTTTTTTTTGCTGATTTCTCGCGGATACCCTTAAAATCATATTCTAATCACATTGAGCGGCTCGGATCATCGAAATTCGATTGTAAAAGGGGAGGTACAGACCGAAGCAAAATCCGGACGTCCGTACTTGAATAAAATCCGGATCGATTCACACCTCCCATTTTCCAATCGAATTTTGATGATCCGAGCCGCTCAATGTGTTTAAAACGTGATTTTAAGGATACTTGCAAGAAATCAACAAAAAAAATGACCGGGAAGGGCTTCATCTGAACAGTTTTTTATTGAACTATTCAATAAAAAACTGTTCAGATGAAGCTCTTCCCGGTCATTTTTTTGGTTGATTTCTTGCAAGTATCCTTAAAATCACGTTTTAAACACATTGAGCGGCTCGGATCATCGAAATTCGATCCGAATACTATTTAACGGAGCCTTCAACGGAATCCGTTAGTAATTTGGACGGAAGAGGACATTTTGATTAACGGAATATAACGTTGGGAGTAAAATTGAAGTTTTTAAAAGGTTGGGAGTCTAATTGAATTTGGATGTATAGGTTGGGGGGTATTTTGAATTTTTCCCTTATTTTCAAGTACTACTAACCTATACCAAAAGGGTATCGATGGCCATGCAAAGCCCAATACGGGTCCTGTTCGGAAAATCCGAGCCGTTCAATAATTTTAAAGCAAAAAACCGAGTGGGCATAGTAAAAAATCAGCTCAATCCGATATACGTTTGTGCTTGATCCAACTTCTCATTTTGCTGATTTTTCAAACATGAGAAGATTGGATCGAGCACCTACACACATCGAATTGAACTGATTTCCCGTGATGCCCACTCAATTTTATTTAAAATTATTAAACGGCTCGGATTTTTCTTCCCGTATTGGGCCCCGCGTGATTGTCAGTACCCCATCCGTATTGGGGCAGTCGGTCCCCCCTTTTTTTTTTTTTCAACATCTCTTTTTACTTTCTTAGTATTTACAAATATGTCATTTTGACTCAAATTTTGGAGAAAAAGCCTTTAAAAACATTAAATTTGGGTAAAAAATTGGTACAGCATTAGAAGACGTAACCAAATAGAGGTTTTGACCCAATTTTCCGTCGAAATTTGGGTTATAAAAAGACTTACGGGCTCTTTGGATGGGGTGATTTCATGAGAAACAAAAGAAAAGGATTGTGGTTTCTTAAAAAATTACTTATTTGGATTGAACATTTTCATGAGAAATTAAGAGAAAAGTACAATATATATAGTCCCTTCCCCTTTCTCACCTCCATTTCTTTTCTTCTCCTTTCTCACAATCCAGATGGAGTGTTAGGTCTGAAGATGCTTATAGAAATTCAGTAACAACAACGCGAGTACATGAGCAAAAACGGAAGCGAAAATTTAAAATCATTTCAAACTATTAAATTCGCAAGATCAAGAGGGAAATTCAACCAACAGTTGGACAAAGAAAAAAGAGAAACAAGAGCCAAGCGGCACAACCAAACAAGCACCACCAGCCAGAAAGAAACCAACCCGACCATAATGTAAGAACAAGGGTTAATGAGCCATAATGTAAAGCAAGGGCAAGAGCTAAACGATGATTAAAAATGAGAGGGAAGAACCTTACTAAAAATTTAGGGTCACAGCTGTTCAATATGTATTCCTTCTCCTAAAGGGAAAAAGAGAGAATAATGTGATGACAGTCGTGGCCTGGGCTGGCACCATTCAAGTGCCATTATTTTTGGCTACACAGACAATCGATATATGTACGACGCTATGGAGGATGATGCCAGATTTCAAAATCTCATGTCAGGATCTCAATCAAGATTATTAAGTAGTACTACTACTCTATAATGAATGACATGTGAAATTATTGGAGAATTGTTGGGGTTTTGTCAGCACAACTCGTTTAAATTTAAAAATTTGATTGTCGAAATTAAAAAGAACTCCGTTAACTTGCTATTCATCAGAATCTGCACCCAAGTGGTTATTTTGTTTATGTTTTGAGGGAGATTTGATTTTTGTGATAACGGGTAGAGAAATTGGAGAAATAACAAAAAAGAAAACATGTTGAGGACCCGTGTTGAGAGAGATGTGTGAATAGCGAACAAAGTCGCTCTTGGCAAAAATATTGCCCCTGTAGGAATGATGCAATTGTTTAGATGCTACATAATCCTAAAGCATCATTGGCAAAAGCTAAGGAGTGGCAAAACGCAGAATTTGAACTTAGTGAGAGTCCGAACCACATGTATTTCCACTTTGATAACTAAACCTAATTTTTATGAGTGTACGTTTCAACTTGCTAGTTTTGGGTTTGAAACAAGATTGTGCTTACAAATCCCCTATAAAATCTCATTTGCTTGACCAAAAAATAACTTGGAAATTTAGAGGTTTTTTACACACACACACACATATATATATGCAAGAATTTTAAGTATTATTTCATCCAAAGAATTTGTAGGGATCAATTTCATAGAACTTTTCCAAACTACCGTGAGAGTTACTACTATAATACTCCCTCCGTCCCATAATATTTGTTCAGTCCGCGAAACGGAGACTACAAAATAATAAATTTCTTTCGAGAAAAAATTCAAATTTTTTTCACAAGTTAAAAGAACTCGTCGAGATCTAGTAAGTTGTTGAATTTTTTCCCAATTTTTCTTGCAAAAATAGTATTATTTTTACGTCTCCGTTTTGCGGACCGGACAAATATTATGGGACGGAGGGAGTAAGTCCAAATATATGGAGTAGTGCATTGGTCAAGATACCTCCCCCTCCCCCGTTGTTTTGCCCCTCGAGTTAAGTCACATAATGAAAATGAAAGCAAGAGCAAGAAAGTGACTCTTGAAAATATTTAAAATCTTATTTGCTTGACCAAAAAATAACTTGAAAATTTAGAGGTTTTTTTTACATATATATATATATATATATATGTATATATGCAAGAATTTTAAGTATTATTTCATCCAAAGAACTTGTAGGGATCAATTTCATAGAACTTTTCCAAACTACCATGAGAGTTACTACTATAATAAGTCCAAATACAAGGAGTAGTGCATTGGTCAAGATACCTCCCCCTCCCCCGTTGTTTTGCCCCTTGAGTTAAGTCACATAATGAAAATGAAAGCAAGAGCAAGAAAGCGACTTTTGAAAATATTTTAAACTTTCAAAATCCGTAAAATCGAGAATTAAGAGCGGAAAAGTATAGCAATGATTGAGAACAGAATTGAAAAGCCCTAACCGGTAAGTATATGTGACCTAGCGCATGAGTATAAAAGGTTCAACAATTTACTTAAAACTTTCAATTCAAAATCCCCTACCAGCATTTGCTTGAAGGGAAAGACTACAATACACATCCCTTATTTGGGTGTGTATCATATGCACCCCCCAAAATGTTATGAATTATAGAGAAAATATTACGAATCGTATTCCTAAAAAGTTACGAATCGTATAAAGGTTACGATATACACCAAAATGTTATGAATCATAATGAAAATGTTACGAATCGTGCTGCTAAAAAGTTATGAATTCTAGAACAAAAGTTACGAAACATGCTAAATGTTATGAATGAACCAATTTACTTAAAAGGTTCAACAATTTACTTAAAACTTTCAATTCAAAATCTTACCGTCCAAAAATGTTTTGAACGATCTAGGTTTTAAAAAATTCATTCAGGGAGGAGTTATACTCTTTCAGGGGAAGATGTTTTTAAAATCCAGACCATTAATTGCTGAGACGGACGGTGAGAATGGAGGAACAGTGAAAATGATGTTGTGGGCGTAGCAATTCTACTAAGAAACCGATTCAACACAAGTCCAGATTAGTTCTTTTCCTTAAAACTCGAAGAACAGGTGATTGTGTATGGGTGCAATCCAACAATGCACACACAACCCTTGGTGAATTGAGTGTGTGACCCTTGGTGAATGCGAGTGTGTGCATACTGTTGGGTGGGGGGTCCCTCCTTAAATGGGGATTCCACATTGACCTATTTATTGGGTCAAGAAGTTTTGGGGTTATCTTGTTATTTTTCGAATTGCAAAGGTCTTATCTTGGAGTAAGAGAAAATTTCAAAATACCCCCCAACCTTTACATCAAAATTCAATTAGACTCCCAATCTTTCAAAACCTTCAATTTTACTCCCAACGTTATCCTCCGTTAATCAAAACTCCCCCTTCCGTAAGAATGACTAACTGATTTCGTTAAAAGCTCCGTTAAATACCGTCACAATCGAATTTTGATGATCCAAGCCGTTATAGTTCAATAAAAAACTGTTCACATAAAGCCCATCCCGTTCATTTTTTTTTGCTGATTTCTCACGGGTACCCTTAAAATCACGTTTTGAACACATTGAGCGGTTCGGATCATCGAAATTTGGTTGGAAAAGGGAAGGTGAGGATCGATCCGGATTTTGTTCAAGTCCAAACGTCCGGATTTTTCTTTGGTCTGCACCTCCCCTTTTCCGATCGAATTTCAATGATCCAAGCTGTTCAATGTGATTAGAACATGATTTTAAGGTTGCCCGTGAGAAATCAACAAATAGTTCAATAAAAAACTGTTTAGATGAAACCCTTCCCGATCATTTTTTTTTGCTGATTTCTTGCGAATATTCTTAAAATCACATTTTGAACACATTAAGCGGCTCAGATTATCAAAATTCGATCAGGACGATATTTCATGGAGCCTTTAACGAAATCCGTTAGTCATTCAGACGGAAGGGGGCATTTTGATTAACAGAAGATAATGTTGGAAGTAAAATTGAAAATTTTAAATGGTTGGTAGTCTAATTAAATTTTGGTGCAAAGGTTGGGGGGTATTTTGAATTTTTCCCTTGGAGTAATTTTACAACATATGGCCAAATGAAGTCAAGAGACTTGTCTCCTCTTCCATTTCGTTTAAGTGGAAACTATTTTACCGTACTTATGGCTAATTTTTCCTTTCACAACCATAATACAGAGAGTTTGAGAGAAAAGGGGCAAGGGTTTAGCTCAAGTTCAAGCCAAGATCGGGTGTTTGTTTCTTCTCCGATTTTGATGGGTTTTTAGGTTCTCCACTTTGACAAGCTCTACATGTTTATCGGAGCCGATCGGCAAGTTTCTCTCGGGATCTACGAGTTTGGGATATCCACTTGGTGAGACCTTAACTTGTAAGCTTTGTTGATTTTGTTGAAATCCAACTTAAGGTGATGTTTGTATGCCTCTAGTTGCTTGCTAGGGAAGAACTCTTGTAATCCCATTATCATTATAGTGAAAGATTTGGTAGCGATTACGCTCCCGTGGACGTACTTCTAATTTAGGGAGAATCACGTAAAAATTCGTTGTCTCGTGGTTTGCTTGTTGTTGCTTATTTTATTTGGAGTTTGCTTGTTGTAGCTTATTTTATTTTCGGCTCCTAGACTTATTATTGTTGGTTATTGCGGATTGCAATACTTAGCCTATTCTCTATTTGCACAAAGAAGGAAAAATATTCGCAAAGTTTTGAGTAGTTTTTCCCAACACACGAATCTTTTTGATCGATCAGAAAAGCAGAGCGCTTAACTATATTTTACTAGCAATCTCAGCCGTTCCATTAAATTGACTTCTTCTTCCGAGACTCGTACCGTCTTTGATCACATCATAGAATTTTTCCCTCCCAACGGTTACTTTCACGTATCCCCGCCTCAGTATTTAGTACCCAACGATCTAACGACTATATAGCCCATTACAAATTTTCACATAAGTCCGCACTGTGTTAAAGTGCGGACGTCCCCTTTTCCGGTCGAATTTCGATGATCCAAGCTGCTCAATGTGTTTAAAACGTGATTTTAAGAGTACCCACAAGAAATTGGCAAAAAAGATGACCAGGAAGGGCTCCATCCGAGCAGTTTTTTTTTTTTTGAACCGTTCAATGAAAACTGCTCGAATGAAACCCTTCCCAGTCCTTTTTCTTTTTGCTGATTTTTGCAAGTCACGTTCTGATCATATTGAGCGGCTCGAATTATCAAAATTCGATTGAGAAAGGAGATATTCGCACTTTACTGAGTGCAAACGCCCTTATAAGAAAGGGGACTGTATAGCCCATTTTGTATATTGGTTTCGGGGGCCATCAGAGTCACCGCTAAAATAGGAATGTATTAGTGTGATACGACTGTAAGAATTTCCGTTTGACCCAAAAAAACATATGACTGTACTTAAAACTTAACTACTTAAGAGACCAAAGTGAGCTATAGATAAATTTCAAGGGGTTCAACGTAATCTATCTTGCTGATAATTTACCCCTAGTACCTCGAGCACAGCTGCAGGCACAAAGAAAAGTTTTTTTACTTTTTTTTTTTTTGAGATACATAATGTCTCGAGTCAGTTTACGCAAATTTTTATTTTTTGGAGATGCAGGATGTTTCGGGTCAACTTACGCAAATCTCGACTAATCCATATAGTTTCTCCAACAGCCATTTCACACTCTCATGCGTGAAGTGAGGTGACTCCAAGAATAACTTATAAGCGAATCGAATCAAAGATCTAGAAAAAACAAATCCTAAGCCTCAGGCCAAAGACAATTTGGCCAATCCGTTCGGGTTGCAAAGAAGGAGGCGCGAGCGCGCTTCCCTTTTTTTTGAAATGATGCATAAAGTAATTTACTAATAAGAAACTAATTAATCTTTAGCCCCAAATTTTAGCCGAAAGAGGAAAAAGATGACGACCAAAGAGGAAAAAAGAAACCAAAAATCTAACTTTAGCACCCTCATAATTTCAACCCACAACCTCATTTTTAGCATGTGATGCAATAAGAAGATATTTTCCACCAGCCTTACACCCAGGGACGGAGCCAGGAATTCCTCTACACAGAGGCGACCATGTATCCAAACAAAAGATAAAAATAAACATGCAAAACAACGTAGAGTTTTGGAAATACTAGAAGGGGGCGAGCTTATATACTTCCATACGAAAATTAATTTTTTAGCATTGTAGTAGATGGTTTTTTTTTTCCCCTTGCAGGGGCGGTTTGGCCTTCCCCTGGCTCCATCCCTGCATATATCATACTAAGTTTCGCTCTACACCTTGTACACTAGTATTTCTTTCGAGTGGATATCCGGGATAGCTAATACATACATCGACTAAGTTCTTTTAGAGATCGAATTCCACCATCCACTAACAAGTACTACAACACATAATCTATCTACGTTGTCTCTCTACTCTAAGAATACAATAAGTGCATCAAAAATACAATTTACCCTACCCTCCAACTCCTTGAAAGGTCCTTTAGAGTAACTCTGGAATCTAAGAGCAAATAAAATCCAAATAAATCTATTTTTTTAACAATAATTGAATCCACAGCAAGGATTATTCAACCAATTCGGCTCTCACTGCTGAAATCTAGACTGGTAAAAAAATTACCCTTATTTTTTAATCACCCTAAGGATATGTTGACCTTTATTCCTTAGCATAAAATGTTTACCTCCTTTCACCCAAAGCTCAAAGCATCAGTCCCTACCCCAATACCCTTTCCCATTAAAACAATTATCCCCTTCAAAACTAACAAATTATACAATTAAGTTCACACAATTAAAAAGAGAGCCATAAGTACCCCTTTTTATTGTTAGGAAAGACAAGAAATTCATACAATACACGTCATGCGGTTAGGGGGTTAGTGGTGGCTAAGAGTTGAACCTTCTTGGCCTAAATGAATAGTTAAGCGCTCAATTATTTGGATCAACTTGTAAGTTCAATTACTCATCTTATGGTTGATCGTTCCAAACATGTGATGCCCATTTAAATAAGCAATCCTACTACCCAAAAAAAAAAAAAAAATTAGAAAGGCGAACAAAAATGGTATGTGTTATTTTTAAATAAAGGCAAAGGAGCGGGAGTGGGGATGGAAGCAAAGTCACATAATTCGCGTGCAAGTGCATGAGCAGGAGTTCGAGTCTGAAAACGCCTTCAAAGCGCATCCCAAATACTAAAATCCGCAAGAGCGAGAATTGAGGGCACGAGCACAGTCCAAGAATCGAAAGCTGGTTGCTGGACATTTGAGGATTGTAGCCGTGGGAGAGTGATTAGGAGTGGGAAGATAAGACCCACGCCGCCCCAGCTGCTTGCTACTCTCAACGCGAAAAAAGGGGACAGGGCTAGCAATTATTGTACTAATACGATAATAAGAGACCAGAAAGCGATGCATGCATCCTTGTTGAAATGAGAGAAAGAAAGATGAAAACAATAGTAATTTGAAAATGTAGTATTTCTCCTTCGCATGATTATGTCTATCCCATGTGTAGAAAGGTGCTCTCGATAACCAGTTCTCTCTTTTCAAAACAAATAGTAGTAAACAGGTTTTAATCTTTAACTAATCTAGGCATCCCAGAAAACCCAAAACATCAAATAAACAGTCGGAGCCAGCTTTGGATTCTATGCAGACCTCTCTTTTTCTACATTGATTGACATGTTTGATATACCAGAAAACAAGAGTTGGTTCACCCGGAGCAAAATGAACCACGTAATCCGACTTAACTCGAAGATTATTGTCGAGGGACAGATTCAGGAATGTTGTTTAGTGGGAGCGCCTTGATAATCATAGTGGCGAAAATTTATTTTTCTAATTAACCACAACAAGATCATACACAGTTAAGGCATGCATTACAAATTACAAAAAATATAAAACACATAATTTCACTTAAATTATGTAAAAATAAGTACAAAATCTCAGACAAAATTTGAGGGTATGTTTTGCATGAATATCGACAAGTTTTAGAATGATCGATATAGTTATATTAATGATATTATTTTAAAATATTGCTCTTAGACGGTTAAAAATAAGTACAATTAAAAAATAAACGATCTCAATAGACGAATAGTTTGAAAACCAACAAGTATAACTGCAAAAGATGACGAAATTGAAACATAAACTAATTTTATATGTATATTTTCGAGATATATATGCAAGTGTGTATGTGTAGTAGCACACTTAATTTCATAATTATGCTAAATATACGAAAATATAACAAAATTATTTTAGTTTCGAGTGGGGGCACGTGCCCCACTTTCCCTCCGTCCCTGATTATTGTTAGGATGAAGCTCTTAGGTAGTGGTAAAAAGACAACTTTATCCTTATACTAAAATGTAGAAGGCCCAAGTGCCACAGTTTGACAAGCGTGGGCAGGATACTGGCCCGTGAGTCGCGACCAACAATTATAATGAAGGCAACGGTCAACGAACTTCGGCCAAGCATTCTACTCTATCCAGAAAAATGCCCATAAGATGAAGACACAGGAAAAGACTAAAGCTTAAACTGCAATCTTAATTTCAAACTTTAGGCACATGCTACTCACAAGAGGTGACAAACGAGATGAGTAAAATTAAATGATGAGCAGGGAGAAAAGACCTTGACACTCAAGAATGAAATTTTGGAGGAAATATAGGCAAATAATAAACCCTACCATGTGAACAAACTGTTTACACTACAACCGGAATCACCAGAAATGCCAAATCAGGTTATACTACCCACCTTCTCAAGTAGAAGTAGTTGATCAAAAGATAACCACCTTCTCACCTAAAATGTATTTAACCATTCTAAAGTAACTTAAGTGGAACCTAACATAGCCACAAATGGAAAATCCTATCATCGCAAGATACCAGCATGTGATCATTAAGAACGACTCAGAACAATATCCGAGGAGAAAAGGGAAACAACTCAAGATGTGGCGTATGTAACACATGCAAAATCAGCAAGACAAAATAGGACATACAAATAAGTTGAGTTGAAATGAGAGCACAGTCATGGACAGTTTATATAAAGGAATAGGAAGCAGACTGTTATCCGAAGTTGGAGATGACACCCAGTGAAGACGAAGGGAAGCCATTAGACATGGTTCTTTCAAAGGAAATAAAGATGAATAATTTGGACACTGCAGAGAAGGAATATGACCATTTTTTAAAATGTTTCAAGGACAAGAAGCATAGAGAATGTGGGAAGGCACTTTAAATGAAATCATGCTTCATGACCCTATAAAGAGATTAAGGGAACGAAGGATTCAGGAAATGAACCACCAACTTATTGTGATTCACATAATTACTTCTTCTTAATCAACATTTGAAGCTATATACCTTCGCAGTTAGCCCTCTAAAAGGTATAATAGAAGACAGGTGAGATCTCCACAGAAATCATTTAGTGAAGTCACTTCTACAGTTCTGTTGTAATTAAAGGTGATATCTTTAACGATCGTGCACCTTAGAAGTGAGAAGGTAAAGCATAAAAACAAAAACAAATGCAGTATCGGACTAACAGTAATATAAATGAATGCTATTAACATAGGATGCATCGTTTGGACAACTATTTGACCGTGGCATACATTTAGAAATTAAGGTGAGGAGAATGTTACTGTTATATGTACAAACTGCAGCCAGAGATTTGATGTCATGGCTCTCTAGTCGGCCTTGACAGGTATTGGCGCCACTCCTCGGGAGTGCCATTTCTCACTATAAACATCTTTATGGAGGAGTTTGTGAGCGGTATGGCCAGTATGTCATATTCTTTAGGGGCCTATAAAAATGATTGTAAATAGTCCTATTAGCCGTTATCAATGAACGAAGGGATAAATGTCCCAAGAAATAGAGTTTTGGCTTCAAGTACCAATAGCAAATTTCTAGAGTCTAGGTAAATATGAGGTTTAAAAACTTTAATTTTGCAAATTGTATCCTGTTTTCATTAGCATTGGGAAAACACACACACACACACACCACCATAGCTATTGCTGTTGGTGGTTGAAGCCAAAACTCACAATATAACTGTTATTTCTCAGTGAAACAAAGCCCAATGAAAAGATCCAATCTCATAGCTATTTCTTATCTTGTCAAAGGGAAACGAAAGATACCTTGGGGACCTTAAGTAGCTTCATGTTGGCTTCCTCTACGGTTTTTTTGGCCCTTTTTTGAATTGCATTTGGAGCAGGCAGTCACCTGGTACATTGGAGGAAGATATGAACACATAACTTTGGGAAAAATTTGTTAGAAGAATGACAGACAGGCAAACATTTAGTCAGAAAAACTCACTCTCAGACAGTCCCACTACCTAGAAGAATACTACTGTAGCATTTTATAATACGCAAAACAGGCCACCATACGATCTATTTGTGGGGCAAGGCAATGTTAAAATGACATAGTGCTCAATCAGGAAGGTTAGGTTTATATTCTTCTAGGTCATTTTACCAGATTCTCCCATGTCCATTTTCCTCCTCTAGCCACTGGTAGAACATGGTCAATGGTCAAGTTTTCAGGCGATGAACAGTACCTGTTAACAAAAAAGCAGAACAATACTTTAGTAACGAACAAGAACTAAATGTAAAAAGCAAGATAAGATATTGACAAATCATCAAATTGTTGAAGAGATTGATAGGCATTGTTTGTCCATTTTCTAACATCTTAAGCTTTCATGACAATTGCCGATCTGAAATGGCATCAGACCTCAATTTGGAGTTGGTTCTCTCTATGTTTTGATGATTGATCTCCACATCCACATGCAAGAAAAGGTTGCACATAGGGAGGGTGGCGGAGGGCTAGATGAGTATTGTTTCGCTCTTTCCCGAATAATTTAAACTTCAGGGACAATTGACTATCTAACAACATATAATACTGATATATCATTGATTCCAATCTCCTGTATATCATAATTGCAAATAGCAGCCATTTATGATGGGTATGCTTTAAGTTCATTGGAATTAAAACAAAACCTACCCCAACAAGCTTCTTTGACAACCGAATATCCATCTTTAGACTTTAGAGTAAGACTCGCCCTAGGGA
This sequence comes from Rhododendron mucronatum var. ripense, assembly GCA_019656295.1. Taxonomy (NCBI): domain Eukaryota; kingdom Viridiplantae; phylum Streptophyta; class Magnoliopsida; order Ericales; family Ericaceae; genus Rhododendron; species Rhododendron mucronatum. Next base: position 1,099,647 of record BPLT01000044.1, on the reverse strand, counting down.
CTATGGCAAGAAGTTGAAAACAGCTCTTCAGTCAATGGTTGCATATCTAATCAAATATATCTTGTTGAGATATTTTGTTTTCTACGTTGACAGTGCTCCTGTATCTCAATCACAAATTAGGAGCATAGAAATGACTAGAAGAGTTGACAATGTCCGAACTTTGGGAAGAAGGTTATCATCCCCGAAACTAATTCTCAGATACAAGATCTCTGAAACACTACCAATCTAAGGCAAGGCATGTGTACAGAATGTGAACTCACACCAGAGAAAGAAACCTAAACAAACGATTTCCAACAGGTAAGAAGTTGCAAGTGTTTCTCTGATTTCTTGAAATTCATTAGAAATGCGCTGGAAAGCATCATAGTTCTGAACTGACTCTTAACCACAAAAGATCCACTAAAACTCTTCAAGCTGGCCGTTTAAGGCGCAGTTTCAGACTTAGGTTCAATATGAAAGGAAATGCCAGGGTGGGGGGAGTAATTCCGTTGTTGCTTGCTGTTGTCAAAATGATGTCCCAATTAACAGAATTTTTTTTTGAAGTCGTGAGGTCTCTCTCATTAGCTCCGGACTACTGAACTATTCTAGCAAACTGTATTAAGTCTTGGGAAGCCTGGAACCCTCAGTATGACAGATACCTCAACATCAAGAAGGGGTAATCGCCTTTTCTGCTATAGGTTTGTAATTTAAACAAGTCACTAGGACCAATCACGTTACAGAAGCATAAATATTAAATAATGTTCACGGCATTGCTGAATGTCATTTTTTCTAATCAAACTAAGACACCTATGGATCTCACAAAAACAGTAGCAACCATCAGCACTTCAGCAGTATACTTACTGACAAGTGAAGCTGTCCCGAAATATTATATTTTTACGACTTAAAGTGTTTTTGATTCTTCGTCTCTTGACAACTTGCAGTAACTGTGGAACCTGGAAGAAGGAAAACTATTCAAATACGGGGGGCGGCTTCTATTTGAGGAAACAAGATTAGACACAACCAAAACATAAAGAAGAGGGAAAGGAAACAGAAATGAAGAGACAGTAGGTTACAATGATATAGTGCCAGGAAAAACTGTAGCATTCTGGCTATCGAATATGTCTTTAATTTCATACCCTTAATACAGCAGGTATATAGAAGGATCCACTGGGAGAGTTAACAGTTTGATCATAATACTCTAGGACATCAGCCTGCAAAAAATAACACCAAAGTTATTCACTCAGACATTAGGGAAATTCTTACAAGTGACAACTACAGTCACATACATGCACGGATAGAGTCCCATGCCTTGACACATTGGGGGGTTGAGGAAAACCAATGGGACAAGAAGCCTAGACAACAAACTGATTTAAGCATTAGCCCTATCACAGCTGCAATCACAGATGTTGATCAAACTGTCTGATCAGAGGGACAAGATCGAAACTGAATGGGTGTGTATTATCAACACACTGATTCGGTGTAGTCATTTAATCTACAGAGTGCAGATCCATCCAACGGTCAGAAACGACCAGGTGCGTGCCCCTTCGAATGGATGCATAGTGGCCTACACACACTTAGAAATTTGTCACTCTCCCTCCCCTGACTATACACACACAAACATGAGCATTAATTTATGAGGTTTTGTTACTCACAGAAACAAAATCAAAGTGGTTCTTGGTTCTTTACAATGTCGTTCAGTGGGTATTCTGTCTACCAGCTTTGCTTAGAAATAACTTTGAGTTCAGGCTTCGTTGTATCTTGAAGGCAGATTTGTTGTTACTCCGTCCACACCATCTAGCGGGGCAAATACTATCTTTACGAGAGTGACTCAGTAATGTGCCTCCAAGCGATTGTGTTCCAGTTTTTCTTGCAGAGACACCGTCAATTTCCAATTCAAGAAGGCCATAACTCCAACTATTCGAATGGTACTGCTGAGCTTTTTTAAGTGAAATGAAACTAAAGGCTAACGTATCAATTTTCTCTAGAATCAGTAGGCCAGTACGGTACATTATTCAAAACCTAGGTTAAAAGTAATTAAACTGCCTAAACATAACATTGATGATGAATCTATGAGCTAATACAGGCGAACCTTTTCCAGGAACTCCAAACAAATAGCACGCTTCCAGCAGACAACATTGACAGGCCTGACAAATCGATCACAAGCAATTTAACTTACTATAAGGGAAATAATATGGAAATGAAATGCCCAAAAAATCCAGCAAAAGTTTTGATTCTCTAACTATTTCAGCACCCATGCACTGAGAAATATAAGCATCAGTTGCGACCTTACAGTTAAAAACAGAAACGGAGAGCCATTTCAACAAGAAAGATCACCCTGATATTAATGAATAATCACGTACAAGTGATTAATGGAATAACAGAGAGAGCAACTCATCAAAAAAGTGATAAACAATGCTGTGCCAGGGGTGCTGAAAAATAATGAAAGCATAAGACAGAAAGAAAGTAGCAAAGATGACGATCAGATTACATTGATGTAAATCGTGGTTATTACAAGAGAATAACAGAAAAGTGTTCAAGCCCAAAACTAGTAAAAATCAAGAACCAAAACTCTCTCAGTGGATACATTGTCAGTCTCACTAAATTCAACTAAACTTTGACCGCTAAAGAGTTGGATCTGAGCATATAGACAACTCATGGAGGACCCATACAGACCATGTCGTGCAATATTACGTAAAGCTGCTGAAACACCCTTTACTACTGCAGCCTAATACGAAGCCACAAAACCAATACAACGCAAAACACTACGTGTAAAATTCATAAGCAAAACTCAAGTTAACCCTTCTATGAAAATCCAAATCAAGCATCCTCGATATATATTTCCTGACTTCGTTTTATTTTTTCTCTGTGTTCAACTTCACAGGGTGATCATCCAAAATTTTGAGAAAGAGGGACACTTAGTAATCCAACTGGATTGAGCTATGCATGAAGGGGTATTTTCCCTGTTACAAATATAAATGGACAAGACAATACACGTACTGTAAGAAACAAAACAAATTAAAAGAAAACAAGAACTATTGATTGACCTTCATTTAAAATTTGATCTTCAAATCTGCAAAAGGCAACTGCTAACTGGAAGTGGCTAAAGGGGGTGAATAGAACTTACTAATTTTTTAATTGCAGATGATATGTATCTGCCTGACTGTTGTAAACATATTAGAGACTCTAAGCAACAAGACAAATCGAAAGTAGGGCTACAAACGAGCTAAGTCTACTCGAGCATTGTTCAAGCCTGGTCTAAAATTCCAACGCACTTAAATGCTTCATCTCGATCTCAAGCAGGCCATTTTTTTATCATAAGTAATCGAGCTCAAGTAGCTGAGTTCTTTTAAACAATTAAAGTTTATTGAGCCCAGTAATATGTCTCAACTAAGCTACTTACAAGTTACAAGATAAGCTAATCAAGCCGATCTCAAACAAGCCTATAACACGCTATCTTTTAATAAGCCCTTCAACAGTCAGGCTCGAGTGTCTTGGATCAGACCAGCTCCAAAGTGGGATAAATGGTCAAATCAAATAGAAAGCTAGGGTGCTAAACGAACGAACCTACTCAAGTTCAAGTTCATGTTGATTGGTTAAGAAATCAAGATCGGTTTGTTACATAAACGAACGAATCTTCAACAATTTTTTTTGTTGTTGAAGTCGTTAGAGTTTCAAACCAAGCTCAAACAAGCTGTTACTCAGCTCTTTCAGCTTACTATATATAGAAAATTTAAGTTGCTCAGATCGGCTCGTGTTTGGCCCAACTAAAGCTCATTTGAGATCAGTTCGTCTCCTATATATAAGCTGAGCTGAGCTTGAACATATTTTTGAACCTTGTTTAAGTTTCCAAGCCAAGCTTGATCAACTACATGCTCGGCTAGTTCACTCTTCTATCGCCCCTAAATCCTAATAGAAGCCATAATTTTGACAATAACAACAAAGAAGAAGAAATTGACCTGTAAGAGACGTCCAAGACCAAACCTCTGAAACAGGAGAGCTCGTCGCTCTCTAGCTCATCAGTATCCTCCTCCTCGTCATGAATTCCCTCATTGCTCACTCTTCTCAAGGCCTCCATGTCGAAACGACTGAATTTTCTACCGGATGATGCGTACAGTTTGGGCTACTTGAACCATGAAACTTGAACCTGCGCTTGTGGATTCCGGGAGGAGACGTCGCTTTCGGTTCGAAACCGGAGATCGACATTCCGTCTCCGTTGAGCAGGGGCTTCAGGCGACCGTGTACGGTGAACTGTGCCATGGAAAAATCGCACGCAAAGGAACCTTCTTGTTGTTTTGCAGATTATCGATTCTCTAACAAACCTAAGAAACTCTTCTGGAAACCAATTGCTTGTGGGAGAAGAACTTCAATCTTTTCGAATTTCAACTATTTTTTTCCCTGTGCTGAACTGAGGGATCACTGAATGTGGAAACAAGAACATGTGGAAGAAGAAGGAAGAAAAGAGAAGCAGCTTCTTCTTTTCTTTTTCCTTCTCCTCAGAATCTCAACTGCTTTTCCACCACGGAAAAATTCTGTTACCACATATTTCCCTCCTTCCAAACAGAATATCTATCGCTTATTCCTCAAGTGACAATTTTGCTCCTTTTTTGTTTTATTTTTATTTTTTCGTCTAGGTCACAGTGATGGCTGAAAACGAGCCGAGCTTTGTCGAGCTCGAACTTGGCTCGTTTACTGAACACGCCAAAAATTTGAGCTGAGCATTTTAACCGAGCCGAGCCTCCTTTGACAAATCGAGATTTTTTTTTGCATGATTTACTAAACGTGTCTAGCTCGCGAGTTACTCGATTTATTTTAGACTCGTTACTCGATTTCATTTGCAGCCCTAGTCTCACAAATCCTATGTAAAACTTCGGGTCTGACTCTTGATTCTTGTTATACACTAGACTTGAGAGAGTCCATAAAAATAGGGATGGCAATCGGGACATTCGGGGCAAATATAGGAAATTTCGTATCCGATCTCCGAAAACCGAACCCCAACCCATGTCCGTCCCGTTCCCGACGGGGACAGTAAGAAAAAACATAACCAAAACCATTTCGGGGTTCGGATAATCTCCGAACCAATTGGGTACCCGAAGCAAGGTTATTAATCCCGTTCCGTACCGCCGGTACCGGCCGTACGGACCGTTTTTGACAAAAGTCCGTACCCTAACACCTCTAATTTCGTTTCGGCTCAAATACCGTCGGTACCGGCCGTACCCGACATACCGGTCCAGTACCGGCTGGTACCGGACTAGTTTTAAAATTTATTTAATTTTTTCAAGTACCCGGACAAATACCGGACGGTACCGGGCAAATACCGACGGTACCAGGGAAAATACCGGACGGTACCGGACAAATACCAGATTTTTTTTTTTTTTTTATTTTAAAAAAGTGTATATTATACTATAAATTCTTTAAATAGGAAATAATAACTAATAGCCGATCAATCCGAAACGGTAACCCGGTATTTGACCGGTACCGGTACATACCGTACCAGTAGAAAAACCGGTACCCTAACCGGTACGGTATTCAGAACATTGACCCGAAGTGAAAAACCTTTAACTGTGAGACTGCCATCAATTAATGCAATTAGCTGACAACTTAAAGGTTGATGGCCCACCTTTACGTGCAAAGAGTACTTGTTTGCTGAACCATTAGCTCGAGCGTTTTGGATCGCCGACAAAGTACCACGTGTGTGGTTTCCACCGCCTGGCATCCAAAAACTTCTCCCATTCCACCCCGGTCTTGATTAATGTTGATGGGCCTTCTTTGTCATGTTATTAAAATAAAACCGTAGGGCAATAAATCAAACGGTATGCGTTGAACTAAATTTGACAGGTTTGTTTTCATACACATGGGATTGTGATTTATCAAAATGCCACGAGATTTTTGATGCGACTATGATATACTAGTTAGCTTTAAAGCAATAGTTCTGTTAGTCGACACTAGCTGATCCCATCACTCTCTTTTTTTACTTCATAAATCCCTCGACAAATTTATAATCCATACTCCAAAATCCAAAGAATAATATCCCACAAGGCCACAAGTAGAGTTCCATTAGACAAATTTGGGAAAAAACAGTTCTTGTTATTGATGGAGTATATAATAAGAGCATTAAAAAGAACCAACTTCTGCCCACCCATCCTCACAACTACAACCACCTCCAATCCAGTTTCCATATATTCACAGAATCACAGTTGCATGCACCTACTTCTGTGGTGCACCAGTGAAGTAACAGTTTGGGCAATCCCGGCATTGTAAAGCTCATGCCTTCCTGAAGCTCGTCCAAATCTGCCACAAGAAAACACGTCAAACCAACGCAAAAAAAGTATCAGCATACAGCGAATTCATAATACCAATCCAAGCACGTAAAGCTGAGAGACTGAAAACAATCCACCAAAACTACGAGAGACTGTGTGCACTTATCAGAGTCAAGCACCCTGAAGCTTGCTCTATAGGAAGATCAATAAACACATAGAAGTATATTATCTTCCAATCATTCTAATACCCAAAAAGCTGAGAAGAAATAACATGGCTGCTGTTTCTTGAGACAGTATCTTAATCAAACTGAAACCATTTTCAAGAACAAACCTACTTTTGAAACACGAATTCGACAACTGCTTCTTAAAGCCTTCACCAACCGAGCACTAAATTTTATGGTTTAAATTCCAATAAACCACACACACATACGCGTGCCATACCATTGCTGGGTCTTCCTGAACTCTGTCAGGACAGGATATATGTTTTCAAAGGCTGTATACGTTTCCTCCCTCACCTGCGGAATCAAGAATAATATCCAAATAAGGCTATGAATAAAACAGCATCAAAGATCCAGATATTAAAAGAGAGGAGAAATCATAGGTCACCTTGGCTCCAGTAAGCACGATCTTTCCTGACACAAAGATGAGAAGCACAATTTTTGGTTGTTTCATGCGATATATTAAACCAGGAAATAGTTCGGGTTCATACTGCACCAATATAATACAGATTAAGTCCTGATGAAGTTAACATTCAAAGCCTGTGATGAAACGAAATACAGCAATCAAAACATATATTCTAAATTTTAACAGTTGAGAAGCTTTTTTTAGGAGCTGCCCCTTACACTGGAAAAGGCACCATGGGAATATGCGAGACCTTCAAGTCGGATAGGAAATTTTACATCACAGGAACCAACTATGTTCTGAATCTTGAAATCCTACCAACCACAACAACGAAATGAAACTGTCTAGTAACCAGTATGCAAATGTGCGTTTGGCCATGTAAAAGATAAGGTTGGGGACATACCTTGAATTTGGCTGGAAACCCAAGCTTTTGGATAATTCGTGCATACTAGAAGAGAAAAAGTTCAAGTCAGATTGAGGAAACACTTTACTCTGTAGTTATGTAGATCAACTAATTGAAACTCAAGGATATGCTATTGTAGTTGCCTTCATATACTACAACCATAATACTTGTCACTTATCAAATCAAAGAATTAGAGCAGCTTAATGTTAAGTGGTCGAAATAAATTTCCAAGAAAATTGTAGCTGATACAGTTCAAAATTATCGTGGATGCCAATCAAGATGCGTTTAAGGAATACACAAAAACAAATATCTTGAATTGAAAATGGAAACATAATGTTAACAACAGATCATCCTTCTAAATTTCCATCCAACTCAGTAGCTATGGTGATGGTCATAGTTACAAATTTGCATGCTTCATGCATTTTGAAGTCATTGTATACCTTTCTTGCTGCAAGTTTTGACTGTTGCTCACTCTTTGCTCCAGTGCAAACCTGGTACAACAGAAATGACTCATAATAAGGAAAGAATTTCAGTGTGAGAACTTCAACTTTAGACTAATATGGCTATGGTTTTGTTTCTTCAAACAGATTGGAACACCAAAATGTAAACTCCACAGCATTAAGGCACTTCAACTTTAGATTAATATGGCTAGGGTTTTGTTGATAGAAATCTTCCAACAGATTGGAAGGAGTCTGACATAAATAACACCTTAAGGTAAACTACCACAGCATTAAGGTACTCATTCGAGCTGATATTGCCTATGTAAACATAGCTTACACAAAATCAAAAGATAATATGTTTTCTCCGCTATTCACTTGGTCTGAAATCTGTGAGATGGAGAAGGATTTCAAATAATATCAGAAAAACTCACCATCTTCCCTGAAGCAAAAATCAAAGCTGTTGTTTTTGGTTCTCTTATCCTCATAATAACAGCAGCAAAACGCTGCATAGTTCCAGAAGAAATAGACAAAGCATTAGCAATTCAAAATCCAAATGAGGACAAAGGCACAAGGCTCGGTACATCGAAGGAATCAGATCTATCCAGAAATTTACACTGAAAAAACAAAAGCACAATCAAGGAGGTGAATGCCTGCGTGTAGGCATAGTTTACTGTGTGTGGATGCAAGAGTGCGCACCGCGTTTAAAATCAGACAATGAAGATAGAATTTGCAACCTCTATAAAATTGTTTCAAAGGAACAAAGCAGCATTACTGGACATCTACTGGTACACTGAATGGTACTAATGAAAAGATGACACATCATACCTTGGGATTGTATTCTGCATTACGGGCTTGCAAAGCAATGGCCTTAAGATCCAATTTGCAATCCAAGTTCACTGTTGAGACAATATTTCTAGAAGGCACAACGTATGATGATCAGATTGTATGGTTAAAAAGAATTTATTTTCCCATGATAAGGAAACATAAGACGGTAAACAACATAGGACAACAGTCACAATATACATCATGGGACATCCCCTTGTAGATTATTCCAACCCAAAGTGACACCAAACAATGGTCAACGGTTGACCAACAAAACGAACTTACCTATCATGAAAGTAAAACATGAGCAGAGAAGAGACAGTTTTAGTAAATTGAACCCTGACCTAAAACTGGCCTGGACAGTAAGTACTTGATTATTCTGTTGAGATGTCTCTTTAGTAACTTTTCAATTTACCAGCCTGTACCAAATCGAAAGACATTAAAGACACCTTTCCATACCACTCCACACAACCTTCTAGTGGGCAGCTCCAGTATACTTTTTCTGGCGTTAGAGTAACCCACTTACTACCCATAAAATCTAAAATAAAAGATGCCTTGAGTATTTTTATTTTTTTTTTTAAAGAAAATCTCGGAATGAGCCCGAAGTCATGAACATGACCCTTTGGGCGGCTGCCACAGACAAATTGACAAGGATAAAATGATCCATCTTGGCGAGTTCTATCCATATGAGGTTTTGGAGTCAAAGCACATGGCATTTGATAGTCAACTTCAAACCCTACATTCTGGATGTATGCTCAAAATTCGTTTAACTATAAGTTTCATCTGAAAAGAATTACCATGTTACAACAGGACCTCAACAGACAAAAGATAGGGCTGCAAACAAACCAATTACTCGAGTTTGAGTTTGTGTTCAGCTCATTAAAAGCTCTTTCAAGCCAAGCTTGAAATATTTTCTTTCGGACACGTTAAGCTTTCAAACCAAACTAGAACACTAGATTACTCAGCAAACCTCATAAGTCATAACATCTGAAATTTCAACTACTCGAGATCAATTCATAACCCGCACGATCGAAACCCATTAAGATCAACACATCTGATAAACAAGCAAAGCTGAAGTACTTTTTAAGCCCATTAAATTTTCAGACAAAGCACGAGCAATTAGAATTTCCGATTGACCGGGAGGGAAAAAAAAAAAAGCATGAGCAATTCACTGCTCGGATTGTTTGACTCGTTTATCAGCCTTAATCAAGAACCACAAATTCAACTACAAAGATTCTACACAAATCAACCCAAAAGGAGAGAAAAATGAGCCCTAATCAAGGATCATCGGATGAGAGGAGAGAGAGAAACTCACTGAAGAGTAGGAACAATTCCAGAGGGGTGCTTAGAGAGATCCACAGGTATGCTCCCTTCCAGACCTTGATCCGCCATATCCCCCACCACTCTCTTATCCCCAAGAACAACAAAACCCCCGATTCACGATCCTAACAAATTTCGTGGTATTTCTTAACCAATTTTTATTTCAACTGTCTTTTATGTCATAAACCAACAAAACCCAATACGGATCAAAGCCTACAACGCCGAGATCTGAACAACAAAATCGGACCTAGGGTTTGAAACAAGACGGGAGAGAGAGAAATCTAGGGAGAATTTCTGAGGAAAAAATCGAGTGGGAGAGCGCGAGAAAGTTTGAAATTAGATTGCTTTTATATGTTTGTATGTATATGTAGTGAGAGAATTTGAAGCTGCTTATATAAAGGATCTAGAGAGAGAGAGAGAGAGAGAGAGAGGTTGGTCTGGAGAGGATTATATGTTGTTGAGAGCCCTGGGGAGGGGAGTTGATGTGAGAGAGAGGCGGCGATGGGTGGTCTTTATCTATTGGGTAAGGAGTATTTATAGGCGGTGACCGGCTCGGGTGTGTTGTTACCGGGTGCTGCCGGTTTGATTGGGTTTTCCTTCGTTAATGGGCCAATGGGTGGTACGGACACGTTCTGCGCAGGCGGTTTGAGTGGGAATATTATGGGAAATACACCTGAGGTTTTGGTAGTGTTGCATTAGTACCACCATGGGGGTATGGAGATGACAATGTCCTCCCTCGAGTTTCAAGTTGCACTGGCATCTTGTTCATTCGATACACGGGAATAGAAAAAAATACATTCTTATGTTATTTTAGGTAAAAAAAATTGAGAAAATTTCATGTACTCCCTCCGTCCCGGTTTGTTTGTCCCTTTTCACTATTTGGGACCTCTTACAAAATTGTCTATATGTTTCAATTTATAATATTTTTTATATGCAATATGAATCTTGTTTAATAGATCTCAATTAGATCTAAAATATGATATTTTCGAAATTATGGAAAACATTATAGATTGTGAGATATAGACAATTTTTTAAAATGCACGTATGTCGAAATTGGACAAACAAACTGGGACGGAGGGAGTATTAGAGAGAGGTGAGAGATAACTGCATTCTTAGAGTATATGACATAGAAAGATTAGATAAACCCCTCCATGAATCCGTCATTGATCTCTCTGTGTTTTTTTTTTTACCAACAATGTTTATTGATGTTACTTGTTATTAAGGCGGGAAGCACCTTCGTTGATTTGATCTTCTCTTTTTTGGTTCAATTTTGATGAGAATATCCATAATCTTTTTTTCAAGCTAATTCAGCTTTATACACATATAGTCAATTGGTAAAAACTCTATAAAAAGTATAATTATTTTTTTACCCATAAGCTAAATAAAATAAAATTGAGGTTGATTCTCCTTGTCGCCAAATATTGGGGTAACATCTCGCCAAATATTGGGGTAACATCATTCACAAGAGTAAGTACATGAAAAGGCTATGTGAAAAATTGTACTACAATACCAAAAAATAAATAGAATAGAGGACCTGGTGTGTAGAGAACATGTCACCGTTGAACCAATTATAGGCGAGAATGAATTCGAACTTTGAAGACCAAATAAGAATGTGAAAAGACTGTGTAAGAAACTCTTTTTTTTTGGTAACTGAAAACCGTATTAGATGAAACAAAACAAGTGGGAACCCTCAATTGCAACCAACCTCCAAAAACTCAATTGCTTCTCCCTACGATTGTTTCTTCTTTCAAATGAGAATACCTAACCCCATGAGACGGATCAGGGCCAACCCTAAGCTAAGGCGGACAAGACGGTAAACTTATGCCCCGAATTTTGGATCAAAATTAGGGCTCCAAATATATATAATCAGATATATAATATATAATTAATCTAGCGCTTATATAACGAATAAGCTAGTTGGCCCAGTGCTTAGTTTCATTATCCAATAGGTACATGGTTTAAGTCTTAAGAGCCTCTCTTTGTCTTCCCCATATGAACATTTTTTTCTCCACACAAGTTTGTCTTAGACCCCGAGAATCTCAGGGCCGGCTCTGAGACGCATTTAATCAAGTCAAAGACTGAGGCATCATTTCAAAACAAAACCAAGAAAGGATGTGGCAAAAAAAAATATTCCTCAGTATTATAGTATTCTTTATGTATTTGAATAACCAAAGGGGGAAAAAACAAAAAAACAAAAAAACAAAAGTACAAAGATGATCTTTAGTGCAGCAATCCCATCAATTTCGAGATTATTTACCCCATGTATCATTTGTTTCTTGGCCCTGATTCTCTACCACAACTGTTCCAGACAGTCCAACAATTTATCCAAAGTGAAGTAGACTCTTACCGATCAGAGTTTTCTATAAGACCTGTAAAGATGATCTTTAGTGCAGCAATCCCATCAATTTCTAGATTACGTACCTTATGTATCATTTGTTTCTTGGCCCTGATTCTCTACTGCAACTGTTCCAGACAGTCCAACAATTTACTCAAAGTGAAGTAGACTCTTACCGGTGAGTTTTATATGAGACCCGCACTTTTGAGTAACTCCACCAACTAGAGAGGATCTGTTTCCTTGTTTCTTTAGAGCGCGCCATTTCCCATCAACACCATTTTGTTCATCAATTCTGATCGAGTGAGAGAGGATGCAACCCTTTTCAAAAGAGAAGATGCAACCCAACTGAAAGCAATCTGGAATTCAATTACTCATTCAATACAACCCAGCTACACTGACACTCCATAAAAAACCATTACATGGTTCACAATCTTCCTTACAACAAACTAACTACAAGAGCTAACTAATAATGTTATGCAGAACTATAGTCTGTCGTGCTCAGGTCCTGTATATTTGATACACAAATCACCAACAACACAGGAAAGAAAGCATTGGAAGGAACAAAAGATTCCTAACATTGTACAATAGACTTGAACAAACAATAAAAAAAAAAGAGCGCCAAGAGCTGATCTTTCATGGGGTAGCACCATTACCGTGAAAAAACGAACGCTTGAAAATCACAGGAATTGAAACAGATGTAAAAAACTACAATATGGTCGATGGATAACAGGCTATTTGGGTTCAAGAAGCACCACAACTGAAGTGTTGCCCAGTGATTTAGAAGCGTGTATGCAATCTTGCAAGTCATCGTCACAAGCTAACAAAATCACCTCACCATCCTCATCTGTATACCTGATATTATAAGTTTCAGGCTCTAGGTTCAGCCTTTTAGCCACTTGCTGCCGCAATTCTGTTATTCCCGACGACATAGACAGCCCAAACTTTAAGGTAATATTGTTGACATATTTCGCCCTTATGGTCACCATATTAGCGTTTTGGAAAGCTGTATCATGTGGCCTTACGTGAGCGACACTAACTGGGGCTTGATTAGAAGGTGGAACAGAACTCAGTGGTGGGATTCGTTCTTGATCAACAAGAAGGGGGCGAGTAGGGTCGACGTTCTTTACGTTGTGAGGTGGCTTCAATGTCGATAAGCTAACTGCAAAAGGAAAAATTCAGAGAAGCGAAACTACTTTCTATTGAATGAAGAATCTGTCTACTTAGAGAAACCAATCAAGGCAAGCAACACTAAATTTTAATGCTTGTCAGCATAATCTCACCTTCAAGTTTACTTGCAGCATTATCATGGGTCAGATTTGAGCATTGTAGGATATCCTCTAAAGAAACGTCAATTCTGACTCCAGTTCTCTTGTGTTCCCTTTCTTCTGTCTTTGTTGTGCCTTCTTCTTCTGAAGAATCTGAACTAGTAACAAAAACATAGTGTTCTTCTGTATTGACGAAGCTCATTCCACTGTTCATGGCATTCATTGATGGTTGATCCAATGAATCCAGTTGCATCGTCATTCCTCCATTTTGCAAGGGTTCAAGCCTAGGTAAAAAGCTACTAATGTTGTTTCCTTCTGCACTGGCAAAAGTCATGGCGTTGTTTATTGCTTCCATTGATGGTTGATCCTCTGTACGTAGCTGCATCGTCACTCCCCCATTATGTAAGGGTTCAAGACCAGGCAAAGATCTACCAGCTGGGATAATATGAACAGAATGAAGTTTCTGACCATTTTGGAAATCAATAACTGCAACAGATAATTCTTCCCCTAGTTCCTTTCCAGAAGCAAGCTTAAAGTTTTTAAAAACTTCCTTGATCGTTCCCAATATCCTGCTGAACGAGATCCATGAATCATCAACATCCTTGTTGCTCGAGGGCAAAAAGAATTCTAGTACATAAACGTTGTTTCCAGTGTAATTGCTTTGCAAGCATATTGCAAAACAAGCACTTAATCTACACTGTCGTGCATAAGGTACCAAGGGGTACTCGGCTATGCTGAATTGGGTTACATCCGAGCAGTATGACAAGTAAGGAGATGAAAATGCCCACCCAACAACCCCTTGCCCTTCTCTTATGTGATGTGCCTGACTGACCATGATGAAGTCGAAAAACTGGTCATTGTTGCAGTATCCAACACTATGGCCCCGCAATAAAGCATTGCAATTACCACAGGGCACCCATGCTAAAGCCAAAGGTAGACTATGATTCTCACACACCACCTTCATCAGCATCCTGATTTTTGTGAAGGCAGTTTTCAGATCTTCATTCTCATACTGCTTCTGTTTTGAAAGTAATTTCAGATAGTGATATATGTGACAAACATGTTCTGAACAATATTTTTATGAGAATAGAAAATACCATATATGACATTGCACCATAGTTTGCCACTTACTTGCATTTCATAGTGTTTATATAAGTTAAAACATTGCAGACCTTGCTCCTGCAGTGAAGGGAAAGATGCAACTGAGTAATCTTGATAACATTCAAAAGCAGAATATCTTTTGTTCATAAAAGAAACATATCTATGAAGGGAGGATTCAGTTTGACTTCATTAATCAAAGAATGCAAGTAGTACCATGCACGCCTTTCTTTTGTGCTTCACACAGCTTTCTGGGCAGTAAGCCGTCCAGTAAATACGTACAAAAAAAAAGGATGTTACTTAAAGCCATCCTTCCCATCGAAAAGATTGATTAAGCACAGAATGGAAGCGCACCAACAGAAAGGATGATTTACAACTAAGTTTATCTTTTATGTGAACCGCAATTGGCCTTTTAAGAATCTGTGGTATCACCACCTTCATATGTGGGATGATATCAGCATATGGAATAGCATTTGGGGGGGGG
Source organism: Rhododendron mucronatum var. ripense (assembly GCA_019656295.1). Lineage (NCBI taxonomy): Eukaryota > Viridiplantae > Streptophyta > Magnoliopsida > Ericales > Ericaceae > Rhododendron > Rhododendron mucronatum. The sequence continues at coordinate 1,084,626 of BPLT01000044.1, read as the reverse complement.
GGGGGGGGGGGGGGGGGGGTTGTGGGGTGGCGGAACTAGAGGGTGGATGAATTGTTGCCAGATTTCAAAACCATTAAACGAGATAGAACATGACTGGTCGGTCCCACTTGGAATCTTCATCCACATCTATGTAGATCAATATATAACATACAGTAACTATTCAACAACCAAGTTCAGATCAAATACAAACAAATTAATTCATAATACACAAGTAGGATCACTAGTAAACTGAAGCAAAGAAAATGTACTTCAAACATTTACCAATCATTTGGATTTTGCCTCAGGAAATGCCCAAAAGTCCGCAGATTTTTATAGGGCATTATGGGTTGTGACCAGAGGCAGCGCCACATGGTTATGGAGGTGTGCAGATGAATACCCTCACTTTCTTTATAGCCTAACAGTAGTAGTAGTTAACTTTAACAAAAAGATTACCACACCTAATCCAATCAACTTTGAACACCTAGCCAATTAAAAAAACTCTACCAAGAGTCATAGGTTCTTAGTTAAAAAGAGAAAAAAAGAAAGAAGAACATGCAAAATGTGAACTGTAAAAATTACCATTGAAGATTCTTAGCACGAAAGAAAAAATGAACAACCGATGATTTTCGTAGTAGTAAGAGAGCAATGGATGTTAAAATAAAAGATATTTTGGTTTCGTTCATATACATACTTGATAACATTGTCGATGAAGCTATAATACAATTATTTCAAGATATAAAATAAAAATAAAAAAAATCAACAAGCACAACTACAAAATTTCATATATTTGCTAATTTCTTTTTCCCCAAATATTGATACGAATGTATTACAACGTTTCCTATATGACCACTAAGATTTTTTCAAAACCTGATATTTTTAATGACAACCATACTGAAATTCTCCGGAGCCGCCACTGGTTGCAACGTATCCCATATCGATGACGAATAAATTATAGTGCTTCCTACAGCCGCACTCCTACGTACATGACAAAAGTGGAATGGGCCATAGTTGGGTAACAATTATGTGCCTTTGGATAGCTGTGTATTTCAAAAGAATGAATTTTCCATTAGGATGCAATGAAATACCTCAAATTCAGATTTGATAGTTTACAAAGGGATTTTGATATTGGGTTTGACTGCACTATTATGGTAGAGTGGAAATAAGTACTTAATATTGGTGGTTTGAAACTCTTAATGTTAAGGATTGTAGGTTTGCAATGATTCCACTAAAATCTCTTTTACTTATAATTCATCTTCCACTCTAGACCTCTCATATAGGTTCTAATAATAAAGAATCAAATTCCTTCATATTTTGAAATCCACATCCAAAGTCTGAACGAAGCTTTAAACACTTGCGTTACAATTTAGAACCAAAAAAATAAATTGCCCCATTCTCTTGGAAAAAGGAAAGCATAATATGTTCCTTCGCAAACAGGCCAAAAACAACAACAAAGGATTTAAAACAAGAACAAAGGAAGTAATAAACGTTACCAAGACGTGAAAATTTTCAATTTGGTGACATACCTGAAAAACACGGTCCAGATTGCGGGGGAAAGATCTGCGATACCAATATGCTACATTCTCAATAGAAGACACTAGCTCAAGAACACCAACACAGGTTTGGCTCAAATGTTCAAACACGGGCACAGCCCATGTTGCTTTGATGGGGCAATGTGAACCAAGGTGGCGTTGTGGGTATTCGTTTACAGAGTAATGCTCCACATTCGGAGCTGATTCGTGCAGTTGAGATAGGAACACGCGCCCAGGAAGCCCAAGTTGTTCTTCTTCTTGTTCTCCACTCTTTCTATCCACGTAAAATTTACACTCCTTAGAGCTCATTCTATACTCACAAAGCCCCAGTTTATCAGTCCTATGATCTGTTTTACCCAGGGCAAAAGGTTGGTTTTGAGTCGTAAGCAAAGTCCGGCCCTCCATTGCTTCTGTTGTGGGTGCCCAAAATTGAACTAAGGACGCATTGAGTTCCGGGTACAAAATTAGTTTCTGAAAAGCTTGTCTGAGCTTGTCTCTAACCTCTGAAATGGCAGGGGCGTTGGGATTTAAGTCTACAAAATTATCTGAAAATCAAAAACTAACTGGTCAAAAAAACTAGTAATTTTAATTGAATCAGTGATAACGAAATGGTTTGCTTATTTACTAGATCTTTTTTTTACAAATATACTTCAAAAATCAATTTAATTTCCGGTAAAAATACTATCCGGGCAGGCATCAATCTCCAATTTGCAAGAGAAGATTGAAGGGTAGTGAGCTGATGAGAATTAATTTGTTCAATTAAGACAAATAAAAAAGCATAATAAGGAACCCAAGGCAGTTGCAGTGGTCAATCGACTTGCTTTAGCGGGCTTACCACCCCGAGGTCGCAGGGTCGATTGCCCTCGACAGGCGAGCGCAATTTGTCCTTGGGGCCGGCCACCTCACCGGCACCATTCACTACCCCCAAAAAAAAACATGATAAGGAGGGGGAAGGCTCATGTCCAATTTTTCTCTGTCCAGTTTAGGTTCCAGTTTGGGCCTTTGTGAACCACCCGAGCCCTTGGAATTGTTCATTTTGTAGAACTCGTCAAATTTATTTTGTTATTCACGTAAAAAATTAGCTTAATCGAACATTGGTAGATACAGGACAAAACAGATTTCTACAAGAAAAATGGGCCGCCGGGGGGGGGGGGGGTGGGGGAGGGGGGGGTTGTGGTGAAGAGAGAGAGAGAGAGAGAGAGAGAGAGAGAGAGAGAGAGAGACTAACCGTGTTGTGGGCTCCAGAAGACCCATCTGATGCCTTCCCAGACGGTATCAGAACCGAAGAGCGGATCCGCAGGGGCATCCTCCGGTTTACCGGAACTCTTCAGCCGCGACCACTGCAGCTCCCCGTCCATGTATTTCTTGAAATCACCATCGAAATCTTCTTCTTCTTCTTCTTCGCGCCTGCCACCGTAAACCACTGCTTCCGCCATCTTCTGATGTTGGGGGAAATTCCCCCTAAACCTTGACGGAGGAAAATACAGTCGACGACTGCTTTTTTCTAACAGTCAACCGAAGGCTACCTCCCTCCCCTCCTCCTACGCGGCCTATATATAATTCAAGGGGTACCCAAAAAGGCCATCTTTTTCCTGATCACCCATGGGGATCAAAAGGTTTCCCCCATTTGGTTCAGAAGCAGCTTCTCTCTGTTTCGTTCCCAAAGATTCTTGAGCCCTTTGGGCTCGGCAGTCAGCTCCCAACAGAAGTGAGAAATCCGAAAGTGGTAATCCTTCTGACCCACCACAATGTTAGTTCTCTATTTTATTTTATTTTAGGCTCTGATTTTCCCTTCGATTGTTTGGTTGAGAAAGAAATAGAGAAGAAAAAAAACAATTTTAAATTTTGAAAATAGTAAATTTTCTCTTCTTTTTCCTCCCATTTTATTTTCTTTTCCTTTCTTTTCTTTTCCACAGGTTCCGAAAAGAGCCTTAGGATGTTCTAGAGCCTCTTGGTGGTTTTAGAATTTTGAATTTAGATTTGTAAATAATGAGTGTAAAAAGAAATAGAGTAATAATTAAAAATAGGGAAAAGATAGAGAAAAAAATGAGAGTAATGATTGGAGATAATGATTATAATCTAAATCCAAAACCCTTAAACGAACGGGGGTCCTAATGTATTTAGTAGGAAATTGATTTTGGCATTCTAGTTTAACCAACACTCTACTTTATGTATTGATCATACGAGATTATAATTACAAAATAGAAAGTGGCCAAGTGGGGTGGCATTGGCTACAAGTAGAGTACCAAAATCACATTCCTATTTAGTACTCCTTCGTCCCAATTTATTTGCTCCTTACATAAATTTTTCCTCTTTATTGATTATATGTTTTAAGATTGAAAAATACTTAAATTTTCACAACTACTCTTTTACTTGTTTTTTGTTAAACTTAGAATTCTCTCAGGTCTCCGCCTCAAAATTTTAAAGAGGTAAAATTGAAACTTTAGCCTTTTTGGTGGTTGCTAATTTTGAAAAGTTACAAACAATTTCAGACAGATGTGAGCAAACAAAATAAGATGGAGGAAATATTTTTTCTGAAATTCAACCAAAAAAGTGTGTGAATTTCCAAATTTTACCCTTTGTTTCTACTATTATCCTTCGAATCCCATCATTAAAGTTATTACCTAATTTAGGATGTTTTAAATATTTGATTTTTTTCAAAATTCAACTAAAAAGCGCGTGGATTTTCAAAATATATTCTTCATCAACAATTGAAAATAACCTTAATGATAGGATTCAAAGGGTAATAGTGAAAATGAAATATTATGTTCAAGAAAAACATGCTCTCAATGATTGTCCCCTTAAAATTCAAGTACCCAAAAGAACAAACATTGTTGTGTGACGGGGAGTGGTTTAGGCTGTGTTCCAGAAAGGAATTAAGAACTTATTTTTTGTTGAATAAGAAGAGTTGTTTTGGAAAATAAGAAGGGTGGTAATTATTTTGGTAGAATTTATATAGGTACCAATGGGCGCCGGGAGGGAAATCGTACTGGCGGCCGCGCCGGGCAGTCTCCGGCCACCGGACGGCGATCCGAGCCGTCCAAAAATTCTATAAAAAAAAACCGAGGGGGCGAGCGCGGGAATCAACGGCATCCGAGGTGTGTAGGGTGCTTGATCATATATACACGGAAAAGGGGTGCTCAGATCAAGCACCCTACACACCTCGGATGCCATTGGTTCTCACGTGAGCCCCCTCGGTTTTTTTTTTATAGAATTTTTGGACGGCTCGGATCGGCCGTCTGGTGGCCGGAGATGGCCCGGCGCGGCCGCCGGTACGATTTCCCTCCGCCGGCGCCCATTATCATAGCAACAGTCTTATTTTTTGTATACGGCAACTTTAAGCTCAAAAATCATGTGTTTACGTAAATAATTTTCCTATCACTATGGATCTTGTTTGATAGATCTCATTAAGATCTTTAATATGGTGCAAAAAAAATTGAATTTTTTTCATTTATATTATTTTTGAGTTTGAAAATGTGAAAGGAACTTTTTGTTTGGATTTTGTGGAATGACCCTTCTTATTCTTGAATGAGAAGTGGCAAAATAATTACTTATTTTTTAAGAAGGTTTCCAACGGGGCCTTATAAATTTTCTAAAGGAATCGGATTCGGGTTAATTACAACTCACCACCTTAAACTATAAACTCTTTCAAATTATCCCCTTCACAACAAAAACCTACGCAATGGACAATCTTATAATCCATCTAAACCCTTTAACTAAGGGCCCATTTTTCTTAATTCACTTAATGCCCATTAACGAGCCAAAATAGTGCCCAAATGGGGTTAATCTCAAGGGAAAATGACGGCCAAGTATGTGTTTTGATAATTAAAATATCTGCCAAAGACATTCTAAAATTATTTGTTAATGCTGAAAATGCTCTGGCGGGTATTAATTATTGAAACCGTCTTGGGTCGTCATTTTTCCTAATCTCAAACTTGAGGAAAATACTTAGAAAGATATACAAAATCAGAGTCCAAATCTTTGTTTGCACCTCCTTCTCACATTCATGTACATCCATCGGACTCCTTCTCTTCTCCCATCAACATCTCTCTATGCACCTATGTCATCAAAATCATCAAGATTCCAAATAGCTCTAATTTTGTTAAATATGCATGTTTTAATGTGTGCAATTTTGGACAATCTCAGCCATATTTTGAGAGGGTAACACATTTAAGCTGGAATAGTCCTTTTTAATGGCCATTATACGATTGAAGACTAATGGGGGCTAGGTTGAAGGATTTGGATAGTTTAAGGTCCGGAGTTTATTATGGGCGACTGGTAGCTAGGTTGAATGATTTGGATAGTTTAAGGTCCGGAGTTTATTATTGAAATTTTTTCGTTTTTATTCAAAAAAAAAATTGGATTTCGGTCAAAAATTTTACCTTTTAGATTCTTCTTGTCGTAAGGATGCAATAATCCCCAAAAAATTAACAATAAGCCAAGTGATAAGAAAAAAATTTGAATAAGGACAAAATAAGCCACTTTGACTTATTTGTCCGAACACCCCCTAAGTCGTGTAGTCCATAAACATTGAACTAAAAGTAGTAGGAGTAATATACATTATTATAAAAACAGTCCATAATTCACTCTAGTAATCGCTTGATACTGAAAGAAAATTGCAGATAAATTTCGGTTTTCATACTAGCAATGCTACAATAGTATCCGTGCTTCGTAGCTCGAAATCCATCAGAATTGAAGAGTCATTACTAAGTTCTTCTTTATTTAAAAGGTAGAGGTAGAGATTGGCAAATCTATATAACTATAAGAGTAAACAGATGAAATACTAATATATGAGATTTTCCAAAATTGTTGAGGTAGCGAGCGTCACTTCCTTTTCCCCTGACTCCATCCTTGATTGAAGTAACATATTACTCATAGGATACAGTCTTGTTTGACTGGTAATAAAGATTAATAATACCTCCGAAATATGAATGACCATTTCATCATGACCACACAAGAAATGCAAAACTCGAAACAAGCGGTTCCTTCTGGATCTCTGGTATTTGGGAGTATTTCAATCCGACGGTTTAACCCAGACAAACAGATTCAGTCAAAATTTCCTTATGCATAGTAGTTGCAAATTTTCTCACCATAATGTTATTTATATTACAACAGTGATATGACTGTAGTCAATTCATCCATACTTGGGAGTTTCTCAACAAATAATATCTTTAGCTGGAAATACGAACTTCCCTCAGTACTTTGGCAGCATCCTCTGGGAAAACAGGATTTATTTGACAACCAGTTCCCATCTCAAACCCTGCTACAACAGTCAATTGGGGCACTATTTGAAGAAACCAGTGAGCATAAGGTAATTGGGAACAAGTGTCCTGAAGGGGAGTGGTGTGAATCATGAAATTGAATGGTGGGTTGTTCAGCTGCAGAGACATCTTTCTAAGCATGAGTTTCAGTAAGCCACCAAGATCAGCTGCCTGCAAAATTGCACAAGAGCAGCATTTGTAAGAAATATCTCCTGAAAAGAGAGAGAGCATATACAGAAGCTGATTGTATCAAGAATGAATAGTGAAGAATGAATCTGTTGAACATGCTATGCATTTATTGCCGTCAATCATGCAGGATCCGGGGACCCTGACCTCTCAGGTCCCCGGTTCCAATCATTCTGTCCATATTGATTCTGACTCGGGAATAAAAGTCAATTCATTATATGCAAATAAAACAAGTATTTTTCCTTGCACATACTGCCTATTCAATTCAATCCAAATCTATTTTAGTCCATAAGGTTTCAATCACAATAAAATGTTAGGTCTTGCGGTTCGTGTGTCATGACACCGAACAGTTCAGAAGCTAATATTTTTATTGTTAATCAGCATCGGAATTCCCAGTTGAGAAGTATGATCTCTGTTATGTAGTAGTACTTTCGTTGCAAAACATTTGCACAACATGCTCCTGTAAACCTACTACGGTTAAAGTTTGCTGCCAAAAAATAACTATGCTTCTAACAGCCATAAAAGCTGTCCATATCTAGATTACGACCACCACTAGAAAACTCCCAAGAAAGCATAATTAATTAATTACCAATTTTGACAATTACCTTTGACAGCTATATTGGTGCAAGAAAGTAAAAGGAGTACGGAAAATTACCTTCTCGCCATCTATGTCGTGGAAATGAGAAGAGTGAGCCAGGGGAATAATCCATATCTCGAAAGGAAAAGTAGCCGCAAATGGAACAATTGAAATGAAATGGGCTGTTTCATCGATTAGAAGGTCATTGGATCGAATATCACAAAGACTGCACCTCCCAGTCTTATCAAAGTGCTCTTTCATGCTGTGAAGGCGAGCAGAAGCCGTGGGAGGAACAATGGGGAGGGCCATTATCTGACTGTGAGAATGACTCATTGAAGCCCCAGCTGAGGCACCGTGGTTCTTAAACACCTTCAAACGACAAAAACCAATTTCAGCTATAGAGAGGGATCAAAATATATTGAGAAGCACATGGAACCACTTAGAAACTAACAGGCAGTACCATCAAGAAGATCAGCAGTACAAAATCAAAGCTCTTAAAATTGTTGTAAGCATATGTTTAATCAATATATTAGATCAGAAACAGGAAGGGTAATAATCTTAAAACTAAGAAGGGTGAGAATCATCAGTCTACCAACAAAATTTTGAGCCATATCAAAATCGAAACGCATAAGTCGAACACACAGCCAAATAATTGGGACAGCTTTCAAGCCATAACAAAGTCCAATTAACTACAATGAAAATTGGATGGTTCACACTACATATAAGGAGAAAGCTAAATGTCACAATTGTTTTGGCCTGTGTACGGCATTATGCGGGTGTATCGTAAAAAAAAACCTGAAGTTACGCATGTTCACTCTTAGTTATGAATGGCATGGTTCCCGTGTGGCACATTTTTCTGGTTCATTTGACATGATTCTTTTGGTATTAGATACGTACTAATCAGACTAGCTATGAATGGATGTCAACAAGGTACATACAAATGTGTTACAAATTATTTTTGTGATCCTTGCAACAGTATTATGAATTATTTTGGTCAGGACGAAAATGCACTGCCAAAACAATAACCTCAAGTCTTGCAGAATTTTGATTTACTCCGAAGCTATCATAGCTGAAGTCATGAAAGCCAATGCTTCCAACACAAACACCATCCAGCGCAACAAATTTCAGGAGGAGAAGAAAAGAACCCAATCTAGCTTGGATTACACGAGAAAACGTGCATCTACGCCAAAAATCCACGCGGAAAATATTGACCACGGCCCATTTGGCATTTCTGGAAAAGAGTACTGTATATGGCAGGAAATTCATACTCCTATAACCAAACACTTCAAAGCAATAAATTCGTAACAAAAAACTTCTAGAAGAGCTGAACAGAGCAACAACAAACCTGAATGTATTTGATCGACTCGTGACATCGAAGCTGATCGATCCTCTTCTTGTACGCCAGCAACACCTCCCCGATACCAACCGGGTCCAGATCCTCCAATCGAACCGAGTGAACCGGCGACTCAATCACCACGTCGTGAAACCCGAACCCGCTGATCGCCACGTCGCCGGTCGAACCGGGACCGGGGCTTCCTCCGTGGACGGACGAGGAGGGCTCGATTTCTCTGCTGAGAGCAGGGTAGAGGTTCTGGATGACTCTGATTCGCCAGCGGGCGGAGGGATCGGGCGGGACGCGGAAGATCTCGGGGGCGCATTCGTGCTCGCGGCCGAGGCAGAAGGGGCAGTTCTCCGATGGGTTGTTGTTGGGGTTGGCGGTGTTGGATTTGGATTTGAAGTCGGAGGGACGGCGGGCTCTGGCGGGGGAGAAGATGACCCATCGGTTGTTCACGGTGTCCTTCCTGATTTCTGGGTTTCGGTTTTGTGATGCCATGATTTTCCTATCGTTTTTTCGGTCTCCCGTGGATGAACAACGCTATGTGAGAATTAACAGTCGTTTGCGTTGCAAGAAAGAGAGTGGGAAGAGAACGTAATGGGAAAAGAATATAGTATTACCAGAACTTCTATGGCCATGTTTGATGATACGTAGGCTTGGGATAGGAATCTGGGATTGTCTCCCATTGGGGGCTTTGGTGATGACAAGAGTATAGCAGTTACCGACGCATCCAGGGAAATCGTACCAACGGTTGCACCGGGTCGTCTCCAGCCACCGGAAGGCTGATACGAACCGTTCAAAAATTAAAAAAAAAATGAGGTCCCTTACGTGAGAATCAACGGCACCCGATGGATGGCATTGATTCCCGCTTTGAGTCTCTCGGTTTTTTTATAGAATTTTTGGACGGCTCAAATCGGCCGTCCGGTGGCCGGCAACTGCCCGACACGGCCGTAGTACGGAGGCCGTCGATACCTATAGATTTTTCGGTGTTGACAACAACCCAAGGATTGATAACACATGGGATTATGAATCCCACAAATCCACCGGATTACCCATCTCACGGGTGGGTATTTAAGAGGTATTAGGGACACATCAGGTGTGACACACCACAGCTACAGCGGGCCCCACCTGTATGTGAGAGAAGTGTGGTTAAGGTGTGCCACACCGATGTGCCTCTAGCATTTTTGAAGTTTTAATCGAAAAACCGAACTGATCAATTTTTGCATTTTCGATTGGTTTTTGTAAGTAAATTGGTTCAGTTTGATTTTATTTTGGAGAAATTTAGAGGTCGGCTCGGTTGAGAAAGAAAGACTGAAATAAACTGGACCGGACCGAATTGAAATCTAAATCCTTTCACTTTTTTTGATCCTAACCATCCATTCGAAGGCCCATCTTGTGTTCATGTGTTCCACCCACATGAAAGAATTAAACCTCAATTGGCATATGGTATGGTATCGTGGTTAATAGGTAGAGAGTTCAAAACTATACTTCCTCCATCCCAATGTTTTATGTAGTGTGTGTGTATATATATATATACATACACACATACACATATATATACACACACACACAATCTGGATCCCTTCAGGGATTCCGGAAATTGGTTTGGTGCGGGACTGTGCTGGGAGTCGTTGGATTTAATCCAACGGCCAGGAAAAAAGAGGCCAATAAACTCGCGTGTAATTACACTTTACCCCCTCAACCCTCACACTTGCCCCCCTTCGGATGATGCACGCAGAACCATTCGAATGAAGAGAAAACCAGAGAAGGCGACGAAAGAAGAGAACGGAGCAACCCAACGAAGACGAACGAAGAACACAAAGATCAGAACACGGCTGAACGGATTTAGATTTCAATACGGTCCGGTCAAGTTTATTTCAGTCTTTCTTTCTCAACGAGCCGACCTTTAAATTTCTCCAAAATAAAATCAAACTGAACCAATTTACTTACAAAAACCAATCGAAAATGCAAAAAATTGATCAGTTCGGTTTTTCGATTAAAACTTCAAAAATGCTAGAGGCATTTTATTAAGGTGCGGGACTCCTCCTTCCCGATTGAATTTTGATGATCTGAGCCACTCAATGTGTGCAGAACGTGATTTTTTAAGGGTACCTGCGAGAAATCAGCAAAAAAATTACTGGGAATGGCTCATTCGAGCAGTTTTTTTTGAACCGTTCAATGAAAACTGCTTCGATGAAGCCCTTCCCAGTCACTTTTTTTGCTGATTTCTCGCGGGGACCCTTAAAATCACATTCTGATCACTTTGAGCGGCTCGGATCATCAAAATTCAATCGCGAAGGGAAGTCTCGCATTTTAATAAAATGCGGGATCCCTCACCTGAACCTAACTGTATGTGTGTGTATATATATAGAGTTTGGATTCTATAAGGGATTCCGCACAGCCTTGCCGTGCGGGACTCCCCTTTTCCGATCTAATTGCGACGATCCGAGCCGCTCAAAGTAATCAGAACGTGATTTTAAGAGTATTCGCAAGAAATCAACAAAAAAAAATGATCGGCAAAGGCTTGATCTAAACAGTTTTTTATTGAACGGTTTCTGTGAAAAACTGCTCAAATCAAACCCTTACTGATCATTTTTTTTGCTGATTTCTTGCGGGTACCCTTAAAATCACGTTCTGAACACATTGAGCAGCTCAGATCGTCGCAATTCAATCAGAAAAGGGGAGTCCCGCACGGTAAGGCCGTGCAGGATCCCTCATTGGAAATTTTTTATATATATATATATATACACAATTTGGAGAGTTCAAGTTTTTTGGGCATTTACCATTTTTATATCAATTTTGCACATGGGTAAAAATAAAAATAGGCATTTTCAATCCAATTCTACCTCATGTAAAACAAACATGTTAACTAATAACCCTATCGTTTAATTCGGTGTAAAACAAACATGCAAGTTATTAATCCCTTTTCTTTACTAATCTCAATCCTAATTTCATTTTATTGCAAAACCCCTCGAAACGAAACTTGGCATCAAACATGCCTATGAGTACATAAGGAAGAGGACATATTCCGGCATTCCGCATACATATGGCTTTGTGACCTGTATTAGTTCTCACAACAATGATTGAAGCAAGTCATTTTGTTCAAAATATTTGCTTAGGGTTTTCGTACAAAATTATTTTAATCAGATATCGTTAAGTACATTTACAAAACATTCAACTTTGTCCCAAAAAGTCAAGCCTGAATTCTGAAGCAAAAGTTAGATATTTCGTAAATACTCTTACTGATATTTGATTGAACTAGTTTTTTGCAAGGACTCAAAATAAAATATTTTAAACAAAATGAGTGGCTCCGATACATTTTCTAAAGCCATATGTACCTGGTGTATGTACTCTTCCATACTCATATTCTTTCCAATTATCACTTGCTGCACATAGTGCGACTTTGCAATACACGGTTCTAGTGTGTCATTTGAGCCTTCATTGCATTTGAGCCATCCATCTAATCAATGGACGACCTCGCATGCCGCACTACAACCCTATAGTGTGTGCCTGCACTAGAGCACCCTGTACACTATGCGGTTTAAAAGAAAAGATAATTTACAATGTGTGTTTTGAACTTATGGAAATAAAAGAAAGAGAAAGAAAAATAAAACAAAAACTTTCATTGTTTTTGAGATAAAAAGAGAAAAGAAAATAAATAGAATCTATAATACAAAATATTAGATACATGAGAATTTTTTGTATTCTTCTTCACATTTGCTTTTTAATTTTGTTTTTTTTCTATTCCATTTGACAAGTCCAAACAGACTGCAAAGGAAAAGGAAACAGAAGAGAAGAGAGGATAAAATAATTAGGAACAAATATATATGAAAAAGTGTAGAAGAATTTTAAGGCGCTCAATATTTTTTTATGCTATTTTATTATCTCTTACTTCTCAAATCAAACAATGGAAGATACCATTTTTTTTTCTTATTTTTCCCTCTCTTCCTCTCTTTTCTCTAAGCTCAAACCAAACATAAATAGTAAAAAGAAAGATGAACCAAATTAAAAGGAAGGAATGGAATTATTTTTATCAGCCTTTTTTTTTTTTATATGGTGAGATATGACGAAAATTATAATTCTTTGTTTTCTCACCCTCCACTCTTCAAGGAGAATAATGTATTATAAATTTAGAATAAGTGAAAAATGAAAAGTATTTATTATGGCATTTCTAAGATCTTTAGTCAGAGACTTGGTAGTCCCCGTGTTAGCATGCGCTAGCAAGAATATAAATTTATATTGCGTTATAGTCGGAGTACTATTTATTTGTTTATTCATTTGTCATCAATATTCATACATTAATATTTTTGACATGGTGTGTTTATCTTGTTTTGATATGTAATTTTACACTGATAAAGTAAACCCCCAGTACCTGTCTCAACAACTCAACCACCGCGCCATAACCTCCTCCAATTGCAGCCACCACCGGACCACCAAACTGCACTAGCATCAACTGATCGGAGCACCAGCCCGTTGGATGGTGCAGGGAGCAGATCAGACCTCAAGCAAAGTATAATGATCTCCACCACCTGGCCCGACAAGGAGTCCAGCAAAATTTCTTTAGCCGTTTAAAAAAAATAAAAATCTTTAGCCGTTTAAAAAAAAAAAAAGATGAAAATAAATTAGAGAAAAGTCCACTTTCACCCCCTGTGGTTATCGCCATGTGCGGATACCCCCCTTGTGGTTTAAAACTGCCCACATAACCTACCTGTGGTTTTGAAAATGTGCGGATAGACCCCCTGCCGTCATGTTTTCCATCCATTTTAACGGAGGTGTATCTCACACATCTCTAAAATGTAATCTGAGTCGTTCATAATGTATTAAATAAAAAATAGAGTATCTCTGTAAAAAATCATCTCGATCAGGCATCAATAACCCAGTGATCTAATTTTTTGTAAATTCAAATTTGAAATTTTAACTTCATAACAAAATCGATTTGACCATGAGCTTTTGATTTTTTGATTGATTTGAATTTTCGCATAGGCGTAGTACTCGTCAAAATTTACAATATCAACGGTTTGGATTTAATTTTTGGTATGCAGGATGGTGTAGTTAGATTTAAAAAAGAAGAAGAATCAAGGGACGTGATGGGGGTATAACGGTCTTTTAATGTTGTGTCCGTTAAAATGGATGGAAAACATGACGGCAGGGGGTCTATGCGTACATTTTCAAAACCACAGGTAGGTTATGTGGTCAGTTTTAAACCACAAGGGGGGTATCCGCACATGGCGATAACCACAGGGGGTGAAAGTGGACTTTCCTCAATAAATTACTTCCCATATTTTGGAAGACAGTTTTAAGTCCCTTTTTTCCCGAATTTAATCCGATTTTTGTTTGGATTTAGCCAGTAATTTGTTGGTCATATACCTAGTATTAGTTTTATTTTTAGCGAATCTAATCTCGCTAGATGAGTTTGAATTAGGGTTACACATACTGTGCTCTGATTATCCTCTATAATGATTTGTCCGGTTTATAAACGCCCATTTGCTCCTAGGAAATTCCTCTATGTTGTGCCGGCTTTCGCCTGGTCGCACAGCTTCTCACATTTGTCAAAAAATAAAAAGAAAAATAGAAAGAAAAAGAGAAAAAAAGTAGTAAGTAATAATACAAGAAAGAAAAGATACTACTGATTTTTTTTAAAAAAAGAAGGAAATCCCGTATCCATGTGTGTGTCTGCAAATCCTTCGGTTCAATACAAGGCCACATATGCTTACGTTAATCGTGTAGGCGGAGGAGACAGAACAACCCAGCAAAACAAACCCTATCATCATCACCATCATCACCATCGCCATCTCCACTTCATCACAGCAAACAAGATTACGACCCCTTCGAAGAATCCTCGCTAATTTTTCAGCGGCGATTTCGTCAAAAAATTTGACCCAGATTTTCAAAATAGCCGGAAATGCCCGACTTTGTATATATTCAGTAAAGATCTGAGCCCCGATGGAGTCATCATCCCCGCCATTCTTCAGAGCTTGAATGTGTAGATTCAACTACTTGTCTCCGATCGTTCTCAGTTTGCAGCATCGGAGGTACGATCTGTTAGCTCGATCACTTCGTACGATTATTAGTTTGATTACTTTTTTGTAAGTTAATCACGATCGGATTAGATTGACGTAGATTTGATTTAGTTTGAATTTTCTTATCGTTGACATTGTTGATTTCACAATCAGATCGCATAGATATAGCCGTTATCTCATCTAATTTTTGGTTGGTTATGTTCGGGAAGAACTAAAGATTCTTTCATTTTCTTCGACACTTATTGTTGTTTGTTTATATGTATGAAAAAGTTGTTCTTTTTATGCTAGAGCATGAAAAGATTGATGTGTGTTTCCATTTTACCTACATACGTTTTCATATTCCTTTTTGCGGACAAAACAATATTTTTGCAGCATAGTACATAAAAAAAATGCTTGATTGATCTGCTAAGAAAGCCTACCACTCCGATCAAATCATTTTGAATTCCTCAAACTTGTAAATGATCGAAAGCTTGCTTAAATGGCAGCCATCCAATGGGTCTTTCGTTTGCGAATCTATGCGAAATACCGAGGGCGATTGTTAGTTTGTGCGTAAGCTGGCCCGGACACCTGAGCTATAAAAGAAAAAATTACAGAGGGCGATTGATAGTATTCCATTTCTTAAAAGGCAGCGAATACAAGAACCATTGAAACGGTGGCTACTAAAGAGTAAAATGCTCATTTTTCTTGTTAATGATGGTTTGCAGGAGTTCCAAAGGGATACTGGGTCATCCGATTTGCATGGGGTGACAATGCCGGAGCTGCGAAGCGGAGCACGGAGATCGAAACGGCTTGGTGATCTTCAGCCTGCCCCTAAACCAGTGGATCCAGTGGAAAATTGTGTCTTACCTGCTCAAAACAGAACCAGGAGGAGAGTTGGCGGAGGAAGAGCAAGGGGTGGTAATGCCACACTAACAAAAGGGCCTTTGGCAGTGACACCTGTAAGGGCTGGTAGAGGAAGGGGAGTTAGGTTGATAGATCTAGACCCCGAGCCTCCCTGTCAAGTTCTTCCTGAACCTGTTGCTATAGGGGTCGGAGAACCAGTTGCCAATAGAGTAGCAGAAGTTGCAGATAGAGACGTTGCAATGGAGGCCGGAAGTGCTGATAAATTGGGTGTTGAAGAAGAAGCAAGCACAACTCCCGTTCCTGACCGGGTATCTTATTGATTCCCCGTAGTTCCTTTTTGTAATGTTTCTATTATTGTGCTTATCATCTAGTCCCTCCATTTTTGTTATCCATGTCCAACCCCCCATGCCAGTCGTTCTGCTTATATCTGGTCAATTAATTACATAATTTGGTGAGGAAAAACTCAAGATTTTTTCTACCTATCTAAAGATATCAACTAGTTATTTAAAAGGAATCAATTATACAGATACAAAAGGTTATTTTTTGAGATGCCTGAAATAGTAAAAGTGGAGTCCATCATTTAAGATGGACCAATCTATTTGGCTTTTGTCATTGTTATATATCTTTGCAAGTTTTTTTTTTGGTAGTTAAGTCGTCTTCTGTCAATTAAGGAAGAGTTTTGGTGCAGGTACAAGTAAGCAATTCTCCGACCTATAAAGTAGAAAGGAAGTTGGGGAAGGGTGGTTTCGGCCAAGTTTATGTAGGCAGAAGGGTTAGTGGTGGCAGTGGACGAACAGGACCAGATGCAGTTGAGGTAATTCAACTGTTCCTATCTATCTTTGAGGTCTACGCTAGCCATTTTCATTCAAAGTGAGCAATTAAGATTTTATTTTACAGGTCGCCGTTAAGTTTGAGCACCGAAATAGTAAAGGATGCAATTATGGGCCTCCCTATGAGTGGCAAGTGTACAAGTAAGAACCATTTCCACATGCCACGTATATATTGAGCTGTACTAATCTAATTTTAAATGCCTTCAATGCATAACTCACTCCTGATCTTCTTGATAAAGTACTTTGAACGGGTGTTATGGGATACCATCTGCTCACTACAAGGGTCGCCAGGGAGATTTTTACATTTTGGTGAGTTTGGTTTGCTATCTTTTTCATCAGGTCTTCCTAATATAATCATGGTGTCTATGTAATTAAAAAGTATGTTTCAGGTAATGGATATGCTTGGGCCCAGCCTTTGGGATGTCTGGAATTCTTTAGGCCAGTCGTAAGCCTCTCTCTCTCTCTCTCTCTCTCACACAACACACACCCACACCCAAGTATTTTGCCTTCATGGTTTGCACACATGTTTTTAAAGCTAATTTAGATGTTTGGATATCCTGCCATAGGATGTCACCAAACATGGCTGCTTGCATTGCAGTGGAAGCTATATCAATACTTGAAAAGCTTCACTTGAAGGGGTAGGTCCTATTAATGACATATATGCTTTTAAGTTTAAAATAATGTCTCATAAACTGTGACGAAGTCATTACACAGTACTAATTGTTACTATTTACTAATGTAATTGTTACTATTTACTAATGTAATTTGTGCTCTTCTTTCCTATAACAAAGCTATCGCATGATATGAAGTCAAAATTTGAAATTCAATATTTACTTGCTCAACCTGGATTTCTATGGTTTATTTGACTTGGGGCTTCTAATAACAAGGTTTGTGCATGGAGATGTGAAGCCAGAGAATTTTTTACTTGGTCAACCTGGATCTGCTGATGACAAGAAGCTATATCTTATTGACCTTGGTTTGGGTATGCTGTCTGCTCTTATTTTGTCTTCTATGTTTATCACTCCATCCGCGCTCCCTAAAACATCAACATGTAGGAGTGCAATATCTACAAATGGCCACCCCTTCATAGCAAATTATTGTTGGTAGTGCCTCTAATATGTTCTTGTTGATTCAGCGTCTAAATGGAAGGATGCATCATCCGGACAGCATGTTGAATACGATCAGCGGCCTGATATATTCAGGTGTGTAATTTTATTTAATGTTAATCATAGAGCCTTGTTCAAAATGTACTAACAGGCTTCTGCAACAGGGGCACAGTACGATATGCAAGTGTCCATGCACATTTAGGCCGGACAGGGAGTAGAAGGGATGATCTTGAGTCATTAGCGTATACCTTGATATTTCTCATTAAAGGAAGACTACCATGGCAAGGCTATCAGGCAAGTTATAGCTTTATTGCACCATTCCATGTGTTCATGTTCAGTTTTTGCGTCAGCTGATAAATTCTTATGTCATTAATTACTTTCCTTTTGTTTTTCATATTACAGGGGGACAACAAGAGTTTTCTTGTTTGCAAGAAGAAAATGGCTACTTCTCCAGAGTTGATGTGTTGCTTTTGTCCTGCCCCATTCAAAGAGTTCCTTGAAGCTGTCACAGTTATGAAATTTGATGAGGAACCAAATTACTCCAAACTGATATCCTATTTTGAAAGTCTGATTGAACCGTGCACTTCACTGAGGCCAATTAGAATCGATGGTGCCCTCAAGGTTATTTTTTGCAGTCTTCTGTTTTGAGCTTTGTAAGATTCATGAGATGTTAAATGTCCGTATCGACTTCTGCATCAGGTTGGGCAGAAGCGTGGAAGATTGCTCATAAATTTGGAAGAAGATGAACAACCTAAGAAGAAAGTAAGGCTAGGTAGTCCTGCTACCCAATGGGTGTCAGTCTACAATGCTCGCCGTCCCATGAAGCAGAGGTGAGTCACTTTGCGCTTTTTCATATAATTACTCGTCGTGTAATGAGTTTGCATTAATAATTCTTCAGATTGCACTTCTCCTCATGGAGCATTCAATGGTTTCTTCTGGCTCTCAAACCTTACTTCCACTTTTTAGACTTCAGAAATTATAATCTATCTGGTCTGCTGTAAAAAACATCATATATCTGTGGTAGTATCATAGGTGCTTTAGCTACCAGACCTGAGAGTGGGAAGAGTGTTCAAGGAATCAATTGAGTTTTGTTTCCGTATATTGATGTTCTTCCATTTGTGCTTATAAGAATGTATTTTCTGTTTTGTCCAGAAGAGGGTGGTACTCTAACTCGATAACCGTCAGGCTGTCACTTTTTCTATTGTTCCAACTGTTATTATGGAAGTTTCTGTGGTAACTTTTTGGTGCATTCATCATATATCTTTCACGCACTCTTATGAAAGAAAGAAAAAGGAGGAAAACTTGCAGACGTGGACTTTATTAGATGGAATTGGTGTGTTGGGTGAGACAACTCTCAAACATTTGATTTGACGATTAAGATGGCAGGACTTTGTAAGATAAGCGATGTAAAGCATATTAATATATCAATCGTATGGAGATAACGAAATGGACAGTGGATTTCTCTTTTTGACAGTCATGTCATTATGGGGAGTTAAAGCATCTAACTTAAAACCAATTCACAATGCGGGGAGAGGTTGCTCAGGCTCATATACTAGTTGTGGAGCTAGTAGTCAAGGTGATATTAACTAATGTGGGTATCAAGCTGAGAACATGTATCAATCTGACACTCCTATCACGTGTGTTCGGTCTTTATGTGGAGAGACAGATAAATTGACTTGAACAAGGTGCATGAACAAGAGTAGAGCAAAGTACACAATGACAGAGACTTGGTTGACAAGTATTGATCCTCTTGGAACCATGGCCCTCATATCATGGCAACTAAGTTCAATCCTAGCCCTAACAGCTGCCCTATTATTCTTTCCGGTAGCAAGGAATCCATCAAAGTCAGGGCCACTTTGGACCCATACCTGAAAATCCGAATACTAGCTGTTGCAAGCTGGAGTTTTACACAAGGCCTCCCATAATGTGGTTGGTCTAAGTGACAACCTTAAACCGTGGGCTACCTTGTTGGAGTCCTGCTCTATGCCTCTATTATTGCTCAGCCAAAAGTAGATCATTCAAGAACGTAAAATAAGCAAAGCTATCAACCCTAATAAAAATGAGAATCAAAAGACTAAACAACTCCCTAGCATAAATAAAAAACAAAAGTGTGTTAACACTAAAGATAAGCAAGAGAGTTCAGTATGCCATTCTCGAGAAAGATGGTTTCAATCCCCCACTCATGTCTTGAGTAACTCGATACCCATATGGCCATATCTGTATTGTTAGATTACACTGCAATGCTACAAATTAATTTGAGTCTCTCGATTTGTAATCAATTGATGGTTTCAATCCCCGACTCATATTTGACAACTATAGCCCTATGGGAAATTTCTATATTGTTAGATTACATCACAATGACCGTTCGTTGAGTCTCTCGATTTGCACTTCATCTTTTCTTCTCAATGTTGGGCCCACAAAACAGTTTTTGTGTTTGCCAGTGGTCAACTACGATAGTTCTTTGAAGATATAATGAACCTGAGGATCGGCATCAGTTCCGTGGATATGTTTCCAAGGTGCAAACTTAGATAGCTAATAAATTAACAAGTAGTAGCCACATCTCCCAAGACTTCCATTAGTGGTTAAAGCATAATCTTATGGGGATGGCATTTTCAAGATTAAAGATGAAGATAGGGAAACGTTTTCAGGTGATTTGTGTCTACATAATACATATCGTACTTTTGTGGTGTTATTTTTTTGTCCGGTTGTACTTTTACTTCCTTCTTTTGCTACTTGTCGGGTATATTATAGGAACAAATTTAGGATTCTGTTTGCTGAAGTTAAGTTTTTGAAGTGTTCTGTGAAATTTCAAAAAATTGAGGTCAGCATGCATATTACAAGCCTTTTGAAAGGCTTGAAATGGGCTACTAGTCCCGTATACATTATGAAGAAATGAAACTAGTTTGGTGAAATCATTGAAAGGAGGATGTTGTTTGTGGACTTTTCAGGATCTTATTTGTGGAACTTTGTTCAGAAAAATGTTCTGTAGCTGCAGAGACTTAAATGAGTTAACAAAATTTGAATCTTTCCATTAAGTTATATACATCTTGATGAAGATATACTAAATCGTCACATTAATCTCGCCCAATGGCATCTTGTCTTAGAAATATATCCTAGACTTTCCCAAAGAAACATTGAATATCCATTTTTAAAGGCCTTAACAATTGAGTTTTGCACGAAACACCTTAGGTTAGGGCAAAGCGGTGCGTTTTACTTCTTGGACTATTTTCAATCAAACATTGTTGTCCTGACCCGATCCACCAACATTAGGAAGTCACGAGTTTACCATTTTGCCACTGAACGGTCAAGTTACTCCACGAACTTGCTACCCAACAACACCGCAGCAGTTACTTTTTGGATAGGTGGGGATCAAAAGATATGTACCTTTTGTACATAGCTTCCCTTTTCCGATGTAATTGGGTGACGCCCCTTGGTGCCCATCTTTGTACTCTTGTTCTCTTTGTTTTTTTATTTTGTAAAAAATACCGTGTTAACAAAGCAAATGTTTGAGCTTGACTGCTATCCTACTAACCTTCTTCGGTGCTCAAAAGTTTTCTGTAACATAGGGTAAGCAAAGCGTACCCTTAATGGATATTCCTAGCTTTTGTGATCCCTTTTATTGTCAGTACATGATGGGTCGATCCATTCTATTTCAATCCAAAACATTACCTTCTTGGGTAGACAGGTCTTCCCCTTTGAAATGAGGCAGCGTCTGTCCTGCCAACCGCCGTGGAATTGCCACTGGTGCTTCAAAGATAGCAAATATGGTTTTTGGCATACATAATTATACCATAGTAGTGTAGTACCCTGTTTCTATTTTTAAAATGTACCCCCGCTCTATTGTCAATTTGCTGGGCCATTGGCGTGGTATATATAAAGAGAGAGGGATAGGGTAGGTCAGTTTATCCTGATCAACATTGAGTGTTGAGAATCGAACTCCAACCTCCCCTTCCTTTTTAACAATTGGGTGGCAACAGCTGGGCATCTATCTCCACTTCTGTAATTTATTGCGTATGAGAACTTAAAAAGCAGGAGCATAACATTGCTGATTGTTTTATGTTCCTAAATTTGGTAAGTATGGTTTGCGTTTGAGAGAGAATCCATGATACGTGGCAAAAGCAGTTGGGGACACATAAAATCACCAAATAATGTCCTTTTTACGGGTTCGTTTCGTTTAACTAAGAGAGGATTACTTGTTTATCGATAAAACCTAGAGTGATTCGTGGGCGCACTAGCGCAAGGCGGAGAAAGACGAGAGTTATCTTCCTGCGATTGAAGTAATTACCTACTAAATTTCTTAATTGGTCGTGAGGTTAACAAAGTTTGTAACTAAACCTCTAGCAGGAGGATCCTCCGCCGACGTTACTCTGTCTTCCTCTAATTGCTTCATCACAGTAATTGAATTCGTACTTTTCAGATGTGCGTCCATGTTCCTAAACTTTACTTGATGGAGTATCACTGGTAGATGGTTTGAACTTTGAAATAACTAGGTTTCCAAGCCTTGTGTGAGATTGACAATCTCTTTTAAAGAGCAATCTACTTCTGCCTCTTGCGTATTTCACTCTTTCCTCGGGTTTAAAACTAAACCTCATATCCAGGAGCACATGCGTTTTGGATTTTGAAAATAATGGAAGCTTGTATATATTCTTTTTATCTCGTTTCTTTAGATGATAGCTTATTTATTTGGGGCTTTGGAGATTCGATTAAGTCTAATGTGTTCTCAATGTGAAGGTTTAAAACATGGATAATCCCTTAAAAAGGGCCCAATTCCCCAACCTAGTACTGGCTGCTTTGAAACTGAAAATGTAGAAATGTATGCATGGGAAATCCCATTGAAACTGATTGAAAGTCGTCGATCTTTGCATAAAACTAGATCTGTTAATAGTAACTTTTAGTTTGATAGAAGCAATATAATTACTTCCAAAATAGGCTCAGAGAACATTTCTTCTGCTCATAAATAAAATAATAATCTGTTGATTTGCAGATATCACTACAATGTTGCGGACTCAAGGCTGCACCAGCATGTGGAAAAGGGTATGGAAGATGGATTATATATCAGCTGTGTTGCTTCTGCATCGAATCTTTGGGCCCTCATTATGGATGCGGGAACAGGTTTCTGTTCCCAGGTTTATGAACTCTCAGCTGTTTTCTTGCATAAGGTCATTTTCTGATGTTTCGATGCTATTGTCTATCCTCTCTGTGTAAGATTCTTGTAAAGAAATACTCACTTTTTTTGTGTGGTTCTGATCAGGATTGGATCATGGAACAGTGGGAAAAGAATTATTATATCAGCTCGATCGCTGGTGCTACCAATGGCAGTTCCTTGGTAATTATGTCCAAAGGTTTGTAAATGAAATATTTTTTCCATGAGTTATGGAAGTGATTCAGATTTGTGTTGTTTGCCTGCATTGGAATTTCATGCTACTTTCATGAATTGCATTTCCTCGGCACAAAATTTTGTTGCTGATAATATGTGTACGATTAGATACAGGCTGTTGTAGAGAGGTTTATGAAGTCATTTCAATCCCTGATTAGCAGTAGTTCAGAATCTTCAGATTTCAGGGTGGGGAGACTCAGGAGTGGCTTTCTCTATTCATGGCTGGGTATAAGTTTTTATACAGTAGAAATATACCACGAGGCCCTCCTTACTTTATACGTGAATCCCTGAACTTCTTCTCCTATACGCGATTACTTATGCAGTCATTGTGGTATGAAGCTTGTTCCAGTATTTACAGGAATTGATGCTTCATTGATCAATGGCATTGGGAGAGCCCTCTCTTTTTAATAATATATATAGACTAGCTACAATTCTTAGTATTGCTTTATCACAATAATCTCAAACTTGACTCATAGTTAATTGCTTTCCACGCTGTCTATGATTTGTGTATGACCTGCTGCACACGGTTAGTTCTCTAGTAATGATGCTCTGCAATTGGTTAGGAACTCCTTACACCCAGCAGTCCTACAAAGTGAGTGAAGCATTTCCTTTCAAGTGGATTAACAAAAAGTGGAAGGAAGGTTTTCATGTCACATCCATGACAACTGCTGGCAGTCGTTGGGGTGTGGTAATGTCAAGGAACTCTGGATATTCTGAGCAGGTATGGCTGTCCAATCTAGTCGTAACTTGTGTTAAAGATTATATTTGATGACAAGATCATGTTGTCAAAGATATCTGACATCCCATGATTTACAGCTATTGTTGTATACATGGGAGACCACATGACTATGCTTATCTCGGCTTACATCTTGAATTTGTTTTTTCCATTTATATCATTCTCTACAACTAAGGGAAGTGATTGTATAATCCATGACTATGCATGTCATTTTGCTTGCATGATCATGCGTAACTTGTTTGACCATTCTGATAGAGAAAGGAATCAAGGGGTGAATAGCATCATACACATCATGGTATGGTATATTCCTTGTATTTTGGGATGTGGGATTTAATATCCAACGGGTATTAAATCCCGACTGCAAAGGTTCCAATCAAACACAGGATAGTTCCGATCAAACAGTGGATTTGTAGTCGCCTCGGATTTATGGTCCAATTGGATTCTCTAATTCAGAGAAGTAGCACCCCTTTGTGTGTGTGTGTGTGTGCAAAGCCAAGATTGACTGAACCATGTTTAATATTCTTCTTTTGCTCTTCGCTAATTTTTCTATCTACTCAACTCACTGCATTCCGATTGTGCAAACCTACATTTCCAGGCGGGCTGATGCTAATCTTTTGAACTTGCTTCTACTAGGTAGTGGAGCTTGACTTTTTGTACCCAAGTGAAGGAATACACAGGCGGTGGGAGAGTGGTTACAGAATAACTTCCATGGCTGCTACTGCTGATCAAGCAGCCTTCATATTGAGCGTACCAAAACGTAAAATCATCGACGAGACTCAAGAAACTCTACGTACCTCTTCCTTCCCAAGCACCCATGTAAAGGTAAATATTGGTTCGTAATTCTGTCTAATTGCATTATTTTAAGTTCAGAACCTTACCTTAGATGCATTTAATCAACTGATGATAAAATGTAATCGGAGCAGAATTATGGAGGGATTGGTATTTTGAATTTCTCTTTTAACAGTTTAGTCAGAGTGTGAGCTGCGACCAATATTTATTCCCTAAAAATGATTCACTGAAAAATGTGGAAAATAGGGTGGTTGCAACTAATAGGATGTCAGCGTCATCAAAACCAAGTTACTTGTGCCTGCACATGTGTAGATTTAAATGTCGATGTGCATAAAATTAAATTGATATAGTCTAAATGGAAGTGGTTTATCATGCAACCTATATCCTTGTTGCAGGAAAAATGGTCCAAAAATCTCTACATTGCATCTATATGTTACGGTCGGACTGTTTGCTAATGGGTGATGCAAACTGCATCCATTCAACGAAATGGACTCATGGAGTTGAATTTCGAGAAGCGGGGGTTAAAAATTCGATTTTCCGGTTCCCAGGTGGATGCTAGATCAGAAGAAATCCTGGCTTCCCGTGTAAATCTTCCTCAATGTTGCTGTAGAAAGGGAGAATAAAAGTGTGACAGACAACAAACAGGAGTTGCCGAAAATGTGAACTGAGAGATATGGGAAACTGTTGGTTTGGCAACAGACACCGTGTATTTTGCATTGCTGACCTGGCAATTGCAGCCAAAGTTGTGGTTCCGCTGTCATTGTACATTCTATAATGCGAAAATGAGTGCTACAAACATGGAGTAATTTATACTGATACAGCTACTATTTTATTTTTTGGTTCACCAATTCATAAGTAAAAAAAGGTGTTGAATATGGTTTCAACTCCCGCCTTTGTCAATTTTCTGGATTCGTATCTGTAGAGTTATTGTTTATGAAGCTTTGAACAAATGTATCACCGGAAACTGAAAGGTTTAGACCGGATTGAGATGCATATACAGGAGATTTTCGCGAAGTACTTTGTCGAAGTTGTTCAGCTATAACAGTTTTCATTTTCGCAGATTGGATGACCTGCATCGCATGGAATCAGAAAAAATACACAGAAATGCCAGACCCAACTAGTGTGTGATTAGAGAATCACTTCAAGTGAAGTTGGTTGCTCATCTCCCTTCCTTTAGTGGTGACCAGAGGGTTCGAGTCCCACGGGGGGCAGGGCTTTGGGGGTCAGAGCTATGGACAATCTATGGATCTCTCTGTGCTAATTCTAACATCCCCACTGATGTATACAATTTTGAAAAAAAAAAAACAAAAAAAAACTAGTGTTTGATTAAGTTAACCAAAAATGCCAACCAGACTGCAAGCTGTTGGTGGTGGGCTAGGTTAGACAATTGTGAACTTCAATTTAATTTGTTAAGAGCTGCTATTTGAGTTTTGGTAGATTTCTTCACTATGTCCTGAAAATGGCCCCCATCTACCAACCCCAGAGGCCCAGACTATTTTAGTCCGCCTCTACTCTAAACCTCGGCCCAGCCACCCCCGCGAGATCATCCTATCCCTGTATCTCTTACCAACTCCCACTGGTTTAGTGCTCTACCTCAAGATGATCACCATCGATACGGTTTCAAGAAATCGAACTATGACCACTAGTCCATCTCTAGTGGTCTGGATCTGCACAATGGGTTTTTTTGTTTTTGTTTTAATGGATGAAGCTGGAGCGCTAAATTACTCTGCACCGTGCGAGCTTAGCATTAATATGTTATGAAGTACTTGCTGATGGTCAGAGCTTGGGGTTTACGGCAGAAGCAGTGTGGTTGGGGTGGCTAGGAGTTTTGGGGTTAAGGTAGAGGTTGACAGGTTGTGGTGTCTCGGTTGGAGGGGGGGTGGTGGTGGTTGTGGTGGTGGTGGTGGTGGTGGTAGAGGGTTGTGTTGAAGCTGGGTGTGAAGGCTGGAGGTGGTGGCAGAGGAGGTTGATGCGTGGGACGAAAATTATCAGGTAGTGTAAAACTTAAGTCACATAAATAAGGGTGTGCGAAAATTCTCTTAGTCCTGCTCTAGTCGACCTACAGCGACAATCGCTATTGGGTAGAATAAACGGATTGGGTTGACTACAGGTTATATCTTCTTAATCTGCTATTTGTGTTAAAAAAAAGTACCACGCACGTTGTCGTTAGCTGTTAATCTTCCCTCTACCATTCAATGATCTATAGTGTCTTTGTTTGCTTTTTTGTTTAAATGCCTCTTGTCATTGTGCCATTGTTTCATATTTTCATTTAAAATTCTCAACCTGTCTAATCTGCCTTAATTCGTTGTTTCTTCTATTTTGAGGTTGTGTAGGTGTGTTATCTAAATTTTCTGTTTTCTTTCCAATCGACGGGAAATATGTATTGTAGCTTGCTGGAATGTTGAGTGTGGAAAGTGGAGTTTGGTTCCTTACCATTTTCACGACTTCTTTGGAAACAAACAATGAAGTGGATGAAGTATGGAAGAAGATTAACAAAATGAACTTTATTAACTCTCGAAGTAGAAGAACAATCAATCAGGATGATTGGGTGAACAATTACAAGTTACATCTACTCCTAGAAATCAGTTATGGTGCAAACAAGGTGAAAGAAGAATTCAACCCGCAGAGTATTGCATTGGTTGAGAATTTGTACCGTAACCCGTATAGACCTACCCTAATTATTCGAACGTCGCGACCACCAACTTAAACCTCGAGGCCGCAGGGTAGATAAGTAATGAAATGAAACGTGTACGCAAAAATAGAAGCTCCATCTGGGTGTAAAGTGTAAACATCTTTACCTAATCGGGGTAAAAGTGCAAATAACTTCGAAAATTTTGGAGGAGATTTCCGTCATTTTCCATCTCCCCGATAAAAATGCACCATACATGCGTAGTCGTAAAACCCTAAACCCCCGATCCGCCGTTCTGAAACCCTTTCTTTTATCTTTCTTCACTCACTCTCCTCTCCCTCTGCTCTCGGCCCAAACATCATGCCGCGACCACCTCTAAGAGGCCGTGGAGGCGGTGGATTTAGGGGCGGAAGGGACGGTGGCCGAGGCGGCGGTGGATTTAGGGGCGGAAGAGACGGTGGCCGAGGACGTGGTGGGCGCTTCGGTGGCGGCGGCCGCTTTGGTGGGCGCGACGATTATAACCAGCCCCCTGAGGAAGTAGTTGGTCCGTTCTTTCTTCTTATATACATGTTTTTCATTGCCAATTGAGACAAACCTAGCTCTTGTTTGAGTGTGGTAACATTTTAAGCTTTTTCTTTTCTATAGTCATTCAGAGATATTTAAGAAGAAAGTTCCATAAGTTTGATAGTGTATGTTAACAGATATTATGTAAAACATTACGAATGAGACTATCATGCATCAATTTTGAAATATTGAAAACCGTTGCGGCCAATTGTAAATGAATAGATTCTACCTTCTTGTTGCAAATCTTAGTGTAAATTTTCAATTTTTTTCCGATTGTCTAGTATGAAAACAGATTATATATGATGTAGATACTCGATCCAAGTGCAAGTAAATCCTGGCTCCGCCCCTATATTGTTATGTATGCGTGTATCTTTGCTATGTATTTGTGCTTATGCATATTCATTCACGAAGTTTGAATGTGGGGATTTTTGATGCATATTGCAGAGGTTTCGACATTTCTTCATGCTTGCGAGGGTGAGGCGGTGACTAAGCTGACGAATGAGAAAATACCCTACTTTAATGCTAATATTTATCTGCAGAACAAGACTCCCATTGGCAGAGTGGAGGAAATCTTTGGCCCCATCAATGAATCCGTGAGCCCCTTATTTGCTCTTTCTTGATGATTTTGTGTATCTTCGTGGAATGCATGCTATCTATTCTGTTTAGGGCTGCTGTATATTGTTGACTAATAACAAGCATCCCAATAACCCAGTTAGCTGGTGATACAAAATGGTGATAAAGTTTGTTGACGTACAACAGTTCTCATGTTTTTGTTTGTAATTCATTGTTTTTAGTCTGGAGTGATGCATGATTTCTTGTTTGGTTTTTGTTATTGGCAGTACTTCTCGGTTAAAATGATGGAAGGCATTGTAGCGACTTCCTATGCGACTGGCGACAAGTTCTACATTGACCCAGCTAAGCTGTTGCCACTGGCACGATTCCTTCCGCAGCCAAAGTAAGTTTCTTTGTTTTCTAAGGATTTGGGTTGCATATTTCTTGCTTGCTTGCGTGGGGATTGATTTTAGCAATTCAGATGCACATGCCTATATGGGGGTCTCATGTGAATTGGGGTGTTCACTGACATTATATATCCCTTTATCT
The DNA here is from genome assembly GCA_019656295.1 of Rhododendron mucronatum var. ripense. NCBI lineage: Eukaryota > Viridiplantae > Streptophyta > Magnoliopsida > Ericales > Ericaceae > Rhododendron > Rhododendron mucronatum. The sequence continues at coordinate 1,055,763 of BPLT01000044.1, read as the reverse complement.
CTTGCACGCTTCGATCAGACTCTGACAAGTGTCAAACAAAGCAGAGAACCATATTTTTTCATTGCATAATTTCGTACTTGTGGCACGCAATTTACGAACTGCGATGGTTATGTTAGTACCTTTTGTGAATTGGGAACTACTTATGCTTAGAAACTTTGATGATCATGGTGTGCTAAACGCAACACAAGTCCCCCTGAGTAGGGGAACACAATAAAATTGTAGAAAATGCCTACCCAACCAGGTATGGGTTTGTTCGTGCAAGAGATCGGTTCAGCTTTGGGTTCAAAAATGTCAGAACTGAGCAATTTGATTGGTAACATAACTCTTTTGCGATACTAAACAGTGTGTCAAAAGCATGTGTAGCTCATCAAAAAGAATATTGAATTAACATGTCGAAAGGAGATTGCATTTAGTTATTAGTTATGTATGCAGTCCAGACATCATTGAATTTTTATTTTGAGCCTCTGTACTACTTAATCATATCTGTCGTTTTTTTACAAACCAACCTGAATTTCCTTGGTTGGGGTAGCTTCAGTTCCATTTGGTTCGTTCTGGGATGAAAAATTGAGAACTAACTAGAGCAGGTTCGGTTCTGGGCAAGGCCATACTCTTGGTATGAAGGTGGTCTAAAATAAATCACCGATTTTTAAATGGTCTATGATCTAGTGCCATTTGTTTTGTCTGGCTTCCTTTATAACCAAAGAGATAGATTTGGTTAAATTTTCCCTTGATTTGGTGGACTTCATTGAGTTCTCATTGAACTAAGCTTTTTAATCGTGTTGTGGTTGCAGGGGATCAACACAAGGTGGTAGAGGTGGAGGGCGTGGTGGAGGCAGAGGTGGTGGCAGAGGGTTTGACCGTGGTGGCTTTCGTGGAAGGGGGGCTCCAAGGGGCAGAGGCGGACCTCGTGGTGGACGTGGTGGCGGATTTAGGGGCAGAGGGAGATTTTAAAACATTGTTTTTGTACTTCATCTAGTACCCATCTCCGCCCGTCTCCTTTGAGTTGTCATTCCTAAACAATTTAAATTCGCTTGTTGGTTTTTCTATGAACGTTTGGTTAACGAATCAGTAGAATTTATTGGCACATTTCTGGTACTCCTATCAGTATAACAGGGTTCTTATATTTCCTAATGTATTTTCATTTCACGACAGGAGGGTGCTAGTAAATTTCAAGTTTTAATCCTATTTCAATTGGAAAAGTTTATGCAGAGGAAATGCAATTGAGGAAACTATTTTAAGTATAATTGGTCATTTCATGTGATTTTAGGCTCCGTTCTGTTAAGATTTTTATTTTTAAAATATTTATTTTTTAATTTATGAGACATGTCATTTGCTTACATTGCACTACCTTTAATTCGAAAACGTACTAGGGAGGTTTTCCCAGAATTTGCAGAAACCCACTTCTGGAAAAGTGCTTTTCCCTATCAAATTGAGGCTCCTAGTAATTGGGTTGACCTCTTCTCTGTACCCAATTCGTTCATACTCCAAACTCCGTGGCTCACAATAATGATCGAATCATTCATCTCGTTGAGAATATCTTGCAGAGAATCATTAAAATAATGATCGAATCATTCATCTCGTTGAGAATATCTTGCAGAGAATCAGTTTAATTGCATCTCAATGGTTATGCAAACAAGTTGCATTTAAAGTCCAAAGTATGTTTGCTGTATTTTACAAAAAAAAAAAAATTACATGTTCACTTGCCTACCAATTTTTGATCCAAACTAATTTTTTTGTAAATATGTTCTTTGGGGTTCTACGAGTGGATGGTTTGGATCATGGTTACGCGTAGATTATAACGGCTATGTTCGTTTGAGAGTTTAGTTTAGTTTAGTTTTGGTAGTGGATGGAGAGAGAAATAGGGTAATGATTGGAAATAGGGGTAATGATTGGAGAGAGATAGAGAGAGATGAGAAAGTAATAATTGGAGAAATAGGGTAATGATTGGAAAAAGAAGTAGGGTAATAATTGAAAAACAAAATAAAAACACTCCCAAACTTCCAAACGAACATAGCCGTTTACATGTTTTCTGCTCCGGATTGTTGGGGGACAACACGACGGACATGTTAGGAACTTGAAATGAAAGATTGGCGATCAAACTTTGAACCTTGAAATTCGCATTAATACATCCCCAAAATGAGATAAATCATAAGTCCTAACTTATACGACCTCGTAATAAGAATTCGCAACACAATGAAGATGAAAAGCTACTAGAACTCATACAACCGAAAATAGTGGTTTTAACCAAAACCATAATTATGACCAAAAAAACCCCTTGGTAGTAAGGGGTTGAAGCCTTATTCTTTCTTTATTGAAGCAGTGAAAATAGTGATCATCATCGTCACCATCTCCTCGGGTCTCAGGCTTCCCAACCCCTGAGAACTGTAGCGCGGGCAACGCGATTAACCCCGAGGGTGAAGGCTCCCATTCGGAGATCGCAGTTGTGGGTTTTGCACATGTCCTTCACACCCTGGAACCCGTTCGTCATGTATGTCTGCAGCTCATGGTTCACTTTCTCCTCGTCCCAGAGGAAGCCTTGAATGTTCTATATTCACACAAAATGATAAAATACAAGTGAAAAATCGGCGTTTATATTTCGGTCAATATGAATGTCATAGCACGTCAGAGAACTGACTAAAGTTCAAAGCATTCCTTTTGCAAATTAGTACAGTTATTTAGTATGGATACATTAGTTGAAGCAATGCAGTATGGAAAAGGAAGCCAAGCACCAGAATGCTATATATAGACCGAAACCTCCAGATAGGCCTACAGAAATTAGAAAACATTGGCAGTGGATGTTTGTGTCCCAAATAAAATGACTGATTCACTTATTGGAATATGCGAAGCAAGCTGTTGAACGTAACCTACTTTCTAAGAATTGGGGTAGACTTGAAACTTGTGAGGTTATCGTATTTGATTGGCGAAAGCTTAATTAGTGTCTGGAGAGGTAAATAATGAAGAAAATGGAACATTTGTTGATATGTGGGAATGTGATACCTGAACCCACTCAAAATAACTGACTGTTACGCCACCCGAGTTTGCATATATGTCTGGAAGGATGACAACTCCTTTCTTTTCTAGGATCTGTACATGAAGATGAGAATTATTTACCAATTCAAGATTATTTTACTGTAAATTCAAAATCAGGATCAATTACTGACCTCATCAGCCTCTGGATCAGTTGGATGATTTGCTGCCTCAATGATAAATTTGGCTTTGATATCGTTTGCATTTTCCCTTCAGTCAGACGAAACAGATATTGTAACGTGAAAATCCATGCCAATCACGCAGTACTTCCCCTTAAATTGGATTAAATTAAATGAGAGCCAGCACTAGGGAAAACTGAAAACAAGGCTTGTAATTCTTTATGATCCTTTGCAATTTTGCCGTCTGTACGTAGTTAGCAAATGAAGTGCAGAAAATGCGTTTCTTACAAGAGCAAGAGCATAGTTAGTGAATACTCTTTTCTAAAACCATGCACAATGCAACAGGTAAGGAAAGCAAGCACAAACAAGAGAGATACCCGGCTTCCTTTCGTTATTGTTGACGAAAGTATGTATACCTGGTCTGACATTATGGTTAGAGTTATGCAAAGTCTGACATAGTTTGTTCAACTGCTGTACATTATTCCTTTTAGTTCGTTGTTCTTTCCCTTGATATGCCCTCCCTTTTAGACGCATGTTATCAGCTCATCACAGCACTGTGTGATGGCTTTGATTTGTGGAAAATGCTTTTCATTGTGTGCATTGGGCCCTTTGATCGTGTCCCTCCTAAGCATGTTGTCCACATCAAAGCCATGTGTATATATCCCCCTTATCCAAAGAAATGAGGACATAGGAGGTCAAGAAAGTCAGTGATATATAGCAACTTCATTGATTTTATGCCTTTGTCTTGTTCTTCATTTTTTATGGTTAGAGTACCCTTTTCCCAATTTAGAAAAGCAATAAGCATAGCCTACTGAATAGTCTGTAGTCTGTACACAGCAAGTAGTACTAGATGAAAAATGGTGAACGTCAAGATGCAATTGGCAGGTAACGAGCTAAATGAGGATGTTCCTACTGGTGCCAATACCGTACTGCTGCTACAGTATAAGTTCGCCTATGTGGCTTTATGGTACAGACGTAAATGGAGAATACCTGTTGATCACACCTCCAAGGGCGGCAGGGATGAGAATATCACAATCTTCAACTAATATTGTATTGGGGTCTATCTTATCCCCGCCACTAAAACCTTTAACTCCACGGTTTTCTTTGACATGCTTTAGCAGGCTTGGAATGTCAAGTCCTTTGCTGTTCTTTACAGCTCCGGTTATGTCGCTTGCAGCAACAATCTTTCCACCTTTTTCACTAATGAGTTGAGCAGCCCAGGAACCCACATTCCCAAATCCCTAGAGAAGAGAATGAATGAATACAGCAATACAGCATCACACATGGTTGGATGAAGAAAAAGGATAATTGTTTCTCGGTAAAATAGGAAAAATATTATAAATGAATAACTCTAGCTTCCTTTCATCAACTTCCACCTTTTAGTCCCTGATACATGCATGATGTGCTTCTTGGAATGGTTTCTCTGTGTGAGCCTGTCTTTAGCTATGGTTTACAACAAGATGCCCACTTTGTTTCAAGTGATAACTCATCACATTAAGTTCAATTGGACTAGTAATAGTCATATATAATATTCACCTGTACAACAAATCGTTGTCCAGCAATGGTCTTCCCGTGCTCATTGAGCAGGGCCTCTGTAGCAAAAAGCACTCCCCGTCCTGTTGCTGCATCTCTACCAAGGGATCCCCCGAGATCCTGATATGAAGAATTTTCAGAAAATCAAAATACAGAAATGGGATATACCATGCAAACAGAACAAACTATATAGTTGAAAACTCATAATGATTCCCAAGTATGAATGAAACGGAAACTTCTACGGACTGAAATGTATGCTAAGAGTAAATTCAGTCTTTCTAAACTATAATTATGTTTGGAAGTTTGTTTTCATCAACCAGCCTCAAACACAACATAGAGCCAAATCAACGCAGACCATGAGCAAAAGAATTGAAATCTTTAGGAAAGGAGTATCGACCTTTCTAGAAATTCAGAATATTGGACAGAAAAAATACCACAAACATAAGACCTTTTGTTTGACAAGTCATGAGGAGCTGAGTCCACCATGTATACTTACAATGGGTTTACCAGTCACTACAGCAGGCGAGTATCCGTGAAACTTTGAGTACTCATCTAATATCCATGCCATCGTCTGTAAAACCACACACCCAAAAAAACATAAAGCAATAACTACAGGAAATGAGTGGCAACTATAACACAACATCAATTGTTTCCCACCTGTGGATTTGTTCCCATATCCGGTGCCGGCACATCTGTGTGGACTCCGATTAGATCATGTATCTTTTGGGTGAAAACTCTGGTAAGTCGCTCAAGTTCAGAGATGCTTAGGTCCCCTGGATTGCAACCTATCCCTCCTTTAGCCCCACCATAGGGTATGTTGGCTACTGCTGTCTTCCATGTCATTAGTTGTGCTAAAGCATTCACCTCATCTGGGTCAACCTACAGTTTCCAAGCCACTATTCAATCGAAATGATATTTAAGCACAAGGATCAACTCTCACCCTATTTTACGTAAAAACATGTAGGGAATTGCAAATTGGAGCCAAACTATTTGTCGCCTAAACAATGAAAGTTTAACTGCTATTACCACCTTTCTAGAAGTGTTTCAAGAACTGATTACATGAACAAACCTCTGGGTGATATCTGATTCCACCCTTCATGGGGCCTCTGGCATTGTCATGCTGAACCCTGAACCCAACGAAAGAGGCCAAAGTGCCATCATCTTTCGGAATGGTACACTCCACCTTCATTTTTTTGTTGAATAGCAGATAAGTCAGCAAAATTAAAACAGAAGAGGTTATGTAAACAAAAGCCTAATAAATCATTAGAATCCACAACTTTTGGGGGCCAGAATGCCTTCAATTCCCAAGATTTATGAAGACAGCTGACAGAGAAATTTATATGAAGCCATGGCATTTCATGAATGGTGGAACAACGATGAAGAAAAGGGAAATTAGAATGTAATGGTGTAAATCTTGTCTGCATGGATTATGAAGAGGAATGCATAGAATATCAGTATTTATATCCTATAAAACGGTTTTATATTTTGAAGGCCACACAAGCAGGACAACAGAAACAAAGGAGTGATGGTTGCGTCTGTGGCACCTGAATCAAGTAAAGAAGAAGAGTTTCTTAAAAAAGACCATTGTGAATCCACAAAAACAACAAAATAAAGGGAAACATCCAATAAATCTATTTCCGGAAAAAAAGAGAGACAAAAGAAACAATAAAAAGCATGATAGAGATAGACATTAGATACTAGATAGGGAGGGGAAATTATAGGCTGAATGACCATTGGATTATGCAGCAAAATTTTCTTAACTCTGTATTAGCGTAGCAACGCCAAGACAAACATCCATGTGAAGGAATCGACTACCTTGATTTCCCTGAAAGGGATGAGCAAACTCTTTTCAAGCTTTGAGTCCAACCCCAAAAGCCGAGCTGCCAGCTTAAAATTTCGGTTGGTTGCAGCTAGTGCATTCATAACTGCTCACGTACACCTGAGAAGCCAAAACAAGCAGATTAGATCTCTCCATTAGAAGATTACATGATGAAATAAATCTGCCTGCGAGTCTTCAGAAGAGAAATCAAATTGAAATTATATGTAGAGAAATATTATTAAACTTCGAGATGTACTGATGACTACGTATGGAAGCTCCAGGGACATAAGAATTTGCAGAATAATAGTAGAGTAGATAAACACATTGCTAGAATGGACATACATGAACTATCCATGTAAAGGGAAGTATTATAAGTAAATAACTCTCCGTCTGGAACTTAGGGAAAGAAAGAGAAAAGAAAGGCAAGTGAATACTCTTAGGCTTACGAATGAGCTGCCAGACCGAAAAAATCTAGCAGAAAAAACTTTCCATTTATCAGTCAATAGGGCAGCTTGAACAGGATTAGAGTAACTAAAAATCGTAAATTATATAAGCATGCCACAGATCTCCAAACTACGTTCATGCCATGCGGAGAACATCCAGATGAATCTACAAGACTTTTAGACCACCTTTAGGCTACGTTTGGTTTGATGGACTTTCCGGTATTTGATTCATCAATAAATGAAGAAATGCTCATATTCCAAATGGGTTCGCTATTCACCTCAAGGAAAGATTCACTATCACAGTTACAAGTCATTTTCTCATTACTTTGGGACAAAAGCTACAGAACCGTTTCTAAGATCACCCTCAAAATTACTGATGTCACACAAGGATTCACTATCGTCACTATTAAGAAAAAACAATATTGGGAATGATATTAGGAATCTGAATGGTTCACAGTTACAGCTTCACAGTTACAAGTCATTTTCTCATTACTTTGGGACAAAAGCTACAGAACCGTTTCTAAGATCACCCTCAAAATTGCTGATGTCACACAAGGATTCACTATTGTCACTATTAAGAAAAAACAATATTGGGGAATGACATTAGGAATCTGAATGGTTATTCCTTAGCGCAACCAAACATCTAAATGGGAATGGGTATTCCATCCCAGTGAACCAAACGCACCTTAGTATACTTGTAGCAGTAGTTGTGGCATTTCAGGCGCGGGAACAGGGCTTTATTCACAAGAACCTACCGTGGTCTTTCCTCATGTTACACTTAAAAAATCCAAAAAAACGTTCGTAAATTCGTGTTTTTTTAGCAATAATCACGCTTTGAAATTTGAGAAGTTTATTTACTATGTGATCTGCATCTGCTCTATTTAATCACCCCATTCTCCAACAATGCTCCCTCTAAACTGCCTTTTCCAATGCCCCCAAATCCCGTAAAATAATTTACAATAATCACAAGCACTTTAAGCTTATGAGATACTCCCTCCGCTCCTGAATAAATGTCCGGCCCGCAAACGTAGGCTTTTAAAAAATGTATTTTTTCCGTTCAAAAAATAGAACTTTTTTCACAACTTGAAAGAACTCATTGATATCTTTTAATTTGTGAAAACTTTTTGCATTGTTTTAACGAAAATATACATCTTTTTAGAGGTCTAGGATTGTGGTCCAGACATTTATTTAGTTAGGGACGTAGGTTGAATCTCTCTAGTTGTGCCTAACCCAGTCTAGCCTTCACTATTCAAATCTACCTAATTTGACAAGCATCAACCAGACCACACCTTAGCACTACACAACGAAAACAGGCAGGCAACTTTGACTACTGTTTCCCTCCCCCCCCCCCCCCCCCCCCCCCAACTATTATTATCAATAACCTCTTTCTGTACAAGTTTTCCTCTGTTCATACGATGTGTTTGTGCTGATCGGGCATCGGTCAAGGCTAGATCTCTCCCATCATATAAGCCCCCGTTAGATTTTAATATCCTATCCACTGCACATTTCGGTGGGATCCATAAACCCCAAGTAACAGATGCAAGATTCTAACATTGGAGAGACGAATGCATATAGAGTAGGGGATTATGCCTAATACCTTACATATAATCTTTGAGGTACTCTGGGAATTTCAAAAAGTTGGGAGCCCTAAGCCCATGCCTCCTCGATGATTTTATAATCTTGGAAAGTAGCATAGTTATGTCATATTCGCATATATTGGAACCAACAAATGATCGTTAGATCTTTTTTAATTTTTACTTTTGGTAATGTGTTCCGGGTCAGCTTACGCGTACATTGGACTAATCTCAACAGCTCCTCCCGCAACAGTTTCACGCGCCATTAAAAGATTGTTACTTTACAACATACTCCCTGTGAGAGTGCGCGTGTGACATTCATATGCGGGAATGATATACTGAGACAAGAAGCTAAAGGTACTTGGGGCGCAGAGCAGACCCGTTGGGCATCATATAATGGTCTCATTCAGGGAAAAAAAAAAGATCAAAACTGTTCATTTTGTTTGACTCGGCTAGCAGGTTGTGATAGTAGAAGAACACATAGATCGAACATCGGTATTAACACAAACAAAAACATGTTAGTCCTAAAAAAAAGTATTGACTAGTATGATTTTGAGAAAGAATCTTCAAGACAAAACGCCTCTCACTGATCAGTGTGATGATTATTTTCACACAACAGTCAGTTCCGGCCCTAACATTTTTTGGGCCAAAGGCCAATTTTTAAAAAATGGGGCCTAAAATGAATTTCACAAGCGAAATATTATACTGTCATAAGGTAAATCAACATTAAAAACCAAAATTATTACATTCAACAAGGTAAACTTTTAAAATTACGCATCATTACAGAAATTTGAAACAAGCGATAGAAGTATTATTGTAAGTGCAAACTATTAAATTAAGTACGTATTTTTTGAATTAAAGGTGATGTATCATGAGAAAATGGCAAATTTCGTAAAAAAAAAAATAAATAATTACAAAATAAAAATCTTAATGGAACGAGACTTATGTTTGTATAATTAATTCTCTATTCATTTGATGGGCTCAATCTATGAATGCAAGATTAGATTAGGATCCCTTACTGGGCCAAAGATGGGTCCATATGATGAGGCCCGCAGGCCCCAGTCCAAGAGGATGACCCTTCGTTTTACAAAAAAGGGAAAATGACGTCCATGACGTGTTTTGATAATTAATACCCGCTAAAAATATGTTGAGAATATTTGTTAATGTTGAAAATGTCTTTGGCAGGTAACAGGTTATTCGCCGTCATTTTCCCTAAAAAAAACTGAGGCCCGTTGGGCTCTTCTGTACTGTGTCATGATTCGCGCCAAGAGAAACCGACTCTCTCTCTCTCTCCCTCTCTGTTCCGAGTGTGAACAGAGGTTCGGCTGCTCAATTCTGAAGAAAAATCTCAAAACCAGTATAGATGAAAGTACGAAAAACACGCGCAGAGAGAGAGAGAGAGAGAGAGAGAGAGAGAGAGAGAGAGAGAGAAGGAATAGTGAAGATCATACCGGGAAAAAAAGAGACGGCGATGGAAGTTGGGAGCAACTAATCTGTGTTTTGGTGGTAAGGCTCGAGCAGGAGATCTATTCTCTACTATCTCTCTGTTGTTAAATAAATCCAAGTTTCGACTCCGAATCTAAGAACAAAATAAAAACAGGGAATCAGAATCAGAATCAGTTCCTTGTCGAATCAACAATCGATTGACAAATGATGATTCCCCCACATGTCAGGGATATCTTATCTATGTATAAACACACCCCCACGTACATATCACGTATTTAAAAATATGTGCTTTGTCTTCTTTAAGAAAGTGGAATCTAATCTGTGAGGTTGTGTGTGAGTTTTCTAATAAGAGGAATGTGAATGTGATTCCACACTGTCGGGGGAGGAATATCCATCTATCAAACTCGACTTCCATTACCTACAAACCATCCATTGCTAGAGAGAGAGAGAGAGAGAGAGAGAGAGAGAGGAGTAGAAATCAGACGTGGAAGCGCAAATCCAATGGTAACTGAATCCGACGCGACAATCCACCTAACTGTAGGCAGTTGTTTAGGGTTAGGATGTTGATGCAGGTTAATCATGGGATGGGTGCCTATTTATAACAGAGATATTTGCGATGGGTTTTTCCATTTTCAAAGCAGAGATCGAAAGGAAAGAAAATGAGAGGAATAAAAGATCCTGATTTTCTCGGGAAAATTCTGGATTTTGACACACGGGATCGTCGTTTTGGGTCGCGATACACGACCCATTAATGAGAGTATAAAATAAATTTCAAAAGTACAAAATCAAGGGGATCACCCTTTTGGACAGGACATTGTTGTTACGGGAGGAATTTAAAACATACAAAATTACGGTTAAAAGCCAAAAAAATAAATCACTACTATTTTTCTAACTTCTTTTGTCGACATAAATGATTAATGCGGAACTTAATTGAGTAGTTCTATGACCATACCCAAACACACATCCACACACACTATGCACTCTAGTGTGTGTGGAGCCCACACACTTGTATGTGTAGGTGTGTATTTAGGAATGTGTAAAGTGAGTAGTGGTTGTAGAATTATTAAACTTAATTAGCCATCATTTTTACCCTACTCATTTAAGTGTTCATCTTAATGTGTTTAAATACTTATCTTTTCTTCATCAAATTCAATTAAATCCTAAAATACCATTTCTTTCTCCTAATTTTTCAAATCCTTTTTAATTATCTCAATTCTCTATTTTCTTTCAAACATTTCTCTCACCTAATCTTTTGAATTTTTTCTATTTTCTAATATTCTCTCTCATATTTTCATTCCCTCAAAATCTAAAAAGAAAATACGACTCTTATAAAAACGAATGTGTAAGCCGAAAAACATGGCAAAACATGATCAATTCACAACATGGCAAAATCTGATCGAGGTAGATGAACAAGACAAGATCAATTGAAAAACATGACAAGTTTCGAGAAGTATAGACTTCGATCGAGATAGATGAACAAAACATGATCAAATAAAAAACATGACAAAAATCAAAAAACATGACAAATTTTGAGAATTGTAGTCTTCAATCAAGGTAGATGAATAAAACATGATCAAATAAAAAACATGACAAGTTTTGAGAAGTGTAAGTTTCAATCGAGGTAGATAAATAAAATATCATCAATTCACATACATGACAAAAATCAAAAAACATATATAATACCTAAAATTGATATTTCGACAACGGAATCCGATAACGGCGGCAATTAAGAGGACAAAAGTGATGTGACTCAACTTTAAAACCCAAATCCGGACTGGGTTGAACGGGGGTGGGTTGTTGGGGGTGCGGAGTAGGACGAATATGGGTGGGTCGTGGTCGGACGTGAGTGGATCCCCGAAACACAGATCCATGGCTTCGATTTGAAACGTACGTGCGCGTGTGGTGGTGCTGATGGGGTCAAGAGAAGCTTTTTTGTTCGGTGTAAGTATGTTATGTCTGGCTGTGGTGGCTTTGATTCATGTATGTATGTGTTGTGATGTGTGGGAATTGAGAGAGAAAAGAGTGGAGAGGAAGAAAGAGTAATGTGCTATCAGAAGACCAAATCAATTATGTTTTCTCGTGAAGAATGAGAAACGGTTGTAAATGGGATATCCATAATATAATTTTGGGGAGTGAAAACCAATGTCCAGTCCCTGGTATATCCCATACAAATATATATTACTAATATATAGATATAGATAAGGATGGACACCTAAATTAAGTATTCGAAAAAGGATGTCTATTTAATTTCTTCATGATGAATGCCTTGTTCTCTTCCATTTTCAAAGAGAATTTTTTTTAAAAATTCCTCCTAGATTCTCCCTACTTCAAACATTTCTTTCTTTATACTATTTTTCAAAAAGAATTTCAAAACACAAACCAAACAAAACATAATTCCAGAAAAATATGACGAAAAGCTAAAAAAAAGTGAGAGAAAAAGTACACAATACCGAAAAATAATATCGGGGCAAAAATTTAGGAAGTACAGGCCGAATGTGCGTGCGAGAGCGAGATTGTAAGTGCGACGACTACTTTCATGTCTCTGCTCTTTCTGAAGTTGATTGGGCCAGATCTCCATCAAATAAGAGATCAACCTTCGGATATTTTATATTTTTATATTTGTTTAGGGTAACTTGAACTTGGTGACGTGGAAGAGTCAACATGATAGCTCAACTCTATGATCCGAGCCTTCGTGTTAATTTGTACTAGTTATATGACATATTAAACTAATTGAATGTAGGGCGTTTTCGCCAGTCAGCTTTTTGGTTGGATCTGAATCTTTTGTGGTCCATGTTTTGGAACGAAGGAAACAATCCATATCTAGACCATTCATTGACATATTCAATGGTTCAAATTTGCTAATCAATTCTTCCCGATAAAATATTCACATCATTTAAGGGCAAAAAAAGACATCTCAAATCATGGTTACCATGATTATGGAGATAACTTTAGGACTTACCATGAAAGTGGTGATTTTGAAACTCGAGGTCATTCACCATTGAGCGGGAATTGTTTTGACTGACCACTTCTGTGACTCTGTCCCATAATTTTTCCTTTTACTATCATCGAAGCTCGTATAAGGGGGTGTTCTTCTAAATAAGCAAATGACTTTCCCGTAAAAAATGAATCAAATAGAGTCACATAAAGACGAAAATAAGCCAATTTTTTCGTCTTTATTCAAAAAAATTAGATTTCGGTCAAAATTTTTTACTTCTTAGATTCCTCTCATCGTGAGGATGCAATAATCCCAAAAAAATTGACAATAAGCCAAGTGATAAGAAAAAAATTTGAATAAGAATAAAAAATAAGCCACTTTAGTTTTTTTGTCCGAACACCCCCTAAATCTTGTAAGGACAACCGGTTCAAGGAAGGGGGGGCGCTGCTGTCCCTTAGCGGCAGTTGTGCCGCCTGTGCCCGAGTTGCGGATCCACTTCGGTCTTGCTTCAATAATAAAAAACATTCACTTCGTAGAGCTCGTCGAGTAGATCAACTATGCAAAAAATCAGCTCAATTGGATATTATTAAGTGCCTGATCGCAACACATATAACTCTTGTTCCATGGGTTACAGTGGATTTGATCCAGTGTTTCGGATCCATTCTTTTCAAGATAAAAAAGTTTCGATCAGGCACTTAATTATATCTAATTGAACTGATTTTTTGCATAATTGTTCTACTCGACGAGTTCTACGAAGTGAATACTTCTGATCATCGAAGCGAGACTGGAGTGGACCCGCAGCTCAGAGTCAACAATGCTACTTGCACATACTTTTGTGCACATATCATGCACATACATTTTTGTGGGGCCCATATCGGGGTCCCACAAAATGATCCGAATCGCTCATCTTTTTTAAAATATTTTTTGACGGGTTCCTGTAAAAAATCAGCTCCAACGGATATCGGTAAAAGCTTCATCAGAAATCGTAGGGCAAAACAGAATGATTCGCCCTACGATTTCTAATAAAACTCTTACCGATATCCGTTGGAGCTGATTTTTTACAGGAACCCGTCAAAAAATATTTTAAAAAAGATGAGCGATTCAGATCATTTTGTGGGACCCCGATATGGGCCCCACAAAAATGTATGTGCATGATATGTGCACAAAAGTATGTGTGGGAATCATTATTGATATATGAAAATGTTGGTAAAGAAGAGTTGAACTGTGTAGAGTGGTACGCGAAGTTATATCTTTTTATCACGTTGAGAGGCTCTTTACTTCTAAATATGACATGCTAATCTCAAACAAAAAATTGAACCCTTTTTCTGTCTGAAACTTAAGTGATTATAGATCATCAGAAGGCATATCTCGAATCTTAGAGTCAACTTTTAGAAAAGGGTTTTTGATATGCAATAAGTCTAGGTACATTCCTATCGATCACTCTTTTTTTACACATGCGTGGAGCTTATTTCACAATTAAATGTGTGGGGGCTGACATATATGTGAGAGAGGAGTGGTGGGAGAGTACTGGTCGGTAGGAGTGTAAGTACCATTATTGTTTGAGATGATGACTTCAATAACAAACTTAATTAATTCCGATACAGAAGAGTTGAACTCGCATAATTATATACTCTCTCTCCGCCCCATTTTGTTTGTTCATTTTTGTTATTTGTGTCGTTTTCTAAACGCTTATATCTCCAAATCTATAATGTTTTTCATAATTTTGAGAACTTTGTATTATAGACCTAATCGAGAACTATCAAATAAGATCCATATTGCATATTTTTTGAGATTCATATTGAAAAATATAAGCAATTGAAAACTGACACAAATATTAAAAAAAGACAGAGAAAATGAGACTGAGGGAGAATATTTTTTTAATCACTCTGAGAGGCTCTTCAGCTCTTAACAAAAATCAAAAATGGATTCTTATTAGCGGATGAAACTTATGTGATTAGATCAATACCAAACATATCTCGAATCCGAGTCTACTTTTAGTGAAGGGCTTTTGATATGAGGACTTCCATGACAAAATTAAATTATCATCTATTTAAGCTTCATTTCACGTTTTCAAATTAATAAGGAGAAACGAAACGATCAATTATGAGGTTGGTTTATCTTATATCAATAATGATTCCCACACATACTTTTGTGCACATATCATGCACATACATTTTTGTGGGGCCCATATCGGGGTCCCACAAAATGATCTGAATCGCTCATCTTTTTTAAAATATTTTTTGACGGGTTCCTGTAAAAAATCAGCTCCAACGGATATCGGTAAGAGTTTTATTAGAAATCGTAGGGCGAATCATTCTGTTTTGCCCTACGATTTCTGATGAAGCTTTTACCGATATCTGTTGGAGCTGATTTTTTACAGGAACCCGTCAAAAAATATTTTAAAAAAGATGAGCGATTCGGATCATTTTGTGGGACCCCGATATGGGCCCCACAAAAATGTATGTGCATGATATGTGCACAAAAGTATGTGCAAGTAGCATTGTTGTTCATATATATACCCATGTTGATCCGATGTATTTGGGGCCATTAGATTACACGGAAATTTTAATAGAAAATAAAAATTTCACATAATCAAACGGTTAAAAATCCACCAGAACAAAGATATAGAAAAATTCCGGTAGGAGCACATTAATTTACTTAACGAACCATACGTGCGAGGACCATCATGGAGGTTTTTTTTTTTTTGTTCTTCTTCTTCATCTACCGAGCCTTGTGTACCATCATGGAGATTCAAATAATTACTCTGAAGTGAGGGTAACCTTAAAATATAACTAGTTTTTTTTTTTTTCCTTGGTAATGCAGGGGGTTCTGGGTTAATTAGCTTGTGCGTACCTCGGATTAATCCCTGCAGCCCCTCCCACGGTTGTTTCACATGCCCATTAAAATAGAGTTTGTTTTAACAACATAAGTATTTAACTTTTGTTTGCCAATTCCAGGTATAAAGTTAAATTGTCTACCAATGTGTTCCACTAGATGCTGGATTATGTTCTATATACTCCAGTGTCATCTGACAAACAGCACCAAATGAGAGCATCCACCAACTAAACCCATACCTCACTCTCCACTCTCTTCTTCTTTTGGATGAGAATTTAAGAATCAGGAGCTTGTCGGGGGCAAAATTATTACTTGTTCCTGGAGCACCGCCGGCCACCATGTGGCCGGAAAGTTATTACAAAAGTGTGCGTGGCTTCCATATCACTCTTGATTGGGACTCTTCCCAATAGCTTATTGCTGTAATGGAAAGTAGTGCATGTGTTTGAAGTTGCTTTGATTGCTTATAGAGTTATGATTCTTGCCTTCGATTTGTTATCCATCAGCATCTTTGAGTTGAGAAGACTCCATTGGTTTTGTCCACTTGAGAAAAATCTTTAAAAAAAAAGTTTTACTCTTCTGCATTTTTTATGCGCTCGTAAAAGTTGTGAGGCTGACATCTCTAACATTCCCATCAGAATTAGTTTTTTCTTAAAAATTTTCATGCGAAAGCACTTGGCTTTCGCAGAAATCATTATTTATACAATAGCTTCTTATCCATTAATCCATTGTAAAAGCAAATTTTCCTTAACTTTACTAAATTTTTTTTTGGGAATAGCTTTTCTAGACGGTTATATTGACAAGGACTGTACTAATTAAACGGAGCCGGGGTGTTTGCCTAGTTGTGGAGATAACTTATAGATTATATTTCCGGTTCATTGTATCTGGATGAGACCCTCTAATTTCCAGCCAGTTATTGGCCCCTATGCGTGGTTTATGGCAGAATTGTATCACCAATTCATTTCCAGCGGTTTCGTGCATTGAATCTCCTCATTCAAAGTTGTGCATTCAAGACTGAATTTGAATTCTAGACTGTTACAAAGGGCTACCTAAGGTGTATATATTCAACATCTCGTCTTTAGAAGTGACTCACGAGTTCAAGCATACACGAATCCACTCTGATATTGTTCTTGTGTTAGAGAGAGACAGACGTAGCATTCAGTTTGCCAAGACAGCTTTCCGATAGTGTTTCGATAGCTGTGGTCTAACTGTTTTATCCTGGGAGACAGACGCCGGTCAACATCTTCACACCCAACGGTGAGGCAGTGAATCTATTTTAAGGAGACTGATTCAGGGTTCGGTGTTACATACTTCTGTATTTTTCATATTCTGTACGTACAATTTGTATTTATTATTCGTCTATCAAATTTGATGGAATTTGTACTCTGGAATTTGCCGAAAGTACCGCATTTTTCCCAACAAATTTTACTATCAAGAATAATTAAAGTGAAATCTCATGACCAAAGGTGAAATGATTTACCCATCTTTTTTTATGGAGAGCCAGTCAGTCATTGGCTTAAGGAATGGAACATTTTCATTTGGCACCAGCTTACAAGTATGTTTTTTTTTTCTTTTTTTTCTCCTGTTACCCCCTCCTTTTTTTCTAATAGCACTACTTAATTAACGTGCATTTATTCTATAAGCTTATCAAATAAAATGGAAAATCCACATTGAAATTGAAAGAAGGGTTTTCTTTTTAGAGGAGATTTGGTCAGGAAAGATGCAAAATTTTGTTACTTCAAGATCAATTACGTGTCAAATGCACGTAGTTCTATCTTTGTTTGTTTGCAAAAAAAGGACTCAGGATTGCCTCTCTTTTTCTTTTTTTCCGGAGTTTCTCTGAATTTGAAAGTATCTTTTTCACAGCCTGATAAGTCAAAATCCTCCTTACTTTTGTTACTGTTGAAGATTACGTCAATTGAAAAAATACCATTAAAGCGAACTTTAAAGGCCGTGCCAAACTACAAACAACGAAAAGAAGAGGAATTTTTTTTCTCCCTCCTTTAATAGGAATAGCAGAGATAATGAAAGCTGATCCGAAGATCGCTAGTTACTCACGATTCTTGAGCAGTAATCCTCATTAGCTACGAGCCTACGAGGTTATGGGATCAGTTCTTGTTTAGTTATGTGGTTAATAATGCATATATCTTCTTGGTTTTTTCTTAAATAGTTTAGTACGCGCGGCAGTTAATGATTTTATTATACGAGATGTAGCTCGTTCTAATATCTCAGTTCAGTTGTATTGCAATAATCAACGGATCTTGTATCAAAAAACTTTTGGTTGCGTAATTAATATGCCCTCCTTCTTAAAACCAAAACAAAGAAACTCTACCCCCTCAATAGTCTCCTTCTCGGTATTGTTGTGGGTGGTCCCTCATCACGATGTCTAGTGGACATTCTGGCGAAACTCCGGCAAAGTTCAGACAAAATGGACACCTTTAAAGACCGAAGTTCCGGCGAGTCTTGTTTCCTTTAGTGTTTGTTTGTGTTACAACTTACAAGTGGTCCCGATCAAAAATTAAAAAAAGAAGTTACAAGTGATCATTGGAATAAAATTGTTGCCCAAAAGCTTGAAAACTATGTGCTTTAATTTAAAGTTTCAAAGACAAAATGCAATTAGCTAGGCCAATGAGGTTAAGGGTCAAAAAGGTGGGATTCCACTGCAAACATAATTAACATATATACATATTAGACCACAACATGGAATTTTGCCTTTCCAAGAGTTGCGAGCTAGGGACAAGGAAAAGATAGAAAAGCAAAACCCACTACACCTACACACCCTATCCATGGAAAGCTTCTATTTTACGATCCCAACGGTCCATATTGAAGAGATTGACAAGTTGAACAACTTTGAAAGAACAAGATTAAGTGGATCAAATATTGATATCTACGTACGTTGTGGAGTGTAATTTGTTTCGATGTACAATTCTAAAATCACATTTTTCGTTCACTCTTAATTCGAGAACAATGTATTTTGGTTACCTAGTAACTTATGCCTGATTGACGTAAACTTACCGAAAAATTCTATAAAATGAACGGTTGAAATCAAAATTTTGAATCGATGATGAAACCTACTTTAATCTCACAACCCCTTAATGATTAATTGTACCCAAGGCCCAGCAGAAACAAGCCAATTAATCGTGAGCTATGGGTTCACTAATTTATACGTAAACTACAAACGTGAACATGGCTACATTGGCCTCTAGTGGTACTTTAAAGGTTGAACGATTGTGCACGGAGATCCGAATCTTTTGATGCTAAGTCCAAATAATTAACATGGGGATCTTTTGATACTCTTATTGCACCGGAAGAAAGTAGGCTCCCAAATACTTCTTAACATTCTCATTCTAATTACGAAAAAAAATGCAAAATCTTACAAAAAAAAGATATTCCTATCTGCTCTTTTTAGGTGCAACACATGAAAGTGTAGCTCTTGTATAGGTCTCGGTTTGGGATATGATGTCCTCACCCCTTGTCTTATTAATCTTTGTAACGATTTCAAAAATTAATAAATTTTTTTTACCTTTCAAAAAAGAAGAAGAGTATTGTCCTATCATACTACACCAATATATGCAAGGAATCCCTTTGTACCTACATCGGGTACAAAACTAGAATTCCACCACCTGTGGATAGTGTTACGACGAGTATGTTTAACCCCAATGAAGAACGACGAAGACTCGAACTCGAGCCTTATCCAACCAAATTTGAGCTCCCACCACTGAACTAACTTGCTAAAATCTATTTACACCAAAAGTTATGTTGTTCCTATCAAACCAGTGAGAATGAGAGAAAGGAATCATAATGGAATCCACCACTATGCGATTCAACGATCTGGACCATTCAATTTGAAAGCTTAGGTGCAAAATCATCCATGCAAATAGTCAAGGTTTTTTTGGTTGTTGAAACAGTCACATCATTTAACAATACCCGAAGGTAAAGATTACATCACAAATTACAGGAATGCACCAAATTATCTATCTATACCCAAGACACGAGTTACTACATTAAGCACATAGACTACAAACTCAAGAACACCCTGCAAAAGCAGCCGACACAAGTGTCGACATAAGAATCCCGTCCAGGGCAAGGCAGAGAGATACCAAAACGAAATCTTAGCACAAACCATTAAAACACTAAGTACAGATGTAATCACACAACAAGAGAAAGCAAGTTGATTGGACATACGTTTAGTCAAATCGTATTTCTTTACAACAATGGATGTTCAAACTCTGAAAGTACATTGTTGTTAAGATAAAGATTGTTCATATAATACTAATGTCCGATAACAGCATGGATATATGAGTTACAAATCGATATCTGCAAAATTAGAAAGGTAAATAAAATATCAAGTCATTAGAGCGCATGAAAGGTGGGGGATTCAAACCCTTGGACAAAATCGGCGGGCAAGAGCAGTTTGGTGTCCGAGCCTATTGGTCAAATCAGGTCCAAAAAAACTCAAACAACAGATTAGCAATCCACCGCAAAAATACGACAAAAAATTGGGGTACAAGATGTGAGTTTACCATAAGTGGAATGATTACTCATTGGTCCTAGAGCGCTTTAGTGAGGGTGCACCAAAGCCTTTTCTCACTATATTGGTGTGAGAGACACAAATTTTGCGGTGAAATTCGCACCAATATGTGATGAGAAGGACCTAGAGGAGGAGCACTTTTAAAACTTTTCCCCTCTTGTGGGAAACTTTGGTGATGGAAATCCTTCTCAGAATCATCACCAATCCATTATGATAGCGAATCCCTCCACATTTGGAACACTGCTCAATCAAATCCATTTTCTGATGTCTGGATCGAGGATTTCTTGATGGAAATGAAAAGAAACACGTAAAAAAAACTTCGAATTATAGCTTTAAAATATTCACTTTTGAGTTATCGAGTAAGCTGAAAAAGTTTAAATAAGTAATTGTCTACAATTTTTAGCGAACACTTTTTATTAATCTTCTTTATGCAAATAAGTTAAATAAATCCCCTTATAAATGCTAACAAACGAGCCCAAAGAAGATTTGACTCGATTATCCAATGAAAGGAGAGATAATTATTATGCCCTTTCTAAATAAACTATTTTCCTTTTCATTATTTTTTTCCCATCTTTTGACAAATCCCACTACAAACAAAACATTAGCAAAAGCCTATTCAAACGCATGGCTAAAGCCTGTGATATGATTACATATATATTGGTAATGCAGGATATTTCGGGTCAGTTTACGCACCTCAGACTTATCCTTACATGCAGTCTCTTTCGTAGTCTTTTTCACTTGTTTGCACGTGGGGTGGACAGTCTAAGAGTTGCTGGCAGGGTAAATTGATCTTGTGATCTTAGGAGGGATTCGAGGGAACAAACCCTTGCTTAACAAAATATTTATAAGGAAAGAAAAACAATAGTACTTTCTGATCTCACACTAATTACGCCAGGGAAATGAGCATTGTAGGTAGGTAGTCACAGGTAACAATGATTGAATCTAATCAATTTGGGAAATCGACTCATCAAACAGTAAAAAAAGTGGAAGGTTTTCTTCCACTAGTATTTCACAAATGATTTGTTTAACAAAAGGTGCCACTTCTGTAGTTAGGGTAGAGGCTGGAAAAATAAATGGCTGTGCTTAATCAGCAACTTTTTTGCACCAGATGAGACAGGGCCAAAAAAGGATTCAACACACCCTTTTGAATACCATATGACACTTGATGATGATAAGAACAGGGTGTATGCAAAAGTAACTCTGAGATCATGGTCAAGGTCAGCAAAACAACAGAGGAAGTTTACGCCTATCGCTCACCTTTTACCGTTTCTCTCACTGCGCTCTTAATAATTACCGTCCAAAAGTGTTTTTGACGGTTTGGATACTCTTCCCTGGAAATTTTTTTTTTAAATCCGGACAATTGATTGCCGAAACGGACGGTGAGATATTGAGCGATAAAACTAAGTAGTGGGCGGCGTAGTACCGCTAACAAAACAAGGGCTCAGATGGGGTATAGCAGTGCTTTAACCAAATAACCAACAGGGAAATGATAAGAGTCGGACACCAATGCTAGACAATGGACTTATACACACTCGCCAGTCCTAAGCAAGTAGTAGGATGAGAAAAATCATGAACCCACGCATATTTGTAATCTTGATCGCTTGCAAAAAAAAAAAAAAAAAGGGTTCCCGAGTGTTTTATCATGGATTCAAACCGGCAGCTCACGCAGCATTTGAAGACCGGTAGCTCATGCAACATCCGAGTTCAACCCAAATTTGACACCTCATAGTGAGATATTGCTACACCGATCTTCACCATTGGCAAATGCTCTGGAGATCGCAGTAAACACTGCAACTAGAAAATTACAAACTACAGAAAAAAAAATTAGATGGGAGAAAACGAGGCAAAATACTCCCTTGTTAGTAAATCTCAAAATACGAAGAGAAAACTCGGCCTTGATAATTAACCAAATTCAGCACTTGAAACTAAATGTATTAAGTGATAAGCAGTTAAGTTGGTTTGATAATCATATTTCATACTGTAGTACTTAATATTTTAGGTGACTCTTAAAATGTAAGGTTAGAAAGTTACAAAAATTAAGTAGCTTAGTACCTACTTAATTTTTACTCTTGGGAGTACTTGTGTATCATCCCTTCCTTCACCACCACCACCAGCCAAGTCCATCACTGTCACCGCCACTACCACCACTACTACAACCACTGTCACCACCATCAATATGCCACTACTGTCACCTCTACCACCACACCATTACTCCATCGTGTCCACCACCACCTTCCATGTGTCATGACCACTGCCACCATTACCACCACAACCATAGTTACCACTGCTTCCACGGCCACCACCCTCACCATTACTTTATCGTCACCACCACCACCATTAAATAGATTTTTACCCTACAAAATTAAGTATTCAATTCTCAGTACTTAACATTTCGTCTTCTAGCTAGCTTTCAGATTCAGTTTTATCAAACAACACCTAAGTATTTCTCTTATAGTTCTAGATGTTTTTGTTAGACTTTATCACATGTCGTTCATCTAAGCCATCTAAGTTTGATTAAGATATTCTAGAGAGTAGAGATTATTTCACGCAATCAATATTAGGCTGGAACCCTCGAAGAAATTCTAACATGGTATTAGAGCTAGGTCTTGGGTGGCCTCACCTCACGTGGTCAAGTCTCTGTCGCTCGAGTCAAATCTCTTCATCTCCTTAATTCGTACCTTCACATGCATTTGGACTACACGTGAAGGCGAGTGTTAGACTTTTCCCACATCGTTCATCTAAGCCATCCAAGATTAATTAACATATTTTAGAGGTTACTCCACCTATTGCCAATTTATTTTAGGTTAGAACCCTCGTGACTCAACCTATAATGCTCTTTTTCCCTTGTTTGCTTAGGGTGAGATCAACATTATTAGTTTTCTTTCATTTTTGTAATATGAAAAGAACTTTTCTCTTATTGTGTGATGACTCAATTTCACGTGACCACATATTAATCTAGTTTTTTCTTGCGTAATTAGGGTGAGATCAGCATTATGAGTTCTCTTCCATTATAGCATTACCACTTTTATAGTATTCGGGGTGTTTCCACTAATCAACAATTAGTTGTCTTTATTCAATTTTTTTTTGCATGTATTAGTTTTGTACCAAATTTTTATGTAATACTGATTTGTCTTGATAAGAGGAATCCGAAAAATACAATATTATAGCTTTTACACAAGTATTTTGAAAATATCCAAGAAAAAGTCGGAAAAGACAGCTTTTAAAAATCTCGTAGAACCCCTACTTGGATATGAGTGTGTGTGCAATTATATTTTTGTAAAGTTCGTGTAGTTCTAGACTTTTTGTTCACGCAAATAACAGGTATTTATAGATTTTCGAATTTTACCCCGTAAGAGTGAATGGGCCCAACATGACCAACATGACCCTATCTAAAATTAGAACAGTTCTTAGTTATTTGAAAATTTAAAAAGAGAATTGATTTTGTCACTCCCCTTTTTGTTAATGCCACTCCCCTTCTCTCACAAAATAAATTATCTCCTCACAAAATAAATCATCTAATCAAGACACAAAAGGGAGTGACATTAACAAAAAAAAGGTGTCAAAATCACTCCCTTTAAAAAAAAAAAAAAAGTAGACATGAACTCAAAACGAAAAGATAAAAAAGGAAAAGAAGCTCACACTTCACAGGCCACAAGTACAGAGCCCAACAAATATGTGCCAATGGACCAATGGATTAGGCAGGCTCCTTGGCTTGGTGCGTTAATTTTTATAAATTTTTAATTAACCCACTGAATAAACTACTACCCCAATTCCATTTACAGTCTTTCTTCTTCTTCTTCTCTTTCCATTTTACCTACCCCAATGGTTTTTCGTGGACAAGAGCTGCAACTTATGGGTTTACTCCAAAGATTCAAATATCGGTCGTTACATAGCGTATCGACTATTACGTAGCGGTTTTTCGATCTTTCAGTATTGCTACACTGCGCTATATCAGGGTTATCAAATAAAATTCACACCCTTATCGGTCAATTTTCACTTCGTATCACTTTTTATCCAATGTTTTACCCGCTCCATGACTGCTGCTGCCATTACCACATGATGAGGCTAAAAATTTCACACCCATGCGTTTAACATGCCTTTACTGCAGGATGTAAGGGTGAGCATGGTTCGGATTGGTTCGGTTTTATAGTAAACCAAGAACCAAACCAATACTTACGGATTATGAATTTAGCGAACCAAACCAACCCACAAAAGGCATAGAACCAAACCAATCCAAACCATTAAAGTATGGTTTGGTTTCGGTTTTAAACCATAGTTTGCTTTGAATTAAACTATTATTTTCAAAGAATATTTAAAGTACTTAAAGTTACGAAGATAAATTTAAAGAAAGTTTATATTAAAATCAATTCCATTTAAATTATCAAAATACACTAACATCAACCAACTAATTAAGAGTGGACACCACAATTGCCTCAAGCCTTGGTAGTGAAGGAATTTAGAGAAATTTAGGAATTGAGCAATGTAAGTTGACTG
Source organism: Rhododendron mucronatum var. ripense (assembly GCA_019656295.1). Classification (NCBI taxonomy): domain Eukaryota; kingdom Viridiplantae; phylum Streptophyta; class Magnoliopsida; order Ericales; family Ericaceae; genus Rhododendron; species Rhododendron mucronatum. The sequence continues at coordinate 1,031,010 of BPLT01000044.1, read as the reverse complement.
ATCTGGTGATTCCATGTGTTTTTTGTGTATGATAAATTAATAATCATAGGAAATTGGGAATGAGTTGTAATATATTGAAGTTTAGTCTAAATTATCTTGGCAGAGAAGGAAAACTAAATATTGCGGTGAATTTAATAGAATCAATAAATTAGAAAAGTAGTTGATTAAGACTCCTATATTTATTTGGTGAATCATAATTAAATTATATGTATATATATATATATAAAAATGTGTTATATGGTTCGGATCGGTTTGGAACCATAACCATGAACGTAAATCCACAAACCAAACCATATAACGCGGTTTCTAATTTTTTTTAAACCATGACCAAACCATATTACTACAAACCCGAACCAAACCTTTCGGTTTGGATTGGTTTGGACTAGATTCGCGGTTTTACGGATTTTTTGCTCACCCCTAGCAGGATGAGTTTAAACATCAAACTTATATCCCCTAAAATAGAACGACAGCAGAAACTTATGTGCACATATACAGATATGAAACCATGCGTTGTACATGGACTGTCAAAATTATAAGGGATCCGCGTGCATCAAACGGTTCCTGACCAATTTAAGTCTTGATCCATACACATAAATCTGTTTAAATAGAGGAAATTAGGAAAACTATTACTTGTGTGGCAGTGCTCTAGGGGCCTTATCTACCGCACGTTTGTGTGAGTTCCACCACCAAGTGTGTGGCTCTTACATAAATGTGAGGTGAAAAAAGCCCGTGGGGTGCCACACGGCGGTGCTCAAGAGCACTGAATATAATCTCTCTTAAATAGACTTTTCCATATGCACAAAAAGACTCTTCCACATAGAATTCAATTCTCTAGATCAAAGAATTAATCTCACCAAATGTCAAACATATCCACACCTGTTTTCCTTTGACAAATAGCTGTATGCATGCATAGGCATGCGTACTTCTAAAGGTATACATAAATAATAAATAAATAAATAAATATATGTATATGTATGTACACACACATAAATAATTAATAAATAAATATTTAATAAATATATATTTCTAACAAACTACTGTTGACTAATGTATAAAATAGATGTTGCCGAGGAGTTGGTGCACAACCACCCTTGACTTCGTAAAACCAAATCCAAAACAAGTCGTAAAAAAACAACTGGCATTGCCCAAGACCGCGTTTCCTACGTCCACCGGAAGCCCTTAAAAAGAATGCCCAGCCTTCAACTTATCGTCATCTGATTGTCTTTTGCCTGAAATTCGCATCTCCCTCAAGAAAATCAAATCTCTGTGTGTCCAAGAATCCAAGAAAAGACCCGTCGTTTTGGAATTTCTCTCCGTTTTTTTCCCAACAATGTGTCCTCTGAGGTTCATCCTGGTCTTCTTCTCGGCGATTTTGGCTGGGTATTTCGCATGGAGGGCCGTTCGTTCCTTGCCGGAAACAGATATCATGGGCTCAGACACGTCGACCGAGGAGAAAATCTCATCAAAGGACAAACAAGAAATTCATTTGAAACAGGTGGGTGCTACGAATTTTTCTTCTTCGGTGCTAGTTTGTTGTTTTGGTTTAATATCCTAACCCCCAAAAGCATTCTTGAATTCCAGATGATTCTAAATGGCTTCTGGGGATTCGTCGACATGGCCAGCGGGAAGTACTTGTGGAGGAATCTTAGAGAGATGAAGAGAGACGAAAGAGTCAAGAGCTACTAAATTTTTACATGACAGAAGGAACATGAATCTGAGCCGTAAGAAATCAATCAGATGAAATGTGGGGTTCTATCTGTTATCTTTTCTCACCCTCCTGTTGTATTTATAGGGTAAAGACTATGGGATTGTATTTACCAAGGATCATAGGATGTAGAATTGTTGACTTCATTGAGATTTCTCTTCAATAAAGGGAATCACAAACAGCATTTTTCATCCATTCGGAATCTTATAACGCGTTATAGCCTCAATCATGTTTGCAGGACAAAGCCCTTATTATCTCCAAGATTTTGCACAAATCCAAAGCAAACAAATCTTAAAAGTAATTGCATCTCTAGAAGTTTGACTTTGTGACCGAATGTCAAGGTGGAGTACGTCCCTTTTTATTGAACTACTGCAAATCCTACACTCAATAATGTCACAATCTACGAAGCACCGTCACAGTATAACTCTAATCAATTGAGATGAGCCTGATGTTTAGAAATTCTATGTTTGGAGAACGAGCGGAAAAGTAGGGATTACATCATCAAATTTTCTGAGACTATCAATACAACAATCTATGGCACCATAGAAAATTGTCGGATTATGTACAAATATCCTATAAGAAGGGCAACTTAGCACCATAATTTTAATTACACAAAAAGCAGCAGCAGCTGTAGAACGCAGCAATAACCTTAACTACGATCAGTTTGTAGCTTAATAGACATGTACAAGAGGGTAAGAAGTGCACCTTGTGGTACTGGGGCATATCTCGCAAGATTTGAGCCAACCCACATGGCTACAACTACTAGCGTGACTACACTGCTGCTGGTTTTGCCGCAAAACCAACTGGCAAATGAAAGGCACAAGGTAAGCAGAACGCCGCCACTCCCACCCAAAACCCATGCAATCACATATCCCACCTTATACCCAGCGTCCAACTTATGGTCAAGCAAAGCCATTAGACTACTAAATGTGAGTGATAATTGAGCTCCAATGGTCCGCATCAAAAACAGAGAGAGCAATGCAGATCTAAGCACTTCGATGAAGGGGCCTCTCTCTTCATTTGTGGTTTCGTCTTCGGATACCTCTTCCGCTTCATCATCAAAGGAGGAACTCTCCTCTTTGACATTGGACTTTCCTCCATATTTCTGACGCTGCATCCGCTGCCTTAGATCAGACCACCTATAGATCCTCAATTCATCCTCAAACTCATGGTGGGAACCCCAGCTTCCTCTAGATTGCCTGCTGGTATCCTCTTGAAATCTGAGTGCTCGATCATACTGATTGCGTGATCTTTCATTAGATAATATCTGTGACAGGATGGAAAAGGACAAAAACAACTGAATGAAAAAATCGAGTTTCTTTGTGCTTTTTAACCAAATTTCCCAATGATGGGAGACAAATTATGAATCCTCCAAATTCTAAGATGTTAATATCAGAAGTACTTCAAAATAGGGCTATAATACAGAAGCTCTAAGAGCATTTTTCCAAGTGGACTGTAGAATCTGGCTGAAATCCAGCGTGCCAAAATATTTTCTTGTCCTACTTCCATGAATTGGTGAATCGTAAATGAATCGGTGAACGGTGAACCGTATTTTGGTGAATCTGGCACCAAAATAAAGTAGAACAAGAAAGTATTTTGGCAAAATACCAATATCAATAAAAAAAAATTCCAAATCAATGAATCTGGCTGAAATCCATGAATTGGTGAATTGTAAATTAATTGGTGAATCCACTTAATAATTTCAGGCGAATCAATAAAATACCAATGGAATAACAAGAGGTTTCTAGTCCTTTATGATTGGCAAATTCAGAATCATGCTTTTCAGGCGTAGTTGTTAAGGACGAGAGAAGCACTGCGCAAAGATTTGTTGGGGCCTAGGCAAGAGGCGCACACCTTTTTGAAGCGAGGTGCATGAAAGCGAAAAAAATAGGAAAAACAGCATACACCAATACTATATGCCTAATACACAAAAAAAAAAAAAAAAAAAACCCATAAAAGTGTACTGTTTATGAAACATTAAAAAAACTTTTTCGTTTTCATATGCAGTATCATTACATGTACACACAAACATACACACGCACACATATATTACTAAAAACATTTAGAAAAAAGGCTTTTTCGTTTTCATATATGGTATATGTCGATTATATACGCAAAGAGAGAAGATTGACTGTGCTATTTTCATTTCTAGTGATCGAGAGAGGAGAGATTTACAATCAACTGAAGTCAAGGCTGAATGAGTGAAGGTAATACGTTTAACCTAGATTTGATCCTATGGCTGTGATTAAAATTGAAAGAGGTGCGCCTTTTCTTGCTTTTGTGCCTTTCGCACCTAGGCGAGCCTTCATTGAAGGCGCCTCGCCTGCGCTCGGTCCAGGCGTTAACCCTGAGCCTTGATGCACCTCGCGCCTTTGACAAGTATGTTTTCAGGTGAGGCAACAAACCTTTAATGAAGAGTGAATGAACTAGGCCAAGAAAGCAGGCCACTTTGGTATGCATGATGCAATACAAGGGCATGATTGCAACTTGTGTATGATTCCAAAAGTTAGCAACTCAGAATGATGATAGAAAATATGGCACTTTAAGACCCCAGCAACCATCATCTATCACAATTCATAGTGTCCCCAAGGTGTCTAAATGGGGGGGGGGGGGGGGGGGGGGGGGGGGGGGTGGGTGGGTGGGGGATTGTAACAAATAGGACACTCCTGATTTTATTTTCGGACACGTGTGCAAAAAGTGTCCGAGCTGGATAGCACCATGTGTATGACATGCTTCCAATAACATTACTTGACCTCTGGTGAAGTGCGAATATCTTGTGCATTATTTACTTTCAGGAAGTTGTAAAAGATCAATCTGGTAGAACAAAATGAGCTATCGAAATGTTAATGAGTCATATGACTCTTTCCATTGTTTATCTCATCAGACGCTAGTCCTATAATTTATTTCCCATGTTTTTTTTTTATAAATTTCCTTGCATAATTGCTATGACATGATCTAAGTGTCAATTGGCACAACTTTATCGAACAAAACATATTAATCATAAGAAAAGATATAAGGGGTAAAACACCGTTTCGGTGCGGGCCGCAAGATTCAGATACCCCTACCTAACTTCCATTTACACTCCTAGAACTCCCAGTTCTGAACAAAACCTTTGGTGTCTGAACAGTTTTGTCTACTGAAAGGAAGAATTGGAAGTTAGAAGAAATTGAAAGATAGCCAAAGCCTGGTATTTTGGAGTCGTAGCACATCTCCAAACGTATTTATTGTTCGTAGCAAAACTTACAGAGCTTCTGTAAATATACCTACCCTCTAACAACTCCGCCACACCAATCTCCTAGTGCATTTGCTGACTCAACTACTTACAGAGGAAAACGTACTTCATCATATTCTAGAACTCATAAAGTTGACCAAAGCTTCTTCAGATAGTAGATACTAATAGATAGACATCTCAGATGCTGGATACTAAACATAGAAGCATAAACAAGGTATATATATCCCCTTGTCTAGTGGGTTGCAGGAATCACTCAATAAAGAGCGCAAAATACAAGTTCCAGTCACAACCAAACCAAGGGGGTTCACCATTCTGTCCATGGTAAAAAATAAAAATGGTCACATATGAATGTGTACAGAAATTAGACAAGTCATACAAACTTTAACACTGGATACACAAAACATATAATCAACAAAATGGTACTCATCAATTAGATCTTTTAAGAGCATTTCCATAGTTGTTACAAAAATGTCAACGCCAAGCCAAGTTTAGACCGGCTATTGTCCCAAAATGCCGCAATTTCTTGATACACCTCCAATAGTGCAAACGTCAAGTCTTATGTTTTTCTCTAGAAGTCAAATATAAATGCCACTTGTGGAGCGTGATAGATAAAAGAGCACTTGCCAATGTAGGATTGTTTTAGCCGAATTTGACACAAAGCTTTGGCATTGCTATAATTGGGATAGAGAATAGAAGCCCATTGGCGAAGAATAGTTATCGCCAAATCGACTTTGGCATGGACAAAATCATTCCATTGGATAAGCTCTTAGCAAGCATGAAAGGTTTCACTTGTGGCATATACAAAATTTATAACAGCCACTGAAGATGATTCACCGCACAACACTCACTTCAGAAACTCACAAATTTCCTTTAGAACTTCCAAATTTATACTGCGCATGAAATACACAAATCGAAGGCATGAAATACAGGGCAACAAGCCAACAACTATACTTAGTTAATATTTATTTTGCAGAAGCAGAAATCAGTGAATTAAAAAACAAAATTGTAGAATCACTTACGTCATATGCAAGACGGATGTTCTTGAAAACCTCATCAGCTCGTGAATCCTTGCTAACATCAGGATGATACTGCAATCATGAAGTGAGAATACATAGATTAAAATAACTGTCAGTACCCATCCTAGTAAGTTTTTGTGTAACACACTAGAATCAGTCTCAATTAGACAACCTAAACAGTGGAAACCTATGTAGCACCGACACTCCAAAAGGGCGCCGTGTCCACGTATTGGACACGGGGACATGCGGGGAAACGTATTGGACACGCCCCGTGGCGTGTCCAATAATTTTTATTATTTTTTGATAGGGGACACGGCTGAGGACACACCAGGGACACGGCTGGGGGTCAAAATGTAATATTTTTTAAAATTTTGGGGGTTAATATGAAATTATTCAAAATATTTGGGTTAAACTGTAATTTTTCCTTTAAAAAAAAGTTATACAATTTGTGAACTTATTCATATACAATGGTTCATAATTTTATATATATATATATGTAAATATATATATTTATTATTTATTTATACACATGGCGTGTCCCCCGCCGTGTCCGTATCCCCATTTTTTTAGAATTGCCGTGTCCGTGTCCGCATCCGTGTCCGTATCCGTGTCCGTGCTACATGGGTGGAAACTGATAAGTCATTTCAAACAAAGAGAATATCTAGGTGGTGATCATATGTTCATACTGCTAACCACTCACTACGGTGAAGAGTATTCTTACAACTCACACAGGGTTACGATACGAAAACCAACAGAGGGGCTCGGGCCCATGACATCAGAGTCCTACGAGAGTGTTTGGTAAAAGCATAGATAAAGATATTCGTACCATCAGCTGTGACCTCGTAGAAAACATGGATGCATACGCACGATGAATGATTGTTCTATAAAACTCCTAAACAAATATTTGAATGGAAATGCCAAGTACGAAGAACAGTCTTTTGTGATACATATGAAAGTTCAAGTATGTTCTAGAACTCAATGATAGTACCACATTCTCGTCAAGGCCAAAGGTATCGAACACATAAAATTCCAACATTGATACATAGAGACTAGAACTAGAGCACCACTACATAAAAGGGTTTAGGATACTAACTATTAACCATAATCAGCCGTATATTTTATCACAATTTTATCCTTTTAGAGACAAAAGCACCTCTACATAGAAAGGTTAAGGATACTAATTATTACCCATTATCAGCCATATATTTATCACAATTTTATTCTTTAGCAGTTAAGAGAAGCATGTGTCAAGGTTCATTATTTTTTGGTACGTCAACATAAAAAGTTAAAGATAGCTTATATGTGAATGTCCATAAAAGTAGTGTGACATAGTTCAGAGATTCTACTACTGTAAGATGAGTAGGACTGTTACCAAGATAGAATAAATGAAGCTAAAAACAATATTCAGATGGTAATAATATCAGTTCCTATTACTATGCATCGAGGATCAGATCTGCAACACTGTACATTGAAGTACTTGAAGTTCATGGCACATTTAACAAAGCATTCAGGTTTGCAAAGGTAGCTTAGCCTAAAGATACCTTCATTAACTTTTTTTTGAACAGCAATACCTTCATTAACTTGAAATGATGAGAGTTCCATAAAAAAAATAAACTAAGAAACATTCAGGCATTATAGCACCCCAATTCACTAGATTTTACCAGTATTTCACTATTTCTCACATCATTTTTGTGATACTGTAAACTGTGCACTCTTTAGACCTCAATAAATAATTTTTTTGGACCTAACCAAGTAGTATAAATGCAAGTACCTGCAACCACCCACAAGCTACAAGCATTGGGTAAGCCAACGATTTTCGGCAGTTGAACTTAAGGCTTGGGTTCACAGTTGGTCACAGCGACAAACTTAAACAAATAGGCTACGCTCTACCCTCATGAGCAACCTCATTAGTCATTACCCAAGTCACATAAAGCACGGGCGCGTGAAAGCATCTCTCAAAAACCTCCAAAACAACTAAATTTTGTGAGTGTGAGGATTGAGAGCGCCAGCGTAGGCTATTTTGAAGGACTATGTGACTAAGGTCATCACTGTATCATGGAGAATAAATTGAACTGGTTAATACTTTACCATACCATGTGTCCATCTCTAAACTGCTTTAGGTTTAACCATTATTTCCAGTCAGATAATATAACTAATATCTAGAGCCTGTTCTCTTCTTCCAAAGCTTCTTATCATCAAAACCCCCAATATGGATAATTAGCGACAAATTCTGCTCTCTTTTTTCAATCTTCCAAGCTTAAATTTGTTTCCCTCAACTACAAAAATTCACATTAACAGGTCATACAAAGACATAGTAAGAAATCAAACAGCTACCCATAAATACATGAATAAACGTAGAGTACCTTGAGAGCGAGAAGACGATAGGCCTTCTTGATATCGCCGGAGGAAGCGCTGGGCGAGATGCCGAGGATGGCGTAGTGGCTCTTACCGCCGTTAACGGCGGCGGATGCCACAACCGGGGCCCAACGACGGCGGCGAGGGCCAACCATGAGGCTACGATTGGCGCAGGGACTGATCATGCCGCCGCCGCCGTCGACGGAGGCGGGTCCTACCCACAGGTACGACTGCATGATTGGCCTCTTCTTCTTCTTCTTCTTCACGCATTCATATGAGATTTCCACCGCTTCTCTCTCAGCCTTCACCACCACACAGAGGGACGGAGAGAGGGAGAGGTGCGTTGGAACTTGGATGATGATAAAAGTATCCAGTGCTGCGGGAGCACCCCCACTTTGTCTTCCAAGGTCCATTCCGTTTCGCTGAATCTCTAAAAAAAAATTAAGTATTTATTTATAATTTTTAAACTTAAAATAAAACAAATGTATTTACGAAAATAATTCTTTTAACTTTTTTTCATCGTTCCAAAGATCTTATCGAGAACTATCAAATAAGATCATTTTGCACAAAAAATTATTTTAGTAAGTCTATTATTTTTAAGTTTGAAATTTGTAAATAAGTACGGATTTTTTAAGAAGGCTTAGTGAAGTGAGATCATTTTTTTGGCTAAATAATTCATTTGGGTTAAACTTAACTTAAAATGAGTTGGTTTGTCATTATTTGAATTTTTTTCACATTTATTAGTTTTGCGTCAAACTTTTGTGGATTATTGATTCGTCTCAACGAGAGGAATCGAAAAAGTAAAAAATTTGTACTTCTACCGAAGTATTTTGAGAAAAAAGTGAAAAAGGTTGAATTATTTTGAGAAATAAGAGGTTATTTTTTAAAATATTTGGGTAAAAGTAAAATTTTTTACTTTTCTGATTTCTCTCGTTGAGACGAATCAATAATCCACAAAAGTTTGACGCATTTTAAGTTTGACGCATTTTAAGTTTAACGACAAACGAACTCATTTTAAGTTTAACGCATTTTACCATGTCATTTCCACTCGCAAAAAAGTTTCAGCATTTTATCATTTCGTTTTCACTAGCACAAAAGTTGTCAACAAAATTTTTTTTGCTACAGTAACTCTACTCACAAACCCATCAACTTATTCATTATCGAAAATAACTAATAACTTTTCAACCACAAATAAAAATCTACAAATTTTTCACTACCGAAAAACCCCCCAAGTTTAAAAGAACGCAGCCTTGGTAGTTGAGTTTTGTGTGGATCGGCCAAAACCCAACATCTTAAAGTGCGAATTGTGGGTCTTAAACAGATACAGATAGTAGTAACATAGCAACGCAGCTAGGAAATTTACAACTGATTTGGGTGGGATGTGCCATGCCAAGGCAGTAGTGCAACGCCAAGACGACGCTCAAAAGACTCTAATAGCAAGCTACTGTGATGAGTCCTTCCCCTAAAGAAATTAATTTAATATTATGTTAGCCGATGACCCACGTATCAGATATTAAACTGATAAGAACAAATACTACACTCGATCTTAGCCAAAAGGCCAAGAAAGGTATCATTTGATATGCTGCTTGTTTCGCCATTTATAGCACAGGTTTAGCTCACTTTTTCTGTCGGGGATCAGTGTGGGATTAAGGCACTAATCCATCTTTGCAACAAATATTACCCAGTTAATTCACAGTTCTGAATCCCTTTGGCTTATTATGCCAAAATAGGCCTTAGTTAACGAGTTTCTGAGGCAATCTGTTTATACGAAAGGGAGGGAAGAATCTTTCTCCTCCATGCATGGTTTTAAACAGTGGACGCTAGTAACATATTGGCCGCTACGTTTCAATGTTTTGTCCCTCTTATATATATTGTTATTCAAGGGCGGACCGAGGGGTGAATGAACTTGGGCGACCGCCCAACCCACTCACCGAATTTTTGTTAGAATTATGATAGTTTTTTTCCTTAAAAACTTTAAAATTACGCAAGTCGTTGGGCCAATATCATTTTGAACAATTTAACACCCTTCTCACTAAGAACTTTGAGTTTTTATAGTACTGTTTTGCTTTTGAAATTTGTAGGGGCTATCTTGAAAGTGAGTATCTTAGTAATTATGGAGTATAATCTTTTGCTAGTACTTTTACAATTTGAATTGGTAAAATTAGTATCGCCTTTCATAAGTTATAATTTTTTTAAATGCTCGCCCATTCAATCTTAAAATCATCCGTTCGTCTCTACTTCTACCCTCCAACGTACCGATGATGTTGAAATTTTGCATGCGGAGTGATTGATTCCAAATACTTGTTGACTCGATCTAATTTTTCTTTTCTTTTTTTTTTTTTTCCTTTTTTTGGGGTAGTGCAGGATTGTAGGACCGCAAAATTCGTACCTTTATATATGTGCATTTCTTTTTACGTAAACGTGTTTAATTCAATCTCCATTCTTATTGCCTCTTATGTGACTTAATACTTGTTATCATTAACATTCATAATGTCATGATTTGGGAAATGGGTTAAGTTTAGTCTTCTTCACTCGGCATCATTCGCTCATGACACTCGTTACCCCAACCTTTCATGCCAGATGCTGTCAGCAATGGAATGGAGTTCCTCCTGAGACAGTCGTCGTTAAAGTGAAAGAAGCTGGAAATGAAGAACCGATAGGGCCTTGGTTTTACAATTAGGCTCTGCCTCTTTTTTGTACTTCTTTCGTAAAACCCTAGTATTAACCGTTTTCAATTTCAAAAATATATATTCAAAGATTAAGGGGTTGTAGTGTAATTTCTATCCGTGGTATATTTATTTGATTCTTTCCGAACTTGAGTTTTTTAATTAAATGAATATCAAGAATTATACTTTTATTGAATTTTCTTTAAGTAAACGAACTGAATTTTTGGGGTATTACTAGAGTGTCTCAAGCTAGTTTACGCACACCTCAGACATCCCTACAACCGTTTTAAATGCATAGCGTGGAATGAGGTGAGCCCAAGAGTTTCTGAAAAATAAAAAAAAAATCGAATTTGAAATCTTATGAAGAAACAAATCCTTAGGTCCAAAACCAAACCACTAGGCCAACCCCTTGATATTCGTATTTGATTTTTGTGCTTCAAATATATCACCAAAATAACTAAAAAAAATAGTCAATTTATCTCCTTTCATTTTAATTTTTCCCTCTCAACGAATCTCTCGTTTAATTAGTAGTAGCATTTTTTTGGTCAAACGGAATTTCATTAGTATTTGTCTGTTTACATCAAAGGATTGTTTTTTTCTTTGTCCACATATCCAGGATATACCTTGAGCTTTCTTGATTATCAATAAATAGATTAGCTCTGAATCATCTTACAACTTTAGGAGCAGACATAAGCACAAGCATTTTTTAAAACACTCAATGAACAGTAGAGGGAGTATTTTTTGAACTGATTTGGGTGGGGTGCGCCAAGCCTAGGCAGTAGTGCAACGCCAAAGCGACACTCGAGGAACTCCAATAGCAAGCTATTGTGATGAGTCCTCCCCCTAAAAAAATTAATTTAATATCATGTGAACCGATGGCTCACGTATCAGATATTAAACTGATAAGAACAGATACTACACTTGATCTTAGCCAAAAGGCCGAGAAAGGTATGAATTGAGATGGTTCCCAGGGTGGGATTTTATATTCTCTCTTTGCCCACTTTGCCCAGGGAGGAGCAATGTGGGATAATAGCATGCCTAGTTAAGCATCTGCTTGAAAAGCACCATTGCACTATCCAGTGTCCAGTTTTTTCCCCAAGACCTCCGACCAGAATTGTTCAGACCACTTCTTCCACACATCCGTCGTCGCATGGCCCGGTGATCGAATTCAATTGGTATGCACAAGATTGATTATATTCTAGTCCGAGCAAGTGGCCCTGGGATATTTCTATTGATCGTCGAAAATGTCTAGAAGGATACAACGAACGAGTGCCCCCTTGTTTACTAAGCCGAATCGTTATGTGGTGATCACTGAATTGGTTACCAACCATTGATTGAATTGTTGCTTATGTGAGATGTGAATCCAAAACTGAAGTAGTTTTCGCTAATTGCTCAAAGTGAAAGGACACCGAGTTCCTACAATTCTGGGCAACAAGTCAAATTTGAGATAGAATCTATAAGTCTAAAAAAAAAAACATTGTTAAAGCTGTACCGAGCCGAGCTTATAAAAGAAAAAACAGCAACTGAAAAGCAGAACAAATTCATCCATAAGCATGAGCTTATATTGTAAAAACACCATACACCACATGACCCACTTCTTCTTTCCATTGAGTATGATTGCATTTGTCTTTTTTTTTGAAAGGCGGAAAATTTTCATTAATTTTAAAATTGTTATAAGACTTATAGGACAAGGAAATAACATCCATGTTCAACGGAATATTTTGCCCAATCCGAAACCCAAAACTTTGGATTGACAAGAAACCAATCAAGTAACGCTCATATGAAACAAAGCCCATCTAAACAGGCTGAAGCCCAAACACCTTATATGGGTCTAAAGATTACAGAGGCTTTCAAAGTCCCCCCTTGTCCAAGTAGAACAGCGTAGGAAGAAAGCAAGAGTTGTTTGTTTACATCAAAGGAATTTTTTTTTCCTTTGTCCACGTATCCAGGAGACCTTGAGCTTTCTCGATTATCAATAAATAGATTAGTTCTGAATCATTTTACAACTTCATGAGCAGAGCACCAGCATTTTTTAAAACACTCAATGAACAGTAGAGGGAGTATTTTTGAACTGATTTGGGTGGGGTGCGCCAGGCCTAGGCAATAGTGCAACGCCAAGGCGACGCTTGAGAAACTCCAATAGCAAGCTATTGTAATGAGTCCTCCCCCTAAAAAAATTAATTTAATATCATGTGAGCCGATGGCCCACGTATCAGATATTAAACTGATAAGAACAGATACTACACTTGATCTTAGCCAAAAGGCCGAGAAAGGTATGATTTGACAAGGCGTCCAGGGTGGGATTTTATAGTCTCTCTTTGCCCACATTGCATAAGGAAGACCCGATGTGGGAAAAAAGCATTCCCAGTTATCTGCTTGAAAAGCACTAGTGCACTATCCAGTGTCTAGTTTTTCCCCTAGACGGGTCCGACCAGAATTCCTCAGACCAATTCTTCCACACACCCGTCATTGGATGGCCCGGCGATCGAATTCAATTGGCGTACAGTGTACACACGATTGATTATATTCTATGTCCGAGCGAGTGACTCTAGGATATTTCTATTGATCGTTGAAAATGCTCAGAAGGATACAATGAACGAGTGCCCCTTGTTTACCAAGCCAAATCGTTGAATTGTTGCTTCTGAGATATGTGAATCCAAAATTGAAGTAGTTTTCACTAATTGCTCTAGCAAAGTGAAAGGAAACCGAGTTCCTACAATTCTGGGGCAACGAGTCGAATTTGAGATAGAATCTAGAAATCTACAGAAAATCTTCGTTGAAGCTGTACTGAGCTAACCTTAAAAAAGAAAAAAATCACCCATAAGCACGAGCTTGTATTGTAAAAACACCATACACCACATGACCCACTTCGTTCCATCGAGCATGATTGCATTTGTAAGTTTCATGACGTCAATTAACATTTGCAAATTGATCCAAAAATCAGATTAAACTTGTAAAAAATGGGGAAGTCATACACAAGTAATCAACTTTCAAAATGGGAAGGCAAGCTGTGATCACATAAAGACATGCTCAAGGCAATAACCTCCTATTCTGCTCAGATTACAGAGGCTTTCAAGTCCCCCTTGGCCAGCGACATCTGCGTAATTCGTTGGGATGCTCTTCATGCAGGGGATATTAAACTTAATACTGACGGTTGCTGGTACGACTTCAATGGAGTAAAGGGGTTTGGTGGAGTGTTCAGAGATTGTGATGCCAACTGGGTGATTGGATACTACAGTACTTTGAACTCTGGGTCAAGTTTAGAGGCGGAGATCTGGGCAATTAATAGGGGTTTACCATTATCCTGGAGAAAGGAATGCTCAACGTGATGATTGAATCCAACTCTAAAAATAGCTCTGAGATGGATCAATGAAAGCCCTCCAGAAGGACACCTAACCGAACTATTATTGAAGATTCAAGAATCCTTCTCAATCTAACGGGTGTGCAACTGAAGCACATTTACCATGAAGCTAAACAGACTGCAGACCGCTTGGCGCGGAACAAGCGGAGGAACTCATCCTCACTGCAAATATCCGGGCGTTGCCCACCTTAGGTTTTAGTCGGTTTAGGCTCCTGTTAGTCTCATTTTGAACTACTATATGCTCTTGTTTTGTTATATTTTCTTTCTGTTGTTGTTCTGAGTTGGGGGAAGCATTCCTTCAGCCTTCAGATACTCCCAAATCCATAGTCCCTTTCTTTAATGGGTAAAACTTAGAAGCCTCAGAATCTCATATTTCCGTCGTAACTTATATCAACCGTCGTCAATTTGGTTCGGGATGTCCGCTATTGATCTTTGTCTCCTTGATCTGGTTAATATCACCCGGTTAATTTTCTTCCTTTTTTTGGTTAATGAAGAATGTCCCGATGAACTGGACTAATCTCTCTCTCCCGGAAGCCGGGATGCTGTAGGGCGGCCAATCCAGCCATCCATTTCAGCAATGGTTGGCCCTATAACGCAGCTGTGCACTACAGAAACAACAATCCTCCCCGGACCTCCCACAGCCGATTTCATGCATCTTGCGTAGGATGAGGTGGCCCAAAAGATAAAATTGGGGCCGAGGAGAATCTATTTTACCACTAATTAGCATATCCCAGTTTCTTTGCTGTTGATCAAGCATCTCATTCCATTTTATACCTTCTCTCAAGTAGCTATTCTTGTAATCTAGGATTCTTTTAACCAAACTTTTCATGTTAATCATTTTCATTTATTTCCATCTTTTCATTGAATTTTGTAATTATATACCCATTTTGATTGATTTGAACAGTACCTTTATAACAATAGAATACACCATCTCCAGGTTCATGCTAGTTCTTACTCCAGCATGAAAGTCGATCTAGTACGACCAGCGCGGTTGTTCTTATTTCATGTTCTTCTTCCAAGCCATTCTTAGAAAGCACTCACTGAGTTACTTACGGAATCTCAAATCTCTCGACGCCGAGAATCTTTTATGTGTCCAGGTCGATCAGAGGTTCGGCTTCCTTCTCCCCCCACCTTTTAGCGTTCAGGGCCCCTGATAAAATCGACCCCGCCGAGATAAGTAGATTAACCAACAACCCCTTGGGGTTCGAGCAGGAAACTTTATTTTCTCCCACTCCCCAAAAACAATTTTCAGCATCAAAAAATTGGGTATTGAACCAAAAAAAGGAAAACAGAAAAAGGAAATAGAAATCTATTTCATCAAAAAAAATTTGGGTGAAATGTGAGAAGCTCGGTAAGCAGATTTGTCGACGGGAATAAACGACAGGCGGCCAGTAAAACTTCTCTCAATATGGATATAGCTACAGCCGTTTTGGCAAAATCAAGATATCAAGGGTATTGAACCGACCCTCCCCTTGGTACATGTAGCCTTAATTCTCAGTTTGATGAGTCAAATATTAACCAGAAATCAACTCACCATCAGTGGCGGACCCAGGAATTTGACATAGCGGGGGCACCAATTTTTTTTTTGTAACCGTAATATACGAGTTACAGTTAAGCACATTTATTCCAAAATAATTTTGGCATTCATGATAAATTAACAATTTTAAAGTATATATATGTATTTTAATAATTAGCTACTTGGGTAACCTTGCGTGCATTGACTAAATGCATGAAAACAACATTATCACATGTTCATCATCTATATTTTTATTACTAACTCTACCAGTACAGTTTTGGGAACAAAAAGCATACAAATGAAATGTGGGGTAGACTCGAACCCACAAATAATATAAAAAAACAAGGTACCTACTACCGTTTTCTAGTTCCCTTTGGGGAAAAAAAAAAAAAAAAAGACGCGCGGAGACAACTGGGTTAGAAGTTGAAAAGCAGTAGGAAACAAAACATATGTACGAATGGGGGAAGTCTCGAACCGCGCACCTCCTGGTTAGAAGGAGAGTGCTCTGCCAGTGCCACAACAAACAACTTGTTGCATACATTCAACATAAATAATATATATATAAAACCGAAATTTTTTTTTTAAAAGGGCGTGGGGGCACGTGGGGCACGTGACCACACGTGCCCTATGGTGGGTCCGCCCCTGCTCACCATTACAGAAAAATACTTTTCAAAAACCAAGAGGGAGATTACAAGATGAAACATATGAGAATCAGGGAGGGAGAGAGAGAGAGAGAGAGAGAGAGAGAGAGAGAGAGACGATATCCCGTTTGATGACCTTAGCCAACATATCCCTTGAGAGAGACGATATCCCGTTTGATGAACTTAGCCAACATATACAAGGGAGGCGACCACCTATAAACCCAACGTCGACGATTAGGGTTTGCGTATGGGGTAAAATACGCTTTATACCGCTGCACTGCTATTTGGCGTCACTAGTTTTAATTTGGACAATCCAACTCTCACGCAATCCTTCAACTTAGGCCCCTTCATCTTATGGCTCATACTCTCAATTTTTGCTCTATCATAGTTCTTAATTCTAGATCTTTACGAATTTTAATAGTTTTGATTGATCCTTCGGTTACCATAATTGTTAAATAAGCTACGCAATTGGTCCTCTGAGTTACATGTAGAGGGTAATTCATAAACTCCCAACACATTTTAATGATGAGTTCCTATGGTATCAATTTTATGGTTTTTTTAATTATAAAAAGTTGGTATAATCCCTCGCAGTTATTGATGAACTTTGGAACATGTAAAAAAACACCCCATTGGTTTTGAAGGATAAAAATCTCAATACATGCGTGTTTGTTGCAGGTTTTAAAGGTTGCTTAACACTTTTTTACAAGTTACTCCCTCCGTTCTATATTGAGAGTCCCACTACCTCTTTCGTACCATTTTTCAAATCAAAAAATCAACTCTTTCGGTGCATTATTTTTTAAATTTTTTCGCACCGTATTAAAGATCTCGATTAGTACTTTAATTTGGTGCGAAAATTTTCAAAAAATTATACACGGAAGTAGTTGATTTTTTGATTTGAAAAATGGCACGACTTTTTATGGTGGACCGTCAATTTGGAACGAAGGGAGTAATAGTTTATGACAGTGAATTTACGAAAAGTTTATTGTTTGAGGAATGCTACGTACCTATTATTCATGCCCGTAAACAACCTATAATATTAACACTTTGGGTCTTTCACCTCACCCTTTCTTAGGTCCCTCCTTTTTTTCCCTCCTTTGGTGAAGTACCAAAGTGTTATAATTATTGGTTGTTTTATGGGTTTGAATTATGGGTACCTAGCATTTTTGTTATTGTTTATAGCTTATATATGAGGTAAAATAGCTTAAATAAAGCCGAAATAACTTTATTACTAAAAAGCAAAGGCCATGAATGTTCTTTGTTCTACTTATAGATCAACAATTTTTTTTTTTTTTTTTGGAAAAAAATTTGTTTTGATTCCAATTTTGAAGTAAACTGCAAAGATGAGTCGCGTAGTCATGAATCATGGTTTTTTTTTTTTCTTTTCAGGTATACTATCCCGTCACTTCGTCAGGTAGTTAGGGAGTATTACATGTTACACATCTCTATCAGTATGGGTGAATCATGGTATATAAATGCCATCGGCCCATCAGCATACTTTTCCTCCTAGGCCCAAAACAGTTTTCCCCATTAGATTGTAGCCATACATTCATTTTGAGGAAATTGAAACATATATTCATAAACGAAACACCTGACAAGGACACAAAAAGTCCTAAAAAAAACAAGAAAAACAAACAACAATAACAAATTAAAATACATTTTATTTTTAACAAAGAGGACATCATGTAGTAACCATGTTTTGAAATTGCCAAAAATATGTAAGAACAGTTAACAGGTAGTTCTGGTACAACAGGTAAATCAATTTAAGATTCATGAATGACAACAGGTAGTCAATTAGATCATACTCATAGGACATAACATATACTGGTAGAAGGGTAATATGAGACATAAATTTTGTTATGATAACTAAAAAAATGGACCCAGTGATGCTGCCAAGCACCATGGTGCCAAGTGGCATCCGGCCGTTCATTTCGGCACGGACAGCTCGGATTGAATATGAGTGCACACAAATCTGAACCATCCATTGCTCGGTCAATATCCAAGTCGTCTAAACTTCAACATAAACTAATTCAAGCTTCCAAAACCTTCCTCACAATAGTCTTGCAAAAATGGAAGTAAGATGAAACCTTACTTCTAAAGTATATATGAAATCCTACTGATACAAAATTCCCAATGAAATATAACTCTTTCATGGGCACAACTACAAAGCTACCAGAGGAAAAGGAAATTGAGTGTGATGAGTGGAGATCATATGGTACAACAAGGGTTTGCTAACGACAGGAGCTTTCCAATCCTTGTTGCCTTTTGAGTTTTGAGAGAGTACATACATATCCTAGAGTAAAATTGGGATGTCAAAAATTATCCACCAGCCAATAAATCGCTGATAAATATTACTGTTATTTGTAGTAACTAGGGTTTTCTTTGTTTCGGATAAGTGGGACACCATCTTCCCTCCATACTATTCGCTCTTCGCACAGCGCTTCTGCTACCTCAACATATAATTGATGCTCCTGGCAAAGAAATAAGGGGTATTAACATTTAACAATGCATCATACCACTTAATGATAGAATATGCAAAAGAAATATTTTAACGCAATGCCATAATAACTGAATTACTCTATAAGGTATCCCCTTTTC
This sequence comes from Rhododendron mucronatum var. ripense, assembly GCA_019656295.1. Classification (NCBI taxonomy): domain Eukaryota; kingdom Viridiplantae; phylum Streptophyta; class Magnoliopsida; order Ericales; family Ericaceae; genus Rhododendron; species Rhododendron mucronatum. The sequence continues at coordinate 1,011,923 of BPLT01000044.1, read as the reverse complement.
TTTCCCCAGCTTTGGATTGGGTTGACAATGTGTAGTAGCGGATAACATATTTGGGGATTACTTTGTGGCTTCACTCTGATTCGGTTCATACTCCATTTCTGTTTTCGTTCTTCCTTTTTTTCTTTTTTGACAAAGATAACAGATTTTGTGCATACCGATGCTCTGAACTATCAATGAAGGAAGCATGGTAATGTGCACATAAATTGAATTGGGTCTCTAGGCCTGCCATTTGGCTTTGATTTGGGAGCATGGTTCTACAACAAAACGTCCCTGTAGCTCCTTGGTTCTCGGAGGTTTAGGGGGGCCACTGTTTCAGTGGTATTCTGAGAGCAGCTACTTTGTGCATATACTGCACAATGTTAGGTCTGTCTCCAATCATCCTCTGCCCACACCCCCAATGATTGGGAACTAGATGGGTTCTGTTATGTTGTTGTTGACAAAGATAACGGATATTAAGTAAACAGAACTAGGAGGCATGCAATCATTTGTCAGTGTGGCTAGTGGCCAGATCTTGTAAAGTTAATCAGGGTGGGAAGCATTTCGTTGTGTCCACTCTTTTTCTTCAAGAGTGTTACAAACTTACAGCAATTGAAACAACTTCAGATCCATTCCATATGATGGCAGTATATAGGAAAGCTAAAGCAGCAAAATGAGGGGGGATTAACTCAAAGACCTGCTGAAGAACCCTTGCAGCCAGCTCATCCGCTGTATCATTAGTGAGTACAGGTACAACTCTTTGAGCAAGGATACGTCCTGTGTCATAGTGCTCATCAACGAAATGAATTGTCGGACCTGAATATCTGAAAGACCCCAAAGAAAACCATGTGAAAAAAGTGCACAAATAGTCGCATACTGTCGTCAATAAGAAATATATCCAGGAGGCTAAAAGAAAGGTAAATTCAGTAGTTGTGAATGCATCCAGCAGTTGTTGAAACAACAGGTATTGGACATGAAATAGAAAAGAAACAAGGTAAATGTGGTCATGATCATAATTTCAGAGCTGATCGTAAAACAGGCCGAAACATTAAATTTTCACAGTTGATTCATTGAAAACAAATAATTGAAGGACATGGAACAAACTGAGAAAATCTGACCATTAATGCCATAGAATCACAGAACTGAATTCAATGAAATAGCAAATAATTCGGAATAAGTGTTGAATGCAGAGTTATGCCAAACATTAGTTGTTAAGATGCAATGGGAGATCCTTCATGTTATATGACCAAGTGATTTCTCGACATCAAAGTTCAGTGGAACATTGCCAATATCGTTTTATTAAAGTCTCATTCATCAGAAGTCAGTAGTTGCACCCATTCAGTAGGGAACTCACAAACTCAAAAGAACCAATCACAAGATTGTTGCTTGGAAAGTCACAACAATAGGTATATATTACATCCAAAATAGTCTGGAAGACAGAGCTATTCAGCTATTTAAAATATGACACATATGCATCTCTATGAGACCCACAATGGATTAGCAGTTAGAAACACTCAAAGCCACATTAAGAATTAGAAAAGAAACAAATTGTTTTACTCAGAAGAAAAAGATTTCGTCTATCCAACACGCGGAACTGAGAATCAAGTCAAGCCGAAATAACTGAGAACCACATAATAACATTGCAGATTATCCTGAAGTACCCAACTTAAAAGGCAAAAAAGCTGCTAAAACAAAACAAAAACAATTGAACACACCTTGCTCCGGAAGCAATTACTGCTTGATGCACCTTCATACCATAATAACCTTTGCCCCCGAAAGCTGGAAGAAGTGAGGGATGAATGTTTAAGATTGATCTTGGATAGGCGCGGACTAATTCAACTGGTATAAGTTTCAAGTATCCAGCTAATAGAATGAAGTCAATCTTGTATCTCCTGTTTATGACATCACGTGGGTTAGTACAAGAAAGCATAAAATACATGGAGTAAATTGGTATGGTGACACCAAGAGGAAGGAAGGAGGATGAAGACAAAGGTATGTTGTGCTGAATTTAAACCAAGCCAAAGGTGGCTAGGATCCTTCATAAAAGGTCAAAACAGATTATGTGTGCCTCTATTAAACAAGTTTTACAGGATTACTAGGCACAAGGACATTACAACAACAGGCATGGACTAACTAGGGCTATTAAAAGAGAAGACAGGTGATGTCCAGAAAGCTTATTTAATACTTAAGATGGGCATTCACCACACTGTTTTTCAGTTAGATATTACACATTTACCACAGACGCAGAAGAAGAATCTAATCAACCTTTCCAAGAAATTAATTGCCATGTGAACACGATAATTCAGGAGAAATGCAAAACAGAAAAATTGTACCTCTAGTGGGTTAGCTATTTACATATTGCAACAGAGAGCATATTTGTGCATAGCAAATCTGAACCCCTGAGGAAGAACGTTGAATATATAAGTTCATATTGGTGCCACAAAGTTTGAATGATTTCTAGGTGAAGAATTGAGAAACTCAAGGTGTTGACTTGCGGCACTTGCCTAAGGGATTGGTCATGGGTCTGAATGTCTGATAGTTACCCTCTCTCAATAATGATATGATCATATGTTGCTTTCATCAGTTACGAGCCTTTCTTTCACATGCTGCATATTTTCATGCGGTTGAGTAATCAAGAGCTGCGGGCATTCCTTATGACAATCTATTTAGCAATGCATCAGAAAGTACGAGCTAACTAAGTACAGAAGATGATTATTGGTCAACTTGGGCAAATCATGCAAACAGGTTATCCCTATTAGACTACACATGGCTCCCACTAGACAGCAGGGTTTCTGTCATATAGTTAACTAATCTATGCTTTTTCTGCAGAGCAGTTGTGTGAAGCACAATTTAAATCATAGTCATCTGAAAGGGGTAACCTCACCTAAGAGTAGTGACAAGGTCATTGGCAGAGAGACCGTCAGGTTGTTCCTTCATTCCAGGGAATAAAATAACAGGAATGTTGTTATCCCTCGCATATTCTGCACCTCCACAACCTGAGTACATAAGTTCAAAGATTGAACGGAAACGCAAGATTCAGAGAACAATTATATGCAAGACAGAGTAACCAGATTAAAATAATTGGAAGCATGATACTTAAAGCACATAAGGAAAACTGGAAAACATAAGGGAGAGATTGGAAGCAAAAAAATTGGAGAATGGTGCAACTACGCGAGGCGAGGTAAGGATTTCTGTACAACAATATAATGTAAGTTCAGAATTTAAAGTAAATAACAGGAAGCTTGGCTCAACTCTCCTTTTCTCCCCTATTGTGTCGCATATCAGAGTATTCACAAAAAACATAAGCATAATAGTAAAGTTGCAGGGCTTATCATTTTTACCTTCATAAATTTTCCAATTATAAACAGGATTTCCTATACAAAAAAGAAATAAGTGTGCATTCCAAATAGTTCAAAATCTCTTCAGACATCGAGTTGGGAGATACTACTGATCTGTAAGACCTCCCAGCATGATTCTTTTGTAAATGACAACCATATGTTTTGGTTAGTTCAGTTGAGTTAAATAATACACGACCACAAATAGCACAAAAAGGATAGGTGAGTTCTTATTTCAAATAAAAATATATGTGAAAAAAACTGCAATAGACATTAAGGTACCCAAGTGGCCAAGTTATAAAATATTAACCTCTGGGGCTTCAAATCGGGTCATTTCCCAAAGGCCTTAGCAAATACAACCATTGCGCATATACTTCTAGGCCTCCCAAAACCATGATGTGAAGAGAAGGGCAAGATATAGTGTGATCTTATATGAAGTCGGCACTCACCAATAACAGGCATACTTCACTGAAGACAAATAAGACTAATACGAACCACTGAACCAGGACTACTTGATCCCATAGAGAATCTTGCTTGTATCAAATAGTTGCATCTAAGCAAGAAACCATTACATAATCAAAAATTAAACATGACTTGGACAGAGATACGCCTTCACATTTCCTCACATTAGTACAACTTCACATTTCCTCATATTAGTACAACATTAGTCTAGTGACAAGCAAGCATGGTCCTCTACCTTCGTGGTACTTCAGAGTTCAGAGTTCATACCCCGAACTTTGAAATAGGATAATTATTTGGTGACCAAGGCAGAAGGATAATAACTGCATATCCCTAAATCCACAAGACTAACAGAGTAAGAGTTTGTTCCAATTAGTAAACTGGTACTAATTTATCTAGATAAATTACTCTTTAGATGTACTTCCATTACATCCTATGCTCTCTAACGCCAAACTTCCGTGCAATATACGTTTCTACCCAGAAAGAGCACTAAATGTATGTGACATGGATTTCTGTATGGAGGACCATAAGACAATAATTGATTCCTGTATGCCAGTTTACTATGTTTCCCTTTGGGAGAGGTGCAAGACTAGATCTCAGTCTTCAGGGAAAAATATCCTACCCAACATGCAACCATATGGACAAATACTGCAGGCAGCACTATCCAATATAATGAATCCCTTGCCTTAAGATTAGTTGATAGAGTTGTTCTTTGATGTCTAGGAGATGCCTGACCATATGACAATTACTTACCAGATATTGGTTATTGGCTATGACAAATAACAACTAGATATCATTCCCCCTTCTTTAATCAGCTATATGCCAAATTGCCAATCCTTTACTGTAACAACGAAAAATACACCCAGCACGCAACTATAATGACTTGAACCAAGCAAATATACTTATACACAGATACTCGAGTGCAGAGAGTTGGTAGAACATGTTCTATGATGTATAGGTGATAAGACATGCATACTAGAGTACTTGAAGAGCTGCGTCTACTGAGGGCTAAAAACAAGAGAGGGCGGCGGCACCTCAAGCTTACAAGGCCAAGGGATGATCCAAGAGAAGCACCTCAAGCTTAAGGAAGTTACACTCATTAGAGTGCTCCTTATCCAAATATAGTTAGTATCAACGGATTGAGAACAAACTGCATTGTGGGATCCATGGAGTCAAGGACAACTAGGACATAGCTGAGGCCACAATTCTGAAAGTTGATTAATAGCCTCCAAGATTAGGCCAGGAATGTCATCAAAGACAACCCATAGTCAGGTGAGAAGAGTGAATTGAAACTTGACACATATCACAGGACTTAAAATTCTGAATTCCAAAAGTTACATGCATGCCATGCAAAGAAACTCCAGCACACAGTATCTTTACAAGCAGGCTTGACTGATTCCCCTTAAACTTGAGGTATAAGTACCAAATAGATAATCAACCAATCTACGGTACCAGAGCTTATTAAGACATCATCCTACACCACTTCATTTAGAACTTTTGACTCATTGACATTTGCAGGTTTATACGCAGAAGGCTTTACTTTCGTTGATGAAGAACCATCATTTTGCACTAATCCAACTACCTCAATGCTGATAATTGCCTTCGCCCGTATATCTGACACAAAATCTGTGTCCATTTCATATTTTGGTGCATTCACCCCCTCATAGACAATACCTGACAACGTTACATGATTAACATTACATGTGCAGTTTGAATTTTTTTCCAAAACATTGTAGTTAAATAAGTTCAGATTCAGCATACTAACTATGCTTCAGTAACCGAATATCTCCTGCCAACCACAATGTTCCACCAACACTTGGGGCAAAGGTGTCTGTGTTCACATGAACATTACAACTATATCTCCAAACCCATAAACTTCACCACAATATCCCAAAATCCTTATACTAAATAGCAATATATCATTGCTACTTCATATGTGTGGAAGAGTATGCAGAGTAAACCCAAAAAAAAGAACTAACAGAGAATTAGAACATTTGTAAAGCGAGTCAAATAGCATTAGACTAGTAGCTGCGTGTACCATTAGAGCAGGATAACTGTCATTAACTTTGAAACATAGGAGATAAGAGACTGTGATTAACAAAGGAAAACAATCCCAACATAATAGCATGGAGGGAGAAGATCAAAAGAAAAAAAAATGCATGGAGGGAACGAAACGTGCATCAACTTAGATTTTCCAGTATAGCCGGTTTTCATACACATGAGTAATATAAATGTACGCATACACAGATATAACTGCATTTACTAGTCCACCAGTTTGTGATGCCCAACGATCAGAAAATATGATTCCAAAAATTGTGGAAAGATAGAATTAGATGCTAAGTGGGAGATAAGATCAATACTCAGTTATGTGCTTACTACTGGAAGTATAAAGGTTGAACTTTTTTCAACAGAATCAAGTTGGGTAATGGATAATAACAATGAATTCATTCAACAAACACTGAATAAAAGAAAAAAGAGAACACTAACAACAAAAGGATCATACAACAGTTCCAAACACTGCAATTAACTGGATCAGGTCTGTGAACATACCAGGTTTGTTTGTGACCAAAACGACAATCTCTCCTTCTACCGATCCTTCAACAATGGCCTTGTGAATGGACCGGAAATTCGAACCACCACCGGAGACGAAAACCGCCAAAATTTTCTTCCTATCCCCAGATTTCTGACTCTCCGTATCACTAGAAACAGCCTCTGCCTTTTCTAAACTACTTCTACACTGAAGCTTGTATTCAAGCGAATCAAGTTTCCTAGAGAGAGAGTACAGGGTTTTGAAGGACACCTGATTTGAATAAGAGGGGACTGTGGGAAAAGATGCTTTGCTAGGGTTTTGAATTGGGTTGTTGATGATGGGGTTTGAGCAAAACCCAGAAATAAAGCTTCGAGCTTCCATTGAGTTGTTGGACGGCAGAGGACAAACGGTATCGTTTTAGAGCGGATTACGCAGTGCACTTGTGGACCTCAATTGCAAATACCGGCGCTGTTACCGGAAACGTTGAATGGCGACGGAGATATTGGGGGGCGTTGCGCTGCTCTCTTGTTGGCAGAGTTGCGACTGGGTGCTGGAACACTTTCCGTAACTTAATGCTGAAATACACTTTCCTCCCGAGGTTTTAGGTCGATGATATTAATACCCCTGACGTTCTGAAAAATTATGTCCTCGCCTGAAGTTAGTTCATAACATAATACGCATAGCAAATATACCCTTCGGAATAGAGCATCTCCACTCTCCATTACTTCAGAAAATGATTGTTAAGGGTGTGTTTGTAACTTGGAGAAACAAATGGAAAGGAAGAGAAACTCTTTTTAAAAACTTCCTTCCCATTGTTTGGTACGCAGAGAAAGAGAAGAGAGTTTAAAAAACAAGTTCAATTTTCTCTCCAATAAATTTTTCACTTTCCCTCTAATATTCCTCAACATTATTTTCCCCTCCCTTTCTCCTTCAATCCCCAAGTTCCAAACAGAGCCTACGGTTATGTGATAATAATGATTTTGTACATGTTACTAGTTAGTAGTATTAGTCAGAGAATGGATGAGTGCTCACTTAGAGCATGTCCAATGGGGTTGGAAAAACCAGTGCTATACTTATTTGTACAACTTGGTGCTCCAATGGTGATTCAAAATTGGTCGGAAAATGGAAAAGTTCTAAACTTGGTGGATGACTATAGCCATCCTTAACACCTCACCTATCCCTACTGCCATCTACCAGAAAATGAACTGGAGTTTACCTGAAGCTCGCCGGGAAATGGCCGGAATTTGCAAAGGATGCAGGAATCTGCAAAAATGCCACCGGATTGTGTAACCACGGCGTAATCAGCAACAAACGCCGGAAGAAGACTGACGATGAGATCGAGAGAAAGATGGACACACATTCATAGAGAGAGGTTGCTGTGACGGTTTCGTGGAGTGAGGGTTTGATCGTTGAGGGGTTTCACGACGGAGGGTTTGGCCAGAGAGAGGGTGTTCGATCGACGGGTTGATCAACGCTGCGTATGTGTGAGAGAGAGAGAGAGAGAGAGAGGAACGAATGGCTCTTGCAAATTTGCAATTGGCCAGAGGGGTTTCAGTTTTCACAGAGGGACGAATGGCTCTTGCAATTGGGCCAGAGGGGTGGGAGTGGTGAAACTAGGGTCCAATAACCTCTCTGATGGGTTGAATCCAAATCAACTTTTTCAATGATATTTGTTTTTGGAAAATTGATATTCATACTTTCTTTATTGTTATTTACGCTCATTTTTTTTTATTTTTTAGTATTAAAACTTGAAAGTGTATGTATTTCAACACTACAAATTAAAAAGGAAATGTGAATATTAATACTCTTGGTTTTATTCTCTCAGCTACTTTTCTTCAAGAGATGGTTGGAACATTATGCACAACATTTCATTTCTACTAACATTTCTGCGACCCACCACTCATGTGAGTGTGGGTGTAGGGGTAAGCGTCGTGTCGTGTTCATTCGTATTTGTGTCGTATCGTTTCAGGTTTCGTGTCTTTTCGGGTTCGTATCAAAACACTTGTTAAAATAATTGTGTCAAATATCTTGACACTAACCCGATCTGCTTAAACTCGTGTCATGTTCGAATTAACACTATTAAGACCCTTTTATTATTTTATATGTACACAAAATTATATACTTGTAAATATTGCGCATTAACTACTTGATTAATCCAATGATAAAAATGAAGATATTCTGAATACCATCAAAATCACAAAATGATAAAATCAACCAAATCATCACATTAAAAAAAGACCTTAAGCCGCCACAACTAGATAGATGTCTCAAAATTAAATAATTTTGTATGATTTTTTGCTAAAATAATAAAAAGCAACCAATAACTATGGAATAAGTCTGAATATAAATTTTAAACTCAAAGACCTAAATAATGAAAGAGAAATTATAAATCAGCCTATTGATTATGTTTGTTTTGGGATTTTGGTTTCGGAATTTTGGGTAATGAGTGGAGAGCGATAGATAGAGGAATGAGAGGGGTAATTAAGAGAAAATTTATTAAAGGCCGTGCACAGGAAGAGAATCCCAAACATGAAATCCCAGAATGGGAAAAAAAATTATGTATTAGGTTATATAAAAATATGCATGTCTTGTCTTATCAGAACTAATCGTGTCATGTTGTGTCATTTTGGGTTAATGTGTTGGTACGAAAAATTAAACAGTTATTAGTGTCCTTATCGAGTTACGCGAGTCAAATCCGTGTTTGACCTATTAAATTATTGTGTTGGCAGGTCATCTTATACTTGTGTTTGTGTCAAAAATTAGTCAACCCAAATCCTTTAAATTTGTATCATGTTAATGAGTCATGTCCAGAACTCCCCCTATATGGCTGTGTATTTGAGTGTGGAATTAGCAAATTTGTATTTAGATATGTTCTCATGGGTTGAACTCAATCTTTAAGTCTTGATCGATTTCGATATATATTTTCAAAGAAATGCACGATTGAAATTTGATCGCTTATTTATCCTGGGACAAATATACTTCGTTTCGTGATGAAAACTTCTCTAATTTACTTTTTTTTCATACAGCATATGATAAGCACATCAACACATATAGAATAAATAGCCCAAAGAGGAATGCTAGATACTACTAGTACAAATAAAATTTACTCGAAATTATCTAAAAAAATAATGCATGATTGAGAATTACTTTGATGATTGAACGTTCGAATTTCATGGAGACTACAAACTTAGAGTTATTGGAAGAGATGCCCAATCGTTAACTTTAAAACCATAAAATTAATTGAGATTTCATAAGCTAGTTGCCATTGATGTGGCTTGTGCTCTCAATTATCTTCATTACCAATGCGAAAGGCCAATTATTCACTGCAATCTAAAGCCGAGTATTATCCTTCTTGACGGTGACATGGTTGCTCATGTTGGAGATTTCGGTCTAGCTAGATTTCGTGCAGAGTTCACCTCTCCAAGTACAAGTAGTTCAACTGCAATTAGGGGAACCATTGGATATGCAGCTCCAGGTAGTTTAATTTGATTTAGACACTGCAAAAGGATTGAATTAACATTGGGTTTTTATCTGTCCATGTCATTCCAGATGTGGAATTCGTTATTATTTTTTATCTTGAAACAAATTACATATTCAATTGTTCGATATTCAATTTAAGTAGTTGAAATTATAACTTTGACATAGAAAAAAGAGGAGACCACCCATTACATATATATTAGTGTTTATGTACTAGTTTTATATTAGAAAAAACCAACATTGTGTACTGAAAGCAAGTTTTCTCTTTCTTTTCGTATCACTTTTGTTTATCCGAACAGTGATCCTTTTGTGTTGATGTTTGAACTTTAACGAGTTACAGAGTATGGACTGGGAAGCGAGATGTCAACATAGTTTGAAAATAGAATGTTTGCTTTTCCAAGTACTAGCTCGTAGCTTCTAAGGTCGTGCCATTTTTGTTGTGTCATTTCTGTTTTCTACCATACGTTTACATGTCGTACTCTTCTCTGTTGATATTCCACCATGCTCTTTCACTTCATAAATTCCATTTCCTTCTCCTCTTCAGGATTTGAGTTGGCATGTATAACTAGAGGACCATTGTATCTGGTCTTCACTTTGCGTGTATGCGCTTCCTTGGCTTAATTTGTGTGGTTTGGCATTTAGTTCAAAGTGTGTTGCAAGCTATTGGTGTACTGTTAACTTCTTGCTTTTTAGATATCCTTAATTTTGAAAAAATTAAGTATTTAAATTGGGCGAAAACAAATGATAGGTATCTAGCCTATGACGAACTCGCAACTTGGTTTTCCATCTGTCATATTTTTGGGACATGTATTTTGTTTCATATGCCTTTTGAGCTGAGCTACACTTTGGGAGTGGTGTTGCGAGGAGCCAATTAAAGACTTAGTTAAGTTCTGCTCAATTATGAAAAATATAAAGGACCATTATGAATAGTTAACCGTATAATGGAGGGGATTGTTTCTTGGACAATGATATGGGCTCATGCCAATTGGTTTCAATTTCAATGGAATCTATCCACTGCATGATTAGTTTACTGTTGTTATTGTTCTCAAATTTGTATTTTAGCAAGTGTTCGCATTTGGCATGGAGTTTATGGTTATTGGTTTTAGCATTCAGCAATTGTCCAGGCAGATGGCTTCTAATACTTATAGAGATGGATGTTTTGACTGCAATTATCAGGTGCATTGCTATTTGCTGTGGTGTGCATAGTCCTGATATACTCTGGGATAGCAATCTTTGGCCTTCGCTTCTACAGCTTAACCTTAATCATTTTGTATCGGATATGAATATGTTCTTGATGATATGGGTAGTTCTGAGTTTATCATTAGGGCTTTTGATTTTACGGAGTACCAACTATTATTATTTTCCTACTATGCAATTTTCCCCCCCTAATTTTCCCCCCAACCGTTTCTCTTTCGTAGAACAGTCTCTCTTGGTCATCGTCTCGGATTATCAGCGGTCTCATTCAGAGGTTCGGAACCCTCTCTCAAGAGCGAAAGGTGAAATTTACTAATCTATTTGTCTTTTTGGGTAGTGTTCATTCAATATCTTCCCAAGATTTGCTCATAGAGCCACTAACTATGATTTGGCTGTTTTTAATTGCTTTTTACACTTAGAGTGAGATGTCTTGCATTTTTTACATTTGGGACAGCACCCAAAAGGTAGATTTGTTTTGTTTTGTGTACCGATTAATGTAAATGTCTTTCAAATTGATGCACACATGAGCCAAAAAAATAAGCACCCACAATTCCGCAAAAAGGAATGCAAGGGTGGTCTGTTGGGCTAACCAATTTTCTTGAACAGGTATTTCAATTCAACCCACCAAAATCAAAGTTCAGAAAAAATATAGGAAAGATAGCTAGTAAATCGACAATGGATCTGTATAGTTGGACTTTCTCATATGATCTATAGCCTAGTTTGATTTGCTTCTCATAACACTTCTAAGCATTGTCTTACGGATTGGGGAAAAAATGAATAGGTTCCATTTGCGACATAACAGAGTAATCAACTGTAGTTTGACATATTCTTTTTGCCTTGAATCGAGAAGTCTAGATCAATGGTGTGGGTGAAGTAGTCTGCCTTTTCGATTCTCTGTTGTTGAAGTTCAATACGTGTAATATTTAGCCCACTTTATCTAATACTTCTGATTAGATACAATGAAGAAAACTATTAGGAAATTCGTGATGTTGAATGAGAGATGGCAAAACTTTCCTTGGAGATGAAGCTGACAGCTGGACAAGTTGGCTCATTGTCATAACTTGCTTTTAGAATTTTTTAAAATTCTTCTTGTTTTCTTCTTATGGGAACAATTATGATGTTTATGATTGTTGCTTTGTTGTATGGCCTAAGCTCTTGAACACGAGAAAGAAAATTGATTCATCAACTGAGGGCATTCGAGTTGCAAAGATGAGGGAAGAACAAGCAAGAAAGGTTTGTCGCTTTTAAGTTCTAACAAATTGATTAACCTTGTTAATAGTGTGTACTGATAATTAGTGGTTTGTTAATGGATTTGTGTGTGTTCTTTTAGGCAATGATCCACCGGCCTATGGGTCGACTTGAAGGTGGTGATATAAAGATATGGAGATCTAGGTATCTGTCCCGTTTCTTGATGTTTTCCTTTTCTTCTCTGTTCATTACACTTTGGCTTTTGAGTAATTGCATTTCCCGTCATTGCTAAGACGGGTGAGTCTATATACTTGTGTGTGCGGAGAGGATTGAGTGTTTTTTTAACAATTGCATTGATATGACCACGTATATCTGGATGCAGATTAAAAAAAAAAAAATTGTGTTTGGAATTGTTAGACTCGCTTGAGCATTTGCACAAGATATGTGAACCTCACATAGAACAAACACATCAAAAAATTGTGTATACGTGTGTTCGGCCATGTTCACACAAAGTATTTCTGTCCCCAAATTCTGTCTAATATATCTTCCAGTTTGCAATTCTTTCTGCTGTAAAATGTGGTAAATTAAGTAAAATGGAACAGTGGCAAAAGCTAAAATTTAGTTGTGTAAATTTTAGACATGAAATGAACACAACTAAAAGTTACTCCAACACGTAAAGAAACAAGAGGTTCAATTTGATGAGTTCGTTTACTCTTATGCGTCAGGAACTAGAAACTATGTGCTGCAGAGAATTCCACCTTAGTTAATGCATTCATTTGCTCAATTCAATATTATAGCCGCAGAATCAGAACGATGAGATTATAGGTGTGATACAGAACTATTGATGGCTTCGTAATATTTTGGTTGGATTTTGACTAAATGTGTGAAAAGGAATTAGAATTTTTTGAAGCCGAAATCTAAATTTAAGTCAAGATTTATGCAAGGAGAAGCAAAAGGTTTTTTTGGAACGGCGAAAAAGAGATTTTATTATCCTTTCAAATTGTTACAAAGATTAATAGGACAAGGAGAAAATGAATAGTCCAATATGAGACCCCATATTTTTGATTGGCAAGATGCCAACCAAGACAACACCCAATGAGAAGCAATATTTTATTTCAAATTACATGAATGAAATAGACCTGAAATGTGAGATGGTCAAATTTATTAATTCGATTATGATCCTTGTTAGATTTATAAACTCGAGTGTTTTTTCCACTTGGGTTCTTTTCGTACGTAGCTTCATATTGGAATATGGAGGCTCAAAGTGTCCCAAGGATTGTGGAAATTGAAAAGACTCAAATTTAATTGGGATGCTTCCTATTCTTTGATTTTGATAGTTTAAGACTCAACTGCAATTCGTCTAAACTTGATCTAAATGTGGGCAAGTCAAATTGTTCTTAGTTCTCAAAAATTGTTTTTGATAGTGCACCTTTTGGAATGCTTGATGACTTGTTTTGTGTGAGTGCCCGTTTCGCTTTTTTCGCAAATATTCTTTTTCAAAAAGAAGGTATTTTTAAATTTAATATAACGAAAATGAAAAATAATTTTAATTTTTTTTGCACCGTTTAAAATCTCAATGAGATTTATAAAAAAAATCTATATTGGTAGAAAAATTATTTACGTCAACACATGGCTTTTGACTTTGAAATTACTTTCTTTTTTTCATAACATTTTTTAAAAAGTGGAACGCCACCTGATTGCTTTCAATTTTGAACATGGTGCGTAAGAGAAATGACACAGTGCACTGCACTAGGTGTTTCACACTCTGTTCGTTTTGAATTTTGAAAAGATTTTTTAGAGTAATAAGTAAAAAGAAATAAAGAGATTTGATTATAGACAGTGCACAAGGGTTATAGATACCTAAAACGAACAAGCCGTGTTTTCCCTGTTCGGTTCGGTTCCGCTCTCATAGGCCGCTGTCCACCCCTTTCTCTTTTATAAGGGGCACGAAATTCACTGCCACCTGTAAACCCCATTCACTCTCTTCTCCTACCCTTGCAGACGAGACTTGCAGTTCTTTTTTGGGTAATTCGAGACTTGCAGTTTGACTACAGTTCATCACTCTCTCTCTCTCTCTCTCTCTCTCTCTCTCTCTCTCTCTCTCTCTCTCCATCCGAATGGACCTTCTCTCTCCTCTCACTCTTCCAAGTTTTCGTCACTCACTTCTCTCTCCTCTCCCTCTTTCTCCTTTTTTTTTTTTTTTGAAATATTAGTAAAAGAGTGTAAATTATGATCGATGAGGCGGAAAACCACCCATGTGGACCTCTGTCGTGCATTTTTTTGGGGTAATAAGCACGTATTTTAGGACCCTATGAGCATGTGTTCTGCTTGCAGGCACTTACGACTTATACGCTATAAGTAGATACATGAAAATGGCCTTCTCTCTCTCATTGCAGACGTTATCCCATCCCCCCCCCCCCCCCCCCCCCCCTCCTTCTGTCTCTCATTGCAGACGTTATCCCCCCCTCCTTCTCTCTCTCATTCCGTACGGAAAAACGAAGAAGCGCTTCTCTCTCTCTCTCCATCAGAATTCGGCCGTCGTGCTAGATCAACTCCGTTGACAACCTGTAAGTACTCCCGCCCTCCTCTCTCTCTCTCTCTCTAACTGTACTCCTGTCGACAACCTGTAAGAGCATATCTCCAGGAGCCTCGCTCCAGCTCAGAAACAGTACCTCGCCCAACCGGGCGAGGTTTTTCAGCCTCGCTTGGCTTGCTTTTCTCTCTCTCTCCCCGCTGCAGCATCGTCGTCGAAAGACAGATCGGAGTCGGAGAACGGTGCTGGGTTGTGGGTTTTCCGGTAGGGGGTCTTCCGATCGCCGGTGGTGCGAAACAATCGCCGGCGTCTAGAGGAAGGAAATCTGGTGATGGGTGAGAAGGGATGCGTGTGTGTGGGAGAGGCAGAGGTTTGGTGGGTTTGAGAGAGAGAGAGAGAGGGGGGTGTAACAATGCTGGAGATGCTAACTACTCCCGCCCTCCTCCGTCGGGCTTCGGCTGGAGAGCTTCGGCTGGAGTGAGGCTCCTGAAGATGCTTAATTAACCTGATCTCTCTCTCTCTATATATATATGTGCTTCATCATCGTCGGATAAGGATTCTGTCTTGCCCATTTAATTTAAAGCTTTGGACTGTAGAACAGGGATGGAGCCAGAAATTTCATTGCACAGGGGCGACCATGTATGCGAGAAAAAAAATTTTAAAAAAGAAAAAGAAACGTGCATAACAACGTGAATACATTAAAACTCAAAAATGTAAAAAATAGCAACATGACTACTCCATACTTAATTATATATGCTTTTCATAAATTATGCTCCCAAAAGAATTTAAATAAAATATGTGACCAATTTTGCAAAAAAATACTAAAATAAAATAATTAAACTAAAAAATACAAAGTATTATGGAAAATTGCAATTTCGTAATACAATGAATGTAAATAGGTAAGAGTTGCATCACTATAGTTTGAGTGCATTTTAACTAAGTTAGCTCCTACTCAACTATCAATCGACAATCAATTGCAAATTTAAAAATGAATGTTATACTTTTTTATTTGTAATCATCAACATTGTGACACATCAATTATAGGACATAGTGTACACGTAGCTTACATCTACTTTTGTGATTAATTATTTTATGTGTTAAAATTTTTAATCTTGTTGTGTCGTGCCCGTGCTTTTTTCGTGCTCGTGTTGTGCATGTGTTGTGCCCGTGCTTTTTTCGTGCTCGTGTTGTGCAGGTGTCATGGCGTGGCACTCTTAAACATGTCATGCCTATGTGGGATGCTTGTTGCGGCGACGACCTTTGCACCATACCTTCAAGATAGAAAATCAAACAACATTAAAAAAGATAAAGCGGCAAGCAATAAAAGAAATTGATTATACATTGGAAAGTTCTATTAGCATGTTTCCCCCCTTCCAAACATGGTAACACAAAAATTCAAAGTGATAAAGCTAAGATTACTACTGACAACAAAATGATAATCGTTATTAACAGTGCCACCACGGGAGTTGATAGATATTGCAAAAGTATTAACGACTTACCTCAGTTTATCTAGTAAAATGAGGCATCTTCAATTGCATTCCGCTCTTTCATATCATTAAAAATATCGATGATAAAATCGGCATCAAACCTTTTCGCATTATCCCTCTCCATGTAAGTGATTTAGAAACTTCCTAAAGTTCATCCCCCATCATGTTGTGGAGTCTAGTATTTACTCATTTCATAATTACAATTTAGATTTCACCAACATTACTCAGAGTTCTCAAAATTTCTCGCAACTGTCTTCAAAGTTTTGACGATGTGGGATTCTTGTGCCAAGAAAGAGGGAGAGAGGTCTGGTGTGCCATGGAGATTTTTTTGGCAGAGAGAAGAAAACAAATGAAACCCTCTTAACGATTAGGGATTTTGTGGGTAAAAACTGTGAGTTAAATATTTGAGTACTCATTATGTTAACCCTCACTATGTTTTGTTTTATTTAACCCATAGCGTTTACAAAGTTAACGTTGGTATCCTTGCATTTCAAAGGTTACTAACTACTTACTACCATTTGATTATTTTCCCCCAAAATACTAGAGGGGGGCGAGCTTCTATATTTTCATAGAAATTTTTTATTTTACATATAATAAGTAAAGTTTTTTTTTCTTTTTACAGGGGCGACCGCCCCTACTGGCCCCTCCCTAGCTCCATCCCTGCTGTAGAAAACTCTAAAGTGATCTCCTTTTGTTCAATTATTTAATTTTTTTTTCTCTAATACTATCTCGTACCATAGAATGAGAAATATCCTATTGCTAATTAAATTACGAAATTACCTTTCATATAAAACCTAGATTTTGTGAGGGTGTTTTTAGCATCGTAATAGTTGTAATTATCATAAATGAAAGTAATTTTTATGCTCGTGACTTAAGAATAGTATGATTTTCAGACTCTTCATTTTTCAATTTACACTCATTTTTGTCTTTATTTACATAAATTTACTTTGTTGCCTTTTAATCAATACACTTTGTAACACATCCAAAGATAATATTGTAAATTCATGTGAATAAAGACAAAATAGGAAATCTGAATTGTAAAAAGGAAAGTTTAAAATTTTTTAAAAATGTTTTTTATACTTCTGATTAGCTGTTCTCCAAGATCTGCTACCTAACATGCTAACTATTTTTCTCGGACCCTTTTCCACTATCTCTCCTAAAATCAATTGGTGTCAATTGTTCCACTAAGGCTTTTAGAACTTTTAGAAAAAGTTTTGGTTTTGTCCTTAGTTGAATTTCTTTTGCGTTTATTAGTTTTACACCAATTTTTTTTTATTTTCCAATTTGTCTCATCAAGACGAATCCGAAAACTAGAAATTTTTTACTTTGACCCAAATATTTTGGAAAATAACCACTCTTTAGCAAAAAAAGAGTAGACTTTTTTTTTTAAAACTTAAAAGTGGTTATTTCTCAAATTTTGGTTAAAAGTACAAAATTTTTACTTTTCTGATAGACGAATCAATAAGTCACAAAATTTGCCGCAAAATTAACAAACGCAAAAAAAATCAAATAAACACGAAATCAATACTTTTTCTGGAGTTTGGATTTTGAGAAATGCACTCTCTAGCTGACCATGCATATAAGTGAGAATTTTTTTTGCTAAGCTATATCAGTGAGAATTCAAGATTTCTGAAATAACTTTTCCAAAAACAGCCCATAAGTCATCAACAGATCATGGCTCAGAAACATGTTGAACTAACAACAAAAAATGAGTAGAAAGAAGAAGAAATCATATGGAAGGAAATGCAATTCTGCATGGAATCCAAGGAATTTAAAGATGATAATGTGATTTCTTTCTTCTGGATCTATTTTTGCGTTTTGATTATTGATTCTTTCACCTTCTTTTTTGGATAACAACAATCATCTCTAGTGGTGTTGTTAAAAGTTATGTGTTATATGGCATAAAATGGGTCTCTAATAATTTAAAAAATGAATGTGTTTGTTGGGAAAATTATATGATCAGGATATTTCTGCTAGAAATTAAATGCCTAAACAATAACAATAATCAACCAAGTAAGACAACTAGATATTATTAGAGAAAAGATAAGAAAAGCCTGTGGAGTGATCGAGGCACGTGATGGCACCCTCCTAAGGAATGATACACCCCCTTCTGCACGGGGTTGGATGGCATTTTTTTCCCAAGATACAACGACCTTCAAGTTTTCTTAGGTGCAACGAATCAAACTCACAAACCAATAGTTTCCCGACACTCGAAATCCAAATATCTTGTTATACCAAAAATCTATATATATGAAAGAGGATGGCTGAAAGTATTTAGTTTGGAACAGAAATCAACGGGTATCAGTGTGTAAGTTTGTAAAGCAAGAGAGAGAGTTTTTGATGGAGTTGAGCACTGTTGTATCTCTAGACAGCCAAATAACAAAACAGAGGTTTTATAGGCATTAATAAAATGTAAGTTTGTTATGCTAACAGATAGTGACCTCAAAACATTTTAACTCCAACTGTACATCCCTATAATTCCTTGTCACACCCCGCCTAGCAAATGGCACCCAAAGTGGGCCCGAGTCGGCGCGACCACGTGGCATTCCACACAGGAGACCAACCACACCTCACAATCTCTCAGAAATAAATACCCAGCAGAAGACTTATCACCTTAACATAAAATGAGTCAACGTGTAAACCAACCAACTACAATCTCGATTTACAACACTTCAGAAATTTTCATAGTTCAACATGTCCACCAACAACTTAATTACAACTAAAACAAAACAACTTCTCCCCCAACTACCTACAACAAGCTCAACCATTCACAACATTCAAGGCTAGTCCAAACACTCCTCAACACGATGACCGGTAGTGGACCCACTCTAAGTAACCTGCTACCGGGCAGACTAAAAAGGAAAGCCAGAGAGTGTGAGATATGGAAATGCTCAACATAATACCACAATATCCGAAAGAATATCAACATGACTACACATCACCAACGTAACACGAAACACTCAAAATGTGTACAATATTTATAACCAAATTGTCCACCCAATTGAGCAGTAATATTCAATGCATAACAATATGAATATAATCATATCACATGCAGTGACACGTCTTCCACATCCCATGTACCCAAGGCATCGTGTCCCACACACTATATTTCCATTCACCGTTAATTAGACGGCACGGCTCTCGACATGGTGTGACTCACTTCACAATCCTTAAGCGGGTACAATCAACACAACAACATGCATATCAATAACTAAACCCCGGTTAGCATGATATACATCCTCCAATCATCCATATCATCATGCAGGCATATCAACAGCTAAATCACCAATTAACATGATATACACTCACTACTACAACAATATCACATCAAAGATAACCATATCGAAAGCTAACTACGGTTAGCAAAATATACACTCACCACCATAGCAATATATTATATTAAGGAGAACCATATCAAACACACTCACCTTTGTATCGACCGAGGTACGCCAAACTTATGGTTTCGGCACCTCCCAAACGACGACTTGAGACCTAGCCACAAGCTAACCATATCAGTTTATTGAATGCTTAAACATCAAAACTAACTCCTAACAACAATCTATAACATCAACAATAGATTAACGATGCTTAACGCATACAAGCATATCCATCTCAAAGGTTTAAAAGTGTCTCTAAACAAGTGTAGCTCTCAAACACCACATGAACCCTATATTTGGTTTGAAATCTACTACTAGCCTGTCGTATTCTACCTATAACTTTTTATAGGTTTAAAACCAGATCATGAAATCACCACCATTAGAAAGTATACTTCCGGTACATGAATTTTGACATAAAATTTGTTAAAAACGGAGTCCGGATGACAAAATTATGCTTGTTCAAAGTTACACAAAAATCTGTCCAAAATCATGGTGGGTCGGGAGATGGTTTGGGGAGGGATGGAGGAGAGAGAAGAGAGGAGATGGAGGCAGGGTGGGTCGGTGGTGGTAGAGCGCTGGCGGGATGCGTCGGTGGTGGTGGGTCGGATTAGGAGAGAGCTCTAGTTTGGGCGGCAATGGGAGAGAGAGAAGACAGGAGAGGAGGAAAATGCGTGTTTCAATTTTTCTAGTCGAATTTGGAGAGAGCTCTAGTTTGGGCGGCAAAGGGGGAGAGAAGACAGAAGTGGAGAAAAAAACGTGTTTCAATTTTTCCAGTTTCTGTTCAAAATTTTTTTTTTCCAGTTTGTTTTCTTCTGTTTTTTATTTACTGGAGGGGCCATGTCGTAACTGTATTGTAGGAGTAATTTAATGTTCAAAAATGCTACTTACAGAATAATTCAAACACAACATCAAAAATAACTTCTCACATGCATGTGGACCCCATACATACTTCTATGTATGGGTCCAACATGTAGCATTTTCGAAAGGCGAATAAATACATGTCCGCTTTTTTCGTGTTCTTTTCCTTTCATTTTTTAAATGGGAAATTTTAGGTTTTAAAAATTTTAAATTCTGGGAAATTAGGATTTGATATTTGAAGGTTGGAGAGTAGCGACTACATTTGCATAGAATATTTTCATAAATAAATAATGAAATAAATACCTAAATTATTTTCCTTGCAATATTTATTTGTTGTTTTGCGCGTAAAAGATTGAAAAAAAACCCTCCTTCTAGTTCTACGACAACGGTGGAATGACACCACTCAATAGTATCGACTAAAAAATATATATGAACTAACGGAACAGTACAAAAAATACGCAAACCAAATTTTCCAAAAGTGAAAATAAAAAAAACAAAATCAATGGTGGAAGAGAGCACAATACTAAAAGTGAAGGAGAAATAAAAATATATGGAATTATTAGAAACATAGGCAAGAAGAAATGGAGAGGGAAAATAGGATACCCACGTCTCTCTCTCTCCTCCCACGTCCCTCTCTTCCTCTTCCCCTCTCCCCAGTCTCGTACCTCCTCCTTTTCTTTTTCCGTTATCATAATTTAAAAAATCAAAATTCTAAAAAATTAGACTTGATGGTTTGGAGGCTTTTGTGGTATACTGTTTTCCAGGCCAAGGATGCTGATGCCGCCGCCGCCGCCGCCGATGTTGATGACACGAATGATGCCAATGAGGCTGCACATGTAAGGATTCTCCCTACTTAAGTTGTTTTGATTCAACTCTGTATTAAAGATCAATGATTTTAATTTCTGACCACGGGTAGTTTAATGCACCATAAAAAATGGTTTTTGAATTGGACATTTTCGGTGTAGGAAAAATCCATACAGCTCTAATTTTTTGGGTGACACCAAAGGATGCGCTCCCTTTATTTATTAGAATCTGTTTTTGTTCCACTAGCATTACCAAAATACTTTCCCCAAGTGCTTTCCTTTCCATACACTTACTTATCCGACTATACCAGAATGGCTTTTATTGTTTTTTTTTTAAGTGAACCAATGCTTCTCTTTGAAGATTGTAAAATTCAATTTTTAATAAATAAAAACGATAAATAAAACTATACTTTTTTGTTTTTGTTTGTTTAATTCATAATAATAGATATAAGTGTTCTGTGGATACATCGAACACGCAATAATTGATGCAAGCTAGTATTGGTGTCATTTTTTTGCACCAAAAGACATTTGTTTGAAAAAAAAAATTGGGGTACCATGTAACGGTGGTCCCGTGCATCGAACGGGCACCACGCTAGTTGATAAAAAGATAGTATAATATTTTTTAGGGCAAATTTTCGTAGTAGTCCCTGTAGTTTTACGGTTGTCTCACTTTCGTCCCTCTAGTTTCAAAGTGCTCGAATTTCGTCCCTGTAGTTTGTTTTACGTTCCAAATTGGTAAAATCGTTAACACCGTTAACGAAACTAACGGAAAAAAAATAAAGTGTTCCAATTTTCAATCCGTTTGAACCGGTGCGAAGATCTTATTTTTTTGATCATTTTATTCTAAATGGTCGTAATGAATTTTTGACTCTAAGGCCTTTCAATGAGTACCCTAAGAGAGCCCTGAAACTAAATAAGGAGTCTTCGGGTGCTCGTTGAAAGGCCTTAGAGCCAAAAATTCATTACGACCATTTAGGATAAAATGATCAAAAAAATAAGATCTTCGCACCGGTTCAAACGGATTGAAAATTGGAACACTTTTTTTTTTTTCTGTTAGTTTCGTTAACGGTGTTAACGATTTTACCAATTTGGAACGTAAAACAAACTACAGGGACGAAATTCGAGCACTTTGAAACTAGAGGGACGAAAGTGAGACAACCGTAAAACTACAGGGACTACTACGAAAATTTGCCCTATTTTTTATGATCTTGTGTTCGATGCACGCTAGTTTTGTTCTCATTTTATGAACTAAAAGATACATGTGTATGAAAAATAAATTTGTAGCACGCATAGAATAATTTTCCCACATTTCTCTCCCTCCATCTCCCACGTTTACCTCTCCCAATTACTCTCTCATAAATAAAAAAAATTGCCCGCTAGTTGATGAAAAAGATAGTTCAATTTTTCATGGCCCAATGCTCGGTTGCATTTTTTCTTTTATTTCTACGGATAACATAAATCTTATATTTTGAAAATGTAAAATAAACAAAACAAATACAAAATCGAAAATGTATGATATCAATATGTAATAGTAAAATTTATTGCACATGGTACAAGCTTTTGTTACACCAGAATTTTGACACCAACAAAAACAGTTTTGGCATTATCAATTTCCAATTTATTTCCTAAAATCTCTTCTCTCTAATCGCCATAGAATCACAGACAATTTAGACAACCCCATTCCTCACGTTCTCTCTCGCTCGCGCACACACACCACGTCACTCTCTCATATTTTAAAAAAAGAAATCTCAAAATTTTAGAAATTTAGGATAGAGGTTTTGGAGGCTATTGAGGGCTTAATACATTTCTATAATGCCTGTTGTGCCCATTTGATGCATGGAGCTAAACAAAAGTTCAAGATATGTTTTTTTTTTTTTTTTTTTCCGTTTTCGTGCATTGAACGAGCACAACGCTAGTTTAAAATTGTATATCTATACCCACTTATATTACTTAGTCACTTTCAAATAATCAATTAGGTATGGAAAAACAGCCTAATTGAAAGGAAACCCACCAAATTCGAAATTGTTACCCCTGGAAACCCATAACACTACCGGCACAAAATTAGTGAGAATTAAATTTGGTAACATTACACTTTCAGTGAGATGTGGGAATATTAGAGACAAAAAAGTGGAAGAATAGAAACAGTGGGTAGAAATTGCATGGTGAGAGTTAAATAGTGAAAGGAAAGGAAAAGTGGGGAGAATGGTGGCTGGTGAACGTGGGTGAGGTGTTTTTTTTCAAATTCATTTGTCAGTCTGTGTACGTGGGTGGCTTGTGATCAACGTGGGTGAGGTTTTTTTTTTTTTAAATTCGTTTGTCAATCTGTGTACGTGGGTGGCTTGTGAACGCGGGTGGGTTTTTTTTCCTTCTCAAAATTAGCCAGAGTGTGAACGCTTTTGGACACCTAGAAAATTAGGAGAGGGAATTTGAAGGGTTTGAAAGCTCACATACATTTCTATAGGATATTGATAGAGATAGATAGATGATAGATAAATGATGTTGCTGTGCTAATGAATTGAGCTTGAAAAATATGATTTGTGATCTCACAATATTATCTACCCACCAATGCATCTCACGTTGTTGGACCGATCTCATACTTTTTCTGTTTTTACCATCAGAACCCTTAAATGGATCTAGAACTCCATGCATCTCTCTCTCTCTCTCTCTCTCTCTCTCTCTCTACATTTGATGATTGTTTAAATTTAATGTTTTTCAGGGTTCCAATGTTGAAGTGCAGAATTCAACTGAGCGCGGTAAACAAAGTTGTCAACATGAACTCAAACAAA
Source organism: Rhododendron mucronatum var. ripense (assembly GCA_019656295.1). Lineage (NCBI taxonomy): Eukaryota > Viridiplantae > Streptophyta > Magnoliopsida > Ericales > Ericaceae > Rhododendron > Rhododendron mucronatum. The sequence continues at coordinate 987,920 of BPLT01000044.1, read as the reverse complement.
ATGAAGAAATAGAAATTTTATGTCGCCTCTGTGGCGTCGTATTCACTGAGATAAGGGATGTCCTGCCAACCTTTGTAAGTTGAATTTGAACAGCTTGACAGTGAAACATTGCATACAACTTAAGCATGTTGGATTATATTTGCATAAAATACTTCTTAAGACAAGCTAATACTTGAGTGCAGGCATCTTCGAGCAGCAAGGGAAAGCAATTGAAGAAGAGGAAGCTTTACCGATAGTCAAGCATGATCTAAAATTTCCATGAAGGCTCTGTTTTAGTTGTTCTTCCGATTACGTCTCTTAGTCTGACCCTGTTTGTTTTCGGATTGCATCTGATTCTCGTCTGCTATATGTTTGTTTTCGGATTGCATCTAATTCCACGAAGGCTCTGTTTTAGTTGTTCTTCCTATCACTTATTGAAAGCTTCATTTCCCCGTTGAGTTTCCCGGTAAGCATACTGGTAATTAGGTTACACTTTTCGTTTTCCCCTCTTTTGGCACGAAATTCCCTTTACAAATTTCCGTTTACTTTGACCAAAACCAAAGCCGAAGCGGTTTCAAGTTGGTTCTCTTTCAAAATCCTCAATCAAACCGGAACATCTTCCGTTTGTCCAAAAAAAAAAAAAAGTTCAAACCGGATCAGTTGCTCTGGAAAACCAAACCAAACCAATATTTTCGGCCGATTTTTTGGTCGGTTCGATTTTTGCATTTTTTTCCTTCTTTTTTTTTTTATTTTTTTATTTATAATTCAGCTAGTGGCACATACATATGCACACATAGACACTGGATTGGAGCCCAATTTTTAGAACATAATTGTGTTCCAAAGTACATAAAACGGTATTCAATCAATATTGTTTTTGGCGTGGTGTTTCTGATGAATGTTTCGTCGAGGTCTATAAGTTAGTTAAATGGTCCCGATTATCAAAAAGAACCCAAAATATGCCCATAAAATGGTCCGAATGAACAGCCGAATCCAGATCGGATCTTCCTCCTCATAAGAAGTTCAAACTAGTTCAATCAATAACGAATGACGCTCCAGCTGATCTGCTTAACTTTTAGCCTAAGCCTAATCACGTGACTCAAAAAGTTGATCTCAAGTTATACAGTAGCTGATTGGCCTTACATCATCTTCCACTCAAGGATTTCGTTAACTCCCCGATGTGAGATGTCACAATCTCTCCACCTTGGTTGCAATGTCCCCGTTGCACCACACGATCCATCACTTTCACTCACCAAGTGATGTAGGACAAGTACCCACCTAAGCATGACAAACACCTCAAGCTCGTCTCATGTGAGACCCACTTAAGCACGACAAGCATCTCAAGCTTCTCACTTGTCGGGCCCACCCCAAGCACGTCTCCTCATGGGACCTGCTCTACACTTCCGGTTGGTGCAAGCTCTGATACCACTTGTCACAACCCACTCTAGCTGATCTATTCTTAGTCCAATCAAATGACCCAAAAGATTAATCTCAAGTTATATTATAGCTGGTCGGACTTTCATTATAATCCACTCAAAGATTTCGTAACTCCCGGCGTGGGATGTTACAATAGACCGAGGCTTCAGTACTATAGGCGGCTATAGAAGGAGTCATGATGATCCTTTTGTGGTTCATCACACGCAAAATATGATCCATTGAAAACTTTACAGACAAAGTATATTTTTTATCCATTGAAAACCTTCTAGACAAAGTATATTTCGTATATTTCTTGCAAGAAAATTAGGCAGCAAGACTCCAACCGTACATGCCTTTTGTGCCAACTATAACTTGATCAAGTATTTATTGATATAGTGTACATAAAGTCGGTATATCTAGACCTACAAAATTTAGGACATAGATTCGTCAAATATGCCTAGCCTGGATTTCATCTTATGTGACCACATAAAGAATCTGTTCTTGTGGGGCTATGTGTCATCTGATAATAACCAAAACAAGAAAAACCAGCAATGCACACTTGAAATTGCCATAAACGAACTCTTTTACAGATTAATTTTTCGGCATACGATGCGATTCATTGAGTTCTTTATCTGGATAATTTTCTTGCTTAAATCACATTGATGAATAATATTGGTTAATGCATCTTCCTTGCCCTGTGCTTGCACAACAGAAAGAGTAGAAATGATGGTGGACAACATCCCAGGCCTATCTCCATTCCGTTTATCTGACCTTCCAGGCATCTTTCACCTTCAGAACCAAACACTCTTGCAAAGTGTCGTTGAACTGGTCTCCAAAGTTCCCCGAACACAATTATCTCTTGTTCAACTCCGTTTTTGAGCTGGAGCCTTCGGTCATTGACGCTTTGCAAGCCACATTCCCGTTCCCCGTCTACTCTCTTGGCTCCCTCATACCTTACTTCAATCTGCAGTACCACAATTCCTCTCGCCCCACCGCCCCAAACGGTGTCGACTACCTCAAATGGCTAGACTCTCCGCCTCAGAGTTCCGTTTTGTACGTTTCGCTGGGAAATTTTCTTTCCGTATGAAGTGCCCCGATGGATGAAATCGCAGCTGGCCTGCATAGCAACGGCGTGAAGTACTTGTTGGTGGCGCGTGACAAGGCGTCGAGCGTGAAGGAATCCGTTTGCGGTGGTTTGGGAATGGTGGTGCCTTGGTGAGACTAGTTGAAGGTGCTATGCCATCCGTCGATCAGAGGATTTTTTACTCACTGCGGATGAAATTCAACTGTGGAAAGTTTTTTTGCGGGGTTACCGTTGCTTGCTTATCCAATTGCAATGGATCAAGTCCCAATAAGTAAATTGGTTGCGGAAGATTGGAAGATCGGGTGGAAGGCGAAGGGGGCAACTGGTGATTTGGTGAGGGGAGAGGAAATCGTTGACCTTGTGCGGAGGTTTATGGATTCAAAAAATGTTGGTAGGAAAGAGCAAGAAAAATCCGAGAGACTCGTCGACAAGTTATTGGAAAAGGAGGATCATCTGAGAAGAACTTCGAAGCTTTCATGAAAGATGTCTCCAAATGAGTAGACAATGTATTGGTAACAATTATTTTGCCGATGGACAAGAATTAATCGGGTTTATGTCAATGATCTCATAGTTAGATGAAAAGGAGGGGAAAAAAAAAGGGGGTCTGGAGTTCTAGAGAGTTGGCCCTGTTCCACTAAAATTCTTATTTTGTAAGCACTTATTTCATTCCGATCCTACATGTAACGGTGACCTTGAATGTTGATTTTGTGATTAATCTTAAGAGTCTTGGGAGCTTTTAATCATTATTGCGTGGATGGAGAAATAGACCTCCTGCTGCCTGCTGCTCCAAAGGCTCCACTCCACATATACTCAGATATCAATGCATGAAGAAGCGGGCAATTTCCAATTCCAAAAATTTTGAAAAAAAGAGGTTTTTTGAACTGGAAAACCTAAGAACTGCGGAAATATTTTTTCTCAGAGATAGAAAAACAGCTCAATGAAGAAAACAGATTGGCGTCGGTTGAAGATATCTAAACTACCAAAAATTACCATCCCAAACATTAGTTGTTAAGATGCAACGGGAGATCCTTCATGTTATACGACCAAGTGATTTCTCGACATCAAAGTTCAGTGGAACATTGCCAATATCGTTTTATTAAAGTCTCATTCATCAGAAGTCAGTAGTTGCACCCATTCAGTAGAGGGAACCCACAAACTCAAAAGAACCAATCACAAGATTGTTGCTTGGAAAGTCACAACAAAAGGTATATGTTACATCCAAAATAGTCTGGAAGACAGAGCTATTCAGCTATTTAAAGTATGACACATATGCATCTCTATGAGACCCACAATGGATTATCAGTTAGAAACACTCAAAGCCACATTAAGAATTAGAAAAGAAACAAATTGTTTTACTCAGAAGAAAAAGATTTCGTCTATACAACACGCGGAACTGAGAATCAAGTCATGCCGAAATAACTGAGAACCACATAATAACATTGCAGATTATCCTGAAGTACCCAACTTAAAAGGCAAAAAAGCTGCTAAAACAAAACAAAAACAATTGAACACACCTTGCTCCGGAAGCAATTACTGCTTGATGCACCTTCATACCATAATAACCTTTGCCCCCGAAAGCTGGAAGAAGTGAGGGATGAATGTTTAAGATTGATCTTGGATAGGCGCGGACTAATTAAACTGGTATAAGTTTCAAGTATCCAGCTAATAGAATGAAGTCAATCTTGTATCTCCTGTTTATGACATCACGTGGGTTAGTACAAGAAAGCATAAAATACATGGAGTAAATTGGTATGGTGACACCAAGAGGAAGGAAGGAGGATGAAGACAAAGGTATGTTGTGCTGAATTTAAACCAAGCCAAAGGTGGCTAGGATCCTTCATAAAAGGTCAAAACAGATTATGTGTGCCTCTATTAAACAAGTTTTACAGGATTACTAAGCACAAGGACATTACAACAACAGGCATGGACTAACTAGGGCTATTAAAAGAGAAGACAGGTGATGTCCAGAAAGCTTATTTAATACTTAAGATGGGCATTCACCACACTGTTTTTCAGTTAGATATTACACATTTACCACAGACGCAGAAGAAGAATCTAATCAACCTTTCCAAGAAATTAATTGCCATGTGAACACGATAATTCAGGAGAAATGCAAAACAGAAAAATTGTACCTCTAGTGGGTTAGCTATTTACATATTGCAACAGAGAGCATATTTGTGCATAGCAAATCTGAACCCCTGAGGAAGAACGTTGAATATATAAGTTCATATTGGTGCCACAAAGTTTGAATGATTTCTAGGTGAAGAATTGAGAAACTCAAGGTGTTGACTTGCGGCACTTGCCTAAGGGATTGGTCATGGGTCTGAATGTCTGATAGTTACCCTATCTCAATAATGATATGATCATATGTTGCTTTCATCAGTTACGAGCGTTTCTTTCACATGCTGCATATTTTCATGCGGTTGAGTAATCAAGAGCTGCGGGCATTCCTTATGACAATCTATTTAGCAATGCATCAGAAAGTACGAGCTAACTAAGTACAGAATATGATTATTGGTCAACTTGAGCAAATCATGCAAACAGGTTATCCCTATTAGACTACACATGGCTCCCACTAGACAGCAGGGTTTCTGTCATATAGTTAACTAATCTATGCCTTTTCTGCAGAGCAGTTGTGTGAAGCACAATTTAAATCATAGTCATCTGAAAGGGGTAACCTCACCTAAGAGTAGTGACAAGGTCATTGGCAGAGAGACCATCAGGTTGTTCCTTCATTCCAGGGAATAAAATAACAGGAATGTTGTTATCCCTCGCATATTCTGCACGTCCACAACCTGAGTACATAAGTTCAAAGAGTGAACGGAAACGCAAGATTCAGAGAACAATTCTATGCAAGACAAAGTAACCAGATTAAAATCTTTGGAAGCATGATACTTAAAGCACATAAGGAAAACTGGAAAACATAAGAGAGAGATTGGAAGCAAAAAAATTGGAGAATGGTGTAACTATGCGAGGCGAGGTAAGGCTTTCTGTACAACAATATAATGTAAGTTCAGAATTTAAAGTAAATAAGAGGAAGCTTGGCTCAACTCTCCTTTTCTCCCCTATTGTGTCGCATATCAGAGTATTCACAAAAAACATAAGCATAATAGTAAAGTTGCAGGGCTTATCATTTTTACCTTAAAAAATTTTCCAATTATAAACAGGATTTCCAATACACAAAAGAAATAAGTATGCATTCCAAATAGTTCAAAATCTCTTCAGACATCGAGTTGGGAGATACGACTGATCTGTAAGACCTCCCAGCATGATTCTTTTGTAAATGACAACCCTATGTTTTGGTTAGTTCAGTTGAGTTAAATAATACGCGACCACAAATAGCACAAAAAGGATAGGTGAGTTCTTATTTCAAATAAAAATATATGTGAAAAAAACTGCAATAGACATTAAGGTACCCAAGTGGCCAAGTTATAAAATATTAACCTCTGGGGATTCAAATCAAGTCATTTCCCCAAGGCCTTAGCAAATACAACCATTGCGCATATACTTCTAGGCCTCCCAAAACCATGATGTGAAGAGAAGGGTAAGATATAGTGTGATCTTATATGAAGTCGCCACTCACCAATAACTGGCCGACTTCACTGAAGACAAATAAGACTAATACGAACCACTGAACCAGGACTACTTGATCCCATAGAGAATCTTGCTTGTATCAAATAGTTGCATCTGAGCAAGAAACCATTACATAATCAAAAATTAAACATGACTTGGACAGAGATACGCCTTCACATTTCCTCACATTAGTACAACTTCACATTTCCTCATATTAGTACAACATTAGTCTAGTGACAAGCAAGCATGGTCCTCTACCCTCGTGGTACTTCAGAGTTCAGAGTTCATACCCCAAACTTTGAAATAGGATAATTATTTGGTGACCAAGGCAGAAGGATAATAACTGCATATCGCTAAATCCACAAGACTAACAGAGTAAGAGTTTGTTCCAATTAGTAAACTGGTACTAATTTATCTAGATAAATTACTCTTTAGATGTACTTCCATTACATCCTATGCTCTCTAACGCCTAACTTCCGTGCAATATACGTTTCTACCCAGAAAGAGCACTAAATGTATGTGACATGGATTTCTGTATGGAGGACCATAAGACAATAATTGATTCCTGTAGGCCAGTTTACTATGTTTCCCTTTGGGAGAGGTGCAAGACTAGATCTCAGTCTTCAGGGAAAAATATCCTACCGAACATGCAACCATATGGACAAATACTGCAGGCAGCACTATCCAATATAATGAATCCCTTGCCTTAAGATTAGTTGATAGAGTTGTTCTTTGATGTCTAGGAGATGCCTGACCATATGACAATTACTTACCAGCTATTGGTTATTAGATATGACAAATAACAAATAGATATCATTCCCCCTTCTTTAATCAGCTATATGCCAAATTGCCAATCCTTTACTGTAACAACGAAAAATACACCCAGCACGCAACTATAATGACTTGAACCAAGCAAATATACTTATACACAGATACTTGAGTGCAGAGAGTTGGTAGAACATGTTCTATGATGTATAGGTGATAAGACATGCATACTAGAGTACTTGAAGAGCTGCATCTACTGAGGGCTAAAAACAAGAGAGGGCGGCGGCACCTCAAGCTTACGAGGCCAAGGGATGATCCAAGAGAAGCACCTCAAGCTTAAGGAAGTTCCACTCATTAGAGTGCTCCTTATCCAAATATAGTTAGTATCAACGGATTGAGAATAAACTGCATTGTGGGATCCATGGAGTCAAGGACAACTAGGACATAGCTGAGGCCACAATTCTGAAAGTTGGTTAATAGCCTCCAAGCTTAGGCCAGGAATGTCATCAAAGACAACCCATAGTCAGGTGAGAAGAGTGAATTGAATCTTGACACATATCACGGGACTTAAAATTCTGAATTCCAAAAGTTACATGCATGCCATGCAAAGAAACTCCAGCACACAGTATCTTTACAAGCAGGCTTGACTGATTCCCCTTAAACTTGAGGTATAAGTACCAAATAGATAATCAACCAATCTATGATAATCAACCAATCTATGGTACCAGAGCTTATTAAGACATCATCCTACACCACTCCATTTAGAACTTTTGACTCATTGACATTTGCAGGTTTATACGCAGAAGGCTTTACTTTTGTTGATGAAGAACCATCATTTTGCACTAATCCAACTACCTCAATGCTGATAATTGCCTTCGCTCGTATATCTGACACAAAATCTGTGTCCATTTCATATTTTGGTGCATTCACCCCCTCATAGACAATACCTGACAACGTTACGTGATTAACATTACATGTGCAGTTTGAATTTTTTTCCAAAACATTGTAGTTAAATAAGTTCAGATTCAGCATACTAACTATGCTTCAGTAACCGAATATCTCCTGTCAACCACAATGTTCCACCAACACTTGGGGCAAAGGTGTCTGTGTTCAAATGAACATTACAACTATATCTCCAAACCCATAAACTTCACCACAATATCCCAAAATCCTTATACTAAATAGCAATATATCATTGCTACTTCATATGTGTGGAAGAGTATGCAGAGTAAACCCAAAAAAAAGAACTAACAGAGAATTAGAACATTTGTAAAGCGAGTCAAAAACAGCATTAGACTAGTAGCTGCGTCTACCATTAGAGCAGGATAACTGTCATTAACTTTGAAACATAGGAGATAAGAGACTGTGATTAACAAAGGGAAACAATCCCAACATAATAGCATGGAGGGAGAAGATCAAAAGAAAAAAAAATGCATGGAGGGAACGAAACGTGCATAAACTTAGATTTTCCAGTATAGTCGGTTTTCATACACATGCCATTAATATAAATGTACGCATACACAGATATAACTGCATTTACTAGTCCACCAGTTTGTGATGCCCAACAATCAGAAAATATGATTCCAAAAATTGTGGAAAGATAGAATTAGATGCTAAGTGGGAGATAAGATCAATACTCAGTTATGTGCTTACTACTGGAAGTATAAAGGTTGAACTTTTTTCAACAGAATCAAGTTGGGTAATGGATAATAACAATGAATTCATTCAACAAACACTGAATAAAAGAAAAAAGAGAACACTAACAACAAAAGGATCATACAACAGTTCCAAACACTGCAATTAACTAGATCAGGTCTGTAAACATACCAGGTGTGTTTGTGACCAAAACAACAATCTCTCCTTCTACCGATCCTTCAACAATGGCCTTGTGAATGGACCGGAAATTCGAACCACCACCAGAGACGAAAACTGCCAAAATTTTCTTCCTATCCCCAGATTTCTGACTCTCCGTATCACCAGAAACAGCCTCTACCTTTTGTAAACTACTTCTACACTGAAGCTTGTATTCAAGCGAATCAAGTTTCCAAGAGAGAGAGTAAAGGGTTTTGAAGGACACCTGATTTGAATAAGAGGGGACTGTGGGAAAAGATGCTTTGCTAGGGTTTTGAATTGGATTGTTGATGATGGGGTTTGAGCAAAACCCAGAAATAAAGCTTCGAGCTTCCATTGAGTTGTTGGACGGCAGAGAACAAACGGTATCGTTTAGAGCGGATTACGCATTGCACTTGTGGACCTCAATTGCAAATACCGGTGCCATTAACGGAAACGTTGAATGGCGACGGAGATATTGGGGGGCGTTGCGCTGCTCTCTTGTTGGCAGAGTTGCGACTGGGTGCTGGAACACTTTCCGTAACTTAATGCTGAAATACACTTTCCTCCCGAGGTTTTACGTCGATGATATTAATACCCCTGACGTTCTGAAAAATTATGTCCTCGCCTGAAGTTAGTTCATAACATAATACGCATAGCAAATATACCCTTCGGAATAGAGCATCTCCACTCCACTCTCCATTACTTCAGAAAATGATTGTTAAGGGTGTGTTTGTAACTTGGAGAAACAAATGGAAAGGAAGAGAAACTCTTTTTAAAAACTTCCTTCCCATTGTTTGGTACGCAGAGAAAGAGAAGAGAGAGTTTAAAAAACAAGTTCAATTTTCTCTCCAATAAATTTTTCACTTTCCCTCTAATATTCCTCAACATTATTTTCCCCTCCCTTTCTCCTTCAATCCTCAAGTTCCAAACAGAGCCTACGGTTGTGTTGTGCCAATTTTTTTTTTGTTTAACTTATAACCTATTTTTATGTGATAATAATGATTTTGTACATGTTACTAATTAGTAGTATTAGTTAGAGAACGGATGAGTGCTCACTTAGAGCATGTCCAACGGGGTTGGAAAAACTAGTGCTATACTTATTTGTACAACTTGGAGCTCCAATGGTGATGCAAAATTGGTTGGAAAATGGAAAAGTTCTAAACTTGGTGGATGACTATAGCCATCCTTAACACCTCACCTATCCCGACAGCCATCTACCAGAAAATGAACTGGAGTTTACCTGAAGCTCGCCGGGAAATGGCAGGAATTTGCGAAGGATGCAGGAATCTGCAAAAATGCCACCGGATTGTGTAACCACTGCGGAATCAGCAACAAACGCCGGAAGAAGACTGACGATGAGATCGAGAGAAAGATGGACACACATACACACACAGAGAGAGGTCGCTGTGAGGGTTTCGTGGAGTGAGGGTTTGATCGTTGAGGGGTTTCACGACGGAGGGTTTGGCCAGAGAGAGGGGGTTCGATCGACGGGTTGATCAACGCTGTGTGTGTGTGTGTGTGAGAGAGAGAGAGAGAGAGAGAGAGAGGAACGGAATGGCTCTTGCAATTGGGCCAGAGGGGTTTCAGTTTTCACAGAGGGACGAATGGCTCTTGCAATTGGGCCCGAGGGGTGGGAGTGGTGAAACTAGGGCCCAATAACCTCTCTGATGGGTTGAACCCAAATCAACTTTTTCAATGATATTTGTTTTTGGGAAATTGATATTCATACTTTTTTTATTGTTATTTACGCTCATTTTTTTAATTTTTAGTATTAAAACTTGAAAGTGTATGTATTTCAACACTACAAATTAAAAAGGAAATGTGAATATCAATACTCTTGTTTTATTCTCTCAGCTATTTTTCTTCAAGAGATGGTTGGAACATTATGCACAACATTTCATTTCTACTAACATTTCTGCGACCCACCACTCATGTGAGTGTGGGTGTAGGGGTAAACATCGTGTCGTGTTCAGTCGTATTTGGGTCGTATCGTTTCAGGTTTCGTGTCTTTTCGGGTTCGTATCAAAACACTTGTTAAAATAATTGTGTCAAATATCTTGACACTAACCCAATCTGCTTAAACTCGTGTCATGTTCGAATTAACACTATTAAGACCCTTTTATTATTTTATATGTACACAAAATTATATACTTGTAAATATTGCGCATTAACTACTTGATTAATCCAATGATAAAAATGAAGATATTCTCAATACCATCAAAATCACAAAATGATAAAATCAACCAAATCATCAGATTAAAAAAAGACCTTAAGCCGCCACAACTAGATAGATGTCTCAAAATTAAATAATTTTGTATGATTTTTTGCTAAAATAATAAAAAGCAACCAATAACTATGGAATAAGTCTGAATATAAATTTTAAACTCAAAGACCTAAATAATGAAAGAGAAATTATAAATCAGCCTATTGATCATGTTTGTTTTGGGATTTTGGTTTCGGAATTTTGGGTAATGAGTGGAGAGCGATAGATAGAGGAATGAGAGTGGTAATTAAGAGAAAATTTATTAAAAGCCGTGCACAGGGAGAGAATCCCAAACACGAAATCCCAGAATGGGAAAAAAAATTATGTATTAGGTTATATAAAAATATGCATGTCTTGTCTTATCAGAACTAATCGTGTCATGTTGTGTCATTTTGGGTTAATGTGTTGGCACGAAAAATTAAACAGTTATTGGTGTCCTTATCGAGTTACGCGAGTCAAATCCGTGTTTGACCTATTAAATTATTGTGTTGGCGGGTCATGTTATTCTTGTGTTTGTGTCAAAAATTAGTCAACCCAAATCCTCTAAATTCGTATCATGTTAATGAGTCATGTCAGAACTCCCCCCATATGGCAATGTATTTGAGTGTGGAACTTACAAATTTGTATTTAGATATGTTCTCGTGATGAAAACTTCTCTAATTTACATTTTTTTTTTCATACAGCATATGATAAGCACATCATCACATATAGAATAAATAGCCCAAAGAGGAATGCTAGATACTACTAATACAAAGAAAATTTACTCGAAATTATCTAAAAAAATAATATATGATTGAGAATTACTTTGATGATTGAACGTTCGAATTTCATGGAAACTACAAACTTAGAGTTATTGGAAGAGTTGCCTAGTCGTTAACTTTAGGGCTACGAAATTAATTGAGATGTGCACAAGCTAGTCTAGACATCCGATTATCAATAAAAAGCGAGCATGTTTCTCCTCAATGAGATCGCACTTTTAAATCTTACAAAAGTTAAACATTCCAAACTTTAAAATCACTATTTGATGGAATTGCCAATTATAACTTGACACCGATATAAATCGAGATGCGCACAACTGACCCGGCACCGGATCAGAATTCAGATTAGGAAATACTCCTGTATCGCATAATGAATCACTTGTTACATGAGAAGACCTTTTTGTCGTTTCGATTTGGACAATACGATCTACACGTAGAAAGAGTTGGTAGGAGAGAGAGAGAGAGAGAGAGAGATGGTGTTCAACAGCCCGCTGGTGGTTGAGGTAGCAAATATATCGGCGAATGTGTGCCAATACATAGCTTGTAATCCAGAGAGGCTGAGCAGCGATCACGTGCTCCGCCTCCTCTTCTGCTTCCCTTTCCAACAGTTCCGCCGCTTCCTCCTCCGTCTCTCCGCCTTCTTCTGCTTCCCTCCTCCCGACCCACACCTCTCCTCCTCCTCCTCCTCTTCTTCTTCCTCCTCCTTCGATCCATCCGATTCTGATAACGATCCCCACTCTGATTGATTGATTCATCACGACAAATGCCTAGGCACGCGCTCTGTATATTTGGTAACCTTCTCTTCGTTTCTCATTTATGGGATTTGGGTCTTTTTGCGAATTTGTCCACCCTAGATGATTGTGAACAATACACTCATTCTGATCGGTGAAAAAAGTGTGGGGGCTACGGGATCCATACAGATTTTGACAATATTGAGACATTAAAGTTAGTTTCTGGTGGGACCTACACTTCTTCACCAATCAAAGCGAGGGTATTGTTCATCCTTTTTTTTAGCGAGGGTGAACAAATTCGCCCCCGGTTTTCATACCAATGAGCTAGTTGTGTTTGATTTGTTGTCTGCTTAGACTATTTCTACTTTAATATTGTTCGGCCAATGGACTTGGTTTTTAATTACTGCCGGGCTCACAAGAGTATTTGTATGATTTTATCTGTTTGGTTAGTGATTTGTGTAGGTTGTGGTGAAGAAAATTTCCGGTATGTTCATTAAATGTTAGAGAAAAAATAATTGCTAAGATCCCCAGTTGGTACCGGAAGACATGTGTACTTGTTACTTTGATTGCCCATATTAGGGTGCATTTCCGCTAAACTAAATAGACTATAGGCAATAGTCTGAGGTGTTTTTGCTCAATGCTATTTTAGTTGATGTATATGAGAAGAATGACCTGTCTAGAAATCCGTAAAAAACATGGGCTTTAATCATTTTATTTTATCAGAATCGCACCCTAGTCATGGGATTGGATTACATGTTCAATATGACCGTATTTTGGGCTTTTGAATGCAATCATCTGTTGTGCACAAAACAAGGATTTGCATTGTGTTAGTGGACGTTGTAATGTTGTATCAGTAATCCCTTCACTATTCAGAGGGGCGCTATTATGGGAACCTATCAAACTGGTTGAACATACATATATGACTATATGAGGTATGGAAATTAGAGCCTTCACTTGTATGAAATTTCTTATCATATGACCTATCAAGTGATTAAAATTTTGAACCATCTTAGATCCTTTTCAGTCTTCGTAAAGGCTTACACTGTCATTTATAGCTGCCCCAATCTTCAAGATTGGTTAGAATTTGTTCCACAAATCTTTCCTTTGTCCCTTTGACGACTCTAAGATCCAAAGATGGCATTATTTGTAAACTTATTTGTGCTGTCACTAGACAACAACTTATAGGTATTAGGTAATGAATAAAAACAAAAACCTTTGATGAACTTGATTTCTTTTTTTATCACCTTAATTGATGTTATTTTAAAACAATCAACATGGTTCCTGAATATGCCTTTAGTTACTACTTAACAGTATGAATTGAGTTTTTGACGCTGTCAAGACTGAAGAGTATTAGAGTTCTGGTGATGGAAGTTTTTTTCTTCATGGTCTTTATAATTCAAAGAAGGCAAAAGAGTGCCACTTTTGACGGGATATACCGATATAGTCTCAGTGTACCGATGTACCGATATGGTCTTTCTGGTACACTACGTTGTCGTATGAATAACCTTCTTTGAATTAGTAAAAGAACTTTGATTGGACAAGTGCAATATTTCTTCTGAAGCGCTTGAATTTTACTCTTTGATATTGTTGCAATGGCTTAACGGCAGAGATAAGCTCAGCTTCTAAAGCAGCTGTTGTTGTACATGAAAGATTCACAAAGCAGATGCTCGAGGCCAAGTACAACTCAATTGAAGGAATTACATCTTTTTGAATACATTATACGACTCAAATAACTAGTATTAGACAAACAAGATTGTGAATGTACACTGGGGATGATAGGACCTAATGGAGAAGACTTGGCCCAAAGTACACTCAGATTAATGTAACAGCTTATAACTTGTTAGCAGTTCTCATTTAGCGTGAATTCTATTGATGAAAGTAATGCAGAATTAACTACTTAAAGGATGAAACCATGGTCCATGGCCCTCAAAGTCAGTTGATTCTGCTTTGATATGTAGGTACTATGGTCGAGAAGATAGTGCCTGAACCAAGAGGAAACTACTAGTAAATGTTTACAATTGGGAAACTAGTTAAATGAAGTTCCTGGCTATTCAAGAGGGTCAGGTGTCGTGTATTTTAGGTTGTGGTATGTCGAACTAGTTGAGGTTCTGTTGAAGCAAAATAAACAGAAAAGACTCTAGACTTGGATTTGGGGCATGGAAGCGATCATTCTGAACTTATTGTTCTTAGTTACTATAATGCTCTATACTGAGTCATTGATTTGGAATTTAACCATTAGGTGTTTCGTGGGATGATTTAGGTGTTTGACATTGATGAATTGTCTGTAAGGTGTTCTACATCGAACTGCTCACACATAACTTTTCTCACAATCTCTCGCCCCTCTTGTTCGTGGTCAACAATCAAATGTTTCTATGAGCACTCGAGAACAGATAATTTGTTTAGTAGCGTCAAGAAAATACAATTTTATTTTTGTGAATCAGGTTATAACCATTGCAATGTTTAACATTCCTCAGCAATGTCTTCCAAGTGATTAAGAAGCTCATGGTACTTACAGTGAGCATCCGCGCGCAAATTAAAGTCACATTGCCCACAAGTGGGAACGTCTCTTGCCCAAGTGCTTGAGCATGGCTGTGGACTGTGGGGAGGTAGTGTTACATTCACAGAAGACAAATTTTTTTGTTGCAACTTTTCTATGTAATTGTAAATGTGTTTGTGGAAGAAAAATTCCAGGGCATTGATCCCAAAATTCGTGGTCAACAATCAATGTGTTTGTGAAGTTAAAAAAGAATACCATTACCTTTGTTACAAAATGACACCCTTTCATTCTATAAAAGTGGACTATCTTATCCTTGTTTCGCATGAAGTCCAGGCAACTACGTAACTTCTTATCCTTGTCTCATAGGGGTATAACAGACTGCAATGAAAGCATATTGATGGTTCAAATGGATTAGGTACATGGTGTTTAAAGATATGTTTGTAATAAGCAATAATGGGCTTGAAAACAAAGGGCGCGAGGTTGTAGAAGAATCATAATTTAGTATTTCTTCCGTTCCAAAAAATTAGTCCATTCTAAAAAGACTTTAATTTTTGAATAAAAAGATAAACTACTTGTGTGCATAATTTTTTTGCCAAAATGCAATTATACTAAAGCTTAAAAGTGGAAGTCTAGTACCATGGTTATATTGGCACATCAATTGCTTTAAGTTAAACATGGGAATCTGAACATAATAAGCTGCAAATAACCATGTGATTCAAGTAACTGGCAACTCACTTGCACATTAGAAGTTGCATTGTCCTAGCCAGTTCCAGCTTAAGCAAACGTGACTCCAACACAATTGTTCTATGAACGCCTCGGAGATAAAATTAGTTGGTATTCGGTCATTAGACTGACAAGTAATGAGACTCTATTTCCTTAACATCCTCTCTCACGTGTAGCCACATTTGAAGTCTGTCACATGTGGCCACTTTTTAGATCCTAGGGGTGTGGATTGTGAATTTTTAAAATGTGGGGTGAAATGTGCCCCGCTTTGATACTATGTGGAAACTTTATATCCATCTCAAAACTAATTGGCAATGAGTGGAGAGGTTGCAAATGTTATTAAGTGATCACCCATTTCACTTTCAAGCAATGTGAGACTTTATTTCCTTAAAATCCCCCCTCACGTGCGGCTACATTTGAGGTTTGTCACGTGTGGCTATTAGATTCTATCATCATGCAGCTCTTTTGCTAGTCTGTCATCGTCGGATGTGAATTGTGAATTTTTTAAAATGTGGGACTCTATTTCTTTAACAAAAATAACCCACAATGTTGCACTAGGGTTCGCCATCTCCTCTGATTTTCTCTCCCCACAACCTTCCGATATGTACATATATATACTTAATATATATACTGCTGAAAGTTTGTAGTTTGGAGGAGTGGGGTTCTTCAGTGTGGGGATTGTAGTCAAGAAATTTGTTGGGAGTTTCAGTTAATACGCACGAGTATGTTCCATTGTGTACGCACTAATTTGTTAAGAAAAGGAGACATGTAACGTTTAAGGGAAATTTTTCCTTGCTTTTAGTTTGCGAAAATCAATTTACGGTATGTTACAGTGTTAAAAAGTCAAGAAAAAAGTAATGTTACACCAGTTTGGCCCAATCTCACATCAAAACTATTGGATTAAACGCATCTCATGTTTGGATACACATCCATTGGCCAAAGTGTGGCTGCTAAATTTAGTCTACAACATACACCAAATAAACAAGCCTAAGTAGTTTATATTTCCAAGCAACCAAGAGATTTTGATTAGTTAGTAATTAGTATGTAAAACTCTGGAGCTAGGTAAGGTTTGTTGTTACTCTGTAATATGACCGATTATTTGCAACACATTGTGTGTGTTTCAGATGGTAAATAAGCATCCATAACCGTGAGGGTTAGTCCGGGTGGTTGGTGAGTCTCTCTCCCCAAACAATTGTCCACGGTTCGACTCTTAAGGTCAGGCCGTAAGAAAGTATTTTTTTGTGAATTCTTTAGACTTGGCATGGATGACGACCGGACCGGGAACAAATTCAATCACAGTACGCGTAAGCTAGCCTGGATACTCCTGATAGTCATTCCAACCACAGTAAGCAGGGCTAATATGACTCTTCATAGAGCCGATTAAAAGGAATGAATTTGTACTTCGAGAGAGACATGGGAGGTAATTTTGAATACATCAACTATTTAAAAGCCAACCAAAGGGTTTAATTGCTAGCTAGTAGCATAGGATCATATCAAGTACTCAAGATTTGGAGGGAAGCGTGGGGTTGTTGCCGATTTATGCCTTCAGAATCATATATTTCTTCTCCGAATCCAATGTAACTTTCTTAATTATTGAGCTATATATCATGCAGTTTGATGCCAAGCAACAGAATCATGTCATTTGGTCCTCCATTACCCTGTTGCCTTCCCCGGCTCTAAATGGCCTGCGCTAGTGAACGCGATATTGGTCTTTTAGAGATTAATCGAGGTTTGCGTAAGTTGACCCCAACACTTGTTATCAAAGAAATGTGGTCACCTAATCTGAATAATGTTTGAATTCTAAGTTCGATCTCATGGCTGAAAATGTGTTGAGGTATGTGACAGAGTTTTGGAGAGGGGGCCGGGGATATCTAGCTAAGACAGATAAGATGATGATATCTTTTCATTTAGCCCAATCAGTTTGAGAATTATTGTTAATATATATATTTAAGTACATCAAAATTGCTCAGGTAGTTCGGATGCAATGCGCATCTCCGCTCATGTGAAAATCGATCTTATCAGGTAGTTAAAATTTTTGGGCAATCAGTAGTGGGCTTGAGTCATACTCGAGTGATCCGATTATCAAGAGGAGAATAGGAAATAGTTGGCAACTCCGTTGAGTTCGCCGCCATAATACTCGACTGATCCGACGGTGCCAAGTGGAAGAGTCGTCGCTACAAGGCAGGGGAATCCACTCTTGCTAAGGTTGATTCTATTAATTCCCAAGTCTCTAGGAGGTGGCCAGCGAGTCGATCGAAATGCAATAATTACCCGGGAGAAAATAAGCCTAGCTAATCCCTGTTAGCTTCATGTTTAACTCTTCTGTGAAATGATAGAGCGGCGTGGACTTTGTGTTCTTCTGGGGAATTCAGTGTAAGAACTGCTTGGGAAACTATTAGAAGGTGTCGGCTCCAGTGACTCGACTCGGTGCAGCCTAGTCTGGTTCTCCCGAATTGAAGAATCCAAATGAAGCTCGGTTGGAGCTAGTGAGAAGATTCTTCATTTTGAAGATATGAAGGTATGGTTGGAGATGCTCTAATAAAGTTGCATGAATGAATGTTGGCAGTCCTAAAAATGAATGTGATCTTGGTCTCACAAGAATAGTCTTATTAGAATTATGCTGCTATGCTAAAAGCCTAAAACACCATTTTGGGCTATCTGCTTCTTTCATTCATTCTTTCTTTTTTTGAGATATATTTTCTTCTTTTGTTTATCTTTTTGACATTTTTTGCGAATGTCTATACATTTTCAGTTCATCTCGAGGAGAGGATTCAAAAAAGAAGAAGAAGAAAGATAATTGAACAAACCCGAGTAGCAATATACTCTAGTGGTCCTGAATGTGTGGACTTATCAAGGTGAAATTAAATTATGTGGGGCTGAAGAAGAGGACATTGATTGGCATCATTTAGAAGGGAACAGGTGATCATCACCTCTATATCCCATCTTTCAAGACTCTTCTAAACTTAATTTTCTAGGTCCCAACAGAACAGAACAGAGTTTCAATGTTACTAATCCGAAACGCTCATGTTATAGACGAGACAAAAACAATGCCAGTGCAGAAAGATTAGCTTGATTGGATTTGGATAGACATGCAAATGAATCTTATTATGTCTAAAATCACGTTTGCCGTCTTAAAAAAAACACATGAGAAGTTTGGTTTCTATCGATGTCCTATGTATGAAATTGCTTTGTTATTGAGATTTTTTTTTCACGGCATTATTAACCAAGCGGTTCAAATCAATATTTTGGGACTCCTATGAGACCCCCATAAAATCAAGTTTTGAAAGGGCAGAACGGAGGTGGTCCAGTAATATGCCAAAGAGAGGATGGCATTATGAGGAGTTTCCAGTCAAGATGGGTTCTGTTCTGGGTAGATAGACATACGAGAAATGCAGTTTGAATGCCTACAGGGTCCCTCCGTACCCTCCTGCTCCTAGTACATATATATTCGAAATGTCATTTCTAAAAAAATAGGGAAAATTTTACAAATGGTCCTTCTAGTTTGTACGAGTTCTCATTTTCGTCCCTCTAGTATTAATTGTATCAATTTTAACCTTATAGTTTTCATTCCGTCTCAATTTCATCCCTCTCCCTGACGCCGTTGTTTACATCCTAAAAAGTGCCGCCCAATGAAAAAATTCCACGTGGCCCCGAACGGTACGGCGGTTGCATAAAACCTGTCCCAGTCGAGTACCAATTACAGAGGATTGCGGGAGTTAAAAGGGACACTGTTTAATAGCAAACGGTGTCGTTTTAGAATGAACCGGTGTCGTTTTAGCAGTATCTAAACAATGGTTTTGGAGGTGATGAATCTAACCGTTAAATTGGACTTTACAATCATCGAACGGTGTCCTCACTGCCCTGTTTTATAAGTGAGGTTAGGTGCAATTGCAGGGAATCATTTTGGAAGGCAAACACGTTGCATTAATTCACGTTGCTTGAAAATAGGAATCACGATCCAGGAAGTGGCCATGAACACCATGATCGAAGCGAGCAGGGGAAGAAGGAATTCTGGAATATCAGGGTAACCGTTCGAAGACCCCCCCTCAACCGTTTTATGTGGCCAACGTGGGTATCAATCGAAGACGTGGGGATCGAAGGCAAGTTCAGCGTCTATAAATAGAAGAAGCAATTGAAGAGAAAGGGACGACAAAAATCCATATCATCTGACAATTCATACAAAATGATTGCTCAGAGATCTATCTTAGATTAGTTTTAGCTTAGAATAGGGTCTTTTTTGTAAGTTGAAGGCTTATTTGCATGTAAGACTACTTTCGATTAAATTCAAGTTTTCTTATTTCTTTTAAGTTCTTTTCTTACCAAAGAATAGTTGTTTGCAAGTTCGCTTTTGATTAAATTCAGTGTGCTTGCATTTCTTTATTATTCTTGATAGAATCTTAAGAGTGTTTGTATACAAACTTACCTTTGATTAAATTCAGGTTCGTTTGTGTTCAATCATCTTTTCTGATTTCGAAGCGCGTCAATCTTTTATTTGGTTGATACCTTAAGGAAAAATCCTCTTAGTTGAGGTAATCGAACGGATAACACAATTGCCTGATTGAAATTAGTTGTTTCAAATCATTTTGAAAAGAGTAATTTCTTCTTTGAAGTTATTTCTTTTCTGGCACGCCCGCACACAATTATTTGTCGATTGATTTGAGTTAATTCAGCCCAAACAATTTTTGGCACGCCCGGTGGGACCTCGAAGGTGTCAAAATGCCAAGGCTTCGAAAGCAGATAGGGACACCTGTCGGTGGTCAAGTGCCAGAGGAACAAGCTGTGCCAGAACAGGCCACGGAACAGGGAACGCCTATGAATCATGAGTTTCCCCAATTGGCTCCCGAAATGGGAGAGCTTCCTTATGAGGAGCCTTCTTATGAAGTACCTCCTTATGAAGGGCCTCCAAATTTCCAAACGGGACAAGCCAGTGGTAAAGACCATGATAAGGAGGAAATGTTCAGAGAAATGATGATAGCTTTTCGAGAGATGGCTCAAACCCAAAGAGCCATGATCAAAAGCATAAGAAGTAGGTTGCCCAACTTAGAGGTAACAAGAAATAGCCCAGGGAATATTGGGCTAGATGATCATGCTAATTCAACCACTCACCAAAGTCCCTTCGAAGGAAGGCTTGGAGAGGATGTTGGTCAGGGTAAGATAAGGTCTAGAAAGGGTAAGGAAAAAATGAATCCAGAGGAAATACCACAATCTTGGTATGAGCCTTTGAAACCTACAAAGCCTGTCTTCGAAATCCCAGACCAATCCCATGGAATTCCTATTGGAATTCCAAGAAATGTCAGAGACAGGCAAAGCGTTAATCCTCTCTTCGAACCCACACTTGGGGAATGGGAGGATGGTGTAGAGCTAGAACGAGGTTATCGACCTGAGAAAACGAGGGATAACGCACAGCCTTCTCGTCAAAGTTTCCCAAATACCAAAAATCCCACCACAGCAGTTTATGGAAGCCATAGGCCTGCTCGGGTGAACACTACAGCCAACCCAATGCAGCAACCTTGGTATGGGAGATTTCCCAGAGAAAACCAAGAGGATTTTAACACTATAAGGGAAACGCATAGAGAGGATTTGGTAGAACCAAATCCACCGGTAGGAAATCAAGAACAAAATTTCCTTGTAGGCAATCCAATACTAAGAGACCAAGTTATGGATCTCATACAAGAAGTTTGTGGGCCTCGAACTCGGGGGGTACAACCTCAAATCTATAGAAAACCATATCCAGAATGGATTGATACAACATTCCAGATCCCTAGAGAATTTAAAATCCCAGACTTTACTTTGTTTTATGGGGATGGGAGACAATCTTCTATAGAACATATTGCTAGGTTTTCTGCCCAATGTAAGAACTTGGCTCAGAATGGTTTCATGAAGTTGAAATTGTTCCCGAATTCTTTGTCTGGGCCAGCTTTTGCATGGTATACAAATTTGCCTGCAGAGTCGATAACAAGTTGGTTTCAAATGGAAGAGGCATTTCATGCACAATTCTTTAATGCTGAGCCTGAAGTCTCTATGGCAGACTTAGCTAGGTTAAAGCAGAAACCAGATGAAAAGGTAGCAGATTTCATATCTAGGTTCAAAAGAGCTAAAACCAAGTGCAAACTCCATCTGCCAGAGGCAGAGTATGTGAGATTAGCACAAGATGGTTTAGAAAGGGAGCTTCGAAAGAGGTTTGACTCTACAGAGTTCAGGGACTTTGCAGATCTAACCTATAAAGTGGCTAGATATGAATCACTGCTAGAGGAAGATATGGATAGGCATAATTCCTCTTACCCAACATACTATAGGGATCCTAATTATGAAATAGATGCTGCTGAAATTATAGAGCACGAACCTTGTGTTTGTGAGCCCTTAATTCAAAAGAATGTCTCTCTTGGGCAGAAGTTCAAACGAAAGGAAATTACTAAAGTATATTCTTTTGATATATCTAAAGCTGATGAGATCTTTGACTTCTTGTTAAGAAAGAAAATCATTAAGCTGCCTTTGAATATGAAACTGCCCACAGTGGAAGAAAAGAATGGAAAGACCTATTGCAAATGGCATGATTCTTGGTCTCATTCAACTAAATCTTGTAATGTTTTTCGTGACAGAATCCAGGAGCAAATCAAGAAAGGAAGAATCAAATTCCCTGAAAAGACTATGGGGATAGATGCAGTGCCTTTTCCAAAGGTAGAAGAGGTCAACACCAGTGTGCCCTCCTCACTGGTTCAAACTGTCAAGAAATATTGGCAGGACAAAGAAGCACCAGTGAACATGAATACTGTTCAATATGGAAGGGGCAAGCCATACGCTGGCTACCCTCGAGGCATGGGAGCGAGGCCAAGTTCCTATAGGCGAGCCAATGATGGTTTTTCTTTGCAGAAATTCCCAGGTAATAATCACCTGCCTATGCTAGAAGCCTCATTTTTGGAGTGCCTGTGTGTAGGATGCAGGGCCAACTATTTGGTTTTCAAGGACTTGGATAGAAAGGGCGTGAGTTTTTTCCCAAAAGAAATAGGAATGAAAAGAATGGCCCCAGTTCAAGCAAAGCCAAGCGACAGCAAGTCTTGGTTGACATCAAAAAGGGACATGCCTACTAGCCCTGTTCCAGCTATCCACAGAAGGGAACTGCCACCTTCGAAGAAAGCCAATATTGGCCAGACATCGAAGGCGCAAGAAGAGGCCAAACAAGAGGAATTCACCTTGGTGAAAGGGGTTCCTGACTGGTTTCTGAAGCAAGTTAAACCTGATTTGTTCCAAGGATACAAAGGTTCAAACAGGAATGCGAGCAGAACTTTCAAGCCACCAGTTTCGAACTCTGGAAACTGGGTGTTGATTAGGGATCCCAAGTCTCAGTTACCACAGATGGTTCCATTGCTCTCAAGAACTCAAAAGAGAAAGCTCCAGAGGAAGTATACGCTCTTCCAGTCAGGAGAATCTTCAACGGGGGAAGAATCAAGCAGACGAGCAAAACCTAATCCAAGGTTCAACAGGATCGAAAGGGACCCAGAGGAATTTCGAACCCAGTATCACGAGAGGGAGACTTTGAAAAAGGTTGCCTCTGCTATGCTCGAAGAGGATCTTGATCCGCCTTCTCCTAACTCGCTGGCTAGTTATCAGTCTGGTTTGCTCGAGGCCATGGTGGTGGAACAACAGGGGATGGAAGGAACCTTTTCCCCTATGGAGGTATCCACACAAGAATTCGAAAAGAAGGATGCTGAGGAGATCGAAGCAGTTAAACCAATCAAAGAAGTGGCTACAATCCAATTTGGAGACCAGCCAGAAGTACAAGTTAACATGGTTTATCCAAGCTCTATGGATTTCTTCTCAAATGGTCAGATGTTCAAAGATCAGAATACTGCTTGGTCGAACTTGAGCGAGCCAAAGAATTCTGAAGAAACTCTGAGTGATAAGGAGTTAAATATCATATGCAGCGACTGCGACTTGAAAGAAGTATCTCAGATCGAGCTGGGTAAGAACTTGGTACGTGAAATTGAGCAGAATCAAGAAAGTTTGGAGGTAAGCTCAAAAGAAAGTGCTTGTTTCGTGTCAGATTCCATGTCCGACGTCGAATGCCCCCTGGTAATAGATTTAAACTATGTGGAAATTTCATATCCATTTAAACTACCTACTAATGCAATGAGACAGCATTGGCGTCCATTGTATATCACTGCACACTTTGATGGAGTCCCACTTAACAGAATCTTGGTGGATAATGGGGCTGCGGTGAACATTTTGCCTTTCCAAACTCTGAAAAAGTTAGGAAAAGGAAAAGCAAAATTGATTCCAACCAGCACATCCATTGCAGGATTTACTGGGGAAAGCCAACATGCCAGGGGAATCATCTCCATTAGATTGGCAGTAGGTGGAATAGAAACTGATACTGTTTTCTTTGTAGTTGACACATATGCTAAATATAATGCTTTATTGGGAAGGGATTGGATTCATGTTAACGGATGTATTCCTTCCTCTATGCATCAGGAATTAATGATTGTTAAGTATGACAAAGGCAAAGAAGTGGGTGTTGAAGGAGTCAAAGCTGATCCACATCCATTTGGTGCCACGGCAAATTTTGCTGAAGCAGAAATGTACAAATCAGATGTAATTCCTTTGAGTGAACTACTTCAAGCAGCCACCTACCCAGCCAACGAGATGGAACTGGGGGAATTGGCAGAGCTGAAATCGAAGCTAAAACAAACTGTTGATTATGAATCAGACACCCCTAAAGATGATGCTGCTTGGATGTGAATCCAAGAGAGAGGCCGAAGAGGAAGCCAACTCATTGGCTTTAGTAAAGTATGTTGCTCTGGGGGTCGAACAGAAGATCCAAGAAGAGAACATATGGGAAGAGGTTATACAGAACGATAACCCTCATGTGAAAGAAATTCAACTCACTTCTGAGGAACGGGTTGAATCACAAGATCTGTTGGAAGAAGTAAGGTTGGGAGATGCACAAAACCCCAATCCAGTGCTTATTAATAAACAGCTTGAACCTAGTATGAAAGCTGAATTGGTAGCACTATTGAAAGCAAATAAGGAATGCTTTGCATGGAGTTACAAGGAACTACCTGGCTTGGACAGGGGATTGGTGGAGCATAGGTTACCTATCAAGCCACAATTCAAACCTGTGAAACAACCAACCAGGAAGATGAGTCCAGAAACTATTGCAGGCGTTAAAAAGGAAATGCAGAGGCTTCTAGATGCAGGCTTCATTAGAACAGCCAGGTATGTTGAATGGCTATCTAATATAGTTCCAGTCCCTAAAAAGAATGGAACTATCAGAATCTGTGTTGATTTTCGAAACCTAAATACTGCGACTCCTAAGGATGAATACCCAATGCCTAATGTGGATACACTTGTGGACAGTTCTGCTGGCCACAAGATATTGTCTGTTTTAGATGGGCATTCAGGGTACAATCAAATCTGCATAGCAGAAGAAGATGTGCATAAAACAGCATTTGCCTGCCCAGGTAACATTGGCATCTTCGAATGGGTTAAAATGCCATTTGGGCTAAAGAATGCTGGGGCAACATATCAAAGAGCAATGAACACTATTTTTCATGATTTAGTGGGAACTTTTCTGGAGTGTTACATAGATGATATCATTGTGAAGTCAAACTCTGATAAGGATCATCTACAACACTTAGAAAAGACATTTCAGCAAATGAAACGCTATCAGCTGAAGTTAAATCCAGAGAAATGTGCTTTTGGAGTATCAGCTGGGAAGTTTTTAGGATATTTGGTTCACAGCAAAGGAATACAGGTTGACAGAAACAAAGCTAAGGCCATCATAGAGGCTAAACCACCTTCTACTAAGAAGGAGTTGCAAAGGTTTCTAGGTCAATTAAATTTCCTTCGAAGATTTGTATCTAATACTGCAGGAAAAACTAAAATTTTCTCTTCTTTGTTGAAACTGAAGGAAGGGGAAGAATTCAAGTGGTCAGAAGAGCATGATGAAGCCTTCGAAGCCATCAAAAGATACTTAGCCAACCCTCCTGTATTGGCGCCTCCCATTGAAGGAAAGCCAGTAAAATTGTACTTAGCTGCAACACAAGATTCAATAGGAGTTCTGTTGGCTCAAGACAATGAGGATGGCAAGGAAAGATCAGTTTATTATCTTAGTAGGTTTTTAAACTCTTGTGAATGCAAGTATGCTGCAGTAGAGAAACTATGTTTAGCTTTATTTTATGCCTCTAAGAAACTCAGGCACTATATGTTGCCTAGAATAACTTATGTTATTTCTCAAACTGATGTAATTAAGCACATGCTTTCTAAACCAGTGCTTAGTGGGAAGATTGGGAAATGGATAGTGTCTTTAATTGAGTTTTGTCTTGAGTATGTGCCTCAAAAGTCGATAAAAGGCCAAGCATTGGCCAATTTTTTGGCCGATCATCCAAATGAGAGTGAGGCACCAAGAACATTGGAAGCTAGTACAGTGGAAATCAGGCCATGGAGATTATGGTTCGATGGATCAAGAACTATTCAGATGGCTGGAGTAGGCATAATTCTGGAATCCCCCCAAGGCTTGAAAACCAAATATGGTTTTCGACTCAGTGAGGGACAATGTTCCAATAACCAGGCAGAATATGAAGCCTTGATTATTGGACTAGAAATTTTGCTTAAATTAAGGGTTAGTGTTGCTGAAATCTTTGGAGATTCTCAGTTAGTGATTAACCAACTAAATGGACAGTTTAAATGTACCAGTCCAGCGCTGATAACTTATTATCAACATGCTAAGAAGTTGATGAATCAATTTTATATGCTTACTTTAACTTATATCCCTAGATTCTTTAATGAAGAGGCTGACGAAATAGCTCAAAGAGCGTCTGGCTACAAAGTTTTATCAGAAATTGACAAGGAATTTTGTCAATTAACTTTGAGGAAATCCCTGCCTATGTTACACAATAGGTTGATGGGCTTCGAAGTGTTAAAAGTCGATGCTTTAACTCATCAAAACGCTGATTGGAGGCAAGCATTGATTGAATACCTAACCAAACCAAACGGTGTTGCAGATAAGGCAACCAAGTTGAAAGCAATGAACTATATAATGTATAATAATGAGCTATTCAAGAGAGGAATGGATGGTCTTCTTTTGAAATGCTTGAGCAAAGTAAATGCATTTAAAGTAATGGCTGAAGTGCATGAAGGAATCTGTGGAGCACATCAAGCTGGCATAAAAATGAGATGGTTAATAAGGAGATACGGGTATTATTGGCCCACCATCCTCAAAGATTGTATAAATTATGCAAAGGGGTGTCAAGCCTGTCAAAAAACAGGTCCACTCAAGCATTTGCCAGTCACAGATTTGCAATATGTAATAAAACCATGGCCCTTTAGGGGATGGGCTATGGACATGATTGGGATGATTTATCCTCCTTCATTGGAAAAGCATAAATTTATCCTAGTAGCTACTGATTATTTCACAAAATGGGTAGAAGCCCAAGCTTATCAGGAGGTCAAACAAACCCACGTGATAGATTTCATAAAAGGGATCATATACAGGTTTGGGAGTCCTCAAACGATAACAGTGGACAATGGTTCCATATTCGAAGGACGATTGGTGAAGGATTTCGCCACGAATCATGGAATTTCATTAATATATACTAGTACTTACTATGCTCAGTCCAATGGTCAAGCAGAATCAACTAACAAAATTATCAAGAAGGGGATCCAAAAAATGGTGGATCAAAACCCAGAAATTTGGCATGATCTGTTACTTGATGTGTTATGGGCATATAGGAATACAAAAAGGACTAGTACGGGTACCACACCATTTGCATTAACATATGGGCATGACGCTGTGCTACCCATGGAGATCACTGTAAGATCCCAGCGAGTAGCATGTCAAAATGATTTAGATACAGGATCTTATCATCAGGCCATGCATATGGAATTGGAAGATATTGATGAGGCTAGAATAAAAGCCTTAAACCAGATTATGCTACAAAAAGCGAGAATAGCCAGAAGTTATAACAAAAAAGTGGCTCTTCGAAGCTTCGATGAAGGAGACCTCGTATGGAAAGTTATCCTCCCTATTAGAGATAGGAGAGTTAAAAAGGATGGATTAGGGAAATGGGCACCAACATGGAATGGGCCTTTTCAAATCCATAGAGTCTTAAGAGGGGGAGCTTATCATTTGAGAAATTTGAATGGATATGTTCATCGAAGGAAAATAAATGGAAGACATCTGAAAGTTTATGTTCCTTCCATATGGGAGTCCTTCCACAAGCGGTAGTGTAAATAAGTTTGGTTACACATTGATGATTCTGACTGGCTGATTTAGTGTTGAGTGGTTTGATGCTAAAAGCTTTTCTATAAAAGTTACCTTTAGTATTCGAAGTCACAAACAAGTTATCATAATACCAATCGAAGCTATAAAGATTCAAGAGTAGCCAAGCGAGAGTTTCATTTCATTAATAAAAAAAAAAAGACCCAAGCAGGTCTAAGTACAAAACAGACCCAAGTAGGTCTGAACGAAAAAAAGAGAGGACCAACTCTGGTCCCAAAAAAGCAAAAATGAAGACCATTGGTGATCTTCATAGTCCCAAAGGAGAATCTTCAAGAGGATCCTCCCTCTGGGGGACTTTTTGCCTCATGGGCCGAGAGGACGGTCGAAAGATCATCCCAGGTCCTAGCCAAGCAGAGGCGTGAAGCTGTTTCCACGCACACCAGCTGACTTCGAAGCTGAGCGATCTCACTTCGAAGGGCCTGGGACTCAGCGTGGGTGTCCCTCTTCAGCTCCATGATCATGTTAGTCAGGTTGGCCAATTGACTCATGAGATCAGCAAGATTTGGGTGGTTCTCAGCCATGTTTGTTTGAAAGAGATGCTGTGATCTATTGACGTCTAGGTGAATTTATAGCCCAAAGAAATACGGGGAATCCGTATCATTTATTACCATTATTAAATTGGTTGCAGACGCATAAAGCCAGGAAGGTGAAGGGTTTGAGAGCGCTAGGCGTCATACGTCAAGAGTATATGATCTTTTACAACTTACGAGGAGACGGCTAAGAAGCTACTGGAATTAAATGAGTTAGTTGTAATGATTGGAATTATACTAACTTAGTTTTCGAAGCATCGACACACTTCGAAGCAAAAGTAATAAATAGACATGGAGTAAAAGAGCACAGTATTGGAAGGAAGATTTCTGTCTGTCTCTTATTTCATGCTAACATTAAATAGAAAGGGATGGCTAAGAACACCAGTTTATTGGTCAAAGCCATTAGAATAAGATTGATACATTGGTAAATAATTTCTTTGCTCATAACAGTTACACAGAAGGTTACATTGGGGAACCTATCTAGGGCCTAATAATACCATGGTGGAGGATCTCTAGGGATCAACCAACTGAGATACAAAGACTTGAACCAAGCTTCGTTGGAACTTGATTTTCTATCTCCTTACAAGCTCCATTGGTAGGGAGATAGAGCTCAAAGCCCATTCTTGTCTTCGAAGCAACAGCCCGGTACAGACACATCATGAGTGTTGATGTGTCTATACCTAAGGGCTTTAGGGTTCAAGGGAAATATCATGAGAGTTGATGTGGCTATGTTTCGAAGTGTTTCCTCAAAAATACAAGACGAGACTTCATGATGGTTATCGTTCTTGTAGCTTTAATGAAAAGCTTGATTTGAATGATGCTACAGTAAGGAGAAATGGAGAAGATGATCGGTGAGTTTTTCTTTCCCCAGAGACCTCTATTTATATTAGTAGATAGTCATTTATGGCTCTTTAAGATACGGTAGGTGAGGAGTTGGCATAGTAAGCTTTTGAGCAAGGAAAAGAACAAACTAGTGTTGATCTTAATTACAGTTGTACTTATCCCAAAAGTAAAAAAAAAAAAAAAAAAAAAAAAAAAAGTACAAGCTACGTGAAGTTACAAAAAGGGGCTTATTACATCATGAATGGTGGTTAGTAGCCCTCGAAGAGAATTAGAGTTAGTATCCAAAATTGAAGAATGGACAGCTTTTCTTCTCTGTTCCTCTTGAAGAGAAGGAATAAGCTGTGGAAGTGTTGACTCATCTCGTAATGCTTCGTCTTCAAGCTCTGGAAAGCCATTCGAAGCTTCAGCTATCTCTTCTCTGACCTTCTTCATTTCTTCTTGTAACCACTTCATCTTCTTGTCAAGTTCTGAAAGTTTATCCTTTCGGGCTTGATAAAGAGACAGACGAGAAGCAGTCTCAAGTGCTTTGGCTTCCAACTTGTTGGTTTTCTCAATGGTTGTGCCAATGCTCTCAGACAAGAAGTGATTATAAGCAATCAATTCACTAAATTGTTGAAGGTGCTGTTGAAGAGTGAAGTTGATTGAAGAAGGGAGTGCTTGGGAAAGAAGCAAGGCCTGATAACATACCTCGAAGTTATAGGTTAAACTATGTTCAAGCAAAGCAG
Organism: Rhododendron mucronatum var. ripense; assembly: GCA_019656295.1. NCBI lineage: Eukaryota > Viridiplantae > Streptophyta > Magnoliopsida > Ericales > Ericaceae > Rhododendron > Rhododendron mucronatum. The sequence goes on along the minus strand of BPLT01000044.1, from coordinate 957,926 downwards.
GAAGACCTAAATGATTTAAAGATTTCAGAAAACCTTTTAGTGTTAAAACTTCCTCCTTTGAAAGAACATGTTTAATTCTAAAGGAAGGTAAGTCAGAAGGCATGGACAGACTCAAAAGTTGTTGAAGACTTTCGAGAGAATTCGAAGAGGAAGGAAGGATGGGCTCAGCAATCTGGTTACAAAATTTTTCCAATTGACTCTTGAAGAAGGATATATCAAAAACCACTAACGGCAAGTCAATTGGAGCAGAGGAAGATGTGGGATGATCTTCAGGAAAAAGGGCCATGCCTGTTCCCTGCATAAGGATTATAAGTTAAGGTTAAGTAGAATGTAAAACGAGAAAGGTATGATTGAGTATCAAGAGTACCTGATCTGAGGAGGAGGCCAAACTGGAGCTTTGATCCTCAGCATTTCTAAGAATTTGACTCTTCGAAGCCAAAGTAGAATCTATTCTTAAGGGTCTCTCCCCTGAAACCGATAGGGGAGTAAAAGGGAAGTCTCCTTGAAGGATGGGAAGTGGCCCCAGAGTCTTCGAAGGAGCCAAACTGGCCAGTACCTGTGCAAAGGTTGGCTCAGTAAGGAATGACAGCAAAGTGTGCATGTCAATATCCTTTGCAGCAAAGTCTTTCTGTATAGAAAGAGTTTGAACAGGGGATGCCTGTAAAAAACAAAAGAAAGTTAGAGTAAATCCTTTCATAATTCGAAAGGCGAGTATTCAGAAGATACCTGGTGAGGGGCATCTGCTGGCATTTGAATTAAGGGCTCTATCACTTCTTGTTGAGGGCATGGAACAAGAGCTAGGTCCAACGCCTTAACAGGGGGTGCAACTTGAGTCTACAAAGAGGTTAACAGCAAGTCATGAGCATAGAAGACACATGAGAATGTATGCAGTTTAAATTAACTTACCTCTTTTGGGGAGGAAGGCTTCTTAGGAGAAACAGGCCTCTTGGGAGGAGTTGTTTTCCTCACATAACGGAGGGTCTCCTTCACCTGTCTTGTTTCACCTGGTTCGAACTCAAGAATCAGAATTACAGTAAAATCCTCTTATTCGTAAGGGAATACTGAATCATAAATGGGGAAGGAATTTACCCCTTAAGGCCAGTATCTCTGTGTCACTCTCTGTTTCTTCATCACTGGAAGAAACCTGAGGGCCACGCTTCCTGGTGGTCCTTGTCCTCGTCGAAGCTGAAAGGAAAGGGGTAAGGAAGTGACTTGGATAAATGATATGGGAGTTTTAAAGATTAATTAGAAGGAAGAAACCAACCTGGAGGTGCAGCTGAGGGCTCAAAATAGTGCTTGGTGGGAATTACTTCTGTAGGCTGGGAAGTGATCTTTCTCTTCTTCGAAGCACTTTCTGAAGAAGAGGTGGCACCTGTAGGATGGAATGCAGTTAGGTTTGGTTTCAGCAAAAGAGAAGAGATGTTCAGAGACAATTACCTCTTTTTTGTGTTACCCTCGTAGATTGCCTTCTAGGTGGAGAGGGGGGAACGACCATTGCGATTGGGGAGGCTTCGATTGGAGCCAGTCTTTGTTCAACTTCGCCCCTAGCAATATCTTCGACCCCTCCAGCCAAACCAAATTCATTGTCAGAGGAGAAAGATGACAAGTTATCTTTTCCTCCGTGTCCAAACTCAGACTTCTCAAACCCAATGTGGGCTAGAAACTGCTTGAAGGGTTTAATCCCTGAGAGGAAGGAGCAGTTGGAGTACCACCAGTTGTCAAATGCAGGGGTGGTGCGCACTTCAGGTTCCCTGAACTCCTGAGTGATTGTCCTCCTCAATGCATGTCTGGCGTGGGCAAACCCCGTCAGGAATTGGTCAGCCATGATCGGTGATCGTTCAGACATGCAGATATTGGCAAGGCCACAGTAAGGAGTAGGTATGCCTTGAACAAAGTCCAGTTGCCTAGCAAATTGTGCAGGACAATATACCTCTGCATGTGCTATGGACTTGAGGGTATTCGACGAGGAAATGAAGATCTCTCTGCTCGTAAGGATGTTGCCCCATGCTTGGAGAGCTCGAGAGGATCTTCCCTGTCTGTCTGCCAGAATGTCGAACAACCATGCGGGCCCAACAAGAGAAGGGTATGGATTGGGCCACTCCCTATCTGAGGCTAGACCAGCAAAAAAGCAGAGGTAGTACACCAAAGTCTGAGTTGTGTTATCCTCTGGGTGAACGTAGTTGTCACCATGAACATTGGGCGCCTCGACGACGCCAGCAAGGGATGTGGGTGCTTTGAAGGGGCCCAACTCAGGAAAGTAAGCATGAAGCCATAGTTGGATAAACCATTGGGGCCCTCCCTGCGAATAGTTCAAACCCTTCTGGTAGAAGTCGAACCCAGCTTTGTAGACGTGGCCCAAGAAGTAGGAAGCAAAGTCGAACTCTTCTCCCCTAGCAAGTGCCAGTGCCAATGGAACAAATTCATTCATCACTCTTTCCCCAGAGTGGCAGAAAATGTGTTTGCAGAGGGTATAGAGAATGTAGGCAAAAAACTCTGTCTCAGTCACTTCTCCTACCAATTTCTTCTCCCTGTGGTAGAACTGGGAGAAAGCTCCGTTGGTGGCAGTCAAACGAGTAAATCCTTCGGGAAGATGGAACTCCTTGGTAGGGTCGAATTGGGGGCCATATGGGATAAGCCCCAGCATTTGGGTAACATCCAGAACTGTGGGTGCCATCATGCCACAGTTAAAGCGAAAGAAATTGAAAGATGGGTCCCAAAAGGCCAAGGCGGCCTGAATCAGAGAGGGATTTTGTGGGACCCCCCTTCGAAGGAGGGTAATAATTCTTTTTAAACCCACCTTCTCTAAATCGTCCGATTTCGCAGCTAACATACGAGTGGTCCATATCTTCCAATCTTTGTCCAATGTGGGCCAGCAAGGAAAGGATTTCCTTGGGAAGTTTTGCCAATCTTGGTCTAAACAAGCTCGAATTTCAGCATCTCCCAATCGAGGGTAATACAGAGAAAGGGAAGCAGGAATTTCTCCTATAAATTGAGGACGGGTTTGGAATGAAGATCCTAGCATCAAGATAGGGCTCTTCAGTCGGTCCTGGTGTTTGTCCTGACACGAACCGTCTCAAGGCCAAAGAGGGAGTGACATGTTCTCGAGTTGCTGGATTGCTGGAAGAGGCCATTGATTCAGTTTGGGTTTAGTGTTGTTAAAGAGGAAAAGGAGAGAGAGTTCTGTTCTTGAGGGCTTTTGAGTTTGAGAGAGCTTGAACGCATTGAGTGTAAGGGGTGGTTTTGAATGAATTCCGCTTTTATACTCCTGCAAGTGGGCCAGGCCTGTAGTGGGCCCGTACCCTGGGGTCCGCTGGGTTTGGTTTTTTCTCTTTAGTAGAGTTATTATTGTTAGAATTTCTATTTTAACAATAAACCCAAGTCCAGCATGGAAAGAAAGGGGAATTTCATTGAACAAACCTACTGGATTACAAAATTGAAATTTACGTATTTACAAAAAACAGAAAAGAGCAAAACAAGGGAAATCCTAATTCCTATGAAAGAAATACAAATTAGGCCTTCGAAGGGCCTGAGTGCTGAGAGGTTGCTTTTTTATTCTCAAAGTAATGAGGAAAGGACCAAGTGACAAGACTATGGAACTTGTTCCATGCAAACTGGAGGAATTTCAGCTCCATCTTCCTCATGTCTTCTTTGGAGTCTGACTCCAATTTTTTCTCCAGCAGGGGCCTAAAGCAGAGCACCAAAGCTTTGGCTTTCCTTCGAAGCCGAGCTTCCTTTGTTGGACGCTTCATTTGTTGTCTTTTGAAGCGCCTTCGAAGCCTTTTGTCAGCATGGCCTGGCACCACTTCGAAGGACTCAGCGGTGAAGTTATGGATTTGGTCATGCAGCTTCTCAATTCTTTCCTTAGCAAGAGCATAATCTTGAAGAGTTTGATCGAAGCAATGCGCAGCGGTATTGGCTTCGAGCCATGACTTGATCACTGGTAAAAAGTCCAGGAAGCAGTGGATTTGATAGGAAACCGTGGAGGGGATGGAACATAGCACCAATGTCTCACAAGCCCACTTAAAATTAGTTAGTGGAACTTGTTTTTCCAGGATAGAAATATCCAGGAAAGAGAAGGCTGCCAGGAGTTGTAGAGCTTTACTCTTGTCAGCAGGGTAGATGGAATAACCATATTGCCATTGGAAGTGAGGGGTATTGATGGCAAGGTTATTCACTTCATTGAACCAGTCAGGTTCTTCAGGAAGAGGAGCCAGTCTGTAGGTTTCCTCGAAGTCAGCTGGATAGTGTGGAGTTTGCACCTCTGTGAGCCAGAGGGACTGTTGGGTTTGAGCCATGCGTTTGAAGTCGCAGTAAGGGGCAGGCCCCAGATAATTTTCCTCTTGTTTCAGGAAAGGGGAAAATTTGAGAGAGGAGTAAATGGATTCGAGCATACCCATGTGAACAGTGTCGTTGCTGCTCAGGGGTAGGAATTGGCTTGCGAACAGAGTTCGAAAGTGATGGAATTTATGAGGTGTAGGATCAGGCTGATCGAACCTGACCAGAATGGTGCCAGTGTTGGTATTAGTAGAGTTATCTTCCCATGAGCCCCAGTTGGACCCATCGAACGAGTTCGAACGGGTTAAAGAGGAGTCCCAACCTGTGGGAGATGGGTTGGGGGAATGGAATGTTCGATCCGAAATGATTTTGCTTGCCAACATTCGAGGAGAGTTTGGAGGAGACATTTGAGGAAAAGGGGTTTGGCAATCAAGATTGTCCAAAATAAGATTGATTTCTGGAAGAGAGTCCATAAACGTAAGACTTCTTAACAGAAAAGACTCAAATTCGAAGGGGTTTATGAGAGGTAATGTAATTCGTTAAACCCTATCATTAACTGCCATTTATAGGGAAATTATTGTAGCTATCTTTGGGAAGCTCAATAGACGTGCATGGGAATGAGATCCTGTCATGCTTCGTGCATCCGAAGTTGAAGGGATATGGGCAGAGAACGTGTGCCATTAACATTTATTTAGCATAAATAAAATGTTAATGCGGGGGGTGTGTTTACATCCTAAAAAGTGCCGCCCAATGAAAAAATTCCACGTGGCCCCGAACGGTACGGCGGTTGCATAAAACCTGTCCCAGTCGAGTACCAATTACAGAGGATTGCGGGAGTTAAAAGGGACACTGTTTAATAGCAAACGGTGTCGTTTTAGAATGAACCGGTGTCGTTTTAGCAGTATCTAAACAATGGTTTTGGAGGTGATGGATCTAACCGTTAAATTGGACTTTACAATCATCGAACGGTGTCCTCACTGCCCTGTTTTATAAGTGAGGTTAGGTGCAATTGCAGGGAATCATTTTGGAAGGCAAACACGTTGCATTAATTCACGTTGCTTGAAAATAGGAATCACGATCCAGGAAGTGGCCATGAACACCATGATCGAAGCGAGCAGGGGAAGAAGGAATTCTGGAATATCAGGGTAACCGTTCGAAGACCCCCCCTCAACCGTTTTATGTGGCCAACGTGGGTATCAATCGAAGACGTGGGGATCGAAGGCAAGTTCAGCGTCTATAAATAGAAGAAGCAATTGAAGAGAAAGGGACGACAAAAATCCATATCATCTGACAATTCATACAAAATGATTGCTCAGAGATCTATCTTAGATTAGTTTTAGCTTAGAATAGGGTCTTTTTTGTAAGTTGAAGGCTTATTTGCATGTAAGACTACTTTCGATTAAATTCAAGTTTTCTTATTTCTTTTAAGTTCTTTTCTTACCAAAGAATAGTTGTTTGCAAGTTCGCTTTTGATTAAATTCAGTGTGCTTGCATTTCTTTATTATTCTTGATAGAATCTTAAGAGTGTTTGTATACAAACTTACCTTTGATTAAATTCAGGTTCGTTTGTGTTCAATCATCTTTTCTGATTTCGAAGCGCGTCAATCTTTTATTTGGTTGATACCTTAAGGAAAAATCCTCTTAGTTGAGGTAATCGAACGGATAACACAATTGCCTGATTGAAATTAGTTGTTTCAAATCATTTTGAAAAGAGTAATTTCTTCTTTGAAGTTATTTCTTTTCTGGCACGCCCGCACACAATTATTTGTCGATTGATTTGAGTTAATTCAGCCCAAACAGCCGTCAATGAAACAAACGGAATTGAAGGGCAAAATTGCCATTTTCTTTCATAGAGGGACTAAATTGAGATTTTATGTAAACAAGAGGGACTATTTCTAAAATTTTACTTTCGTTTTTTGCAAATAAAATAAAAAAGACCATAAGTAATGTATTTGACAACTGAATTATTTTTAATTGGGTAATCAAACTGTATTGAAAAAATTTATATTTATATTTATATTTCATTACACATTACAAAAATATTAGAAAATGCACAAATTAACCCCTTAGCTAATGTCTTTGTATCATGTTTTTATATCTCCTTATTTTTTTCACCCGATAAAAAAATATTCAAAATCCGTGTTTATTTGTTATATAAGTGATCATAAGAGTAAATTCCAAAATAAATACACTTATACCCATGTTTTAATGTATTTGATCTCTTAATATTCAATAGTATTTTATTGCTAAATTAAACACAATTACAATATTTCTAAATATTACTGAACAACTTTTTCTTTTTAATCATGTGACAATGAAAATAACGAGATTGAAAATTCAATTGAAAAAAAATACAATACTAAGACATTTAACATAGGGGTTGCTTTTCGAATTTTCTCATATTTTTTGTGATATATATAACAAAAACTTTAAAAAATTTCAACATATTTTGATTATTCAATATAAAATGAGATGAGAAATATGAGATTATTTCAACATATAATGTATTTTGAATTTATTTGCAAAAACAAAAGTAAAAAATAAAATTATAGAAATAGTCCCTCTAGTTTGCATGAAATCTCAATTTAGTCCCTCTATGAGGAGAAATGACAATTTTGTCCACCAATTCCGCTTGTTTCATTGACGGCATCAGGGAGAGGGATGAAATTGAGACGAAATGACAACTACAGGGTTAAAAATGATACAATTAATACTAGAGAGATGAAAATGAGAACTCGTACAAACTAGAGGGACAATTTGTAAAATTTTCCCAAAAAAATAAGTCTGATCTCCTTCAATTCATTAAAGGAAGTCTCAATGTATACACAGTCAATCTTACTATATGATTTTTGATAATTGAAAACACGTCGATTTTCAGTTTTGATAGATTGTTAAACTACTTTTGTTCTATTATGATCGACGATCAATCTAGAAAAATGTGTTTTCTGCTTTCTCTTTAACTATAGAATGCAAGGATTTTGATAGTCATTTTTGCACTTGTTGAGTAAAGAATAGAACGATATGCTTGAGGTTGAAATTTATCCCGGCCACCGGGAGTATTGATCAGTAAGAAATAGAAAATGTATTTTCTGCTTTCTCTTTAACAACGAAACCTCCTATTTCTTGATATTCGTCCGTGAAAGAAACTTCCTATTTGTTGATATTTGACTTGAAGGCCAGTAATGCATGAGCTGGATGTCGATTCTATTTTGGGCTATACATCCCTTAATTCTCCCTTATTTATTTCATAGGCATGTGAAATAGTACTACTAGCTAGTAGCACGACATTCGAGATCAGAGATGCATGCTTGCTTTCTTGAAAAAATCTCCCGGTCTTCTTTTTTTTTATGTATGATTTTACCACATAACATTATGAGTTGGAAAAACAAAAACAGCATAGCCAGACCTGTGCATCCAGGACTAAGATAAGAATTGCCCTCATAACCATTTTCGCAAGTGCAAAGTTATTCTCTAGAGCCATTGTCTGTATTATCAGTACCCAAACTATTATTCGGCAAGCACAAATAAGCACTTGAGTTTTGGGCTTGAACACAACTCTGGCTTCCAATTGCAAAATCAATACTATGGGTACTTGGTTCACGAAATTGGGATCTGAAATATTTGATAGATCACTGCAGAAATGAAAGTTGTCCTTCTCTCCCATAAATGCATAGCCACATTTGTTGTATAACCAAACCTGTAACAACCATAAGAACAAGAGAGAAGAGAATGACTTTTCGATCAGGTGGTTATGATCTTAAGAACAAGACCAGAAAAAGGAGAAAACGGTGCAACTTCTCTTCGAAGGGATGGACCGTCCAATTTTACCCAATTTTGGGCCATCAACAATCGGTTTAAAAAAGGCACAGCCCGACATGACACAATAAAGTAAAATGGCCCAGCAAGCGAGGCACGGTTAAAGCACGGCACGACGTGGCACGCCATGGCACGATGAAGTAAACGGACACAACATGGCACGAAGCACGGTTGGCACGGAAGTTGAATGGCACGGCACGTCACAACAGACACGTTTGACACCCTTACCTTTAGCCCCTTTGGAACATCAATTTGGCAGCAGCCAATGCCAATACAATTTCCATCAAATTCATCAATCATTTCCGCAGTACTATTGGAGCACATGGACCTACATGAAGTAGTGAGGGTCCCAGCTTGGTTATACCCCCAGAATTCGACAGAGTCATCATAGCCGACGACTATGAGCTTATTCACCGTGTCCGAAAACGTGTATGGCCCGGTTGATGGCAACGCGGTCGAGGCCACATAGACAATATTGGTTGTGACCCCGGTAGCACCTAGAAATGACAACGTTTCGAATCTGGACCTGGGTTGGTGAGATGGAAAGGACCTCGAGGCCGGCCAAGAAGGGCTTTGAAGCGCTACAGTTGATTTCAAAGTACAAATCGAAGGAGCAGGCGGCCCCTATGCCAAACGGGTAAGGGATGCTTAGGTTTCCGCATTTAGCTTGGCAGCTGGGCTGTTTGGTGACGAAGAAGCTGTTGTAGGTTGTGTTGGCAATGTTGGTGAGTCGTTGCCAAAGCACACATCTCGGATAGGCACGACACGTTTAAGAGTGCCACGACACATGCACGGCACGAGCACGAAAAAAGCACGGGTACGACATAACATGATTAAAAATTTAAACATATAAAATAATTAATCACAAAAGTAGATGTAAGGTATGTGTACTGTTTACATAGAAATTTTTTATTTTACATATAATAAGTAAAGTTTTTTTTTTCTTTTTGCAGGGGCGACCGCCCCTACTGACCCCTTCCTAACTCCATACCTGATACTGTATATAGTAGTATTTTAGGACTGTCCCTGTAAGCATGTATTGACAGTACTTACAAGCACTTATAGCTACTTATATGAAAATGGAGTCTTTTGATATCTCTCAAATCCTCAAAAAGGTTAGAGAGAAAGAGAGAAAAGAGAAGGGTGAATGGCATGGCACGTCACAACAGCCAATGCCGATACAATTTCCATCAAATTCATCAATCATTTCCGCAGTACTGTTGGAGCACATGGACCCACATGAAGTAGTGAGGGTCCCAGCTTGGTTATGCCCCCAGAATTCGACAGAGTCATCACAGCCGACGACTGTGAGCTTATTCACCATGTCCGAAAACGTGTATGGCCCAGTCGACGGCAACGCAGTTGAGGCCACATAGACAATATTGGTTGTGACCCCGGCTTGGTCGTAGCACCTAGAAATGACAACGTTTCGGATCCGGAGCTGGGTTGGTGAGATGAAGAGGACCTCGAGGCCGGCCAAGAAGGGCTTCGAAGCGCTGCAGTTGATTTCAAAGTACCAATCAAAAGAGCAGGCGGCCCCTATGCCGAACGGGTAAGGGATGCTTAGGTTTTCGCATTTAGCTTGGCAGCTGGGCTGTTTGGTGACGAAGAAGCTGTTGTAGGTTGCGTTGGCAATGTTGGCGACTCGTCGCCGCAACAGACATCCCGGATAGGCACGATACATTTAAGAATGCCACGCCACGACACATGCACAACGCGAGCACGAAAAAAGCACGGGTACGACATAACATGATTAAAAATTTAAGCATATAACATAATTAATCACAAAAGTAGATGTAAGTTATGTGTACTGTTTTTCATAGAAATTTTTTATTTTACATATAATAAGTAAAGTTTCTTTTTCTTTTTGCAGGGGCGACCGCCCCTACTGATCCCTTCCTAGCTCCATCCCTGATACTGTATACAGTAGTATTTTAGGACCCTGTAAGCATGTATTGACAGTACTTACAAGCACTTATAGCTACTTATATGAAAATGGAGTCTTTTGATTGCAATTCTATGGTACCCAATTGTTCTGTGTGATTCCTTTCAATTTTGAACATGGTGCGTAAGAAAAATGACACAATGCTACACTCAGTGTTTTAGACCCTGTTCGTTTTGGATTTTGAGAAGATTTTTTAGAGTAATAAGTGAAGAGGAATAGAGAGATTTTATTAGAGATAGTGCGCATGTAATATTCCGAAATTTTTAATAAAATAAAACTTCCGTAATATTAGCTTTTCTTTAAATTCTTGTTTTAATTAATTAAATTCTGATTTATTAGTTAAGGACCGCTTCAAATCAAAATCGAGTTTTCAAAATTTACAAAAATATTTTCTCTGATAATCGAGATTACTTTTTTACTAAGATAGACCGTGGTTAGTGTCGAAATAATTTTGTGACGTTACGGTTAAATTATTAGAATTTTTCGAAATCAAAAACCGAACGATCGATCACCGTGAGACTTGTTTTTGCGTATACCCGTACCAATTCCTACACCCATCCACACTAGAATATTTTTCCTCCCAATACCTCCACCAGATAACTCCTCCTCCCCTTCTCCCGTAACCTCTCTCTCCTCTCCTCTCCTCCCTCTCCTTTTCTTTACTCTCCAATTTCGCTATAAATACTACCCTCCCCCACCTCTAAAACCACAACTCCTCACCTCTCTCAAACCCTTGCCCAGTTAAGAAACCAATAGATAGGTAGGAGAGAGAGAAAAACAAAATGCTTAAGCTCCTCCCATGGGGGATTAGGAAGAAAAACCATAGAGAGAGGAAAATGGGTTTGTGACTTATACCACATCTTAACCCGAATTAACCTTCCAAACTTCCATACACACCTCAAGCTTCCCAAAACATCCATCATCGGCCCTAAACAAATCCCGGACAGCCGTACTCCGATCATCTTCTCTGGCGAACCGAAAAACTCAAAAACTTGTTTAAAACTTGTTTTGATCAAAACCGAACGTATGTACCTCTTCTCCCACTCTTTATAAGCATAATAGAGTAGTTTTTACGTGTTAATAGGGCTGAAAATGAGCCGGAATAAAAAAAACAACTTGCTGTCTGTTTTCTGCAGAATTCACCATTTTGATAGTATTTATGCGCCAGACTATCTATTTGATATTATTTATATATAAGATGACCCTTTTGATATATTTATTTTAAAATATTAATGGTATTATTATTATTTTAAAAAATACTGACTTGATATTATTTTATAACTGTATAATATTAGTTTAGTATAAAACGTAACAGTTATATCAAATTAATTTATCTGTTAGATTAAGTGAATAATTGGTAATATTTTTGTAAAAAAAAGTTTAAATTATATGTGTGCTCAAATTTTCCTTACTATTTGATAAATTACATATAATATCTTGGAAAAAAAAGATTTTTGAATTAATAATAATTTTATTTAGTAATTTTAGAAAGGAAATTAAAGTATAAAAGGTATTTATAATATTAACTTAATATTACAAGAAGTAATAACTATCCTTGTGAAAATTATATATATATATAATAAATAAATTTATTTATTTTAAAATATTTAGTAATATGTGGGCTATTTTATAAAATCGTAAAAATTACTAATTTGTCATTAAAGATAATAAAAATTGTGGAAACGAATCTCATGAATTTCAATAAGTTGTTATTGCCTTATTGTTGCTACTTGAACGTAGAAATTGGACAATAGGTATCCCGGGTGATATTCGTACGATGGAATAAAATGATTAGACGTTAAATCCTTAAGGAAAGTGGAATTATTGTTATGGTCACTGTTGTGACGTTACGGTCAGGAGATAACCAGAGTGGCTCAGGACCGTGGATTTCCTGAAAGAATGGTCGTCGATATCAGCACTTGTGGTTTAAGACCGGTGGATCATTATCTTGCGAACCCTGAACATGGCACTGTTGGATTTATCTTCCGGATTTTCCGGGGGTGAATTTATTGGATGAAATCGGAGTATGAGTATCATTTCTCGCGGTTGGTTGGTTATCATTCGCTCCCGGTGATGGTACAGCCTAGTTCGATCCGACATGTAGTTTGGTCTTATTCATCTGGGACCCCAGGCTGGGCAAGCAAGGGGAGGATAAATCGGCAGGGTCGCCATAGTTCAAAGGTTGTTTGGGAGGATTATTTCTCATGGTAGAGAAATCTAGAAATCACTTAAAGACAAGATAATTCATAATATGCTCATGATTGTTGTAACTTTATTCTTTTGCTCATTATTATATTATTGCATGCATGTTATGGGTTAATGGGTTTAAGGTATCTACATGGTGATTTATCACTCACGGATATGTTCGTATCCTGGTAAATCGATTGCTTCGGCGATCAATTTGCCAGAAGCTGCAGGTAGTAACGACATAGAAGATCAGCCTTACGGGCCGGATCCGTACTATTCAGGAGAGATACCAGGGGCAGAGACTGAGCAAGATTATGGTTGGAATCCGTATTAAAACTAGAGTCGCTCTGAGTCTTTGCTCTGTGACGTCATGTCACCCAAAGGCCTCCGTACATGTGGGGTAGAGCATATTAATTTCGAACTTCTGATGTAATAACGAGATACTGTTCCGTAGTTTGTAATAAAAAGAATATTATTTAATATTTTAATGCTTCCGAAATTCCTCAGAAAATCGGAGCGTTACAGCACAAGAGTTTTGAATACCTAAAACGAACAAGCCGTGTACCCATACATGTTAACAACACCCCCCCCCCCCCCCCCCCCCCCCCCCCCCCCTTTTTTTTTCCCAGCAATAGATAAAGCTCTTTTTCCCCTTTCCCTTCATATCAGTTTATTGTTTATGCTCATAAACAAATATATAGACTAATTAGGCCTAGCACATGCGATGCATGTGCAAGTCAATTTTTTGTTAAATTGGATCAAATAATAAGTGGGCAGCTATTGTGCATAATACGACTTGCTAAATACACAAGATTTGATTTGCACACTCATCGTGTGTGCTCTGACCTCTAGTAAATATAACGTACAGGGGGAGTTTAGGAATTGTGGTACAAGTACAGGAGTAGGTCTTCTCATCTGTCCCAATAAATGGTAACCCAAAATGAGAATAGAAAAATAGGTGGGGAGTGATCCTGGAAATTGACAAGGGAAACCCTAAAAGGAAATAGGTGGGAAGCAATCCTCTGCTTTGCGCACATCACACCACTTAGGTGGAATCCCAACATGTGAATGCGGGAGTGTTACTGGAAATTGAAGTGAGAGAGCGAAGAGTGGCACCAGCGGTATATAATATGCGACCTAGCTTGGCTACTCAAAACAATTACTCCGACAATAGCCAATTGGCAAAATCTAGGTTTTGCGATTTGGAAATCACTTGTGGACAGAACTCTGTCAAAATTTTAGAAGCTCTCTTGAGAAGACTAAAATTGGTTTCTCTATCAGACACAAAAATGCGATCCTGCTATGTAACCTATGATGAACTTGTGATTTTTTGCTGACACATCATCTACTTACGAGTTACCGCAATCTTTGAAGCGCGATGCCAACATAGCAGCACAAGATGAACCAAAATGGCCAAAAGCACCTCTTTCGAACGTAATTTAGCTTCAATGCCTAAAGTGCCTCACATTAGTGAAAAGAAGTGAAACCCCATACTTATTACAACAATCTATTGCATCTCCGTCTCTAATGCTTCCTCCAGGCTCTGCTATAACACCAATCCCGCTTTCACATGCTTCTTCTACTGCATCTTTCCAGGCTGACGGGCAAACAAATTCTAAATTAGATATGGAAGGAGACCATTATGTGATTCTATTAGCACATACCAGTACATAGAACTATAGCTACTTTAAGACATGAACTAGTAATAAATACCAAATGGGAAGAATGCATCACTAGCCAAAGCTGCTCCCTTGACTTCGTCTCCTGCTTTCCTCAAAGCAATCCTCAAACTCTCTAAGCGATTCGGTTGTCCACTTCCCATACCCAACATACAATTTCCCTGCACAGTTATGGCTACTGTAAAATGCTCTTGGGCCTCAAATTCCACATGAAACAGTGGTCTATAATGCAGAGTCAAGAGAAGTGCTAACCTTAGCAATTACAATGGCGTTGCTCTTGACGTGCTTCACTCATAGCCATGCAAACATCGCATCAGAAAGCTCATTCTCTTGCGGAGTCTTCTCAGAAACTAAATTAAATTCAATATCTTCTGGTGTTAAAATCATCTGAATCCTGAGCTAGCCAACCTCCACCAACTTGTCTCAGAGAAAGCTTTCCCTTCTTATTCTTGCTTGCCTCAAGGATTCTCAAAGTTTTCGACTTTCCGCGGAGGATCTCAAGACCCTTTTTCGAATACTTGGTGCAACCACAATCTCATAGAACATCTGTGTTTCACCGTCTGTTGGACTTCTAAACTCGCGTATTTCCTTTGCAAGATCCTTCAAGTATCACAAAAGGGAAATTAGTTTCTTTTCGAGAAAAGGAAACTTCTTCTTGTGTCGGCTTCTTTAAGAAATCAAATCCACCATTTAGGCTATGTTTGGTAACACTGTCACCTTTTTGTTTTCTATTTTCTATTTGCTGAAACTAGTTTCTACTTTTTCTAAAAAAAAAAGTGAAAGCGAAAAATATGTTTGTGTCAACCAGTTTTCAAAAAAAAAAAGTAAAAAAAAAGGCAAAAGATTACTGGGCCACGGGATTACTGGGTGGTTTTTTAAATTTTCGAGTGCAGACCTAAACAAGCACGGTCTTAGCCCATCCTTTTCCTTGAAACGGAAAAGATTTGAAACCCTATTACTCAACTCACACAAAGTTCAGGTGGTGGGGACGACAAAGGTGGTCTAGCAAGGTTCGGCCAGATGGGGGTTCAACCGATGGGATCAATGGTGGCTAGGTTTTAGGTGAGTTCTGGAGGTGATAGAAACCAAGAGAGGGATTTGGTGGAGAGAGAGAGAGAGAGAGAGAGAGAGAGAGAGAGAGAGCATGAAATTTGGAAGATGGAGAAGAAAGCTATCATAAAGACCCGGAAAAAAAAAAAAAAAAAAGCTCCATCTTGCGTGGGTTGGCAGCCGGTTTTTGCTTTTGCAAAAAGTGAAAGCATGATTTTTCAACTTCCTGAAATTTTACAAATAGTGAAAGTGATTACCAAAATTTGTAAGTGAAAGTAGTGCACCAAACAAACTTTCAAGGTTAATTTTTGGAAATTCTGAAAATGAAAACAGAAAACAGTAAATAGAATGGTTACCAAATATGACTTATGTATTCGGGGTGTTTCCAACGTGAACAACAATTCATTGGTTGTCTTTATTCATTTTTTTTTTTGCATTTGTTAGTTTTGTGCCAAATTTTTACATAATATTGATTCGTCTTGATAAGAAGAATCCGAAAAATACAATATTATAACTTTTACACAAATATTTTAAAAATATCCAAGAAAAAGTTCGAAAAGACAGCTTCTATAAAAATCTTGTAGAACCCCTACTTGGACATGAGTGTGTGTGCAATTATATTTTTGTAAAGTTCGTGTAGTTCTAGACTTTTTGTTCTCGTAATACCAGGTAATAATAGATTTTCGAAATTTACCCCATACGAGTGAGTGGGCCCAACATGACCCTATCTAAAATTAGAAGAGTTCCTAGATATTTGAAAATTTAAAAAGGAAATTGATTTTGCCACTCCTTTTTTTATTAATGCCATTTCCATTCTCTCACAAAATAAATCATCTAATCAAGACACAAAGGAGAGTAACATTAACAAAAAGGGAGGTGGCAAAATCACTCCCCTTTTAAAAAAAAATGTAGACATGACTCAAAACGAAAAGATAAAAAAGAAAGAGAAAATGACGGCTAAAGATTTGTTTTGATAATTAATACCCGTTAATGACATTTTCAGCATTAAGAAAAAAAAACTCACACTTCACAGGCCACAAGTACAGAGCCCAACAATTAGGTGCCAAGGGACCAATGGATTAGGCAGGCTCCCTGCCTGGGTGTGCTAATTTTTAAAGTTTTAATTAACCCACTGAATAAACTACTACCGCAATTCCATTGACAGTCTTTCTTCTTCTTCTCTTTCCATTTTACGTACCCGAAGGGTTTTTCTTGGACAAGAGCTGGAACTCATGGGTTTACTCCAAAGATTTAAATATTGGTCGTTACATAGCGTATCGACTGTTACGTAGCGGTTTTTCGATCTTTCAGTACCGCTACACCACGTTATACCAGCGTTATTAAATAAACATTCACACCCTTATGGCCGATTTTCACTTCATATCACTTTTTATCCGATGTTTTGCCCGCCCCATGACTGCTGCTGCCATTACCACATGATGAGGCTAAAAAATTCGCACCCATGCGTTTAACATGCCTTTACTGCAGGATGAGTTTAAACATCAAACTTATATCCCCTAAAATAGAATGACCAATGTTACGTGCACAAACTTATGTGCACATATATAGATATGAAACCACCCGATGTACATGGACTGACAAAATTATAAGGGCTCACGTGCTTCAAACAGTTCCTAACCAATTTAAGTCTTGATGCATACATATAGATCTGTTTAAATAGAGGAAATTAGGAAAACTATTACTTGTGTGGCAGTGCTCTAGGGGCCTTATCTACCGCACGTTTGTGTGAGCTCCACCACCAAGTGCGTGGCTCCTATACAAATGTGAGGTGAAGAAAGTCCGTCGGGTGCCACACGGCGGTGCTCCAAGACCACTGAATATAATCTCTCTTAAATAGACTTTTCCATATGCACAAAAGACTTTTTTTTTTTTTTTGACATGGTCATAAGAAACAAAAAACAAAAGAAATGGAACTAACAGGGGGAATCCCTAACAAGTAAGTTGCGAAGCCCAGGCGGAATAGAACTTGGGAAAGACTGAATATTCCTAACGAGGCAACTGGAAGCTAACCAATGAGCCACTGAGTTTCTATTCCTAGAGCACCAGACAAAGGACCAGTTTCTAGCGGCTGCCCAACCTTTGATATCCTCCACAATAGCATAAATCTCCCATAGGCATTGAGCAGAAGAGCTGTTGAGGCAATCGATGAGAGCTTTGCAATCTGATTCAAAGATAACCTCAGGTAGATTCAGGTTAAGCGCCATACTACAAGCTATCCGCAATGCCCATGCCTCAATAGCTTTCGCCGAAGACCCCGTAACTCTGCCAACCCGCCACCAAAGAGCTTGTACACCGCTATCTCTGGCAATGACGCCAAAGGCAGCCTTGCTGCGGGAGGATAGGTAAGCTCCATCACAATTCATTTTCACAACAGATGATGGGGGAGGTGACCACCTAGCCATGTGAGAAGGTTTCGGTGCACTTTCCCTATCACCCGAAAACATCGCCTGGAGGTAGTCATGATTCGCCATATTAGCCTTAAAAATCACATCTTCAGGACAAGGCTTCCTTCCATTAAAAACATAATCATTTCTCCTTTTCCAAACTGCCCAACATAATTGAAAAATGATAGCCACCACCTCTGAGTTGGCCTCTTTGGAAAGGTCACCACATAACAAATCCTCCATCCATTTATCAGCCGTAACAATTGGTTTATCAAGAACCCAAAAAGCCTTTCCACTTCCAAACCAAACTGCTCTTGTCCAAGGACATCGAAAGAGCAAATGTTCGATCGATTCATTCTCACTACCACAAATGGGACAAAGGGGGCAATGAGCACATTTTCGGAGAAACAAATTTTCTTTGCTCGCCACCCAATTATGGACCACCCTCCACATGAAATGGCGTACTTTGGGAGCTGTAGGAATAGCCCAAAGCCTTGTCCACATAGTTTTTGGGGGAGAGTAAGATGATGAAGGCTGATTGGAAGCACGTTTGAAATTCCTTTTGAAAGCTTGGTGATATCCGGATTTGACGGAGTATTTACCAGAGGTATTGTATTGCCAAATCAACTTGTCTGGGCACTTTGAAAAGCTAATTGGAATTTTAGTAATGGCATGGGCTTCCCCTTCCGTGACACAGCTCCTTAGCTTTTCTACATCCCAAGAGTGATTACTCTCTTTGATGAAATCAGCCACCTTTATCCATTGACACTGCTCAGGAGGTGAAGAAATAATTTTCGCTCCAGTCAGCTCGGGCACCCACTCATCTTCCCAAAAATTTATCGATTCTCCATTCCCCACATTCCATCTTAACCCTTGCTGGAGCAGGTTTTTTCCCTCAAGTAAACTACACCAAATCCATGAAGGAGATGAGCCACACCTGTTTAAAAATTCTCCATAGAATTCTCCACAAAAGACTCTTCCACATAGAATTCTCCAGATCAAAGGATTAATCTCTGTTAAAAAAAAAGGATTAATCTCACCAAATGTCAAACATATCCACACCTGTTTTCCTTTGACAAATAGCTGTATGCATGCATAGGCATGCGTACGTCTAAAGGTATACATAAATAATAAATAAATATATGTATATGTATATACACACACATAAATAATTAATAAATATTTATTTAATAAATATATATATTTCGAACAAACTACTGTTGACTAATGTATAAAATAGATGTTGCCGAAGAGTTGGTGCACAACCACCCTTGACTTCGTAAAACCAAATCCAAAACAAGTCGTAAAAAAACAACTGGCATTGCCCAAGACCGCGTTTCCTACATTCACCGGAAGCCCTTAAAAAGAATGCCCAAGCCTTCAACTTATTGTCATCTGCTTGTCTTTTGCCTGAATTCGCATCTCCCTCAAGAAAATCAAATCTCTCTGTGTCCAAGAATCCAAGAAAAGACCCGTCGTTTAGGAATTTCTCTCCGTTTTTTTTCCAACAATGTGTCCTCTGAGGTTCATCCTGGTCTTCTTCTCGGCGATTTTGGCTGGGTATTTCGCATGGAGGGCCGTTCGTTCCTCGCCGGAAACAGATATCATGGGCTCAGACGCGTTGACCGCGGAGAAAATCTCATCAAAGGACAAACAAGAATTTCATTTGAAACAGGTGGGTGCTACGAATTTTTCTTCTTCGGTGCTAGTTTGTTGTTCTGGTTTAATATCCTAACCCCCAAAAGCATCTGAAATTCTTGAATTCCAGATGATTCTAAATGGCTTCTGGGGATTCGTCGACATGGCCAGCAGGAGGTACTTGTGGAGGAATCTTATTAGAGAGATGAAGAGAGACGAAAGAGTCAAGAGCTGCTAAATTTACATGACAGAAAGGAACACGAATCTGAGCCGTAAGAAATCAATCAGATGAAATGTGGGGTTCTCTCCGTTAACGTTTCTCACCCTCCTGTTGTATTTATAGGGTAAAGGATATGGGATTGTATTTACTAAGGATCAAAGGATGTAGAATTGTTGACTTCATTGAGATTTCTCTTCAATAAAGGGAATCACAAACGGCGTTTTTCATCCATTCGGAATCATATAAGGCATAGGGAAAAGCTTCTACAGGTCAATGATGAAACAAGAAGTTCCACAGAAAATAATGCTAGGCTCATGCTTTTTCGTCGAAGACAGTAGTTGTTTAAACTGGATGAGATGCAAAGTGATTTCCAGCTTAACATACTTGTGAAGATCGACCTTTGGATGCAGCTCGACAAACAAGAACAAAATACAAATATAAATCAATGAAAAACATAACCAGTTTACCTCATCAACTTCAATGTTGAAGGCAACAATCCCACCAAATGCACTGACTGGGTCTGCTTTTACAGATAATTTGTAGGCTTCAATGATATCATCACGTGAAGCTACACAACAGGGATTTGTGTGTTTTACAATTACACAAGTAGGTTTATTAAACTCGCACACACAATTCCAAGCTGCATCAGCATCTAAATAGTTATTGTATGACATCTCCTGCACCAAGAATAGGAAAATGTGAGCGATCCTCTTTAATCCAACACCGAAGAAATTCCATACATGGAGAGTTGCAGGTACTAGGACAACTACTGAGGAGCAAACAACAAAAGAGCTGATCCTTTATTTTCTTTACAACTAACATTATTATGGAGTAGGGAGTAATGCCTCTGAGCAATTACAGTTTACAAGAATATTGAAACTTTGCCCCTCATGATAGCAGCAGTTAATCTGACAAATGAGCATAGGCCATAGGCAGAGCCTAAAGCGAAGGTGATGGGACAATCACATAACGCATATGGTTCACAAACTTGACATTTAGTTACAACTTAAAAGTCAGGGATAGATATACTTTTGTAGCAGCTGCTGAATTGGTCGTATAGAAAAGAAAACTTTGTAACAATATTTCAGAGTATAGTTAACCGATAATATATATACACACACACACACACACAGAGTGAGCTTCATGTGAGGACCTTAAATAGGCTCCTTAAGTGCAGACCCCCCAATTCTCCCATTCCCTGATCGAATTTCGATGATCCGAGCCGCTCAATATCATCAGAACGTGATTTTAAGGGTACCCGCGAGAAATCGGCAAAAACAATGACCAGGAAGGGCTTGATTTGAGCAGTTTTTTTTTAACCGTTCAATAAAAAACTGTTCGGATGAAGCCCTTCCCGACCCTTTTTTTTTTTACAATTTCTCACGGAGACCCTTAAAATCATGTTCTGATCACATTGAGCGGCTCAGATCATCAAAATTTGATCGGGATCTATGAGGTCCACACTTAAGCTAAGTAGGGGATCCCTCATAAGAAATATATATATATTTAATTTAAATAGTAAACTAAATTACGTTTACTCAAATGTATATGTATATGTATATCAAAATCCATTTTCCATTCTGTTCAAAAGAAACAAACCACCATAGTAGGTCCGGCATTAATAAAAGAATCTAGGAGAGACACATTTTAACCAGCATTATACTAATAAACAGGGCACACGTACAGATTAATAACAGCAACTACACGATCCTGTTTGAAACAAAGTTGAAGGTATGCTTACGGCTTACCCACAATCGAGAAATGGAGTTCAGACCTTAACACACCCGTACACTTAACAAGAATCTTGCAGATTATATCCTCTGTTGGAACCTCAAACAAACATATCATTGGCCATAAAATTTATTGACAATGTAGATGGGTGGCCTGGAAATCTTTAGATGATAAATTCTATTGGGATTGCTCACGCACCTTCCCATGGTGTTGAACAGCAGTTGCAATCCCACCACCATTAACCTCAGATAGACTTTTATCAACATAAAATGCTGCCTTTTGATGAGGATTTTCACCATAACGCAGGGAACATTTGAGCGAGAGAGGCACCGTTAAGCTGGAAGGGAAATCGTCTTTCAACATAGAGAACAAACAACAGCAATTCAAGGATTAAAGCATTAGGAAACCACAAGAATTTTTTTTTATTTGAATGACATAGAATTCCAACTGATAACTGGCATCATGTCATCAACATGCAAGTTTCTCATTCAATAGTTGCAGTGTGAAGCTAAAACAGAGTTGAAGTGAGTACCTCCAACAGTCTGCTTCCGCAGCCGCTCTGAAACTGCAGAATCATAAGAAGCAACATGTTGAATAGCCTTAGCAGTTCGAAACTGCTGGTCATCTTGATTACGTTGAAGAAACCCTAGGAGTTCAGGATAGTCTTTGAATCAGCCACAACCAAAACATCATTGTGCTTCTGTTCAACAGCCAGAGGTTGGTTACTTAGTTGGAGAGAGAGGCACATTGACCATACGTATGGCCGTAACAGAGAACAATAACATATACTAATAAACAAGTACCGCAATAGGATTATGTTTCTTATGGTGTTTAACTGAGAAGCACCTGACACATCTAAAGAGTTGCAACTCCAAGAGGAGTTGGACACTTGTCCCAAGTTCTGAGATTGGTTCACTACTCTATTACTTCTGTACTTTTGGAATTAGACTAGTGGTGACACGCATGAAATAACTAAAACATAGATGAAACACATTATAAGTTACCGAAATAATGATTTGAGATACAATTATAAAGTTAATACGATGTCGGGCTTGATTGTAGGAATTCAGGTATTGAATTATGAAAGACACCTATGATGTCAAGCTTGAGGGACAAATTCCCCCATAAAAGACATGGTTTGTTTGATTTTTGGTGATAGAATGCAAGTATTGTGTATGATCTAGCGGTGTTCAAGTCATCACGTTATGAGTTTGTTAATCTTTAAATATTGTTACCCTGCACATTTAAAGCTCTACAAGTACAGTACACAGGAGACATTCCCTTAATTGCTAGTACACATTTTATCTTTAAAAAAGTTTACTAATCAAGAAAAGAGTATAGTTACCAATACATTTCATATAAAACTTAACACTCATATGTGTGTTTACTCGGCGTGTCGTATATTTCATGTGAAAACGATCATACAGGGTGCTTACACTGAGACACCATAGGATTCATTCATGCATTGCTTGCAAAATTCAAAAAATCAATTGAACTAGATTCTCTACATGCTTAATATTAGAGTGGACAAAATAAGCTTGCTAACATGACCAATGTTGGGTCGAGATCTATCTGGTGTAATGTCTAAGGACTTAAGATATCAGGGTTCAGTTTAATGAAACAGTTATAGATGATAAGAAATGTGTGAGTGTAATGCACGTTAGGTGTACAGAAACAACTGTAGAATCATGAACAACCAATAGTATGTTCCTCGAACATCAACTGTAACATTTGATCAAGATGAATAACCTTTGCAGCAGCTCTAATCATGGTAGGACCACCGATATCAATGTTCTCAATTCCATCCTCAAACGCTCTTCCACCAGCAGAGGAAACTTTGTCATAGAAGGGATACAAGTTCACCACCACTACATCAAAGGTACCTGTAGTAGTACTACCTTAGGAATAGCAAAGTTATCAAAATAAAGTTACTAACAGCAAACTTTGGCCACATTTGTTTCGTGAACTTGGTATAGCACCAGATAGGATGTACATCCTACTGCACATGGATTTGGTTGAAAGCTCTTAGTGCTACCGCGATATGAAATTCAAAGGATATCTAGATGACCCATATGAGGAATGATACAGTTAAACAATCAGCGTCTAACTTACATCCAGAGGACTTCCACTCCACCTTTCATTTTTTTTGGTAGAACGGAATCAGTTCCACTCCACCCTTCACTCGTTATTGAAAGTTGCCCACCCAGTATGTCACTCATTATTTCGTTAACTTATAATGTGTTAGTTATTTTACCTAATCCTAACTAAGACATAGATGAAATAATGGGCAAATCAAATATCCGACATTAACGTTGAAACCTAAGAGTTTAAGTTGATCTTCAACAGTTCAACATACACTTGATATTTTGGTTTCTTTATCAATTTTAACTTTTCTCACTAGCATGTGTTAAAAATGTTACAAGAGATGCAAGTCAGGCAGGTATGGTTGACCTTTGGAACTGCCAAATATTTCTCACTAGACCGTGGTATATGGATTAGGTCTTGAAATTTTGTATCTTATTTTCTTGTCATGCAATACATTGGTATTAAAAATACCATATAACTATTTTTGGCTTATTAATTTATGCATTAACTTATCTTACGATACGCGATACGTATCCCGATACGATATATGCACTGACATAAACGGTAAAATGCATGTATCCCGTTTTGACAACCTATTTATATGTCCCATTTAGCAAGGAGTTGGGGGTTTTCCAGAAAGACAATAAAACAGAGGTGATGTACTCTTTGAGAATTGAAATCATACAAAACGTTAAACAAAGTTAACTAGCTACACTACCTAGCAAACTAAATGGTCAAATGACCAAAAGACGTTGTTCAGATCAGAAGGATAAAAAATTCATATTTATGATGCCTTGCTGATGATGCATAACTTATAAGTAATAGAGCTCACCAATTCCATGCTTGATCAAAGCTTCCATGTGCTGCTTTTGGTCTCTTCGAGCAAGAATACCTCCATGTATGTTAGGATGCAATGTTTTTACACGACCATCAAGCTGCAATGAAAAAGAGAAAAATGATGATCAAGGGAACAACAAGAAACCCTATATAAAGAATGCTTAGAACAACCTCATCATAGCATCTGTCAATTTTAAGAAGTTGAACATGCTTTTGAAAAAGCTTTATATGCATTCAATAGGACCATGGAAAATGAATAATTGAAGAAACAAAATGATCCTTCTTAACAAGTCAAAAATTTTGAGGTCTATATCATTCAAAGGAAAATTACAAAAATAATAGAACATTACACCCACTCCATTTGCCAACCTAACAAACAACTAAACGCAGGATAAAAGAAATTAAACAAAAACCAGCTTACCATTTCTGGAAAACCAGTAAGCTGTTCCACCTTGGTGACAGAGACACCAGCAGTCTCCAAGGCAGATGCTGTCCCTCCGGTTGAAACAATTGTGTACCTACATGGTCAAAAGAAATGTCATTGATAAGCAGTGAACACAACTGCATGTGTGCTGCAGGATAGCGGCATAGCCAACTGGATGATGATTACACGTCTATTCGCCAAAAATAGCTTTAAATAACTTTTTACTTTTCAATACTAGTATGATGGATGATGCGTCTTACAGACCACCGAGAATAAAACCAAAAAGAACTATCACAGAATCAGCACTTCAGACATCTTTCAGGGAAAAAAAAAGCTGTTCAGAGCTGAAAATGGGAAAAAGGGCAATACTATGCAGAAATTTGTGCATTTCAGAATGACCTTTCTAACGAGCAATAAGAAAATCCCATGAAGTGTTTTGAAAACTCACCCCAATTCTTGAAGCCCATTACCAAGGAAAGCCAAATCCTTCTTGTCGGACAATGATATCAGTGCTTGTTTCCTACCTGAATCAAGTAACCATTAACACCAGAGATATTCTAGAGCGGAACAGAGGAATGGCGAGAAATAAAATAGGAAAGCACCACTGCACGAGAGAACTGAATATGAAACCGTCAATAAAAGTTACAACTTCAAAGACCACCTCAACCTACAACCATGTCTTTTCCCAATTAACCAAATAAGCGATGCCATTGCTAGCACATAGTTAACTAAAGCCTAACACATACTTAAACATGCACACAACACATGCTGAAACATGCAAACATATTTTCTTACACCTACAAAAATATGTATCCATCTATAGATACATCTATTAGTATGCACATATAAACACCGGACACACGTGTGTAAATTATGTTATGCAAAAGATGGAAAGAGGAAGATCTTGAATTGAGATTAATCTTGAATGAAATCTGGGAGACAAGAGGGGACAATAAGTCAAAGATGGCAGTTTTTTTTTCTTCTTGGCAGTGTTTTTTGGCAGCTAGGCAAGGGCGGTTCCACTATCATCTGAGAGGGCTCACACGAGCCAACTGGGTTCAACTG
Organism: Rhododendron mucronatum var. ripense; assembly: GCA_019656295.1. Taxonomy (NCBI): domain Eukaryota; kingdom Viridiplantae; phylum Streptophyta; class Magnoliopsida; order Ericales; family Ericaceae; genus Rhododendron; species Rhododendron mucronatum. The sequence goes on along the minus strand of BPLT01000044.1, from coordinate 932,569 downwards.
ACGCACTAAACTTTTGAATTTTTTTAACATATAATTGGGTATTCCTTTAATATTATCGGCACTTGATCATTCTTACGTAGACAAAGTAAATAAAAATTCACTTAACCCTGTGAGTCAGAAGATAACATAGCTCACATAACAAAATAAATTAGGCCCAATAAATTTTCAAACAAGCAAAATACATTTACTTTACAAAGAGTTTTGTATACAAAAAATTTCTTCACCTTTTTTTCTTTGCTAAACTAAAATTCTAGAGCCGCCCTGAGTTTAGGAATAAGTAGTGTGAGCCAACCTCAAAACTGAGGTACAGCGTCACCTTATTGTAGTAGTAGTAGTAGTAATATTAGGCAATAGATTGAAACAACCCATCTCAGCATAATGGAACTTCTGAATCAACTTCATCAGCTACCTTATCATTTTAAAATCATAACTTGGGGAACTTTTTAGACACACATCCTCATAAAGAGAGAAATAAAGAAAAAAGTGCGACAACTATGTTTACGCCATGACAGAGAAAGAAGCACTACTACCAGAACCAGAGGTTTGAGAGTCCGCCATGGGAATTGCAACTGTATCAGCACCTGCCATAGCTTTAACTGGATACAACATTGAGCCACATGACACTGTAAACTAAACCATACAACATTGAGCCACATGACACTGTAAACTAAACCCACAGAAAAAAAAAAAAAAAAAAAACCACAAGTCAATGGAAAATTTATGAAATTAAATAATCAGGCGCCACAAATATGTCGAGAAACCTAAATGCAAGAATGATACCAGGTGAATGTAACTCCTCGAAGAATTGCAGGGACGAAGAAGACGAGTTCGGATGAGAGCTGATTTAATGGCGGCGGTCGAAACGGCGGGTGCGGCGGTGATGGAAGTTCGAAAACCCACCACCATGTTCCGACTCTAATTTGGTTAGGGCGTGTTTGGAAAACGCGAGGGAAAGTTGTCTCTTGTTTGGTGTTTGGGTTTGATAACAAAATGGAATGGGAAAGTTGTCTCTTTCTTCACACTTGTCCCAGGGTTTCTTCCATTATTCCCACTTTTTCCCTTTCGTTTTGCCGATTTCCAAACAGGCCGTTAATTTGGCGTTAGGGCTTCGAGGCTTGAATAAATAACTTTTGTTTTTTTTTTCGGGCGCTGACCCGTGCCTCTGCATGACCCAAGCCGTTTATCTTAGAGGAAACAGGGGACCTGTAGTGAGCTAGTGCGGCATCCGAATCATTCATCTTGTTATTAAATGTCCTGATTTCATCTTAGATTCTGTCGATTTGAGCCATCTTTTATGGAAATGAAATTCAAATTCAAAATAGACGGTTCGAATGCCACACTCCAACGTCGTAATGCACCTTGCATTTACAGGACCCTCGCATGAAATAACATACTACTAGTAGTAAAAAATGAATTTTATGGGCTATTATTGAATAATATAAGGATTGGAATGGAGATTTGTGGTTGGAGTGTGTGAATATTATTATTCTCTATATTCAAATTTTGCATAAAATATGGTTTTTTGAGTCTCTAAAATAAAGAGATGAAAATTCATGGATTGGAGTTGCTCTTGAGACCCACAAAAATAGGGGGTATGCATTCTCTTTGATCGTAAGTACTACTGAAATTTTAATTTATAAAAATACAAGAGTGTCTTCTCACCAATAAATTTCATGGGACAAATATTTTTGAGATAGTTAAAACAACCGTCTGAAATAAGTACTGGAGAGGAATTTTTTGTTTAATGAATTGCTAGAGAGGATCTTATGTAACCACTCAGTTACATTATATAGGCCCGTTTGATTGTATGAAACTGACAGTGAACACAATTTAACGGAAATTACTAGCCGATCCTGATTTTTTGTTGGGATTATGTGGAGATCCTTTTTGTAGCGTTATCCCGCGCAGACGGCCAATGTACAAATCTATGAAGTTATTGATTAAGTTACAATAGTTAATAGCGACCGGACCAGCAATATGAGACCACATGGCATTGTAGCTTTCATACATAGTGCTTTTCTTTTATGCATAGCTTTCATAAGGATTGTATTTGGCTGTATATTTGCAAGGGGACTTAACATTAATTGGGTGTTTGGTTAAATTATTTGTACCCGAACTAAAAATGTATCAGATATATAATAGCGCAAAGTGCAATTATACAATACTATATTGATGTAATATTATTGTAGTCTGTCACTTTTAATGTGACCAATTAGATGTGCAGTAGAAATAGGCCACTATTAGTCGAATTGGGGGATCGTGTTGTGCAATGGTATGCGCAGCACCGTGCCGCGCACCTTTTAGCCGTCGGATCGTGCATCTGACGGCTCGGATCTCATCTCGGCAATAAACGGCTCTTGATCGTTGGTTGCCGAGATAAGATCCGAGCAGGCGGATGCACAATTCGACAGCTTTAAGGTGGGCAGCATGGTCACTGCACAACACCAACCCGAAGTGCCTATTAGTCCCGCCATGCATACTTCAAGCGAACACATCAATCTATGCCATACACAAAGGTATTCAGGCTTCAAAATTCCAATTCTTATAATTTTGGTTTTGTTACTTTTAAAATTGAGAGAGAGAGAGAGAGAGAGAGAGAGATACGAGGTTGGGATTAATTTTGAGTGTGAGATTCAGTTTCTGTTTGTTTGCTTTGTTCATCCTATATTTTTCACAATTAGGTCACAGTAGTAGGTTTTTTTTTGGTAAGTGTCACAGTATTAGTTAAGTATTTAAGTAGTAGTTAAGTAGGAGAAAGTTATGAAACATAGGGTATACCGTATGTCTAAATTATGACAATTTGTGATTTTCACTATGTCGATTTTTGGTTTTCTATTGCATATTTATAATTCTAGTTACGACTTGTATTTTAAAATTTACTTGTTGAACAGGTCATTAACAAATTACCTATAATTAAAAAATATTATTATTATGTAACCATAATTATTCGTACTAGAATTTATAATACTTGTATCCTAACCAAATATTTGCGTACAATATCAAAAATTAAATAATGCTACCCACAAATGTTATAATAACACCATAAATTGGCATTATCTTACCACAATGAGTCGTACCAAAAATTCTTTGACTCGTATGATATTCCGTAACAAAATCAAAATATGTCATACCAGAATCAACAATTGTTATACCCAAGCCAAAAATATTTGTAAAATGCCACAAATTTTATAAAATAGCCACAATTGTTATGACAACACCTAAAATTGTCATTTTCTTACCACAATGTGTCGTACAAAAGGAAATTGATTAAAATATTTCGTAATAAGACATGTCTAAAATACCATAGATTCAGTAATATAACCAAATTTGTTAGGGCAACATCATAAATTAACGTTTTTATACCCACAACGTGTCGTATAAAAAAATTCAATCAAAATGTTCAGTTAATGATAGTTATAATTGACAAAATACCATATCATAATTAAATAATATAATCATAATTGTTATAATAAAATCATAAAGTGGCGTTACCTTACCACAACCTATCAATTTTTTTGTGTGTGATGATATATTCTATAACAAAATGAAAATATGTCGCTAGCAAGTATATTTCTAGAATGAGTGATCAAAACTGTTAGAATATCAAGTTATACGATATTCAGTATTGTCACAGAAATCAGAGATCATCAGATATCGACAACTACATAATCAAAAAAACATTTAAGGTATTCAAATACATTAAAGTCTAATAATGCACCACCCGAGCCCCATCTAAGACATTTTTTTTTTATTGGAACCGTCTCTCTTTTACATAATATGAATAAATTATATGTACCCAAGAGTGAAGTTGATCACTTATCGTTAGACCCTTAATCAAACGAAAATATCATTTTATGATTGAATTTGGGTGCCGATAAAAGGGCTTTCTAAATTCGATCTAGCAAAAAATTTACGTGAAATATTTAATTAACAAGCATAACGAAATTAATGATTTTGATTGTTATTATTATGCCGCGGTCACAAGTCTACCGTACATTCAGCTACAACAGAGAATTTATTTTTATATAAAGTACATTGAATGTACAATTCTATATGTCGTTTTTTTTAAGAAATTTTTTAAAATATTGTTACCGATTATATTTATAAAATGATCGATCAGAACCGTTAGAATGTGAAGTCTTACAATATTCAATATTGTCACCAAAATTAGAAATCATGGGATATCGACAAATATGTAACCAAACGACATTTAACGTGTCCGAATGCATTAAAGTCTATTGTTAAATGTGGTACAACATATTTTAGTCTTGCTACAGAATATTTGGATTAATTTCTTTTGGTACGACACATTGTGGTAAGCAAATGCCAATTTTTTGTATCATCATAAAAGTTGTGGTTATGTTATATAGTTTGTGGTCATTTTTTTGGAGAGGGAGAGGGAAAGAATGTGAGGGAGTAGAGAACAACTGATTACTGCTCAGTCCTTTTTCATTTTATTAATTGATTTAATAAATGGGTGGTTCGGATCATTCACTTTTAAATCTGAGGGTTTAAAATCATATTGTGTACAATACATCCCTTAATAAAAAGTATGTACCATAGAACTTCCCAATTAAGTATGTGAGTTTTCCCTCTACATAAACATGAACATTAACGCTTTGGTCTCTCAACTTACATGATTTGACCAATCTACTCTGAAAAACATCATTAGAGTTGTGCCTCTTTGATTCATGAAAAAATTCAAAACACATCAATTCAAAACTTCCTTTTTTTTTTGTGCACAACCCTTGTATATATTACTATATTAGCGAGATGTTCTGTTGATATTTTTCACGGGCCTTAATTGCGTAGGATGGTGACAGCTGCTTTTGTGACGATGTTAACAGAGTCAAAAAGTACTCCGAAAAGAAAAATCAACGGCCTATATTCACTCAAAAAATGATCTGAGCCCTTAATTTTCAAGTACTAATTGTCATTTGTCACGACTCTGCAGATGTTGGGTAGGGTGGTTGATGGGAATTTAATCGTGGGGCCCAACTCTGGAGATGTTGGGTGGGTGGTTGATGGGAATTTAATCGTGGGGCCCACACATGAAGGTCCGAGGAATAAAGAGTCAAGAACGCTATAGAGAACCAAAAGAGATGGAACCGCCATTGGTATCGCCAAGCTTTATGCAGCAGCAGCAGCATCGAAGCATTCCAGAAGAAATCGTCATTGAAATTCTCTCGCGTCTACCAATCAAATCCCTGTTGCGATTCACTTGTGTCCATCCCTTTGATAAGGGGAAAAAGCACTCCTCTCTCTCTCTCTCTCTCTCTCTAACGATCGGAATCCGGCCGTCGTGCTGGATCAGCTCCCGTCGACCACATGTAAGTACTCCCGCCCTCCTCCTCTCTCTGCACATATGCATATCTGTTGTACGTAGAGCTTATTCCTCCTTTGGAACCTTGTGTTATGATGATGATATGAGGTTTCGTTCTCAGAAAGTCTAAGCATCCTGACCGAGGGATCCGACCGAATTTCCGACGCCGCGCCGGGCCCACTCCGGCCACCGGATGGCTGATCGGAACCGACCAAAAATTCTAAAAAAAAAAATCGAGTGGGTTTCCGGGGGAATCAACGGCACCCGATGTGCAGGTGGCCGATCAAAACACTCAATTTTTTTGGTTCGGCCACCTATACACATTGGATGCCATTGATTCCCAAGCAGACCCACTTGAATTTTTTTTTTAAAATTTTTGGTCGGCTCCGATCAACCGTCCGGTGGACGGAGTGGGCCCGGCGCGGCATCGGACCTCGGTTTGTCGGATCCCTCGGTCAGTCGTAGTTTGTTCTTGTTTTCTCTCTCTACTTTCTCGCTCTAGTGATTCCTTGTAATTAAACTGATCTCTCTCTCTTTCGCTCTATATGCTTTATCATCGTCGGATAAGGATTCTGTCTTGCCCGTTTAATTTAAAGTGCTCTCTCTCTAGGCTAGTGGGTTTATCATCATTATGTTTCCCAGTCCATCTAATTTCACTCTCTCTGTAAATTCGTAATCTCGAATTTGGACAGTAGAAAACTCTGACGTGATCTCCTTTTGTTCAAGTTGTGTTTGGATTGTGTTTTGAATTTTTTTTTGAAAAATAGTAGGGATAATTAGTGGAGAGATATAAAGAGAGAAATATTGGAAGTAGGGGAAATATAGGGGGAATTTTTAAAAAAATTCCTCTTGATAAGGGAAGAGAACGAGGCAAAATTTTTTCTCTCTAATACTATCTCATATCATACTATAGAATAAGAAATATCCTATTGCTAATTAAATTACATTTCATATAAAACCTCGATTTTGTGAGGGTGATTCTAGCATCGTAATAGTACTAATTATCATAAATGAAAGTGATTTTTTATGCTCTTGACTTAAGAATAGTATGACTTTCACACTCCTCATTTTTCAATTTACACTCATTTTAATTTGTCTTTATTTACTTGAATTTACTTTGTTGCCTTTTAATCAATACACTTTGTAACACATCCAAAAATAATATTGTAAATTCATGCGAATAAAGAAAAAATAGGGAGTGTGAATTGTTAAAAGAAATGTTTAAAAAATTTTTTCTTTATTTTTTATACTTCTGATTAGCTGTTCTCCAAGATCTAGGACCTAACATGCTAAATATTTTTGTCGTACCCTTTTCCCACCATCTCTCCTAAAATCAATTGGTGTTAATTGTTCCACTAAGGCTTTTAGAACTTTTAGAAAAAGTTTTGGTTTTGTCCTTAGTTGAATTTCTCTTGCGATTGTTAGTTTTACGCCAATTTTTTTTATTTTCCGATTCGTTTCATTAAGACGAATCCGAAAACTAGGAATTTTTTACTTTTACCCAAATATTTTGGGAAATAACCACTTTTTAGCAAAAAAAGAGTACTTTTTTTTTAAAAATATTTAAAAGTGGTTATTTCTCAAATTTTGGGTAAATGTACAAAAATTTTACTTTTCTGAGAGACGAATCAATAAGTCACAAAAATTTGCCACAAAATTAACAAACGCAAAAAAATTCAAATAAGGACAAAATCAAAAACTTTTCTAAAAGTTCTAAAAGCCTTCATGGAGCAAGGTTGTTTCGATTAAGTATTTCCCAGCATTCGGCGTAGCATTCAAAAGTGTGTTTTCAGGGTGATTGCATAGAGTGACATTGTGTAAATAAATACACGAGGCGCACTGGACCCGGCAATTTGCAACCTGAAAGCTAGATTTTTTCAAAAAATAAACCAAAAAATCAGTGGAATGGTTGGTAAGGGAAATGAAAATATGCACATGTTCAATTTTGGTTATTTCTTGGGAGTATTGGTGCATTCTTGGTTAGGACCTGAGCACACTCCTTGTTAGTATATACTCCCACCGTCCCAAAATATGTCTGGTCTGTAAAACGAAAACTCCAAAATAATGCATTTCTTTGAAGAAAAAATTCAAACTTTTTTCATAAATTAAAAAAACTCATTGATATCTTATGAATTATTGAAAGAAATTGAAAATTTTCTTGCAAAAATTGTATTATTTTTACGTTTTCGTTTTGCGGATAGGACAAATATTGTGGGACTGAGGGAGTAGTACTACTCCGTACTTCTTTGGGCTTCTCTGGCTCCCACTCTATTTTTTTACTATTTGTTAAGTTGAAAAAAATCCGCACTCTAACCTAGTACTCCGTAGTAGTGTATACTCTAATCTTAGAGGATGGATCACAATTAGGGGACATCGACTATTCCTGTAAAAAGGACCCACGTTGAAGCACGCGCCATCACTCACAGGTGGTAGTTAGACTTTTGGACATCTCCTCAAAAGTCATTTCCATTACCACACATTGCTTGTACATAAACCAGCAGAGAGAAAAGAATGATACGCGTTTGTTTATGTTCTGGAGTTTGGATTTTGAGAAATGTACTCTCTAGCTGACCATGCATATCAGTGGAAATTCAAGATTTCTGCAATAACTTGTCCAAAAATAGCCTATAAGTCATCAACAGCCTACTTGGAGACGGGAAGCTAGAAGCTTGGAATCACATTCAATCAAGAACAGATCAGTGGAAAGATCATGGCTAAAAAACGTAGTAGTGTTAAAGTACCTGCGAAAAATGAGGAGGAAGAAGAAGAAAGCCTATGGGAGGAAATGAAATGTTGTATGGAATCAAATGAGTTCAACGAAGACAATAAGGTGATTTCTTTCTTTTAGATCTATTTTTGCTTTTTGATTATTGATTCTTTCTCTTCTTTTTCGGATAATAGTAAGCATCAATAGTAGTGGTGTTAAAAATTATGTGTTATATGACATAAAATGATGTGTTATATGGCATAATAATTTTTAACAACACCACTATAGATGCTTACTGTTATCCGAAAAGAAGGCGAAAGAATCAATTATCAAAAAGCAAAAATAGATCTAAAAGAAAGAAATCACCTTATTGTCTTCGTTGAACTCATTTGATTCCATACAACATTTCATTTCCTTCCAGAGGCTTTCTTCTTCTTCCTCCTCATTTTTCGCGGGTACTTCAACACTACGTTTTTGAGCCATGATCTTTCCATTGATCTGTTCTTGATTGAATGTGATTCCAAGCTTCTAGCTTCCCGTCTCCAAGTGGGCTGTTGATGACTTTTGGCCTGTTTTTGGAGATATGCATGGTCAGCTAGAAATTGCATTTCTCAAAATCCAAACTCCAGAACATAAACAAATGCGCATCATTCTCTTCTCTCTGCTAGTTTATTGTGCAAGCAATGTGTGGTAATGGAAATGACTTTTAAGGAGATGTCCAAAAGTCTAACTACCAGTGATGGCGCGTGCTTCAACGTGGGTCCTTTTTACAGGAATAGTCGATGTCCCCTGATTGTTATCTATCCTCTTAGTATTAACTAGACTAGAGAAATATTAGAGTATACACTACTACAGAGTACTAGGTTAAAGTGCGGATTTTTTTCGACATAACAAATAGTAAAAAAATAGAGTGGGGGCCAGAGAAGCCCAAAGAAGTATGGAGTAGTACTACTCCCTCGGTCCCACAATATTTGTCTGATCCATAAAACGAAAACGTAAAAATAATACAATTTCAATTTCTTTCAATAATTCATTAGATATCAATGAGTATTTTTAATTTATGAAAAAAGTTTGAATTTTTTCCTTCAAAGAAATGCATTATTTTCGAGTTTTCGTTTTGCGAACCGGACAAATATTTTGGAACAATGGGAGTATATACTAACAAGGACTGTGCTCAGGTCCTAACCAAGAATGCACCAATACTCCCAAGAAATAACCAAAATTGAACATGTGCTTATTTTCCTTTCCCTTACCAACCATTCCACTGGTTTTTTGGTTTAATTTTTGAAAAAATCTAGATTTCAGGTTGCAAATTGTCGGCCCAGTGCGCCCCGTGTATTTATTTATACAATGTCACTCTATGCAACCACCTTGAAAACACACTTTTGAATGCGAAGCCGAATGCTGGGAAATACTTAATTGAAACAACCTTGTTCCATGAACGCTTTTAGAACTTTTAGAAAAACACGTTATATGATTTTTGATATTTGAAATTAAGACACGTTGATTTCCAGTTTTGATAGATTGTTAAACTACTTCTGTTTTATTTTGATTGATGATCAATCTAGAAAAATGTGTTTTCTGCTTTCTCTTTTAACTATAGAATGCAAGGATTTTGATAATTTGTTTTTGTACTCATTTGTTGAGAGTAAAGAATAGAAAGATATGTTTGAGGTTGAAATTTTTTCCGCACCACCCTCCTCACACATCCCCCCCGCCCCCCCCCCCCCCCCCCCCCCCCCCCCCCCCCCGGGATCGAGTATTTGTCAGTAAGGAATAGAAAATGTGTTTTCTGCTTTCTCTTTAACAACGATGCTATATCGCTGCTTTGTCGATTATATGACTGCTAAATGGGCTTTCGGAAACAATACCCTTATGCCCCTCAAAATAAAGTGCTCTATTGCTCGTAGATATAGTTTCCTGTTCAATAGTTTCGTTCAGAAATACAACGATTTTTTTTTTTTTTTTGGTCATGTTTCAATTTCTCTCTCATGATTGGCTTGTGGTCTAGCACCTTTTTCAACTCTTTTGGGAGAGATGAAGACAAGTTGAAGTAAAACAGCTCTACAAATTATGGTGATGGATGATTAACCAAAAGAAACTGTGTACTTGTTTGGGCAGAGTTGATTGTTGTTGTTAACCTTCGAATAGGTGTATTTTTCATATATTAAGTAGGCTGACGGATGATTACTGCATGAAAATATGCAATTTTTTTTTCCTGTATTATGAATACCTTAGAACATGTGTACTTGTTTTGAAACTAGTTACTATGTATCTTGGGGTGCCCACCTTCGAGTTAATTACCGACTCCACTCTGGGTTAAAAACCCAACACCGAGTCAACCTCAAATTCACTAATGAAGAACCCAAAGACGTAGCACCCATAATCGTACTTCCATCAAGCACATAGAGGTTATTCGATTTTCGACCCTTTTGTTAGTATGATTGGCGTTTTCTGGATTTTGTCAAAACCATTGAAGTCTATTTTGTTCTTTTTTCATTTGGATTTGGGAGGTGGTTCTTTTATTTTATCTTGTCTAGGCACTCCGCCCGGTAAATGAAGAAATGTTGAGAAGCTCATGCCTTGAAGGATGCTCGGACTTTAAATGAAAAAGGTATATTCTTTCATATGCATTTAGTTTAAACTTTTTTTTCATGCATCACTTTTAAGTTTTATGCCTAATCTTCAATGGAGTAATCACGTTTTTTTAACCCTTAAGGCAGTAGCTCTCTTTGTTTGCTTTTGTGGGTGATAGAATAATTTTTCTAAGGCATAGAGTGGTGGCTGACTTTGATTTGAAATAGAAATTTTTCTAAGGCACGGAATGGGCAGTGAGTTGCGCTTGCGGGGTGCTTTCCTAGTGCTAGCAAGCGCTAGCTTTTCCCTTGCTTGTGCATCCCGCGTGTGTGCCCTTATGTGTGCCTACCTCACCAAATCTGAACCATTTGCCTTGCTGGCGTATTTTTAAAGGTAGCGCGTGCTAGCGCTTGGCTTATCTCCGACATTAGTCTTTTGCCTTGCTAGCGCCTTTTTAAAGGTAGCGCTGTGCTAGTGCTTGGCTTTGTGATTGCTAGGAAGCCATGCTAGCACGTGGTAGCACTTGGTAACGCTTATGTGTCGTCCTCTTATTGGCTCCTTGTTGGGGTTTATACTTGCTAATATATATACTTATTTTCCAGACAATTAGGGCACGAATTTTGGCAGCCATTTTAGAGAGAGAGAGAGAGAGCGCACTCTTCTCTCTATTCATTTGGGCACAAATTTGCATTTGATGATTTAGATCTTGTATCTTGGTCATCTTTAATCAATCTAGAGTCTAGAATGCTTCATTTCTCATGTATTCTCTCTAGATTGTTTTAATTTGCAAAAACAAAAATCTTCATTTCTCTAAAATTCACTCATACATGCCGATGATACTACTTGGCCGGAAGATTCCGGAGCCGCGGTGAGCGGAGATCGAGGCGTTGGGCTTGTGGTGGCTATGGGATCAAGAAGGAGATAGGAAGCTACATCAAAGTGGTGGAGTTAGGTTAAGCTTTTGGGGTAAAGTTATAATTTCTCTCTTAGCACTTTGTAAACCTTTTGATCTATAGCAAATTTGGTAGTTAGGCCGTGGTTTTATGCTTAGGGTGTGTTGACCCTCAGTAGTTTCCACGTATATCCTCGGGTTTGCGTTCTTTAGATTTATTGCTATCGACTTTAATTGTTAAATTGTTAAAATAGCATGGAACTTGGTTAATGGATTAAAATTGGAGGTTGCGTGAATTTTTAATTGGTTGTCGTATTCACCCCCCCTCTAGGACTCTTCTAGTGCTTAATATAATTTCAATTGGTATCAGAGCGGGTTGCTCTTTGTTGGTATAATTGCTTGAGTAGATCCTGTTTTTGCAATATGGATAGAGATTCCCCGATGGAAGGTGCTTCTAATTTTCGACCGCCTTATTTCGATGGAAGTGACTATGCCCTTTGGAAAATAAAAATGAAAAATCATTTAATATCTCAAGGTATTAGGGTTTGGAGGTCTGTGCTATACGGTTACGAAGAACCTACAATCGAGGATGTCACCACTAAGGTGATTAGAGCAAAAAAGGAGTCCGAGTGGAATTCCGAGGATAATGCAAATTGTGAGGCTAGTGCGGGTGCTTTAGGTTCCATCTTTGGTGCTATGTCTAGAAATGAAGTCACTCGTATTTCCTCTTGTGTCACAATCAAAGAGGCTTGGGAAATACTTCGTACATCTCATGAGGGAATAGAGAGTTACGGTGTCTAAGCTTCAAATGTGCACAACACGATTCGAGCAACTTAAGATGCATGATGAGGAGAACTTTGATAACTTCATCTCTAGATTAACCAAAATTGTTAACACTTTTCATAGTTTAGGTGAGCCTCTCTCTGATCGTAAAGTGTGTCGCAAAATCCTTAGGTGTCTTCCCGAGAGGTTTAGGGTTAAGTTAACCGCTATAGAAGAGCGTCCGGACGTTGACGATTTGACCTTTGCCGAGCTTGTAGGAAAACTCCAAATCGTTGAAATTAACCATCTCTCAGATTTTAAACCCTCTAAGTCCACTTCCAAGTCTAGTACCGGTATAGCTTTTAAGTCCGCCCATGACGATGCCTCGGAGACTTGTAAAGATGATGATGATTTGAGCGATGAAGAGCTTGCTAAATTTGCTAAGAAATTTAAAAAGTTTTTTAGGAGAAGGAACGACCTAGGTAAGTCATATAAACCTTCGTCTAATCTTAGAAGAGACTCTCTAGGAAATGATGATAAGAGACCTTCGTTTGACAAGTTTAGAAAGCCACATGGAATTCAATGTCATAAATGTCGTGGTTTTGGGCATATTCAATCTGAATGCGCTAACACCTTCAAGGAAAAGATGAAAAAGGGTCTTAAGGTCCCTTGGGATGATGATAGTGAAGACGATGGTAGTGAGAGTGTTTTTCAAATAAAAGGTGAGGGGAATTCTAGTGCTACTGTACTAGTTGCCACCATGGACCCACCCATTCCAACTAAACTCGTGTTCGTTTCCTCCTCTTCTAGTCTTGAGAGCATTGAGAGTGATAAGTCTAGTGCCGAAGTCAAGATACCTAGAAATGTTGAAAATGAAAGAGAGGAATGTGAGATAGAATCCATTCATGAGGCCTGTGACCTAATGTATCAAGACTTTATGAAACAAGCAAAGAGGAAGAAGGAGTTGGAAACTTGCCTTAAGATAGCGGAGAAGGAGAAAATGTCTCTTAAAGAAGATCTAACCAATACATCTCAAGAATTAGATGAGCTTAAGAAGTACAATGCCAAATTAGCCGATTAGTTTGTCATTGTAGAGAAAGAGAGGTTAGAAGGATTGAGAGAACTTGAGGAGGCTAAAGTCTAGGATTTGTGAGCTTGAGAGAGACCATAGTGAGGCAAGTGAAGGCATTAAAAGAAATGATTGTGGAGTCACTAGAATAGCCGAGATGACGCGTACATTTAGAGAGAAGAGTGGTCTAGGTTTCATAGATCCACCATCCCTTAAAACGAGGTCCAGTGAGCCTAAGAAGAAAATCACGTTTGTGAGTGCTAATGAATCCTTCATTTTCTAGTAACGCTAAGTCTAGTGAGAACGAGACACTTGTGAGTACTAAAGCTGTAGCTAATTCCCCTTCATCTAGCAACTCAAAACCTTTAGTAAATGAGTTTCTTAAAAAGAGAGTTTTCACATGTCATCATTGCGGGAGTGAGGGTCACATACGACCATTTTGCTATCGTTTAAAAAGGGAGATTCGTAAAAAGGGTCAAACTCAAAGACCTATGAATCTCTTTGTCCCTCGCAGTGTCTCTCTTGGTCAATCCAATGTGAAACGATCTCGTAATGTCACTTGCTTTTCTCGTAAGACTCGAAATGATGATTTTCTTACTCAATTGACTCATCTTGCTACACAATCATCTTACATTGTTGAGGAAATTAATAAGTTGACTTTGCATGCTAAGAACATGAATGGTGCTTCACGAGTTCATAACAAACCTAATCTTGTTTGGAAGGAAGTTGCTCATGGTTTGTGTGCCTCTCAACCTCTAGATACTCTTAGGGAGTTTAGGGGTTCTACTCATGATTGAGTTGTTTTGGGTAGCATGACACTCTTATGTGTTTTATTTTCCTTATCATGTTTAGAGTGTGCATGTGTCTAATTGTTTTAGGTATTTTCCTTTTGCCTTACCTTTCTTTTTGTTATTTTTCTTTTGCATTTGTCTCACCTTCCATGCCTTTGAGTGTGCTTACTCGTTCGTATGATTGCATGCTTGCGTTGAATATTCTTCTTGTATCATGCTCAAGGATAAGTTCGATATTATTTGATTATTGAGCTTTGAGCCTCGAAGGCACCTCTAGTGACCATGGAATTGTGCATATTTGATTATATTGTGAGGTGTCTCATTGTCTCGCTTGAATCTCATGCTCTTTACTATTTGTACACACTCTCATGGGGCGTGGTCCTTTTGGTGTCTAAGGATTCTTAACTCTATTCTTGGTTGAATTCTACTTGTCTTGATCTTAGATTGACCAAATGTTTGAGGTTTACCTTTAGATGCTTTACCCCATTGATTCTTCTCGAGGGACCGCCTAGGGATTAGTGTGCAAGCTTCCCTTCATGCATAAAAGAGTGAGATCTTTGCTTATTGTCTTTCATTTTCCTCTATATTAAAAAAAAAACGAATATAGAAAAATTCAAAAAAAAAAAAAAAAACAATAGAAAGAAGAAAAGCAAAAATTATGAGTATTCTTTATAATTGGGGTTGTTGCTCTAGTGCACCCCCTTCTTGTGATTAATTAGTTTTAGAATTGAGGTTGTTGCTCTAGTGCACCCTCTTATTGTGATCTCGCACCTAGGGCGAATGGCTACCTAATCATTGCACCTTCCTAGGTGTGTGCGTCTCTTGAGTCCATAAGAATGCGAAATGGGATTTTTTTTTTGGGAAAGATGCGAAATGGGGTTTGTGCGTGAAGTCTTTAGGTCCAAACGACTTATGGTTTGACTTCTATCATCAAACTTGTGTGAATTCTTCTCGGAATTTGTTTTGAGTATCCCTTGGCACTCATAAGGGTCTCGCACCACCCTCACTGAGTTCACTTGTTCACCTTGCTAGTATAGAACATGAAATTCTTTTGAATCATGGTTTACTTCATAATATGATTATGTTATGCTTAGCTCTATGCAATATTTGGTGCCCTGCATCGCTTCAAACTCAACTTCACGTAATTTCTTACCTTGTGCTTGAGTAAGATGTTTGGAGAATTTGAATCTATTGCATGCTTGAGCTAGCCTTTGTGTGATGAAATGCTTGCATGTTCATTTTGGGGGTTGATATAGTAAGGGGGAGTGTTGGTCACTCAATGGGTTAACTTACTAATTTTTTTTTGAAGTCCATATATCTGTCCATTTCGCAAAGTGTTTAAGAGCGCATATCATTTTAGTCCTCGCATAACAATTTCCATTCTTAGAGTTCACTGTGCATATTTGTTGGGGCCTTATATTTCGAAATTCAATGTTGCTAAAGAGAGTTTATATGGACCGCATTCGACAATATATATATATATATATATATATATATATTTTTTTTTTTATGGCACATCATTTTTTTTATTTTTTGTTTTGTTGGTTGGACACCTTTTTCTCTTCTTAGTGCTTTGTGGCTTCAAATTGCATTTTAATTAGAGGAGATGCTTATGTTTATTAATTCGTTACAAATTATGAGAGGCATTAAGTGCTCATGCCTTGGGAATGATCAGTAGGTACGTTAGCGCTTGTTGCTTATGTGGTTGTCATTGATCTAGTAATGCTTGCTTATCCTTCACGTGGCATAATCTGTGATGGAATACTAGATTTATGAGCATTGCATGGTGTGAGGGGGAGCTTTTGGGTATTTGTTCTGCCCTTTTGCCTTTTCGTGACAAAAAGGGGAGAAGTTATTTGGTTTGAAAGCTTTGGGAGATGTTGCTCTAGGTTTAGGGCTTCTTAGCTTATGCCTTGACAATTGCTTAGCTTATGTTTGATCTTGTAATTATCTTTACCTACGCTCACCTAGTTGCTTATGCCTTGCATGTGATAGCTTTATTAATTATTTTTATTTCCGTTGCGCTATATTATGTAGCTATCATATCTTGTCTACGCATGCTTGTTCTTGGATGGGTTACCTTTGCAGGATCTTGGTATTTATCATGGAAGCTTCATTGCCTAGTGGGTGTGAGTTCTTAGAAGTTTCTAAGTCTTGTTAGAATTTTGTTTTCATGTATTTCTTTTGTTGTTTATAAATGGTTTTGTCCCAGAAAAGTCAAAGGGGGAGATTGTTCGTATGATTGGCGTTTTCCGGATTTTGTCAGAACCATTGAAGTCTATTTTGTTCTTTTTTTATTTGGGTTTGGGAGGTGGTTCTTTTATTTTATCTTGTCTAGACACTCCGCCCGGGGAATGAAGAAATGTTGAGAAGCTCATGCCTTGAAGGATGCTGGGACTTTATATGAAAAAGGTATATTCATTCATATGCATTTAGTTTAAACTTTTTTTTCATGCATCACTTCTAAGTTTTATGCCTAATCTTCAATAGAGTAGTCACGTTTTTTTAACCCTTAAAGGCAATAGCTCTCTTTGTTTGCTTTTGTGGGTGATAGAATAATTTTTCTAAGGCATAGAGTGGTGGCTGAGTTTAATTTGAAAGAGAAATTTTTCTGAGGCACGGAATGGACAGTGAGTTGCGCTCGCGGGGCGCTTTCCTAGTGCTAGCAAGCGCTAGCTTTTCCCTTGCTTGTGCATCCCGCGTGTGTGCCCTTATGTGTGCCTACCTCACCAAATCTGAACCCTTGCTGGCGTATTTTTAAAAGTAGCGCTTGCTAGCGCTTGGCTTATCTCCAGCATTAGTCTTTTGCCTTGTTGGCGCCTTTTTAAAGGTAGCGCTGTGCTAGCGCTTGGCTTTGTGATTGCTAGGAAGCCATGCTAGCGTGTGGTAGCGCTTGGTAGCGCTAATGTGTCGTCCTCTTATTGGCTCCTTGTTGGGGTTTGTACTTGCTACTATATATACTTATTTTCCACACAATTAGGGCATGAATTTTGGCAGCCATTTGAGAGAGAGAGCACTCTTCTCTCTATTCATTTGGGCACAAATTTGCATTTGATGATTTAGATCTTGTATCTTGGGCATCTTTAGTCAATCTAGAGAAATGCTTCATTTCTCATGTATTCTCTCTAGATTGTTTTAATTTGCAAAAACAAAAATCTTCATTTCTCTAAAATTCACTCATACATGCAGATGATACTACTTGGCCGGAAGATTCCGGAGCCGCGGTGAGCGGAGATCGAGGCGTTGGACTTGTGGTGGCTATGGGATCAAGAAGGAGCTCGGGGAGCTACATCAAAGTGGTGGAGTTAGGTTAAGCTTTTGGGGTAAAGTTGTAATTTCTCTCTTAGCACTTTGTAAACCTTTTGATCTATAACAAATTTGGTAGTTAGGCTGTGGTTTTATGCTTAGGGTGTGTTGACCCTCAGTAGTTTCCACGTATGTCCTCGGGTTCGCGTTCTTTAGATTTATTGCTATTGACTTTAATTGTTAAATTGTTAGAATAGCATGGAACTTGGTTAATGGATTAAAATTGGAGGTTGGGTGAATTTAATTGGTTGTCCTATTCCACCCCACCCCCCCCCGGGACTCTTCTAGTGCTTAATATAATTTCACCTTCATCAAAACACGAGCATCCTTTGAAACCCTCAAGACTCTACCTTCAGCAGTATGCTTCCAACCCAAAGAGACAAGGTTCCTTTTCAAATATGGTACATGTCGAACACCAAACAATATCCTCACAAAAGCAACATGCATTCTGACTTCAACTGTTCTAATCCCAACAACTTTAGTCAATTTCGGAATTCTAATCAATTTCCAACACTCACCACACTTGTGTCTACGAAGTAAAAAATGTGGTGTTGGAGCATCTCCAGCAAACTCGGGTAATCTTCTTGTTGGACAAAATGGCCGGAAAAGGAAGACCCATCAGCCTCTTGGAACTCCTTTTTGTCTACTGCTAAAACTCCTCGCCTGTTGTGGCGATGTCTCTCTCTCTCTCTCTCAACATCCAGTCATCGTTAGCCGGATCCAGGCCCTCGAACGATCGGCGGTGGCAGCTGTGTTTCTTGGCTACAGATGGAAGACCGGTCAACCGCGCCACTCCATCCGGCTAAGTCAGATCTCGCCGTTGTCATCATTCGATTGTCTCCATTTGAGCTTGACTTCCTCCGATGGTTTTTTTTAGTCCCGGTGAGTTTGATCTGTGGGTTTCTTGAGTTTCCAAGTGATATGTGGTTGGATCTGGTTTCCCGTGGTTCAGATATGCGTACATGAGTATATATGCATTTATATATGTGTGTATGTATAGTTTCTTTTTTTTTTTTTTTGTTGTTGAGGAAAATGACTAGACTGTTGACTGTTGGGAATTCCTAACCAAAAATTACTAAAATTTTGGTTAGGCTCCTGGAGATGCTCTTAGTAGCATTAATGCTCTTGTGCGAATCTTTTAAGATTATACCAGTTGATCATCTCAATGAGAGTATTTGGAAGAGCAAAAAGATAAATCAAAATTACCATGGTCCTGGCCACAAGTCTAGCACAACCGTCAACAAAAGATACAAATCTGAGTTACAAGTACACACAATCCTACTACATTATTGAAACTAAACAACAAACATTCAGGCTTCTTCGATATTGAAGAGGTTCCTGAGAGTTCAGAGCATGGAAGAGTAATAATATTAAGAAGTGAGGTCTGGAGAGGTAGATAGATAGGACTACGTCTTGCTCGATCAGGACCCTAGCTTTATTGTGAGCACATCAAGCGTGTTCCAATAAATCATAAATCACCTGCAACATTACGTACAATGATGTTTTAAACATTAGGCTAGTGTGACACAAGATATGACAAACTTACTAGTTTCCCATGAACTTATAAGTCAACGAATTCATTTCTCAAAATGTAAATCTTTATATCCAACATTTTAAGCCCATGTTGCAAACATTTCGATCATTCAGCAAATAACGGCTCAACTAGGCCTGTTCATGACAATCACTTGTCATGTGTTCCATCTCATTTAACGACTTATAAGCAACATGTTCAACGCCCACCAGTGATTATGGAGCAACCCTAAATATAAATATTTGGCCTGATGTCACCAACGATCATCTGGCTATGATCCCTCCTTATTACTTCGCCTCGCTATTTACTTGCCCCAGCGGCCTGGCACCATTCGAACCACGTGTCATTAATAGTTATGAATCCCAACAAATTATCGATCTGTCTACATATAAATCTTGGCAATTTTAAACGATAGCACGCGTTTTTTTTTCACGAGGTTCGAAATCCTTGCAAACATTTACCATATTTTCAACACAATGTACATGTGAAAACAATTAGTTCTACCATTAAGCCAAAACAAAGCACGCATGCTTCTCATCCGAAAATTCTAGTAGTAAGTAAAGCATATACATGACTCACCAAGAGCGTGCCGAGCAAACTTGTCAAACATGCGAACTACGGGTCCCCAATGTTCTGACCTAAACACATCAAACGAAACTTATTAAGGTTCACAATAGGTCAAAAGTTTATCAATACCGTGTAAGGCTCGAGCTATCCGGTATGGTTTCTGAAACAGAGCAGTTCCGGGAAACCGATGAAAACCAATATCAATTTAACTCAGAAATTTATGTAATCTTACAAGTACATAGACAAAGATGTTAGGAAGACAAGTTGTGAAGAACTCGAAGGCTAGAAATGCCCAGAGGTACGGCGAAAATTCAACACACATAAATCTGGTCAGAACTGGACCAGGATGGAAAACAAATGAATTCGAGGTGCGGATTCTGAGTGTTATTTTCTGTTCATATTTTTCCAACATAGTAGATTCAAAAACAAAAAATTTGGCGCAAGAATCATGCAAAACGGAGTTTTAGGGGGGGGGGGGGGGGGTGTGGTGCTGGTTGTGGAATTGACTTCATTAATGGGTGTTCTCAAGCTTAAGTCTAAAGTTTACTCAAAGATAGAAATTATAAGGCGTCACAATAAAATAATATATGATGATAAACACAAGATTTAGGAAAGCATTAAAGATACTTGTTCTCCACCCTCTCTCTCTCTCTCTCTCTCTGCCCAAATGTAGAATGGGAAGAAAAGGGTATGAGTTCGGCTCAATACTAGGGAAATAAGTTGAGGAAAGTTTTGGTCAGGAGGAGTCCACATAGGAGGAGAAGGGAAATGGAGGGGACGGATTCAATAATTCTAAGTACACATAAAATTTATCTGTTCCGAAATTATCCAAAAAGTGAATCTATATCGTTGATTTATTTTTTGAAATGACTCTGTACCGTAGATTTATCTTTTTGAGGTAATTTCGTGATTCATTTTCTGTGTACCTAACATTACTTGTAGGGATTTGAGAGAAAAGAGAGGACTATACAACTAGTTTATGATATGATTTCGTTCCTCCTAGCTACACGCACACACAGTCACGAATTTCAACTTAGAAATACTAAGAATTTTTATGCCAATAAAATAGATTAACCCCTATTAGATGTGCTCATATGTCGATGATTTCTACTGTTTCTATTGGTGGGAAATTTGACCAACTTTGTGAACTATGATACCCTGGCATGGTAAGCCATATTAAGTGGCGGAACCAGTATTTTCAAAGAGAAGGTGCCGAAAATTAAAAGTTGAACCCGGAATATATCTTACTACACTAGTGCATATATGGGGTTCTGGCTTTGTGCGGGAATGTTACTATATTTTTGCAATATACATACATACATATGTGTAGGGGTAATACCAAAGCAGGAGCGCCCGGGCACCCCCACCCTTACACGTAGTTCCATCCCCGGCCATATTGCAGATCTCCTTATAACGTTAATGGCCCTGTATACGGAAACTTTCCATAAAACAAGGGGTTAAATCTAACACAAGACATGGAGATCCATAAAAACCGGATTCGATCTGCCTTCCAACGGTGTCGTATCAACCTCATTGAATTTTGTTCTATATATCCCCCCTTGACATAATTTCGTCATCGGAATTTAAAGTAATTGAGTCAAAATAGATTTAAGTTACACAAACTACTTTAAAAAAATAATAATAATGCTGACCCTCTTTAACTAATTAAAACAACTCGATTACTAATTTAATCAATCCAAACACGGGTCGTGTCCTCACAGTGCGTCGTATGCTGGCTCCGACACATTGAGTTATCAACAATGTCTAGCTATCAATGTTGCCCTTGAAAAATAAAACCATAGAGGATTGAAGCCAATATGAAAGAAAAGGAGAAGGTTCAAAACCATAAAAGAACGAATTTACAAATATTGAGTAAGATCTTCAACTGCTTACCTTCAAAATATTGTTCTTGACCAGATGAAGCTCGCGGAGTACGATATCGATGCTCATTCGGTCTTTTGGGAATTCTGTGGAGCATGCCAGTCCTATCTCTAAAACGGAAATTAGATATTCCATCATTTTGCTGCCATTTCTCTCCTCCGTTAAGAGCATAGGGTCTACAATCTCCATCACACGTTGAGGCAAGGGAATTCTTGTAAAGTTATGAAGGTTAAGGTCTCCATCAAACGTTATGTCAGTAGGTCTCTTCCTTGTTATCATCTCCAACAACAAGATTCCGTAACTATAAACATCTCCACTAGTTGACATCTCGCTTCCCAATCTGTACTCTGTAACTCGTAAAGTTCAAACATCAACACAGAATGATCACTGTTCGGATAACAAAAGTGATACGAAAAGAAAGAGAAAACTAGCCCTTTTCTATGTTAAATTTATACTTCAACTACTTATTTTATTATCATCATTCCAATATCGAACAATTGAATGTGAATTGTTTCAAGATAAAAACAACAAATTCCACATCTCTAATGGCATGGACAGATCAAAACCCAATGTTAATTCAATCCTTTAGCAGTGTCTAACCTACCTTTGTGCTGAAATTTTGAGTGTAGATATTAAAAGAGGAAGAATTAAAGTACCTGGAGCTGCATATCCAATGGTTCCCCTAATTGCTGTTGAACTACTTGTACTTGGAGTGGTGAACTCTGCATGAAATCTAGCTAGACCGAAATCTCCAACATGAGCAGCCATGTCACCGTCAAGAAGAATATTACTCGGCTTTAGATCGCAGTGAATAATTGGCCTTTCACATTGATGGTGAAGATAATCGAGAGCACAAGCCACATCAATGACAATGTCTATTCTTTGTAGAAGATTGAGTCCCACGAACTCACGTTCTCCATTACTTGCTTCTGGAATAGGATGCAACCAATTATCTAGACTTCCATTCGGCATGAACTTGTAAACTAGAGCTTTAAACTCATTCCCTTGAAAATCCATGCTAGAACAAGAAGTTATGATCGAAACCAGGTTCCTATGTCGAATATTCCTTAAGGCTTCGCACTCTGCCATGAAACTCTTGGTAGCGCCACGAGTTTGAAGGTCAAGTACTTTGACCGCAATAACCAACTCTCCGTTTTGTTCAATAACACCTTTATACGCACGACCGAAACTACCACAACCAAGCAGATTCATCGAAGAGAAACCTTCAGTTGCTTTGAGAAGTTCTCCATAAGAGACTTTCAAGAATGGATCTTTCAACAATGAAACTGTCGGTTTGGTTTTTCGTTTCTTCTTGAACAAACATATGATGAAAGATGACACTACGGTTACACCAACGAGTATCGAAGCTACTGTGATTCCTAACGTCCATGAAAGAAACTTCCTATTTCTTGATTTTTTCGTGGTGCACCGAGATAATTGTAGTTCAGAAATTCCACCACAAAGCCTATAGTTTCCGGCAACTGATATTGCACTTGCATTTGTAAAAACCCCCTTCATTGGTAACTCTCCTTCAAAATCATTGAAAGACAAATTGAGATTCTTCAGGGCCAATGTACCTAAAAAGCTCAGAATTTGACCTGATAAGTTGTTATTCGAAAGGTCCAAATTCTGAATACCTCTCAAGGATTTCATTGACGAAGGAATAGATCCTTGAAAGGAATTTTGATCCAAATATAGGTATATAAGGCTACTGCAGCCACCAAGAGTCCCAGGAATTTCACCAGACAAACCATTCTCGGAGATATCGATTTCTGCTAAATTTTTGAGGTTTCCAACCTCAAGTGGCAAGGATCCTGACAAACGGTTGCGAGCTAGATCCAATATAATTGACAGAGAAGAGACCGTCAAAAGTTGTCTTGGTATGCTCCCATTAAGGTTATTATCAGAAAGTGTTAGCAGTAACAAATTCTGACCGTTGGCAATATTAAAGGGTATGGCCCCCTCTAGTCTATTTTGTTGCAAGTAAAGATTAATCAGCAATGACAAATTCCCAATAGAGTTCGGAATTTTACCTGAGATACTGTTGCTTGAAAAGTCCAACACTTGCAACTTACGCAGATAACCTATGCTATTGGGTATTGGGCCTTTGAATAGGTTATTTTGCAGAGCAAAGGTTTCAAGATTCACAAGGTTTCCTATTGTTGAAGGAATAGATCCGTACAACTGATTTAGACCTAGTGCCAAGAAAGAGACAGAAACAGATAGATTGCCCACAGAGTCCGGTAATACCCCTCCGAATTGGCCATTCTCCATTTCTACCTTTCTCAAATTGCTACAATTGGTCAAAGAACTGAGAAAGGCCAGTCCATCAGATCCCTTAGCTTCAAAATTGTTATAAGCTAAAGATATCCAGTTGAGATTCTGTAAGTTTCCGAAATCATTTCTTACTTTTCCATTGAAATTGTTTTGCATTATTTCGAGCATTCGCAACTGCGAACAGTTGGATATTGAAAGCGGAATTGGGCCATTAAATTGGTTTTTGTATAGCTGAAGGACCTCAAGGTGAGGGAACATGAAACCGAATGACGGCGGAAGACTACCCGAAAGTCGATTATTAGGCAGTGATAATGTAACTAGCAACGATAGGTTGTAAAAGGAATGAGGGATGGTACCTGAAATTTGATTGTAACCCAACCAAAGTTCTCTTAAAATTTTCAATTGACCCAAAGTATTGGGGATACTTCCTCCCAACCGATTGTAAGTGGCCCCAAAGACTACCAGAGAAGTAAGATTCCCAATCGATGGAGGAAGCCCTCCAGTCAAATTGTTTTTACTTAAGATGAGTGTTATGAGTCTCGGCATTGAGTAACCGAGTTCATTCGGGAACTCTCCAACTAGCTTGTTTTTTGCTGCACTTAGGTGCCTGAGATTGGAGCAACGAGATAGGCTTGTTGGAAATTTCCCTTCGAAATTGTTGATAGACAGAGTCAGATTCTATAACCTGAAAAGATTACCGAGTTCCATGGGAATTTCACCAATAAAAGTGTTGTTGAAGAGACTGAGCTCCCGAAGAAAACTGAGGTTTCCAATATAAGGAGATAGAGAACCCCTTAGACCTTTTGATGCGAGGTCTATACTGGTGACTCTTTCGTGTCGGCGTCCACATTGGACACCTTCCCAGTGACAGAAATTGAGAGATCCATTCCATGAGCTCAAGGCCTTTTGATATTCTGGAAAAATATTCGACTTGAAGGCCAATAATGCGTGGAAATCAGTCTCGTTGCCAGCAACATTAATAGTGTTCGAAAGACGAAAGGATGAAATTGTTGTGTCAAGGGCAAGGGCTTTGATTTGAAGGAATGGGATGAGGGAGAGAAATAAGGCTATGAGATCAATCGAGAGAGATCTGGTTGCTAGACTCATCTTCATGTCATGTCTGCTTTGAGCTCTCAAGAACTACAGATTGTTTCGTTTATCATTTCCAAATTCAATTCCAGTCTTCTCCTCATTGGTGCAACTCTCTTTGTGGGTGTTTTCAGTTTGAGTGAAATATCTATTGGTCCTGTATGTGTGGACCAATAGATATTTTTGTGTGGAGTTGAAGAAGAGGACATTGATTGGCATCATTTAGACTGGAGCAGGTGATGTTTTTGGAAGGACAAGTCGTATGGCTTGTCAGATTTTAACTCAGTTATGTGGTGCTTAAACACCCTTTTCTACCACACATTTTTATGTGGTTCAGGACGAATTGTTTGTACTCTACAAGAATATGTTTGGCAAAAATTTAAGGGTGTTAGAGCACCACATAACGGTACATTGAGACCACAGAATAATCCTCTTTTTATAGACTTACCTTAGGGCTAGGTTGGTGTACCATGTAATAGAATAGTCCAACAGTAATCTTTAGTTTGTGAGATTTTCTAGTGTACCTGATGTTAAAAAAATCAACCAAACATACGTTCTTTTATAATATTTAAAAAAAACTCAAAGTACCAATCGAATCCAATATTTGATTAAAGAATTATTGGAGGTTCTTAATTATACGTACTGAGAGAAGGTTTCTTGGAATTTTTTTTTCACAATGTCCATCAACTTAACTTGAAAACAATTGTGAGGGGTTGGTTCGGTGGTGAAGGCTTTGAGACTTAGGAGTTTGTCAATTTTATATTAATTTTGCTCCGATTTTAATTGGGCTCCTCAATAGTGGGCGGTGAGATTTGGCTCCCAAGATTCGTTGAGGTGTGCATAAGCAACACAAACACCTGAGTTATAATAACAAAAAAACTCTAAGCACAGAAGAAATGAGTCATCCAAATACTGATCAGAAAAACCCTAAAATATCATCTTGTCAGATTTGTAGTAGAGTTAAAATCATCCAAAAACAGTTCCAATGACATGTTTCTGCAAGTTTAATTCATTTACGGGTCATAAACAGCGACCAAAGGCAACAACAAAAACAAAGACCCAAAATATCAGGCTTATTGCAATAAATAATTGGCGATTAATCCGCATTTCGCTCATAGCAATTAGTCGGATCTAGTCGGATAGGTCCCGCCAGCAATTAATTCTTTGTTTTAGAACACTGTTAAAACATAGACCACGAGTATGTAATCTTTGTTCCATCATCAAAAGACAAGCTGGAAATTTACGTGACCAACAGCTTAGATTAAGAGGTTATGTTATGGTTCCATGTATACATACATGGTAGTTGACACAACGCAATCATAATGCGCAATTAAGTGCAAACATAAACCTCTAAGTAACCAGTTTGAGTGAAATTAAATTATGTGGAGTTGAAGAAGAGGACATTGATTGGCATCATTTAGACGGGAGCAGGTGATGATCACCTCTCTGTATCCCATATGTGAAGACTTTTCTAAACTTAATTTTCTACGGTAGGTCCCAACAGAACAGTCAGTGGCGACGTCACAGCCAAGGGTGCCGGGTCCGGCGACCCCTCTTCATCATCGTCATTCACTTTGAATTTTTTAGGACTTGTTAGTTTAAATGTATAAAACTTGGGTGGGATTGGGAATAAGTAATATGAATACAGTATCCTATACATTAAAGAGAAATGGAATCCAATATGATTTTCTATTCCCTCTTAACAATCAGTTTGACAGATGCCTCTTATATAGGCTTACATCCACTTGCTTAGCTCTAACTAACTCTAATACAAGTAGTTACACTTAACACGTACAACTAATTCTGTTTTCCTAACTAATTGCAATGGCAGACTAAGTCGGTTGAGTGGAATTATCCCATGTGGCAGTGCCTTGTATAGAAGCTGATGTAGACTCGTTAACATCCCCCCGCAAGCGAATGGTGGGATGGGAACACACCATAAGCTTGTCTTTAAGATAATGAAATCGAGCAACACTAAGGGGTTTTGTAAAGATGTCAGCCAACTGGTCAGAAGTAGGCACATGACGAACCACCAGATTATGAGCCAAGACTTTTTCCCGAATAAAGTGATAATCGACTTCAATATGCTTCGACCGAGCATGAAAAACTGGATTAGACGCCAAGGCAATAGCAGAGAGATTATCACACCATAAAATGGGAGGAGACGCAACTGAAATACCAAGATCACGAAGCAACATAACCAGCCAACTGAGTTCTGCAGCTGCCTGTGCAAGAGCACGATATTCAGCCTCGGTAGAAGAGCGGGCAACAGTGGGCTGCTTCTTGGCTGACCAAGAAATGAGATTAGACCCCAAAAACATGCAATATCCAGTAGTGGAGCGACGATCCACAGAGTTACCGGCCCAATCCGCATCAGAATAGCCAGTAAGAACAAAATCACCAGGAGAAAAGAGCAACCCCTGATCAATAGTGCCTTTGAGATACCGCAAAAGACGTTTGACAGCCTTAAAGTGACCAATCGTAGGGTGGTGCATATGCTGACAGGCATAATTAACTGCTAAAGAGAGATCTGGTCGGGTAATAGTCAGATATTGAAGGGCGCCAACAAGACCACGATACAGAGAAACATTGGTGAAAGGAAGAACATCATCAGACAGAACAGTATGTTTAACAGCTAGAGGAGAATTATAGGGCTTACACTCCATCATACCAGCTTTGGCGAGGATTTCCAAAGCATACTTATGCTGTGAAAGAAAGTAACCCTGAGTTGTACGTTGAACAGCAATCCCAAGAAAATAAGACATGGTACCCAGCTCTTTCATGGCAAACGTGGCATGCATTTGAGAGACAAGTTGAGCAATATAAGAAGGATCATTACCAGTAAGAAGTATGTCATCCACATAAATGAGAAGAGCTGTAATAGCAGTAGATGTCTGAAGAACAAATAACGATGAATCACAGTGGCTCGACTTAAAACCTTTGGAGAGAAGAAACTGAGAAAAGGTGGAAAACCAAGCCCTCGGGGCTTGTTTGAGACCATATAAGGCTTTGTGAAGCCTACAAACATGATTGGGCCGACTAGCATCAACAAAGCCCTGAGGTTGAACAAGATAAACTTCTTCATGAAGTGTGCCATGGAGAAAAGCATTGGATATGTCCATCTGTTTAATAGGCCAGTTGTAATGAAGAGCAAGAGAGACCAAAACCCTGATTGTGGGTTGTTTAGCCACAGGACTGAAAGTCTCATGATAGTCAAGGCCTTCTTCTTGAAGATAGCCCTTAGCCACCAAACGGGCCTTATAACGAGCAATCGAACCATCGGAATTCCGTTTAAGTTTGAACACCCATTTACAACCTATGGGATGTTTGTCAGGAGGAAGAGGAACCAAGGACCAAGTCCCTTGATGTTGAAGAGCATTATATTCTTCAAGCATAGCTTGAGACCACAGAGGAGAGTTAAGAGCATGAGAAACGGAGGTAGGTTCACTAGAAGAATCAGCGACTGAGAGAGAAACAGGAGAAGAAACAGTGGTAGAAAGGCATAGAGGATGCTTGGGCTTAAAAATGCCAGATTTAGATCTAGTATGCATAGAATGAACAACAGGAGAAGAGACCACTGGAGGAGGAGAAATAGGAACTGGAGAAGAAGGTAGAGAAGGGGAGACCACAGGAACGGGGACAAAAGAAGAAGAGATAGGAGAAGAGACAACAGGAGGAGGAGGAGAGGAAACAGCTGAAGAAGGGACAACAGGTGGAGGGGTCGACCAAAAGAAATGATGGAGTTGTGGTAAAGAAGGTGGTGGGACAGAAGAAGTAGAGGGAGAGGCAAAGGGAAACAAAAATTCATCAAACAGAACATGACGTGAAATATAAATCCTGCCAGTAGAAGGATCAAGACATCGATAGCCCTTGTAAGAGGGATGATAACCTAAGAAAATGCAAGGTATAGACCGAGGTTGAAGTTTGTGATCCACATAAGGTCGTAACCAAGGATAACATCGACACCCAAACACTTTCATAAAGCCAAAATCAGGTGCTTGACAGTAGAGTTTTTCAAATGGGGAAACATTACCCAAAGTGGAGCTAGGAAGCCTGTTAATCAAATAAGTAGCTGTAGCCAAAGCATCAAACCAATAGTCTAGGGGAACAGATGATTGATGAAGCAAAGTAATAGTTGTTTCAATAAGATGTCGATGCTTGCGTTCAGCAACTCCATTTTGTGGAGGAGTATAAGGACAACTAAGTTCATGCTTAATGCCTTGAGAGGTAAGATATTCTTCAAATTGAGTTCGAATGTACTCACCACCCCCATCAGTTCTGAAAACTTTAAGACAAGTGGAAAATTGCTTTTCAACAAAAACTTTGAATTCAAGAAACTTAGAGTAGACTTCACTCTTTGCATACAAAGGATAAAGCCACGTAAAACGACTAAAGTCATCAACAAACACTACATAATATCTGAAACTTGATACAGATGGATGAAAAGGACCCCACACATCACTATGGATGAGGGCTAAAGGTTTATTAACAGAAGTATTTGACAAAGAAAAAGGTAATCTGTGAGACTTAGCAATGCAACAGTGAGAACAGAGAGAGGTATCTGATCTTGGATTATTATGCTCACAAGGAAGATGAAATTTATGAACTAAGTGATGAAATTTCTCAGCTGAGGGGTGTCCCAAACGCTGATGCCAGATGGTTGGAGAAGCTTTAACAGCAAAGCAAGAAGGAGAGGACTGGACTGAAGGAGTGAACTGATACAAGCCATTAGTATGCTGGCCCTGAAAAAGCACCTGCTGGTGCACTTTGTCCTGAATCACAAAGGACTTGTTATCAAAGGTAACTGTACAGTCATTATCCATAGCTAATTGATGAACGGAAACTAGATTAGTAGCAATTCCAGGCACATGCAACACGTTGTTCAACTTAAAAATATGATGAGGTGTAGGGAGAATACCATTTCCAGTGTTCTGAATAGGCAAAGTAGAACCATTTCCAACTGTCACCTGCTCGGGACCATGATAAGGCTCATACAAAGAGAGATTGGACAGATCATTAGTAACGTGTGTTGAAGCTGCTGAATCCACATACCAGTTGGAAGTGGACTGCTCAGGAACTGAGGCCACAAAGGCCTTATGTTGTGAAGGGATGGACGTAAGATGAGGAGAGGAAGATCCAGAGAGAGAGGGCTGAGGATGAAAATCAGGATTAAGTCTGTGCCAGCAATCAAAGGCAGTATGACCGGGCTTATCACAGATCTGACATTGCACATCACCACCAGAGGAATAATTCTGAGATTGAGAACCAACACCAGAGGGATAACCACTAGTGTGATTAAATCGACCTCTATAAGAATTGTAACCACCTCCTCCTCTGTAACCACCTCTGTAGGAGTTATATCTACCACCTCTGGAAGAATTTCTGTAAGATCCACGAGAACCCCTAGAATTCTGGAAATAAGTTGGTGAATAAGGTCTATTGCCTTGATGTGGAAAACCTCCCCGAGATGCAGTAAAAGCCACAGTCAGATCAGTCAGAGATTTAGGTTTGAGAGAAGATTCTTCATGAATTGCCTCAGAAAGAAGAAGAGAACACAGTTCCTCCATCGTAATCGGAGAAGGCTGAGTTCGAATTGAAGTCTTAAAGGCACGAAATTCATCAGATAACCCATTGAGAGTAATAAGAACCAAATCCTCATTATCAACTGGAGAGCCAGCCAAGGCTAATTGATCAGTTAGGGTTTTAATCTGTTGAAGATAAAATTCCATTGTATTTGCATTCTTAGCAGTAGAATTCAAGCGATTCTTTAACTGATGAACATGTGATCTTGAAAGAGTAGTGAATCGTTTCTCAATATTAGTCCATGCTTCAAGACTGGAGTGACAATTGAGAATTACAGGATAGATCTGAGAAGAAAGAGTACCAGAAAGACAGCTCATAAGATGAGCATCATCCACCATCCACTGAAGAAATGCCAAATTAGTGATCTCCTCATTTGACGAATTACGAACCCTAGGTGGTGGTGCCACGCCTGTACCATTAACAAAAGAGAGCAATCCAGTAGCTTTCAGAATGTTCTCCCACTGATTCTTCCAAATGAGGAAGTTCGAAGCATCGAGTTTCACAGAAACGAAGGCATTGAGATTAGAAATGAGAAGAGAGAGATTGGAAGATGGCGATGGTGTGTTTGTGGAAGAAGAAGCTGTATTAGGGCTTGACATCGCTGA
This sequence comes from Rhododendron mucronatum var. ripense, assembly GCA_019656295.1. Taxonomy (NCBI): domain Eukaryota; kingdom Viridiplantae; phylum Streptophyta; class Magnoliopsida; order Ericales; family Ericaceae; genus Rhododendron; species Rhododendron mucronatum. Next base: position 901,609 of record BPLT01000044.1, on the reverse strand, counting down.
ACCTTGCTCGTTGGAGCGTGAAGGCTCTGATACCATAAAGAGAAATGGAATCCAATATGATTTTCTATTCCCTCTTAACAATCAGTTTGACAGATGCCTCTTATATAGGCTTACATCCACTTGCTTAGCTCTAACTAACTCTAATACAAGTAGTTACACTTAACACGTACAACTAATTCTGTTTTCCTAACTAATTGCTATGGCAGACTAAGTCGGTTGAGTGGAATTATCCCATGTGGCAGTGCCTTGTATAGAAGCTGATGTAGACTCGTTAACATAAAATATGATATGAATAATTTTATAAGCTTTGCCCTTTGAAATTTGTATATTCTCAAGCTTTTTTTCTTTATAAGTAAACTGTTGTAGTGTCCAGATGTAGCTCACATAATCAGTTAGTGGTACTAGAGAGCAACAATGGACACCCCCGAGATATTATAGTATATACTCAAGCTTGATATGGGTTGTTTGATTTTTTGGCAAAGTCTATATAGGATATGGGTTGTTTGATTTTTTGGGAAAATAGAAATTGACGCTATTGACATAGAGACTGTCATGCAACGATTTCAAAATATGAAATCACGTCGAATGCAATTGTAGAAGCTCGTGTAGCTTCTTTTTTCAATTTATTTTTTGTCGAGAACTTATAAGCTAAGAAAGATTATTTTTTTTGCTCGGCTAAGAAAGATTATTAGTATATGCATTTTGATATCTTTTGTGTACAAGTTGAAATGCTTGTCGAGTTTTAAATGTGATTTTTGTTGGAAGTAGGTTATTAATTGCCATTATTATGTTATATTTTTCGGTTTTACAATTGGCAAAAGTATTGACGTTTATGGATGACCCCATGCGCGCTCCAGAATTCCTGGAGTCACCACTGAGAATAGGGTTGATAGACATGCAAACGAATCGTGCTATGTCTAAAATCACATTTGTCATCCGAAAAAACGTGCGGAGTTTGGTTTCTATTGTTGTCCTATGGAGCTGCATTGTCATTGAGATTTTTTTTTTGCAGAATTATGAACATTGAACAAGACATTCAACTATGCACCTCCAAGAATCTTGTTCATTCAGCTCATGGAGCTCTAGTTTTTTCCAGATTTTCAGCAAGATTTATAATTAGATTTGTCGATTTGGAAAGTTATTAGGAGTCGAGTATCATTGTTGGGGTTTTATCACAAACTAGTGAGATGCCAAGCGCAACATTAACAAACTGTGGAATGCGTTGGCTATAGCAACTGTGAAACAACACGCGAACGCGAAACTTAAAGCATCATGCATAAATTATTTGAAAGATTATTAGGAACAATATATATAATGATGCACTATTTTGTGGGAGCATGTCAAATCGAACAATATGTTGAGTGTGGTTGATATTTTTTCCAATATAGCAACGAATTATAGTGTAGAGATGGCGTGTAGAGATTTTTGCGGAGTTAAATCACAACCACCATAGTAGGCCTTGTAAGGCAGAGCGAGTCATTTACGAAACATCGTGTCTGCAAATATCTTTGTAGATGTTCAAAATGTATAACTCTCTTGAAAACAAAGGAAGTTTGTACACAGCAAACCATTAGATCACCAGATATTTTAGGGAGTCATACTTGAAATTATGCGGAAGTGTTCAATCTACTCCTAGAGGGGGTGAATAGGAGTTTTAATAAAAATATACCAATTTTCAAATTTAAAAATTAATAAAGATAAACAGGTTAATTATCTCGTTTAATCAAAACCAAAAATAAAGTACTGCGGTAGAATAAAAATTGTAACAAGAGACACACGATTTACGTGGAAAAACTTAGGGTCCTAAATAACCCTAAGCCAAAACCACGGCCTAACACTACTACTTTATTCTATTAATCGAAACGAAGTACAAATTGCGAAATAGCAAAATCCTTACTCAAGCTTTTACCTATTCTCGCCAATCTTCGATGCTCCCCGATCTTCTTCAAGATCCAATAGATGCACCACAGACTTCACGTCCGATCTTCGGATTCAACCGGCTCCGAATCAATTTCCAAATGATTCGGCCACAATAGCAAATGGCACCAAGAACCACAAACAGTGAATGGATGAATGATAGGATGTGAAGCGTGATCTAAACCACCCAAAAAAAATAATGTTCGAAGATGCAAGAACGAAGAACGTGGGCTGTAAAAAAAAAAACTATATGTCTCGCCTCCACCGAAAAGCAAGAAACGTGCAGCCCTTTCTTTTTTCTTTCTGTAACAAAAAAAAAAAAAAAAACTCTCGCCCACACCGAAGAAACAAAAACAGTAGTGCCCTCCTTTCTTTCTCACGCCTCTCGGTCAATTTTATCTTTTGTGCACTCTTCACCCACTGACCCAATGGGTCAATACACATATATATATGCACAAATAAAATCCTTGGTTTACCTAAAACGTAGACAATCTTTCCTTTTGGATAACATATTTTCCGAAGAGTAAATGACATATATATGGAAACGAGTATTCGGAGAGATTTATAGGAAAGACAAATGTGTGGAAATAAAATTTCTAATCTTGAAAATGATATGCATGATGTGCAGTGTAAAGCTTTTACCTTTCACGCAATTTGCTCGATTCCGTAGCGGTCAACTTGGCGCAGATAATGGAAGGAGCATCGAGCGAAACACTACCCCTAATTATCCTACCCATTACAATCAAGTGGAGTCGATATAACAAAAGACACTAATGGAGGTTTTGAACAACCCAGAAAAGTGCCAAAATATCTAACAATACTAATCCTAATCCATTTACAGCTAAGTACAGTAGTGCCAAAGCTTACAACTTTAAGAAGTTTTTCCCTTTAGTTTGTTTCTTGTGGTGTTTAAAAACCCCCTGATGTTGATTACCAGTGACTTCCCATCAAGTCCGTGTCAAATATAGTGTCGTGTATTAGCCTTTGTTGCTATATAGTGAGATGCCGATCTCGCTTTCCCATCAAGTCAGTATCAAATATAGTGTCGTGTATTAGTCTTTGTTGATTACCGTGTGAATCTCTCTTTCCCGATCAAATTTCGATGATCCGAGCTACTTAAAGTGATCAGAACGTGATTTTAACAGTACTCGCGAGAAATCGGCAAAAAAAAAAAAGATCAGGAAGGGCTTGATCGGAACCGTTTTCATTGAACGGTTCAATAAAAAAACTGCTTGAATCAAACCCTTCCCAGTCATTTTTTTTCTGATTTCTCGCGGGTACCCTTAAAATCACATTCTGCGATGCTCCAAAATTCATGGAGTCGCCACTGAGAATAGAGTTTCAATGTTACTAATCCGAAACGCTAATTTTTATAGATGAGACAAAAACAATGTCAGTGCAGAAAAATTAGCTTGATTGGACTTGGATAGACATGTAAACGAATCGTGCTATGTCTAAAATCGCGTTTGCCATCTGAAAAAATATGAGAAGTTTGGTTTCCATCGATGTCCTTTGGAGCTGCATTGTTATAGAGAATATATATATATATATATATATATATATATATATATATATATTTTTTTTTTTATGAACTAAGCCTTTCACATCAATATTTTGAAAGGGCAGGATGGAGGTGATCCAGAAATGTGCCAAAGAGAGGATGGCATTATTAGGAGCTTCCAGATTTCATAATTTCCATTTTCCACAAGTCTTGTCCTTGGTGGAGCCGAGTATCATTGTTGGGGTTTTATCACAAAAATGCCAAAGGGGGACATTGTTAAAGTAGATGGCAATTTTTGTCCGAACACAACCACCGGATTTGTGTGCATGTCTTCCACATTGTTAGAGTAGGTGGGTTTTGTCTCTTGGCAAGTGTGCGTGTCACGACCCAACCCAAAAATACATGGGTCATGACCGGTTAATGAGGTTAACTCACTAAGGCCTGCTAATTAAATAATTTAGGAATTTCATGCTCATTAATCTATAAAAAAAAATAAAAAAATACTCTAGTATAACAGAAAATGCGGAAGCGTGATAAATTAACTAGATCTAAGTGTAAGATAGGTTGAAGTTATTACAAACACCCTGAACTCAACATAAGCATAACCACGGTCTTGGCTGCAAGTCCGGCACAACCGTCAACAAAACATACAAGTCTGAGTTATAAAGTTCACACGATCCTACTACATAATTGAAACAAAACAACAACATCCAAGCTTCTTCGACCGTCAAGGACTCAAGCGTGTTCCACAAAATCATAAAATACCTGCAACGTTACATATAACGATGTCTTAAGCACTAGGCTAGTGTGTGACAAAACTTATTCGCTAGTTTCCATGAATTTATATGTCAACATATTCATTTCTCAAAATGTAAATCTTTATATCCAACATTTTAGGTCCATGTTGCAAACATTTCATTCAACAAATAATGGCTCAACAAGGACTGTTCACGACAATCATATGTCAAGTGTTCCATCTCATTAACGACCTATACGCAAAATGTTCAACGGCCACCAATAGTAAGGCCGGGAGCGACCCTAAATATAAATATTTGGTGTGACGTCACCCCCACGATCATCTGGCTATGATCCCCTTTATTGCTTTGCCTCAATATTCACTTCCCCTAGCGGCCGGACACCGTTCGAACCACGTGTCATTAATAGTTATGAATCCCAAATTATCCGTTTTCTTAAAAATCATGGCAATTTTAGCAGAGATCATGCGTTTCTTTCTTTCTTTTTCTTCACATGGTTCCAAATCCTTATAAACATTATACTATATTTGCAACATAATAGCACATGCATGCGAAACAATAAGTTCTCCCATTAAGCCAAAACAAAGCACGCATGCTTCTCATCCGAAAATTCAAGTAAGGCATACAGAAGACTCACCGAGAGCATACCGAGCAAACTTGTCAAATGTGCGAGCTACGGGTCGCGATGCTTGGAAGACAAGTCGTGAAGAACTCGATGGATAGAAATGCCCAGAAGTAGGGTGAAAACTCAACACACCAAATTTGGTCAGAATTGGACCGGGATGGAAAACGGATGTGTAAGGTCACTTTTTTATTTGGCAAATTCCATGACAAAAACACATTCATTTGTATCCCCATTTATCGCGTTGTAATTTATTTATTAGCGTGTCTGTTTAGGAAATGGAAGGAAATCAAAAATATTATGTAATTGAGTGTGGTAGGGACTGTTTAGGAAACTGGCATGGAATAAAATCAATATCAGGAAAAGGAAAGATTGTCAAGGCAATATGGGATGGTGAAATCGCGTGTATATGGCAAGATGGAAATGGAAGGAATCAAGGGAATTGTATCAAGAGAATTTCGTGCATATATCAGTTCAATACGAAAAGGGGATCAAGAAATCAAGGGTGCAAAATCATGAAAATGATTATCAGAAACAGTGCTCGAGCAACTTCAGAAAAGCTTTAACTAGTGATCGAGCAACTTGACAAATTTTATCCATCTATATATATGCGGCTCACTTGGGATTTCAAGGTTACCGAATATATGAGTGCAGTTCCTCCCTTGCTTCAAAATTGAGAAATACCTAAGGGAGATTTTAGTTTGTCTCTTGGAGTAAACATATGATTCATTGATCATTAGACTTTCAGAAATAACTCCAAGAGTTCTTTTCAAACTCTGATTCTATTGAGTGATTTGTTCTTTCGGTGGATTCTGGAAGTATATCAGAAGGCTTGAGCGATTCAAGGCAGCGGCGGTCAAGCACTAGATGCGGTGAATGAGTGATTTGACAATCAACCTTGGCCAACCGAGAGCGATTCTAGGTTATAAGTATATGTTTGTTTGTAACCGTACAATGAGTAATAGTGCATGATTTCCTTTCTGTGGTTTTTTACCCGTTTAGGGTTTTCCACGTATATCCTGGCGTTCTTTATTTGTTTGCTTTCCATTGATGAGATTGATTTAATTTTCAGTTGGGTTAATTAATTGAAGAGATAAAACATAGCAAATCTATATACCTAGGCGATCTAGGATTTTTCAGGATGAATTTGAGATGCAGATTCTGAGTGTTGTTTTCTGAACATATTTTTCCATCATAGCAGATTCAAAATAGAAACTTTTGGGGCAAGAATCAAACGAAACGAAGTTTTATAAAATCCTAGGGAAATTTCAAAATTAAAAAGATGACTGATCGCCGGACAGGCACCTGTCTGGTTCTGGTCTTCAAACAGAGAGGGGAAAAATTAAATGACTCCATTAATGGGAGTTTTCAAGCTAAGTCTAAAGTTTACTCAAAGATAGATATTAAGGCATCACAATATAAAAATATACGATGATAAACACAAGATTTAGAAGAGTATTAACAACTTACCAAAAGGCAAATAGAAATTTGGAAGAACAAGGATACTTGTTGTCCCCCTCCCTCTCTCTCTCTTCTCAAATGTAGAATGAGGATACTTGTTGTCCCCCTCCCTCTCTCTCTGCCCATCCCTCTCTCTCTCTGCTCAAATGTAGAATGAGGATACTTGTCCCCCTCCCTCTCTCTCTGCCCAAATGTATAATGGGAAGAAAAGAAAAGGGAATGGGTTTGGCTCAATACAAGGGGAATAATTTGGAGGATATGATTTTGTTCCTCCTTGACTTGACTAGGTTGTTTACAAAACTACAAAATATCAATTACCAAAGACATATGTAACACCATTACTAAACTATTTTTTAAAAATAATAATGCTTAACCTCTGTAACCAATTAAAACAACTAGATTACTAATTTAATCAACTCAAACGCGGGTCAGGTCCCCACAGTGTGTATTCTGCTCAAACACCCTGAATTATCAACAATGTCTAGGTATCAATGTTGCCCAGAAAAATAAAACCATGTAGGATTGAAGCCAATATCAGAGAACAGGAGAAGGTTCAAAACCATAAAAGAATGAATTTCCAAAATATTGAGTAAGATCTCTTCCTTGTTATCATCTCCAACAATAAGATCCCGTAACTATAAACATCTCCGCTAGTTGACATCACGCTTCCGAGACCATCATACTCTGCAATTTGCAAAATTCAAACTATAACACCGAAGAGTCCTTTTTTCGGATAGCAAAAGTGAAACAAAAGACAGAGAAAACTTGATTTCAACACACTGTGAATTTGTAATATTAGCTAGTACATTTACTCTAATATGTAAAGGGTACTTCCCCTCATTCTTTATGTGCATTCCCTTGTTTTTTAAGGAATCGACCAATTGAAGATGATTTGTTTCATGATTAGACAATAATACCAAATTCAACATCTTGAATGGTAACGACAGATCACAACAAATTTAGCATTAATTTCGTCGTGTCTAACTAACTACCCTTGTGCTGAAATTTGGTGAGTTGATATTAAATGAGGCAGAATTAAAGAAAAAAACGGATAAAAAAGTTTGTTATTACCTGGAGCTGCATATCAATCGTTCCCTTTATTGCACTTGAACTACTAGTACTTGGAGCGGTGGGCTCTGCACGAAATCTAGCTAGACCGGAATCTCCAACATGGGCAACCATGTCCCCATCAAGAAGGTTATTACTCGGCTTTAGATCGTGGTGAATAATTGGCATTTTGCATTGGTGATGAAGATAATCGAGTGCACGAGCCACGTCTATGGCAATGTCTATTCTTCGTAGAAGATTGAGTCCGATGAACTTACGTCCCCCATAATTATTTGAACTTGGAATTGGATGCAACCAATTATCTAGACTTCCATTTGGCATGAACTTGTAAACTAGAGCTTTAAACTCACTCCTTTGAAAATCCATGCTAGAACAAGAAGTTATGATCGAAACCAGGTTTTGGCGGGGCAGGAGTTGATGGTTTTGGCAGAGTCATGTTAGGGTTTTTCTCTACTGAACACCGTTGTTATGTTTTGTGGGTATAATGTGAAATTGCAAAAATTTGGGCAGCCAAACGGAGCCCTTGTTGGCTGAAACATTAGGAGCAGCACAGCAGCAAAACTACACAGTTTTGTTGTGCAGCACGGGCTGCACAGCACACTCCCCGGATCCCTTGTGGACTGCTAATTTGCAAACTTCATTCTACTCGTCTCTGTGCGACTTGCAAGTCTTTATTAATTACAGTAATTTTTTGCAAAGTAAATCTTTATTTATTAATTCATTAATTAAATCTTATAATTTCCAGAAATGTGCCATAGAGGCTGGCATATAATAATATCTACAAGTCCGTCAAAAAACGCTTTGGAGATTCCAAATGTAAGAGTAATTTCCACAAGTTCGGTCAAAAAGGGTTTGGATTTTCCACACATAACAATTTCCACAAGCCCGTCGTAGACGCTTTGGTTAAAATATATGAAGAATTTCCATAAATCTGGTTGCTAGTGGAACCACTATATTAGGCTCAGTTTTGATGACAAGAATAAAAAAATAAGGAACTGCAGGCAAAGTCCACTATACCTCATATGGTTTGAGCTATGTGCGGATACAGCCCCTCAGGTTTAATATTGTGCGTACACTTGCACCCTCTGTGGTTTGTGAAAATATGTAGACACATCCAATTCCATCATGAAATAAGGAAAGAATAAAAAACATGTCTGTAAAAAAAAATTATGTCTATCAGACATCAATAACTTAGTGATCTTATATACTTATTAAATTAAAATGTATTTTTAAAATCATAAATTTACTTTATCATAAGTTCCATTCGCCCAAAGAAATGATGTCGCCCTCCCCATTGTACATGGCCCATGCTAATCACCGGAAGAATTGGTCTTTCATTCGAGGTAAGACTAAGTTGGCCTGACGAATAAGGACAAAAAAAATGAGTCATCACACTTATTTTGCCAAAGCACCCAAAAATTTGGGCAATCGGTAGCGAGCTTGTGTTAATACTTTCGGAAAAGGGGGTACCAATTTGTGAAAAGGAAATGGTTCAAAAGCAGGGGAATCCACCAATAGTCATGGAGCCTTGATAATTGATATTAACGCTATAAAGACCTAACAATGAGGATTAAATATTACTAAAAAACTAGCAATATGATAGTACGAAATACTAGAATCATATTCTGAAATCTACAACTGCTTGTGAATCATGCTGGTGGGAGTACTTTAACGATATGAAAGGGTTTTTTTTTTTTTTCACTATCAAATTCTGGTAGACTTTAACTTTGGGAAGACGGATCTTGTTTATTGTGCTCCTTAATTAAGATCAGGAATCTTGAGAATGTTGTTCAGAACAATCCGGACTCTAAGCAGTTTTGGGGATTTCAAAAGCAGAAATGATACTCTCACCGAAGGATTTTCCCGCACCCTTACCGTAAGTGTGGTCCCCACCTTGAAAAAGAAAAAAAAAAAAGCCGAACGGGAAAACCAAAAGAAAATCCTTCGGTCAGAGTAATTTCAGCAAATAGAATAGCAGTTTCTGAAGTTAGAATACCAGTTTCTGCGGGCAGCATAAGAAGACGATAGGGGACACTTCATTGAACACCATGGACAGTTTGTTGGCTCATTGTTCTCCTCACCATGGAATTCACCACACTGCTTTCGAATGCTCTTTTTTTTGAACAATTATACTCTTGGGCCCTTTGAAATTTGTGGGATTCAAAAATTTGGCTTGTAAAATTACTCGAACATGTTGGTGTGTGCGTAACATTACGTTACATCCGTGAAAGGTCTTTTATTGGAAATACCATCAGTTTTACTATAGACTATTACAATTTTGCTTGATCAATAATTAGAAACTCACGAAATATTGGTTATGTGGTTCTAACATATAACTCATGCAAATAAAGATGAAAGCATGCATTATTGGTCACACCATTAATCACCTGTTTAAGATACCCGTACTGCCGGGTCATGGGTGGGCATTGCCGAAGTGATTGGAATTTTGCTTGCTCCAACATTGTCTAATGGAAGGTGGATTGGTCTCTCAGCGCGCACTAATCGAGATATGCTTGTGCTGTCTCGGATGCCCCAAGTTATGAACATCATCCAGCTATCCATGTTGCCCTAGCAAGGTAAAATGATGAAGGATTTACACCAACGTGAAAAAAAAAGGAGAAGGTTTCGATACCATTGAAGCACAAACTTTCGAAACTTTGACAAAGATCTTTAATTGCTTACCTTCGAAATATTGTTCTTGACCAGATGAAGCTCCTGGAGTGCAATATTTATACTCATTCAGTCTTTAGGGGACTCTGTGGAGCATGTCAATCCTGTCTTTACGATGGGGATCAGATATTCCATTATTTGTTTGCCATATGTTTCTCCCCGGTTAAAAGCATGGAGTTTACAATCTCCACCACACAATGGGGGAAGTTACTCTTTGCAAAGTTGTGAAGATTAAGGTCTGCCTCAAATATTTTGTCCGTAGGTCTCCTCCTTGTTACCATCTCCAACAATAAGATTCCATAACTATAAACATCTCCACTAGCTGAAATCTCGCTTCCGAGACCATACTCTGCCATTAGTAAAATGCAAACTTAAAACCGAAGGATCTTTCTTTTTTTTTTTTACGGAAAAGTAATGATACGAAATGAAAGAGATCAAACTTCTTATATGACATCGTGTGCGTCTTGTCACATGTAACTGGGCCGTTCCCCTTTTTTAACCATGTGACATTATTTTCTATGCCAAATTTATCAATCAACTACTTTTCTTTTTTTGGTACTTCGGAAATTATCAACTACTTATTTTTAGCATCGTCGTTCAATTATTAGATTAGGTGTGTATGTTCTAACTTGGAGCAGCATATCCAATGGTTCCCCACATTGCAGTTGAACTACTTTGCACTAGGAGTTGTGAGCTCTTGCAACCATGTCACTGTCAAGAAGGATATATATTATTTGGCTTTAAATCGCAATGAATAATCGGCCTTCCGCATTGATGGTGAAGATAATCGAGCGTGCAAGCCACATGAATGGAAATGTCTATTCTTTGCACAAGCTCGAGTCCCATGAACTCACGCTGCCCACTATTTGCCTTTGGAATTGGATGCAATCAATCATCTAGACTTCCATTTGGCATGAACTCGTAAACTATAGCTTTAAACTCATTCCCTTGAAAATCCACACTAGAACAAGAAGTTATGATCGAGACCAAGTCTTTGTGTCGAATATTCCTTAAGGCTTCGCACTTTGCCATGAAACTCTTGGTAGCGCCCCGAGTTAATTTGAAGGTCAAGTACTTTGACTGCAACAACTAACTCCCCGTTTTGGTCAATAGTATCTTTATACACACGATCAAAACTACCAAAAGCTAGTAGATTCATCAAAGAGAAACCCCCAGTTGCTTCGAGAAGTTCTCCATAAGTGACTTTCAAGAATGTGTCTTTTGACAATGAAACAATAGGTTTGGTGTTTCTTCTCTTCTTGAACAAACATATGATTAAAGATGATATTGCGGTTACTCCAACGAGTACGGAAACTATAGTGATTTCTAAGGTCTGCGAAATTGACATCTTGTTTCTCGATTTTTTCCTGCTGCGTCGAGCAAGTCGTAGTTCAAGAATGCCACCACAAAGCCTATAATTTCCAGCAACAAATATTGCAGTTGCATTTGTGAAGATACCGGCCTCTCATTGGTAACTCTCCTTCAAAATTGTTGAAGGGCATATTGAAATTCTTCAACGAAAAAGTCCCTGAGAAACTCGGGCTTCGACTGGATAAGTTGTTGTGTGAAACATCCAAATTTTGAATACCTCTCAAGGATTCCATTGATGAAGAAAAAGACCCTTGAACGGAATTTTGTTGCCAATACAAGTTTTCAAGGCTACTACAGCCACCAAGAGTCCCAGGAATTTCACCAGACAAACCATTCTCGGAGATATCGATTTCTCCTATATTTTTTAGGTTTCCAACCTCAAGTGGCAAGGATCCAGACAAACGGTTGTGCTTGCACCATATATTCACCGCCTGTCGATGATCGATCGAAAGGTGGCAATTATGAGAATGCTTCCTATTTTATTATTTCGTATTAATAATATAACTAGTTTTTATTTCTTTTATATGTTTGTATTTTAATAAAGTGCAAGACACTTGGCATGCTACTACACATTTGGAAGTTAAAAAGACACTTGTCATTATCCTACACACTTTGAAGTTGAAGGGAAGTTATTTAGATACTTGGAAGCAAATTAGAAGAATGAAGAGTAGAGGGAAGTTAGGCCATCCATAGTGGTATAATCAAAAGGCAATTATTTTTAAAGTTAACAATGTTGATGCAAAAAATGACTCACAATGGTATAATCAAACTTAGCAACATCCTTAGAAATAATCAAATTTTGAGTTTTGGATAACCAAAACTAACAACAGTTTTCAATAATCAAAAATTTTGAACCCCCACACCACATAAATTAACTGGTTTCCAAATTTGTATACACGCATATTTCAACTGATATTTTCTTAATTCTTTTCTTTGAGTGTTTCATCTTCATATTGTAAGTAATTTGTTTTCCTTATTTTCTTTTGATTTTCTTCCATTTGGCTTTGGAATTGTGATTGTGATTCCATCATTTGGGAAAGAGAGATGCTCAAAAATTTCATTAAGAGGGAAGGAGAATGGGAGGGGAAGCTCTGAATCCTCCGATTTTTCTCTAAAAAGAGGAGAAAAAAGAGGAGGGAATCGATAGATTTCCACCCCCCCCAAAAAAAATTATACTAGGAGGGAAGAAAGTCACAGATTTTTTCCCCAAAATTAAGGGGGGGAATCAATATATTTTTGCCCAAAAAACGTAATGGAGGGAAGTAAATAGCGGAAAACAGAGGGGGAGAGAGAGAGACAGAGTCAAATTGTATTGGACCCCTTATTTTGGTTATGGACTAGAAGTGACCATTGTGGACCTCAAGATTGTTAAGCTTAGCAACCTCCTAAATAAATAATCAAAAGCTGATGTGTCAGCTTTTGACTATCCATTTTTTATTATACCACTGTGGATGGCCTTAGGAAGTTATTTCCTACACATTTGTTGTTTCCTATAAATAGCCTCTTTTGGCTTCATTGTAATCTTTCCAACAAATCAAAGTCTATCTTTATTTGTCTTAAATTTTGGCACTACTAACCCATTCGGGTTATAATTAGGAGTAGGAGTAGAATTTCATATTCTAAGCTTAACTTAGGATTTTCGATGTGTCGCTCACGGCGATGGATCAATCGTTGAAAATTAATGGAAGTCTCTTCATTTGTCTTCAATTTCATTCTTAATCTCACATTTGACTCGATTGCCATTTCTCTTCCGGTGAAGTCCTGAAATATGGCGTGGAACCACGGATCCGTCTTGTAGAGACATAGTCACATTCGCTCGTATTTTTGTTGTTGGCATTGTTTCCCGAAATCTCTGTCGATTTCGATCGAGGGAAAAATTGGTAAACAGGTTGCGAGCTAGATCCAATCTAATTGACAGCAAAGAGACCATCAAAAGTTGTCTTGGTGTGCTCCCATTAAGGTTATTATCGGTAAGTCTCAGTATAAACAAATTTTGACAGTTGCCAAGACTCACGGGTATGGCTCCCTCTAGTCTGTTTTCCTTCAAGTAAAGTTTATTTAGCTGTGACAAATTCCCAATAGAGTCCGGAACTTTACATGTTATATTGTTGTTAGAAAAGCCCAACCATTGCAACTTACGAAGATAACCTATTCTACCAGGAATCGGGCCTGTGAATAGGTTAGAGTTCAGAGATAAAGTTCCAAGATTCACGAGGTTCCTTATTGTTGAAGGATGTTAGCACTATGGCTCATATGTTAAAGTATGAAGAGATACTAAGGAGTTTTAGAAAGAAGGCCAGATGCCAGAGCGGAGTGGAATGAATGGATCAAAAATTTTGGGTAGGCTCCCGGAGATGCTCTTAGTAGCATTAATGCTCTTGTGCGAATCTTTTAAGATTATCCCAGTTCATGATCATCTCAATGAGAGCACTTGGAAGAGCAAAAAGATAAATCAAAATTACAAATAAAAATCATACGATGAAAGTATTATTGGTCCAACTCGAAAACGTACAGTAAATGCACATAAAGGATCCGGAAAAGTAATACTAATTATAAACTAGTGAAACCCAACAGTTTAAGAGAAGTCGAAGAAGACATGGCTTAGAAAACTGTGAAAGATCGGTGTGGTCCTAACATATAATTCATCCAGTTTATAGTGAAAGCCTTATTGGTCACACCATTAATCAAATTGATTCCTGTTTGATATCCATGTTGAAGGTCCTTGGTGGGGCATTGCCAAGGTGATTCGATTCTTGCTTTCTTCCAACATTGTCGAATGGAAGGTAGGTTTGGTCTCTTGGCTTAATCGAATTGTGCGTGTCACGACCCAATCCAAATACACATGGATCATGACCGGCCAATGAGGTTTACTCGCTAAGGCCTGTGAATTAAATAGTTTAGAAATTTTCTGCTCATTAATCTATAAATAAATAAAAATACTTGAGTGTAAAAGAAAAAAGCGAAAGCGTGATAAATTAACCAGAGCTAAGTGTAAGATAGGTCAAAGTTATTACAAACATCCTGAATTAAACATAAGCATAACCATGGTCTTGGCTACAAGTCTAGCACAACCTTCAACAAAAGATACAAATCTGAGTTACAAGCACACACGATCCTATTACATTATTGAAACTAAACAACAACATTCAGGCTTATTCGGTATTGAAGAGCTTCCTGAGAGTACACAGCATGGAAGAGTAACAATAATAAGAAGCGAGGTTTGGAGAGGTAGATAGATAGGACTACGCCTTGCTCGATCAGGATCCTAGCTTTATTGTAAGCGCATCAAGCTTGTTCCACAGAATCATAAATAACCTGCAACATTATGTACAATGATGTTTTAAACATTAGGCTCGTGTGACACAAGATATGACGAACTTACTAGTTTCCCATGAACTTATAAGTCAACGAATTCATTTCTCAAAATGTAAATCTTTATATCCAACATTTTAAGCCCATGTTGCAAATATTTCATTCAGCAAATAACGGCTCTACTAGGCCTGTTCATGACAATCACTTGTCAAGTGTTCCATCTCATTAATGACTTAGAGCAACCACATCTATCTCTCTTCTTCCCTCTCCAAACTAAGCCTCATTTTTGTTATAGAGCTACTGTTCACTCGCATTGGAATATTTTAAACACTCCCTCTCTGCCAACTGACGACGATGGCGACAAAGACCTGGTTGAGGAAGTAGCTATTGAAGATGAAGACCACGACACAGAGGATGATGGCAAACGGTTCGATCGAGTCGGAATTGAAAACTATATAAGGTTTTGTAGCAATGGAAGATCTGGTTTGGGATTTTTTTTCAAAAGGAAGGAGAGAGAGAGAGAGAGAGAGAGAGAGAGAGAGAGAGAGAGAGAGAGAGAGAGAGAGAGAGAGAGAGAGAGAGAGAGAGATTGGGTTTCCGTTCATGTTTGCTGGTTTTTTGGGTGAGGTTGAGAGGAAGTGAGAGAGTAAAGTTAGAGAGAGAGAGAGAGGGGTTGCTGTTTTTGCCTCTTTTTTTTTTTTTTTTTTTCATTGTTGCTGTTTTGCTGGTTTGGCTGGGGCCTTGGGGCATAGGGGTTGGGGTAGAGGGAGTGAGAGTAAAGTAGTTTCTTTTTTTTTTTCAAGTATGAATATTTAATTAAGTAGAGAGTGAGAGTAAAGAATTTGATTCTGTGTAATTGTGAAAAAGTGATAAGTTAAAGTAGAGAAGTAGATTTTAAAGATTAATTTTGTCCAAAATCAGCCGAGGCTGATGCGGATGCTCTTATAAGCAGCATGTTCAACACCCACTAGTAGTTATGGAGCCATCCTAAATATAAATATTTGGCCTGACGTCACCAACGATCATCTGGCTATGATTCCCCCTTATTACTTCACCTTGCTATTCACTTGTCCTAGTGGCCGGGCACTGTTCGAACTACCTGTCATTAATAATTATGAATCCCAACAAATTATCCGTTTTCATATAAATCATGGCAATTTTAAACGATGGCACGCGTTCCTTTTTTTTTTCCACGTGGTTCGAAATCCTTGCAAACATTTACCATATTTTCAACACAATGTACCTGTGAAAACAATAAGTTCTACCATTAAACCAAAACAAAGCACGCATGCTTCTCATCCGAAAATTCAAGTAAGTAAAGCATATACAAGACTCACCGAGCTAGAGCGTGTCGGGCAAACTTGTCAAACGTGGGAGCTTCGGGTCCCCAATGTTCGGACCTAAACACATCAAACCAAACTTATTAAGGTTCACGATAGGTAAAAAGTTTATCAATACCGTGTAAGGCTCAAGCTATCCGGTATGGTTTCTGAAACAGAGCAGTCCCGGGAAACCGATGAAAACCAATATCAATTTAACTCAGAAATTTATGTAATCGTACAAGGACATAGACAAAGATGTGAGGAAGACAAGTTGTGAAGAACTCGAAGGCTAGAAATGCTCAGAGGTAGGGTGAGAATTCAACACACCAAAATCTGGTCAGAACTGGACCCGGATGGAAAACAAACGAATTCGAGGTGTGCGGATTCTGAGCGTTATTTTCTGTTCATATTTTCCCAACATAGTAGATTCAAAAACAAAAAATTTGGCGCAAGAATCATGCAAAATGGAGTTTTATAGAGTCCTAGGAAATTTTGGGTAGATTTGACTGATCGCCGGACGGGTACCAGTCGTGCAGACTGGTTCTGGTCTTCAAACAGAGGGGGGGAAATGACTTCATTAATGGGAGTTCTCAAGCTTAAGTCTAAAGTTTACTCAAAGATAGATATTAAGGCGTCACAATAAAAGAATATATGATGATAAACACAAGATTTAGAAAAGTATTAAGAACTTACCAAAGTGGAAATGGAAAACGGGAAGGACTGAGATTAAAATTTGGAAGAGCAATTTAAAGATACTTGCTCTCCTCTCTCTCTCCCTCTCTGCCCAAATGTAGAATGGGAAGAAAAGGGTGTGAGTTCGGCTCAATACAAGGGAAATATGTTGAGGAAACTTTTGGTCAGGAGGAGTCCACGTTGGAAGAGAAGGGAAATGGAGGGGACGGATTCGATAAGTCTAAATACACATAAAATCTATCTACTCTGAAATTACCCACAAAATCTATACGTTGATTATCTTCTGAAGTGAATCTGTACCGTAAATTTATCTTTTTGGGATAATTTCAAGATATATTTTCTGTGTACCCAGCATTGTTTGGATGGATATGAAAGAAAAGGGAGGACTATACAACTAGTTTAGGATATGATTTCATTCCTCCTAGCCACACGCACACGCACACGCAGTCACGAAATTCTCTCTTACTAGTTTAGAACTTAGAAATATATAGTACTAAGAATTTTTATGCCAATAAAATACAGGGTGTTACATTCTATATATCCCCGTAACTTAATTTCTTCATCGGAATTTAAACTAATTTAGTCAAAATAGATTTAATTAAGTTACACAAACTACTTTTAAAAAAAATAATGCTTGACCTCTGTAACAAATTAAAACAACTCGATTACTAATTTAATCAATCCAAACACGGGTCGTGTCCTCACACTGCGTCGTATGCTTGCTTCGACATCCTGAGTTACCAACAATGTCTAGCTATCAATGTTGCCCTTGAAAAATAAAACCATGGAGGATTGAAACCAATATGAGAGAAAAGGAGAAGGTTCAAAACCATAAAAGAACGAATTTACAAAATATTGAGTAAGATCTTCAACTGCTTACCTTCAAAATATTGTTCTTGACCAGATGAAGCTCATGCAGTGCAATATTTATGTTCATTAGGTCTTTTGGGGACTTTGTAGAGCATGCCAATCCTATCTTGATGAGGGAGATCAGATTTTCCATCATTCTGCCGTCATTTGTCTCCTCAATTAAGAGCATAGGATCTACAATCTCTATCACACGTTGAGGCAAGGCAATCCTTGCAAAATTATGAAGATTAAGGTCTGCCTCAAACATGTTGTCAGTAGGTCTTTTCCTTGTTATCATCTCCAATAACAAGATCCCATAACTATAATTAAACATCTCCATTAGTTGACATCTTGCTTCCCAGACCATACTCTGCAATTCATAACATTCAAACTTTAACACCAAAGGGTCGATCCATTTTTGGATAACAAAAAACAAAGAGAAAACTTGCTTCGATACACCCGGTGATTTTTCTAATATAAATCTATTACATTTACAATAATATGTAAAGGGAGTTCCCCTCTTTTTGGATGTCTGTGCTTCACCTACTTATTATACCATCATCATTCATTAATCATCCTGAATGGCATGGACAGATCCCATCCCATTTAACAATTTTGTGGTGTCGCCCCATTCCGCTGAGGGAAATAAGTTCTTATTTTATTAAATAATATATATTTTTTAATTAAAGGTGATGTGTTGTGAGAGAATGACTTGTCTCGTAAAACAAAAAATAAGTGCTTTAAGAATAAGAATCTTAGCGGGACAGGCAATAACTACCCTTGTGCTAAAATATGGTAAGTTGATATTATATGAGGCAGAATTAAACAAAAACATGGATAAAAAAGTTTGTTCTTACCTGGAGCTGCATATCCAATGGTTCCCTTTATTGCAGTTGAACTACTAGTACTTGGAGGGTTGAGCTTTGCACGAAATCTAGCTAGACCGAAATCTCCAACATGGGCAATCATGTCACCATCAAGAAGGATATTACTTGGCTTTAGATTGCGGTGAATAATTGGCCTTTCGCATTGGTGATGAAGATAATCGAGTGCACAAGCCACGTCTATGGCAATGTCTACTCTTCGTAGAAAATCGAGTCCCACGAACTCACGTTCCCCATTATTTGTTTCTGGAATAGAATGCAACCAATTATCTACATTTCCATTCGGCATGAACTCGTAAACTAGAGCTTTAAACTCATTTCCTTGAAAATCCATGCTAGAACAAGTAGTTATGATCGAAACCAGGTTCCTATGTCGAATATTCCTTAAGGCTTCGCACTCTGCCATGAAACTCTTGGTAGCACCACGAGTTTGAAGGTCAAGTACTTTGACCGCAACAACTAACTCCCCGTTTTGTTCAATAACACCTTTATACACATGACCGAAACTACCAAAACCAAGCAGATTCGTTGAAGAGAAACCTTCAGTTGCTTTGAGAAGTTCTCCATAAGAGACTTTCAACAATGTATCTTTCAACAATGAAACTGTAGGTTTGGTCTTTCTTTTCTTTGCAAACAAACATATGATGAAAGACGACACTATGGTTACACCAACGAGTATCGAAGCTACTGTGATTCCTAACATTCGTGGAAGAAACTTCTTATTTCTTGATTTTTTCGCAGCGCACTGAGGTAGTCGCAATTCAAAAATGCCACCACAAAGCCTATAATTTCCGACAACTGATACTGCACTTGCATTTGTAAAAACACCCTTCATTGGTAGAAATCCTTCAAAATTGTTGAAAGACAAATTGAGATTCTTCAGGCCAAAAGTGTCACGCCCCAAAATGAGAAGTGACCGGCCATGAACCACAAGACCAAAACTCGTAGAACATGCAGCCTAAAAAGAATTTTTTATAAAAACTCCCAAGCAAGGATCCACCAATCAATCAACCATTTTTATTTATTCAGAACATCCCCAACCAATAAATTTCATAAAAAGAATGGGGCACAAACATCCCATGAACCAAATAAAATCCAACGTTCCAACAGTAATAAAAGAATCCAGATGTCTGACAAAATGTTTCAATGCGGAAGCGATGAAATAAAATACTAAGCTAGAATGAGACACCCTAAGGAGGTCAACAACTAAATCCTTGAAATGCCGCCAGAGTCCTCCTAACTGCCCAACTTGCCTGAAAAAGAAGTTGGAATAAATCCGTCAGCTGACGAGCTCAGTGAGTAGCAAAGCATGTAATATTAGAATAAAGTTCTGAAACGGGGATTAAAATAATTTACCATGTCAATATAAATTTGGCATATGCGGTGAACAACAAAATAATCCATTAATCCAATTAACGATTCATCCGATAAATCTTAATGGTATTCTCAATCCAATCTCCAACAACAAATGGGGAACCACAACCAAAATCAATAGTACCAAATGCCAGTGAATAAATATCTCAAAATTGGATCCAATATCGAGTCATAGAGTCACCACAAGTAGGCAGCCCGTGGAACTTTTCCCTAAGAATGATCCGGTCAATAACAACCGTTGAGCATTAGGGTCACCGGCCTAATCCGGATTCTTCCCTAATGGCCAGAGTCACCCGCACACAGAGGATTAATTTCCCTGGACTTCCAAAATGTGTTCCCATCAATATCCACAAAGTTCTCACTAAAAGATTATTCGATCAACAAATGGTTTTACCAATCCGCATGCCAATTTCAAGAAGCGAATAAAACAAATACATGTTCCCAATCTCAATTATTAATTTTCTAAAACAATAATTTAAGGGATACAGGGAAATTTGCAAATACGTAACATGCTTAACCACTCACCTGGGTCCAAAGCTAATGCAAATGAACAACGCGAAACGAGTCTAACCTGAACAAAGAATCATATAGTACTATTATCACTAACTGTATTAGGGCTACTGTAAAATTAAAATTAACTAATCCTAGAACTAACTCACTCAATCCACGAGAACTGTACAAAACCCAACTTTAATTTCCAATTCCAACAATATGTCTCCAATGCTACCTGTTCTCCATTCCCAAAAATCAATTGTTTACACCTAAACTATGTATATGCCACATGTACGGACAACACAAAATCAAAGCACAAGGCCATTTGATTTCTTCTACCACTGATATTATCAAATCCACGTACAGTCCCACCCTTGGCCAATAGTGCACGCCACACCGCCATGCTCACAATTTCAGCCCTAGCGTGAGAAGGTGAAAAAGAAAGGGAAAAAGAAATAGACATGAAGAGAAGAACAACCACTTACTTGAGGCTATCTCCGAACCCGATAAAACACTTGGCTGCTGCAACTTCTCTCTCTCAAAATAAACAACCCTAGTCTAATATAATGACTTTCTCTTACCCACGTTCTTCCCTAAATAATAGGTAACCGTCTAATAAAAGTATTTAATACGGTACAACACCAAATAATAAAACTATTTAGACTTGTACCCCTGACAAGAGTTATGCTATGTGGAGAGAGACAAAATATCAATTACGATCCAAACCATAAAAATCCTCTTTTTTTTATTATTATTATAGAAATATAATTATTAGGAATTAGAAAAGACGGGATGTAACAAAAAGTCCCTAAGAATGCCGGAATTGGACCGGATAAGTTATTGTGAGAAAGGTCTAAATCCTGAATACCTCTCAAGGATTCCATTGATGCAGGAATAGATCCTTGAAAGAAATTGTGCTGCAGATATAGGTTTTCAAGGCTATTGCATCTACCAAGAGTGCTCGGAATTTCACCTGACAAATCATTCTCGGAGACATCAAGTGTTGCCAAATTCTTAAGGTTTCCAACCTCAAGGGGCAAGGATCCAGAAAAACGGTTGCGAAATAGATCCTATTCAATTGACAGAGAAGAGATGGTCAAAAGTAGTCTCGGTATGCTCCCATTAAGGTTATTATCATTAAGAGTCAGTTGTAATAAATTGCTACAGTTGCCAAGATTCAACGGTATGGCCCCCTCTAGTCTATTTTGCCCCAAGAAAAGATTAATCATCAAAGACAAATTTCCGATAGAGTCTGGAATTTTACCTGACATATTGTTCTTAGTGAAGATCAACACTTTCAACTCACGAAGATAACCTATGCTACTGGGAATCGGACCTATGAATAGGTTATCCCCCAAACCTAAGAGTTCAAGATTCACAAGGTTTCTGATTGTTGAAGGAATAGATCCATACAATTGATTTATACCTAGTGACAAGAAAGAGACAAAGCTTGATAGATTGCCCACAGAGTCTGGTAATACCCCTCCGAATTGGCCATTCTCCATTTCTACCACACTCAAATCGCTACAATTGGTCAAAGAACTAAGAAAGGCAAGTCCATCTGATCCCTTAGTCTCGAAATTGTTATAACCTAGATTTATCCAGTATAGATTTTGTAAGTTTCCAAAATCGTTTCTTACTTTGCCAGTGAAGTTGTTATTACTCAACTCCAGTATTGCCAACTGGGAAGAGTTGGATATTGAAAGTGGAAGGGGACCATTAAATTGGTTGATGTATAGTTGAAGGATCTGAAGGTGAGGGAACATGAATCCAAACGTCGACGGAAGATTACCCTGAAGTCGATTACCAGCCAATGATAATCCAACTAGCAACGATAGGTTGTATAAGGAAGGAGGGATGGTACCTGAAATTTGAATTTCAGTCAATCCGAGTATCTTTAGGTTTCTCAATTGACCCAAAGCATTTGGAAAACTTCCTCCAAGTGGATTGTAAGAGGCACTAAAGTTTACGAGAGAAGTGAGATTCCCAATCGACGGAGAAATCCCTCCTGACAAATTGTTCTTACCAATGGAGAGTGATATGAGCCTCGGCATTGAATAAGTTCTTTTGGGAACTCTCCAACTAGCTTATTTGCACGTACATTAAGGTACCTGAGATTGGGGCAACGAGATAAGCTTGGTGGAATTTTTCCTTCAAAACTATTATTGCCAAGATACAGTTCCTGTAATCTGAAAAGATTACCGAGTTCAGCTGGAATTTCACCTGTTAAAGTGTTATTTTCAAGGCTAAGCTTTTGAAGAAAACTGAGGTTTCCGATGTAAGGAGACAAAGAACCCATTAAACCTCTGGACATGAGGTCTATAACAGTGACTCGTTCATGTCGACGGCTGCATTTGACACCTTCCCAGTGACAGAAATGGAGAGATTCATTCCATGAGCTCAAGGCCTGTTGATAATTTGGGAAAATATTTGACTTGAAGGCCAATAATGCATGGAAGTCTCGTTTCTAGCAACATTAATTGTGTTAACAAGACTAAGGGATGAAGTTGTGTCACGGGCAAGGGCTTTGATTTGAAGCAATGGGATGCGAAGGAGAAATAAGGCTAGAAGATCAATTGAGAGAGATTTGGTAATTACTAGACTCATCTTCGTGTTGTGTGGTTTGAGTTCTCAATTATGCTTGAAGTACGTACTATATATGACAGGTAGTCCTATGGTACACACCTCTTACTAGGGGATTTATCGTACGCACCATGATTTTAAACCCTAAGATTTAAAAATGAATAATTCAGACCACCCATTTATGAAATCAATTAATAAAATAAAAAAATGGCTTAGCAGGTAATAGGTTGTTCTCTCGTCCTTGACTCTCTCTTCCTCTCCCTCATATGTAAAATACTACAAATTAGAAACATAATCACAATTATTATGACAACACAAAAAATTGGCATTTTCTTGTCATAATGTGTCGTACCCCAAAAGAAATCGATCAAAAGATACCAGATATAAGATCAAAATATGTCGTACCAGAATCAATAATTTTTATACCCAAACAAGAAACATGTCTAAAATATCACAAATTAAATAATATAACCATGATTGTTATGAAAACACCAAAAATTGACATTTGTTTACCACAACTTGTCGTACCAAAAGAAATTTATTCAATTATTCTGATGCAATACTAAAATATGTCGGACCACAATTAACAAGCGAGAACTTCATTTTTAGTTCTAAATATGTCGTACCAAAATAGACATTTGTCCTACCACAACTTGTAGTTGTATTCGAAAATTTGGGTATAGTACTTACGTTTTGGTGAATTTCTTGGATGAAAATTTTGAGTGAAAACTTCATTTTTAGTTTAAATTATTGAGGTATTTTGTAGGGAAAATTAAAATTTGAAAAATCATTGAGGTCTTGTCAAAGACACTTCGAAAATATTGCATCAAGAATTATTTGTCACAAACCTAGTCACCCCTAGGGGAGTTGAGTTTTGTTCACCCTCCACTTAAGAGGGTGAACATTACTCTCCTCTTTATTGATTGAAATGATGTGGATCACGCCACAAAATGATGTCATGTTTACCAAAAAGTGTATTGCATGGGTGGAACCTACACCATTTCAACCAATAAGAGAGAGAGTAGTGTTCACCCTCTTTTAAGGAGGGTGAACCAAATTGCACTCACCCCTGGGGTCATGATATTAATGGCCAGTACAGCTACCCACCCATAGGCACCACGGTCAATGTGTTCCCTCACCTACCCACATTTGATCAAAGTTATTGGGTTCGATTTTTTTGATTGACCTAAACTAATAAGTGGAACCACTTGGGAGATTCTACACCACTACTGATTAGTGATCATGTCAAATCGAAAACAAATCGAACCCATCAACGTTGATCCTTTGTGGGTAAAGGAGAACATAATTTTACACACCTTCCCCGTTAACTAGTACTATAGCATATGTCTCCCACTACATAATAAGATTTTTTAAATTATCTGAGATAATGCTAATGACTATAATGGCATGGTAGACCATCTGAAATCAACACTATCATGGCCTCCAAGTGGAGATGCCAATTTCATGTTTGTTATGTTGTGCTCTTATTTTAAATTTGATGGTACAAGATGGTTTAATTCTGTATGTATGATAATCCCGTAGCTATTATGAGGAATGCGATTATGCACATTCATTGTCCGCCAATGTAAAGAAGTTTAAAAAAAATTGTGGACCCTTGTAGACCCTTGGGTGGTTTGAGCTATGCCCTTGTGATGTTCCAATTTTTGGTTGGATCCCCTGTCCCTGTTTTTTAATAAAATTTCATCTTTTGCCAATCAAAACACAAAAAAGAAATAAAAATGTAAGGTCGATTATTACCTTTCCATGTAGGAATTAGCTAGGTGGAATGCCATCTATACTTTGCTAGACGTAGCCTTGAACAAAGGAAAGCCAAAAACTTATTTTCTAAATAATCATTCTATGAAGTCCTCATCAGGAAAAGGGGTGCCAAAGTTGGCTGCCCTTCGTTACTAAAAAAATTGATGAAGACAAAGGGAAAAGGTATTTTAGGATCTAACCGCAAACTTTTCCCCAGCTACTCAATTTGATAAGATGAATCCTATGGTGGAATAGTGTTAAAAGTTTCGACAGATGATGACAATTGATCAAAGGAAAAATGGTCTTCTTTAAGGTACTTTCTTATTTCCTCCTGTCTTTTATGATTAACCATTTTTGTATTAGTTGCATAAATCGGTCAATTTAATCAGATGAGAACAATCTGAAAATTTCTACGTAGGATTAACCGTATAGAAATAGTACTTGTATTGGCACTCTTTGTTGGCTTTACCAAACAAAGAATCTTTTATGCTTCATGAATAAGTTGTAGTTTTTGTATCAGTCTTATAGTCCACTGAACTTGATGTACTCGAAGTTTGATTATTAGCCGGTGTCAGTATTTTATTTTTACAAAATTTTGAAATTGCTATTGTGCTTTTGTGGTTGGAGACACAACCTTTTGTTAGTGAAATGTTTGAAAAGGTCAAAGATCGGAGGATGATGGGTGCATAACCATCTGAAGGAAGTTAGAGTTCGTGGATTTTATGGGAGCGAGTCTCAGATCAAGTTTGCTATGCACTTGGTGAAAAAGGCTATCAGTTCTTAAACAAATGGTAGTGTGACCATTAGAGTGAATCTTGTTTTTTGGTCATCCGTTTATTGAAGTTGAACTTTTTAGTATTTTGTGGTCTAAGGGTTTGGATAGGTGCGTTCTATGAATGTTGGCTACTTTCTATCATTGCCTTGTTCTATATTGTCTACTCCGGCACCATTATTTGTTGGTGTTTGTGGGTGGTTTCTGTATTTAGGCTCTCTTGCATGCAATAGATTTGCCACTTCTGAATCTTCCGATTAATTCATCTGCAGGACTGAAGTGGCAGATGCTTGGCGAAATCTGTCGATAGCGAAGAGGAATGAGATCCACTACTTGACAAGACTAATAAAAACAGTGAGTTTGTTGTCTAATACGAGTATCACCATACCTCTTTGTATGATTGTCCAATTTATTGACATTGCAAGCACATGCAGATGATGAAAATCGTTTCTTCTGGATAATTGACAGAACTAGTTAGTCATCTTTTTGAAGTCATGGGTCAATTAGAATTTGAAGTTTTTCTGGATGTGAATCATGTGATCTACATAAGATTTCCCCAAGTGTTGCATGAAATGGTATTCAGAACTTGGGTTTAGTAGGCAATGAAGTAGTATTTATAATTAGGTTTACCAAGTGAGGAAAAGCATTGGAAACATGTGGCCTGTGGTATGTTGGGCTGAAATTTCCAGACATTCTCCGGCAAATAGTATCACGATGAAGAACAATGACAAGAGATGGAAGAACCGATTAGGGCCTGTCAAAGTGTCTTACACCTTGCTGTAGCCTAGCACATCAGATTCCCAGAGAGCTATTGGACTTGTGGCATGGGAATTCCCAACAGTGTCTTGAGCAATTTTAAAACCAGTATCACTAACCCTATATAAGTTGTATCTTCTACAATTCAATAAAGTTTGGTTTTGTATACTTTCAATTTTTTTATTTTTTGAATGGAAGATCAGTTGATTCAGTTGGGTAGTTATGTGTATAGATTGGAAAGAAGAAGAAAAAACACCCTATTATGTGCTGGTATACGAAGTTTGCCAAGGAAAACACCCAATGTCATCATAGTAGCGCCGATACTAAAGTTTAAGACACTTTATAACACATGAGTGGTTGGATTCTTGGAAAAGAAAGAAAGAAGAGATATAATCTGTCATTGTAAATAAGATATGACCTATGTATGTTGTAGTAAGTGGGGCAGACTTAAGGTGTTAATTGTTGTACCAGATTAAAAGAAAACATACTGATGTTTGGAATATTTCTTACCCTCCAAAATTTTGGGTTGAATCTCAATCCTCTAGTATTGTTAGTTACCTTACATGCTTCAGACTGTCAAGTGAGAGACTCTCTGGATCATTTTGGAGCAAGTGTTGTGATATACCATGGAATCAAAGTGGAATTTCATTGCAAGTTTAAGCTGTACTTTTCATTATAGTAATTTTAATTGGTTTCACTGAAAAGTTACTTAGGTTACTCACTCTTCGAAAAAGAGAAAAAAAAGAAAAAGAAAAAGAAAAAGAAAAAGAAGGATCATATTAAGATTGAATCAACTGGTCACACAACTTGGAGCTTTAGTTTATAGAATTTCATATTGGAATCATAGATTCATTTCTACTTTTAGAGAGGTTCGCAAAAGACTGTGGGTACTGAGTTGTTGTTTAGCATGACTTTCACTTCCTGATGAGCAATCCAAAAAGATAATTCATAACTTTAGAGGATCTTTGGGCTTTTGTCTTTTGACTTAGAAGAAAGTTGACTGAACCAGCCATCGTTGATCAAGTTTACCTAGAGTAATAGTTCCCAAGCTAGTATTAAAAGGTCCTGTAACATCTGTAATTGAATGATAAATTCATTCATCTCCTATTAGTTTACCACCATGACGGGTGGTTTTCGTCGATAGAAATTCGTTTGGGTGGTGGGGTGGCTGGGGGGAGAGTATGTTGATATGCATGGGGATCAAGGATTTTCATGTAAATAATTATGAGAGAATGCTTCTAAGAGGAACCTTGTTGGCCATCCCTGGATACACTTCCTTTGTTTGGGTAGGTAAAGGTGATGGAAAATTAGGATTAAATGATCTCTTTCAATGCTGGGACACTGACCATAACTAAGCCTATATCTTCGAATCTTTCCTATTGTGTTTTCACCTACATGCTCTAGTTGTCTTGAATTACACGATCTTTCTGTTCCCACATTGGGTTGGGCCATGTTGCACATTCTGTTCCATGTGGAGAGAATGAAATATGAAAATTTTCAAATACAAAATGAACATAGGAAATTGAATGCTCAGTTTAAAAGGCTGTCATATTTTATTGTTTGTCTGCCTTAATGCAGGAGTTTCTTTCAGAGAATTTCTAGAGTGGAGACTTATTACTTGATTTTTTTGTACGGCCATTCTTTCATCTTCATATAGTGGACTCAATTAGCTTTTTATGCATTATGACGAACAAAATGTCAAGATAATTTTTCGTTTTGGCTTGTAATTAGTTAATATCTACCTATGTTCATGCTTTGAGCAATGGGATACACTAGTTCATAAATACTAATGGTGAATTGTTCTTTTCTTTAATTTTGTTACAGATCGACGCTTAATGGAGTATCCCGCAGTTTTACTTTTGGTTATTGACTATGAAGATCAAAGTTGGATTTTGGTTGTCGACGTGCTTGGGTGTTTTTAGGTTATTCATTTGTCGAGGTTGAACTTTTTAGTATTTTGTAGTCTAGGAGTACAATTTTTTTTTGAGCTTGGATTTTTTTAATTTTCCCCTCGTGGTTGGACGTGTCGTTATTTTGCGTTTTAAGAATTTGGATACAAGTTGTTTTCTAAGTATTTGGTGGACAGCTTTATTTATGGAAGTTTGGATTTATTTCTTGGAATTTTATTTTTTATTAAATACATTATGTTGCAATTTTGTGGATGTAATGAAAATTGAGGAAAAAAAAATTTATAGGGCCGCTCAAATTTACAAGAAATGAATGGAGAAAATTTTTGTAGAAAATTATGGGATTTTAAACAATTGGTACAGAGAATAGGTACATTCCCCGACTATCTTTTGGTCACCAATTGGGTATTTATTTGTTGAATTGTACACACATTTCCCGACTAAACAATTAGTCGGCAAATGGTGCACACACATTCCCCGGCTAAATACTTAGTCGGCACATAGTGCACTCATTCCCCGACTAAACTTTAGTCGGCAAATAGGAAACACATTCCCCGACTAAATATTTAGTCGGCAAATAGTCCAATCTTTACCGACTAAATACAAATGGCGACTAAGTATTTAATCGGGATATGTTAGTCGGTGAATGTATACTTTAGCCGACTTTAGTCGGCAAAAACCTTTGCTGACTCTCTTCCACCGACTAATGTGCCGACCAAAATTTTTAGTCGGAAATGGTGTTTTTTCTTGTAGTGAAGCCGTACAACCGACAATCTGGATCGAAACAGCCTTTTCATTTTCTTTTTCCTTTTTGTTAAATCTATTCGGTACCTTTGCATCTGGACCGTCGCTTGCATTTTTTGATGGTTTGGATGTACTACACGGGTACCACATTAGCAACACCCTATTTGCACCCAAAAATTTCTCTCCGTAAAGTGACCATAAATAATCATGGCATCTTTTTGTAAAAAAAAATGCCATGAAAATACATCTCAACTTTATAAAAATGAATCTTCATAAATAAGAACATAGTATATCCATAAGGTGGCCATGAATAATCATGGAATATTTCTGTGTTATGAAAGGTTGTGCTATATGTTACTCTTAGTGTTGGTTATTGTTATGCTTGAATGTGGTTAAATGTTTTTAATGTTATGCTTCTTCATGGTTTTTACTATGCACTAGAATTGAGGTGTGTCAATGTTATGCTATTTTTTAGGAAATGTTACATATGCAATTATGCAGGTGGTTTGG
Organism: Rhododendron mucronatum var. ripense; assembly: GCA_019656295.1. Lineage (NCBI taxonomy): Eukaryota > Viridiplantae > Streptophyta > Magnoliopsida > Ericales > Ericaceae > Rhododendron > Rhododendron mucronatum. The sequence goes on along the minus strand of BPLT01000044.1, from coordinate 872,288 downwards.
TTGAACAATGTCATGCCTTCAAATGGTTAGTATTTTGGTTCCTCAAAATGTTATGCCTTTTTGTGGCGTATGTTATAACTTTAATCTTTTGCTTTTATATTATGCCATTGAATGATCTTGTTTTTTATGCTATGCCTATTTTGTGGAAAATATTGTTATACCTCCACATGGTAAATGCATGTTATACTTATGGTATGCTTGTTTAATAGGTCAAAATCTTCATTACGGTATCCCTTTTGCTAAGGGGATATAATAGCCTTTTCCATGGATGAATGATGAGTCAATGAATCAAAGTGTGACAAATAAAATTCAAACCCCTTCCTTTTTTGTTTCTGAAGGACAACTCAAGAGAATTCTACCTCTAACGTTATCTCAATGTTTTATTCTTGTATTCAAAATCAATAGATTATTTTTTTTTTCCGATTCTGTATATCTAATCTAATAAACAGCATATAAAAAAAGAGATAGAATGCATGGCGATTAGATTATAATAGCATAGATTAGATGTATGGCTGATGATATTTGAAATTAATGTATGTACCAATCCTAAACTTACCCTTTTGCTCTTTAATTACGCGTTGGATTATAATGCATGCTGATTAGATTTTAATAGAATATATTTGATGTATGAATGAAGATGTTTGGATCGGAGTACTTGTATCATCCCTAAACTTACCCTTTGTTTATACCGTTTCTGTGATTTTCATTTCTTCCGTCGATGAGTGACACGTGGCATAAATGGAAGGGTACAATTGGAAAGTTAATGGGACTTATGGTTGGATTAATTAATCTAATTTATATAAAGCCATAATAAGGCTTAACAAATTAATTAATGGGATGTGAAGTTTGTTTCTTCCGTCAATTGATTACTATTGTTTGTTTTCTCTGACGATTGGATCACAGGTGGCAAAAGAAGGTGTTTCCAGTTGTTCCATGATCAAATGAGCAGTTATGCAACGTGTGTGCATATTCTATCGTGGAAGTTATTTGTTTTGTTGTTTTGTGGAGGTTATTCTTACAAAGGGATGAAGAGATGAGAAAACCGTCATTTTGGATTGGAGGGAAGATTCAAATTCAAAGGTAGGACGGCTTATTTATATAACAATTAGTGGTAGTTTCTAGGACACAACAAACTAAGCCAACATGCCTTTATCTTTTCTTTTCTAGGAATAGTTATAACTTGTAATTGTTCACTCGACTGTCGTAGACTGTGGTACTTCTACTTTGGAGATTAATAAAGTTCATTTATTATTCTTTTTCCATAATTCATCCACTTCATTATTTGTTTCCAAAAAAGTTTTGAAAACGACAAGGAACCAAACTCAACTTTTCACATCCACATTTCAGCAAATCACAAAACAATTTCCCGTCGATTGGATAGAAACCAGAAAATTTGGTAACACCCTTGCTTGTTGATTACTCGTTGGACTGCCGAAGGGAGCTACTTCAATGCTGGACATTCCCAAATTTGCACTTTTTTCAAAAATGATCCTTGGAAAGTGCAACCTTGGAGGCAGAAACTCGTCAGGAGTTGAAGTTGCCAAAGCCCGAGGGAAGTTAGTTGAGAAAGACGATTGTATCTATTCTCACTCCGTCATCTACTTCTTCTTCATCCCAGTCAATGATTGCTTCCATCGCCTCACATTCACTTATAGATAGTTCTTTTAGGTTCACAAGAAGTCTGGTAACGAAAGGTGAGACCAGAATTCTCAAGCTGCCGCATAAAAGACACATATAGGGATTTCAAATTCTGAAAGCCTTGAGATATTGTTGGTGGATAATTCGCCCAAACATGCCTCAACTTTGTTAGAAACTCAATTCTCAAAAAAGCTAAGCAAGGGAATGCTATGGCTATATTTGTCCCATTGCCTTCTCCACCAATATTTAGTTCGCCCAAGTCAAATAATGCTACTTCCACTGACTTGCAGGACTCTACAGTAAGTCGTTCTAGCTTTTTCATGCATTCGATCAAATTAGATAGGAAAAGGTCACATCTATAAACTTCAATCTTCCTTAGTTTTGCTTGAAGATCCCCAGACCATATTTCTCTCAGGTCTTGCATGAACATCAAACGCAAATCTTCTATGCTACTCAATGCATCCTGCAATTAAATCCACCACGTTAAGAAAATTACTGCACCTAAGTCCTAACAAAGGAGGTGTAGAATTCAAATAAACTCATTCCATTGATTGTCTCAGTAAATCTGGACCAAGTTCAAGTACAGTTAAAAGTTTTTTAAACAAAAGGGCAGCCTATATATTAACGACCACATTCCATAGAGATACTTTTGATTTGATTCTTTAATCTTTTCCAACCCAACAGTACGCTTACTAATTATTAGATTTGAACAAGATCAAATATTTCCCAATCTCTAGCGAAATTCCTATAACAAGGCGTGCAGTGACAGAGGCTGTTTGAAGGGAGGAGAGAGGCGCGGTGGGCATAAAATTTGGTTCCAGAGGGAGAGAGAGTTTTATGGGCGAGAGAAACGTGAAATAGGCTAAAGATTTGCTTCAATTGGGATAACCCAATCCCGGCAATCTTGGGAACATAATAATGGGCATAAAATATTTACAAATAAATAGCTATATATATATATATATATACACACACACACACACACTAGGGGTATAATGGGCCAAAAATACATTTTGAGGATGTGAACATAAGTATTCAAACTCCTACGGATGAGCACCTAAATAAGTCTTCTATTTAGGAAGCCTATTTAATTTCATATGAAATTTCAGCAACTAGCTAAGGCTTTGGAAGGGCCATTAAACCCTAGACACGTAACAAGTACATCGCTATAATCTCTACTACTCCCTCCGTCCCTAGACAACCACCACCACAACAATGAAACAGCTTATATAAATCCCAAACTCAAAGAAGTTGACTACAACATCCACAAAATGTTACTGCAGAATCCAATCACAAGAGAGGTAGAAGAGAAAAGACAACAACAGCTACCCAAACAAGCACCCAAGATAGGAAAATAATGAGCAACATCATCACGGATTGCATGACCTCTACATACAAAGGTATAGCCTTGTTCATTAATTGGCGTCGCCATTCGCCCCTATTTGATAAACGAAATGCTCAAAGCTGCCACGGGGACAAATGTGAAGTAATAATGATCCGATTTGGGATGAAATTTACGTCAAAAATCTTCATTACCTTAATTTCCATCCAAGAGATGGTTTTATGCTTGCATTGTAAAATATGTATCGGAAATTGCCTCATCAAGACCACCATTCATGCTCTGGACCAAAGTTGATCGCGCGATAGCATCTTCCAAAATGTTCAGATAGCGTCCATTAATATATCCTTCCATCACCATCATCATCCTCTTCTTAATTCATTCTCTTCTTCAAGTGATCAGGACCAAAGACGCAAAATGTTCAGATAGCATCCATTATATACAAACATACATGCACTATACCTAAAGTGGCTTGTTAGTGGCTCATTTTTTTTTTAATAAGAAAGAGATTTATTTCCCTATCAAGTCTAGCAATATTATATATAATCGAATTCTTCTTTTGCTTTAATTTTAATGCCGTTGGAAAGGCGTTATTTTGATTGATCCACATGCACCTGCCAATTCAATGCAGAATTGAAGCCATTTTTTCATAGAATCATAGATGCCGCGCTTGTCCCTTGACTAAATTCCTATTCTCAGAGAGAAAGAAATTTCGCTACTGTCTTTATCCCTCTAGCCGGATTTATTGTATGTTAATTTCCAAGCTTAGTGCGAGATAGAGATAGACTTATCTTAACAATGGGTGAATGATGAATCAATGGATCAAAGAGGACAAATGAATTTCAAACCCCTTTCTTTTGTTTTCTTTTTTTCATTTTGCTTTCTGACGGACATCTCACTCTGGAGAGAATTCTATCTTTGGCATTATCTCTATGTTTCGTTAGTGTATTTAGTTATCTGTATGTTTCATTAGTGTGTTCATAATCAATATAAATATTTTTTCGTGGATTCTGTATATCTCAAATACCAATATATAAAGAGAAGAAAAATATAATGGATGCCGATTAGATTATAATAGAATATATTAGATGTATGAATGATGATGTTTGGAGTACTGTACCATTCCTAAACTTACCCTTGCTCGTCAATTATGCGTTGGACTGCCGAAGGGAGTGACTCCAATGCAGGACAATCTCGTATTCTTACTTTTTTCAAAAACGATCCATGGAAAGCGCAACCCTGGGGGTAGAAACTCGTCAGGAGTTGCAGCTTCCAGAGATCGAGGGAAGTTAGTTGAGGAAAGATGATTATATTTGTTCTGATCCCATCATCTACTTCTTCTTCCTCCCAGTCAATGATTGCTTCCATTGAATCACAACCCTCTATAACTATTTGTTTTAGGTTCACAAGAAGTCTGGCTACGAAAGGTGAGACCAAAATTCTCAAACTGCCGCAGTCAGACACCCATAGGGATGTCAAATTCTGAAAGCCTTGAGATATTCTTTGTGGATAATTCGCCCAAACATGCCTCAACCTTGGCAGCCCGACAAGTCTCAAAGAAGCTAAGCAAGGGAATATTGCTATGGCTATATTCCCACTGCCTTCTCCACCAATATTTAGTTCGCCCAACTCAAATGCTACTTCCACTGATTTGCACCAGTTTACAGAAAGTTCTTCTAGCTTTTCCATGCATTCGATCAAATTAGATGGAAAAAGAATATTCGATAACTTGTCACAACAGTAAACTCGAATCCCCCTTAGTTTTGGTTGAAGATCCCCAGGCCATATTTCTTTCAGGTCTTCCACTTCAAGCAAACTCAAGTCCTCTATGCTAGTCAATGCATCCTGCAATTAATTAAATCCACCACGTTGAGAAAATCACTGCACCTAAGTCCTAACAAACTAGGAGTATATAGAATTCAAATAAACCCACTCCCATTGAATGTCTCAGTAAATATGGTCCAAAGTTTAAGTACAGTTAAAAAGTTTTAATTTAAACAAAAGGGCAGCCTATTAGCGACAACATTTCGTAGAGATATATACTTTTTATTTTATTCTTCAATCTTTTTCAATCCAATAATACACGTACTAATTACTATTAGATTTGAACATGATCAAATATTTCCTACAATCTCTTATTACAATACACATACTAAATATAAGATTTGAACAAGTCCTATATTTCCTACGATCTCTAGCTCATGGAAAGTCTACAATACACACCCCTTAAAAGAGTGTACCATATGCACCGATTTTATGGTTCATTCATAACATTTTAGCATGTTTCGTATCTTTTGTTCTAAAATTCATAACTTTTCAGCTGTACAATTAGTAAACATTTCATTATGATTCATAACATTTTGATGTATATCGTAACCTTTATACGATTCGTAACTTTTTAGCAATACGATTCGTAACATTTTCTTTATAATTCATAACATTTTGGGGGGTGCATATGATACACATCCAAATAAGGGGTGTGTATTGTAGTCTTTCCCTATTTTCTATAACAAGGCACTTTAAATCGATCTTTTCTGTAATCCCGTTGAGCATGTTCTGAAGATGAATTTCGACGGGGCTTTCGACCAACACTGAAAATGCGGTGGAATTGGAGTTGTAGCAAGAGATGGTCAAGGGAATTTTTTAGTGGCCCGTTCTTGCAAGGTGGAGGCCGGCCGCTGGAAATGCAAAAGTTGTGGAAGCCTTGGCGCTAAGAGAGGCCGTGATTACGTACAGGAATGTCCTCATTGAGGAGGATGCGAAGGTTTTGATTGACATGCTGAATGGGCATAAGCATTCAACAGGAGGAAGCTAGGAATTAAGGGGCTGCATTTAATATGCTCAATGGGCATAAAGCACAGTATTATTAATCTATGATTTTCTTTTTCTTTTTTTGGTCAAACGGAAATTCATTAATCTATGATTTTCGATCGATCAAGAACAGTGCAGGGCTTTAAGGTCGAGCTGTTTCCAATTTGTTTGCAGTATGGGTAACAGAGTGGCGCACTCATGAGCTAGCAGGGAAGGGGTATGGCGTGGGGGGCGGTACGAACTGGATATCAGTTCCTCAATGGAAAATTATTAAATACTTTCGGTGTATACTCCCTCCCCTCACATAACATGTGGGGCTTGTGCAGGATCCATATGTAGGCCCCAAATGTTATGTGAGGGGAGGGAGTATACACCGGGAGTACCAAATAATTACTCTTCCCCAATTGTTGTGATGAGAGAGTGTCAATGAAGCTCGAGCAGCATATCAGTTGATGAGGAAGGAAGCTTTGTACTGGAGTACTCAATGATTGAGCAAACTGAAAACTAAGTGAGGCAGTCAAGAAACTAAGAGTTAGTCAGACAGTTAGAATTTGTTAGGCTCATTCCACGTGTAATTCTGTGATTGGGTGAGCCACATCGGTTAGCTAGTGTATATATGTAGAGCTCAGGCTCATTTCTGTTGTAATCAATATTTATATTTTTCGCAATGAAATGAAATGCAGGTTTATTTCTCTCTCTAAAAGTTGTTAGAGAGTCATTTTGCTATCAATGAATTTGTTAATATTTGGGAAAAAAAAGATGCATAACATTTTACTACTAGGCATAACATAATAGACTCAATATGTCCATCATCAAAATTTCTAATGTTCATTGATTAAACATAACAAGTGGCTTTATGATGAAAATGATCAAGATCTAATTTGAATATGATAAATTTCATAGCTGAAAGAATTAGAATTCTTCTATATGATAAATTTCATATATCATAGAATTAACCTCTTGTGAAAAGATTTAGGAAATGTTTGGCCAAATAAATAAGCCGGGCGTATTTTGTCTTCACTTCATTTTTTTTTTTGTATTTGTTAGTTTTGTGTCTATTTTTTTTATAGATTAATGCTTCGTCATGACAAGAGAAATCTAAAATGTAAAAATTATAATCGAAACGCAAATTTTTTTAAAAAAGACGAAAAAAAATTGGCTTATTTTTGTCTGCATTCAGAAAAACTTGAATTTTGTTCAAAATTATTATTTTTAGATTCTTCTTGCCTTGATGAAGCAATAATCCATAAAAAAATTGTCAAAAAAATAGCAAATGTTAAAAAAAATTTGAATAAGGGCAAAAAAATAAATCATTTTTCTTATTTGGCCAAAATAGGCTTTAGTTTTTGAATGAAATAGGGGTGTAGTTTCATCAAACTTCTCTTTTACTTAATATAAGCCTCCCTTGTCCGACTTATACTTTGATACACTCTTAGTCCCGCTTCATGAGTCTAACAGTTCACTTGTGAATGCCGTCGTGTATGTATTCTAGCCTAGAACGTTAATTTTTAACTATCATTTCCCCATTTTTTCTCGTTCAAAAGAAATTCTAATGAAATAATACGTTATTTCCATATTATTCATTCAAAAAGTTCTGAATAAAAAGTTCGTGCATTTTAGAATAAAAGGGTTGAAAGTAGTTTCATGTTCTGAGAGTTTTATTTTTAAATTAAAATAAAGAGTTTTATATTAAAATAAAAGGGTTGAAAGTAGTTCATGCATATTAAAATAAAAGGGTTAAATTATTTTTGAATAAAAGGGTAAATGTACTAAGAAAAATTATTTCCCTTAAAAACCATTGTTCGAACTATGCAAAAGTAATCTCAAACTGCAAGCATAATCTCAAGTTTTTTTTGCCATTTGCTAAAACCTAATCTACTCTATCCTAGGGGATTTGGAGAGGGGGATGGGTGCTTACGGGAGTCGAACCTTGTCCACGTGCATGAAAGTATAATGGTTAATTTGTTGAATATCGTGGAGTATAATGCCATTAGCAGAGCACAGTGGAGAAAAGCATTCATGTAGTCGATGCCAATTGTTTGGGACTTAAGGATAAGTTTGATTTGGATGGAATTGATAGCAATTTAGAATCTTTGAGATTATGACTACCTATCCTAGTAGGGCAAGGAACATAGATTTCTTGGTTTATTTCTTCACTTAAAAAATAAACAAAAAAAAGGATCAAATTATATAGGAGGCATAACATTGCATGTACTCTCTTCGTTCCTTTTTTAGTCTAGTATTTTATTTAAAGTTGTCCCTTAATAAATGTTTATGCTACAAAGTTAGTAGATAAAAGTTGGTAAAATTTTCATTTGGCCCTTTTGATTAGATTCCGCTATGAAAAGTTAGTGGAAAAATTAATATTTCCATAAAAGGGTAATTTTGGAAAGCTAGGTTGTTTGAAGTAAACGATAACATCGCCATGAAAATTTGAATTTACGAAGTTGGACACTCAAAAAGGACGGAGATAATAAGATGGTATAAGAAAACTATAGCTTTTACTCGCCTCGAAAAAGTACAAGAAAAAAATACATTAAAATTTAGTAACATTACTAAAAATTAAGTTTTTAATTCACATTTACACATTCATAATTCACCTTTACACATTCATCTAAACAAAGCAAAATGAAGGAAGCACGATATAACCTGAAATTGATCTCCACTGAAAAAATATAGAACTAATCAACTAAATTAAAAGCCTTCTACAAAATAATTGAGCATAAATTGAACTCTTGGATCGGAAGCATACCTTGTTGTTGAATAGTGGATGAATGGTGGTATTATTATTACTCCTTGAAGCAGGGCATAGACAATTGAGCTTTGAAATCTGTTCGAGATTCAACCATTTCAATTGTGGCATCCTAATTGCATTAATGCCTTTGCAAAAACCAGTAAAATTTGGCAGACTACCAAGAGACAATGACTCCAGTTTCGGAAACACAATATCATCATCATCTTCTATCTCATGCTCTCCTCCTCCATCAGAAACAATCACTTCCAATTCACTACGACTCCTTACCCAAAGCTTACGCAGTTGCACGAGATTTCTGGCTATGGCAAGTGAGAACACATAATATCCCAATTTTGGACAATTAAATATTGATATAGACATCAGATTGCGGAGGCATGCAAGTTGAGTGGGACCCTTCCACAAATGCTTCAGTTGAGGCAAGTCTTTTAGGTGCAGAGTTTCCAGCGCACAGAAGGGCTCCTTTTCCAGCTGGTCATCGCTTGTGTTGATGAGGCACTCCAAATCTAAACATTTAACCACACTCAACTCTGACAAGTGTTTAAAACCATGTTCGTTCAAATCACAGATAATGTGCCCGACCCCAATAATTGAATATAATTGTAGCTTTGTGGTGATCTTCAAAAGCATCTTAAGCCCACGTATCTCCATAACACCACGACTGACGTCAAGAGCTTTGAGTACCAATTGATTAGTTGATGGAAGCAAAAATTGACCATCAATATTTGATTGCCCCAACGAAATACCGAATGCCCTTATTTTCCCAAGGAACACCACATCACTCGGCCAGACCCAACACTCAATTTTTGGTACATCAATATCCAAAGCCACCAAATTAGGCAACGATGCTAATTCGGCTATGGATGCATTAGTTAATATTATATCTTTTCCCTCTTCAACTACATCCCACCCTGTAAAGCTCTTCCCAATATACAACTCTTCCAGCTTCGAAAAACTTGTCAAAACGCCATGTGGAATCCTTGTCCCAAAGCACTGCAATAAATCTAGTAGCTTCAAGCGAGTAAGATTACCTATTTCTCTTGGCAACTCTTTGATATTAGATCCAGTAAAGCTCAAAATTTCCAGATTCATAAGCCCTCCAATTACTGACAAATCTGTATGCCACAAATTGCAATGAGACAGTGACAGGGTTTGAAGGTTGGCTAAGCATCGGAGTGATGGCGGCAGTGATGGGATCTTCATCCCCGAAATAGCTACCACTTTGAGTTCCTTCATCCCTTGGTACAAGCTCTCAGGGGATTCTATGAGAAGTCGATGATCGCACTTCAGCCGCAAAAGTTGGAGCCTTGGAAACTCTAAATTATCAGGTAGCCCCCACCCCATACCAGTGCATCTCATTGAAATTACACCATAGTTCCCACGTCGTTCTTCCTCTGGCCATTCTTTCAGTGCTTCATCACACCTAACCAAAAACGAATGTTCCTCTCTAGATGCAATCGATATAGCGACATCACGTACCACGTCATGCATTTTAACACATGGATCATATGTGCCATCCATCAATAAAAAACATTTCTTCAAGTGATCTACATAGGCACATACTCTGTCTCTTGCTTCTCCCACGCTATCTATTCTCTCAAACAACTTTAGTCCAATCCCATACCTAACAATATGTTCTACCTCAATGTCATAATCTTCTTGAAATAAGGAACAGAGCAAAAAGCATCTCCTCGCTTCCCCATTTTCCAAGTTATTGTAACTCCACTCAAGAAGTCTAAACACATTTTCCTCTACTCCCCTTATGTTTTTGCCGATGGACTTGCGTAGTTGTGCAAGAGCAGAACGCCAGGAAGACTCGCGTTTTCCCATGAGTGCCCTTCCAACTGTAAGAATAGCAATCGGTAGGCCTCCGCATTCATTTGCAACTTCTCTTTTGATGGACTGGTAATTAGTGTCGTCTTCTGGAATTCCAGCCGTCTCTCTGAAGAGATTCCATGCTTCTTCTTTACGCAAGATTTGAACTGGAAATTTTTTTTGAGCTCCCATATCGTTGCAAACCTCTTCGCTTCTTGAAATCACCAAAATTTTGCAACCTTTGTGGTCATCTCCGAATGGAATTCCAATATCATTAAGTTCAAATCTCTTCCAAACATCATCCAATATGACGAGAATTCTCTCTTTTTGTTTGAGTTGGCGACGCAACACGTCAGCCCTTCCAGAGTCACTCCCTTGCACCAATGGGAAACCCAACAAATCTGCGATTTCACGTTGAATATTCATCGCCTCAAGATTTTGCGAAACTGTCGCCATCACAACGTCATCGAACAATTTCTCTTCCTTTGATTTCTTGGCAACTTGTTTTGCCAGTGTTGTCTTACCAACACCTCCCATCCCACATATTCCAATCATATAATTGGCGCCATCTTCCTTGAGCGCTTCCATGACTTCCTTCAGGATCGAACTCCTTGATTCGAAACATTTAATACCGTCAATGGGTCTGGACTCGATCCCGGGTGGAGGCGCGGGGTGCGACACTCGGGTAAAGTCACCACCTTCGTGCAGCTGAGCCACCTTTTCGACCATCATTTTTGCTTTCCTACTAATTGAGTGGCGTGACTTCGGGTTTTGAGACCTCCCATTCAAACACCATTCGTTTGCTTGACCTTGTACGAGAATATTGTTGGCCTCTCTGTTGGCTTCATCTACTCTTTCCAGCCACCCCTTAACTTCACGTCTAATAAGTTCTCTCTTTCGTTTTGCCTGGTTAACCATTTGTTGCACATCGCCCCTTCTCTCTTCCAACATTTTGACTTTATCTCTTAGGCTTTCAAGGTTGGTGTTGTAGTAAATTAGATTACCAAACTGACGACCAATTGGGTCAATCAGATATTCTGCTATCTTCCCTCCGATGGCAAGAGCACAATCAAGAGCCATTTCTCTTTGTGTCACTGTAACCCCGGAAGAAGACAACACGAGGCTTTTCTACGAAACGGAAACGAAGAAATTAGTGAGCTTTGGAAATGAGAACAAAGCGCAGAGAATGCTACTGTTTTGGTAATTGTACAAGACACTTAGGAATGAAGAAGTAGCACGGGACAAGAAGACAAAAAAAAACTTTAAAAGCAAAAGGAAATACAACGGAGAAGCAAACACACCCAGGAAATACAACCAGGAAATACAACGGAGAAGCAAACTTTAAGGCTTCGTTTGTTTCATTGTAAAATGTTTTTTTAAAAAACAAATTTCAAACTTTTACTCTCTTGTTTTTGGTTGACACTTGAAAAATATTTTCAGAAATCGACAAAACAGTGTAGAAAGAGAGGGGGGCTTAAACGGTGGAGAAAAATAAGAATATTGGAATTGAACGTTTGTTAAAACTGACAATCAAAGAAATTGAGAAGTGTGAATTGCAGTAGAAGACAACATGTTCATTTCGAAAAATAACTTACAGAAGATTTAAGGGTAAGTCATTTTCATCCAATTAATAGAAAATATGTTATATGTAAATATTTCTCATTTTTTACACAATCAAACACAGAAAAATAGGTAAAATATTTTATCGAAAAATATTTTACGCCCAAACAAACGGAGCCTAAATTAATAACGCAAGAGAGGACAATTAAACAGCAAGCAAGTTTCCTTTAATTTTTTTCTTAGCGGTGTAAAAAACGGTTGAAAATAGAGAACAACTCAACAGAAGGTTGAAAATAGTTTTTAGATCTTTTTTTTTGGGAAAAAAAACTGTTTTCTAAAAAAAACAATTTCTTAGTAAAATATTTGCTTTTTCAAAAATATTGTTCGAAAAGAAAGAGAGAGGAAAAGGGAAGATAGATAGAATATTTTTATATGATGATTGGTTTATTTGATTGAGAATATACGTAGGATCTATTAAATTTGGTTATTATGAAAAGATTGTTAGTTTTGGTTTTTTCAAAATCCAAAATTTGATTATTTTTAAGAAGGTTGTTAAGTTTGATTTTAGCATTGTTAGTCTTACCATCCACAGTGGTATAATCAAAACCCAATTGCTTTTAAAGTTAACAATGTTGATGTAAAAGATGGCTCACAGTGGTATAATCAAAGTTAGCAACATCTTTAGAAATAATCAAATTTTGGGTTTTGGATAACCAAAACTAGAAACCTTTTTCAATACTCAAAATTTGTAGACCCCACGTCACCTAAGTTAATTGGTTCCAAATTTTTATGGACGTTCGTTTCAGCTTCATATTTTCTTCTTTGCCAACTGGTTCCAAATTTTTTTACACGCTTGTTTCAGCTTCATATTTTTTTCTTCTCTTCACTCTCTCGATAATCTACAATTCAACTCATCGTTGCGATATTTTCCTCTTCTTTCCCGTTCCTATTTTATTCATTTTTCGTTCCTCTCATGTGGTTGAGTACATGAAAAATCTTGCCTTCTTTCCTTCTTTTCTAAAATCAAGAACAAATCTGATTTTTTTGAAAGAACAAATCGGTAGATGTTTGCCCCCCCGCCCCCCAAAATTCATAGTTGGAGGGAAATAAGTCACCAATTTTCCACCCAAAATAAAGGGAGGGAATTAATATATTTTTGCCAAAAAAAAGCGTAATTGAGGGAAGTGAATGGCGAGAAACCGAAGAGAGAGAGAGAGAGAGAGAGAGAGAGAGAGAGAGAGAGAGAGAGAGAGAGAGAGAGAGAGAGAGAGTGAAATTGTAGTAAGACCCTTATTTTGGTTATGGAGTAAAAGTAACCATTGTGGATCTCCACATTGTTAAGTTTAACAACCTCTTAAATGAATAATCAAAAGCTAATGTGTCGACTTTTGGTTATTCATTTTTGATTATACCATTGTGGATGGCCTTAGTCTTATTTTGCACCAATATTGTTAACTTTAAAAACCTTTTACTTTTTATTATAGCATTGTGGCTGGGTAGATCCCACGTGATACCCGCTCGGCACATCCCAGCCGTACGATGCAATTTTGGACGGCTCAGATTTGGAGAGAGAAAAAGAAGTGAGAAAGAGGAGGGGTGAGAGGAGAGAGAAGGTTTTAATCTCAACCGTCCCAAAGTGTATTGGATAGCTCGGGAGTGCCGAGCGAACACCACATGGGATATACCCGCTCGGCACCAAGAAATTTCTCCTTACAACGTATTTGAGGAAGTGGGGAATGAGGGAAAATAAAATAAAAACTAAAGACTTTTTTGCAAATGTACCTCTGTGTTGATGAACACGGCGAATTTGAAGACCAAAGCTATTCACTCAGCAGTCTCCCAGTGAAACCAACATCCGGGGAATTAGAATGGCTCTACAATATCTGGGTTTGTTTTGTCCTTCCAATAATTCTCGACTTCACTTCACCTCCCACATGTACTCTAACCTGAAAATGGAAAATAAGCACTTAAAAATAAAAAATTCAGCGGAGCGAAGCTTATAATAATGTTGGTTTTCGTTTCCTTTTCCTTCAATATACACACACAACTTCCAATAAGGGTGCCCTTAACTTATTAAGTTAAGGGTGTCCCTTTTCCGATCAATTTGGGATGATCCGAGCCGCTCAATATATTCAGAACGTGATTTTAAAGGTAACCTAGAAAAATTAGCAAAGAAAAAAAATCCAGAAAGGGCTTGATCCGAGCTGTTTTTGTTTGTATTTTATCCAATGGTTAAAATAAAAACTGCTCAAATCAAGCCCTTCCCGGTCATTGTTATTTTTGATTTCATGCGAGTACCTTTAAAATCACGTTCTGAACATATTGAGCGGCTCGGATCATCGAAATTTGATCGAAAAATAGGAGAACAGGGGACGTCCGTATTTTATTTAAAATGAAGATGCCGCCATAGGAAGGGATATATATATGTGTGTGTGTGCGCGCGTGTGTGCGCATGTGTGTGTGTGTGTGTGGGGGGGGGGGGGGGGGGGGGGTGTTGGGGGTTGTTAAGGCATTTGGTATTTGGTGTACGCCAAATATATACTGGATTATGTGAGAATCACCTAAGAGTCAAACAAATGATTGGAACTATTTTAATTTATGAAAACATTTTTTAAAGAGTCCCTATAAAAATGCAGCTCATTCAGGTTTCGATAAAGGCTTGAACAATTTTCCTTTTACAGTGGAGCAATTTTGAAGTATCAGGTATAGGCCAAGCTTCACCTGAGCATGGAATAAAGTTGGGTATTTATAAACGTTCTTACCGTTATCTAATTGAATTAATTTTTAAAAATGATCCTAAACAAAGTATTTTGAACAAAATGAACGGCTCTGATCATCTTTGTGGAACCCAATACGAGTCCCAAAGTCATATGTATGTAAATAAATGCTCTCAAATAAAAGGGGAAAGTGAGAGTATGTACTCATAGCAGCTTTGTTTAAATACACACAATCACTTAGAAGCAAACCATTTGAATCGTGCAAATCTTGAAAGAAATTTTCTACGACGAGTGATGGTTCTCAAATATGTATTCGGCGGTCCATTTGCTTCCCTCTATTTCCTATGATGCATGGTTGTGTGGGGCTCACTTCAAGGCCCCCACACAAGAAATCTATGCAGTTGAAAAAAATTAAAATAATTTTCAGAGGGAATAAGTAAAAAATCAACTCAATTAGATAATTGTAAATGATCGATCCAATCTTTTAATTTTTCATTTAGAGTTTGGGATCCTAAATACTGAATGAATATTGACAAAAAATTGGACAATTGTGTACCTTGTATTCCTGTGATTTGGACCACAAATATTGTTGGCCTTGTTGAAAAGAAAATTTATTATAAAAATTATCTTCATTAGAATCGATAGGTATCAAAATAGCACTAGTTGTTTGTGTGAGACTCCGAAGTGAGCCCCACAAACCAATTGGTATCACAGGAAAGAGAAGGGAGCAGAAGGGAATGGAGTGCCTAAGTTGGCCCCAAAATGACATTGTTTTGGGGCTCTGCAATTTGCAGTCATTGTGAGAAGCTACAGGGACCGGTATCCATGAATTGGTGTGCATTTAGGTGCTCCCATTTGTGACTGTAAGCCGCGTTAAAGACTCAACCTAAAGATGAATATAACCACCAGTTTGAAGCCAGATTACCGGTGCATCAAAATCGCTTCAAATTCTGCACCTTCAAAACAATTTAGTACTCTATCAATGGACCATATCTCATTACTTAGTATAGATCACGTTTTTGCTTCTAGAAATCTACTCTCATCCGTACGTATGTTTACTGTGAAACTACAGTATCAAACTACAATGAAAAGGCTCAGACGTTTATCTAGGAATATTCAATAAAGGGCAAAGTATAGAATACTTCCCAGTGGTTTGAGCTTTTGGCACATCACCTCATTAACATTTGAAAATGACCAATTCACCTCCTCATGATTTTGAACTAAAGTGTTTCCGTTACATTTTCTATCCAAATTAACGGAAGGTGAAGTACACATGCTTGTGATGAGAGTACGAATGAAAAATGAAGATTAAAATTTCTGTGGAAGAAGACAAAATTACCCTTCTTCATCTTCTCCAAAACAATACAGAAGCAGCTAAACAAATTTGCAATAGTACATCATCGTTTTTACCATGCCTCCCTATTCATCACTCCAGGGCTTCTTTCACTATATCAGTAGACTCTCTCTCTCTCTCTCTCTCTCTCTCTCTCTCTCTCTCTCTCTCTCTCTCTCCCAAATCATCCCAAAGTGCAAAAATCAAAATTGGGTACATGGTGGGTGCTGTTGATCGATAGAAGACAAAATTGGGTTTCAACCTCACAAATCTTGTTCCTCAAACATCTCCAGGGGTCCTTCAAAGTTGGAACCGAGAAAATAGTTTTGCTTCGCGTTGGTGCAGTGGGTTTTCGGTTTTCCACCATTGAGATGTTGGTGTTTGAAGTTTGAACTACTCCCTCCGTTCCATATTGAGAGTCCACCATGAAAAGTCGTGCCATTTTTCAATTCAAAAAAGCAACTATTTCCGTGTATAATTTTTTGAATTTTTTCGCACCAAATTAAAGTACTAATCGAGATCTTTAATACAGTGCGAAAAAATTTGAAAAATTATGCACGGAAGTAGTTAATTTTTTGATTTGAAAAGAGATAAGAGAGAGAAAGGTGGACCGTGATTTTGGAACGGAGGGAGTATTACCTAATCAATTTTTCCGGAAACAAAGATTGCATTGTGGGTTGCAAACAAACAATGTGAAGGAAATGGGATTCCAAGTTGGCTCTGAATTTCAAACGACTCCGATTCCAACTACTCCTATTTGATTCCACTGCTTAATGAGCAATCAATTAGGGGCATTGATTTAAGTTCCGAAATTGTGTTGCACGCTGAAGATGTACTATTTTTGTTTCAAGAATATTCATGTGTGCAAACATGTTTTTTCCTTTCTGTTTTGAAAATTAAAAATTTGTTTCTTGTTTTTTCATGAAGAGAAAAATAGCAACGTTTACTTTTAGGAGTTCTTTTTTTTTTTAACAGAGTTTTTCAGAGTCCTTGCTTTTCAATTTTACGAATAAATTCTCTAGCTCGATATATCCAAAAGAATAAAAGCAGAAAAAAATTGTCTATCTAAATTTTTTATTTAGTAGAACATGAGAATGGAAAAAAGGGAAACATGTGCCAAAAAAAGAAAGCATAAATCAACCATGATCAAATTAGGATGTATCTAAAAAAGTCTGAGGAATCATTTCGATGATTTCCATTAATGGTGTTAGCTTGGCACTTTAGTCCGAAACCACGAGGAGGTGAATTGGCCATTTCTCAACGTCAGGGAGGTGATGTGCAAAAGTTCCAAACAACAGGGAGATAATCCATACTTGCCCATCAATAAATTCATCTCTGTTGCTCTTTTCAGAGACCCGGTGATTCGGTGAACAACGTAAGGGAAGAGAAGAGAAAAAATTCGATTGTTTTCTTTGAGAAGCAAGAATGAGAGAACATAGCAAAACATATTATTGATTGCAGTATAACTTCTTCTCTACACTTTTTTGTTACTCCTATTTTTTTAGAACTATTTTCTGTTCTTTTTCCCTTTATTTCAAGAAGTTCCAAACGTGGGCTTGGGATTGTTCGTTCTTGATCTCAAAATTCCTGTACGCGATTCCAAATAAATTTTCTACATCCATTCCTCTCTACTCGTTACCCTAAAAAAAATTCTCTTAAAATCTAATAATTTTCCTTGCCAGCAAACTTTCCCTATATCTATTCTACTCCCTCCGTCCCTTATTTATAGTCCGGTATTCCATTTTGGGCTGTCCCTTAATAAGTGTCCATTTTGTAAAGTTAGTGGGTAAAAGTTGGTGAATTGTCTATTTTGTCCCTAAAAGTAGATTCTATTTTATCTCTAAAAGTAGATTCTATTTTAAAAAGTAAGTGAGTAAAAGTGTAATGATGGTGGATAAGTATGGAAAGTGGAGGAAAAAATTGATGTGAAAGGTATAATGATGATGTCTTTTTAATAAGTTGGAATTATGAAGCAGGACACTTAAAAAGGGACGGGGAGGGAGTAATATATAAAGGGGAAGCACCGATTTGGTGCCTACCCTGTCATGTATTTTCCTTTCCTAAAATACCCTCTAAAGAGAAAAAACACAAAACAATATAGTTCAAATTTTGAAGGGTAAAAATATAAATGGCATGGCAGTTATCAAAATCATCATGCCATAATAGCACCCATGTGCCATTTTCCCGTTTTCCCAGTTTACTGCTTCTACAATTTCCCTCCCTCCCTTGGAACAACATTCTTCCAAATGGAGAAGAAGTTCATTTCAATTATGATCTCCAGCCACTCTTTTTTTGTTTTTGATCTCCTGCAACTCTGTCTATTTGGAACAATTGTGCATTCTGTGGGGCAATACTTGGTCCTTTGTCACAATAAACCAATGTAAGCCATTGCCACTGTCTAGCTACTTCCTTTTGTTTAGCAAATTATTCCTTGTTATTTTGTTCTCACTTCTTTAGAATTAATTTTGTGTTCCTTCTTTGTGGTTTTTTTTTTTTTTTAAATTTCTAGCTGTAAGTGGAGTTCGAAAATAGTAGTGCTTCATTGTGATTGCTATTTGATGGGTTTGCGAAATGACCCCAAAAAAACCCAAACATGGTATGAGATTGTTGTAATGTAGTATCACTGTGAGTCGAGATTTTTTTTTTTTTCTGGTGTTAATGAATCATCCACACACATTGCATGTGCCAAAATTTTTAAGAGACACAAGGGAAAGATAAATCATGATGATGTCATGACCTAAAACATAAGTGGAAAGTATTTTTACAAAAATGTTATGAAAATCCGGCGCGCACACGCGATGCGTGTACCCAACCCCTAGTGTTGATAAAGTTGCAACCCAATAATTTTCCACTCTACTTTTTCGCATCCCACAATTCACTTTAACAAAGTTGCCCTTGCCTTCGTTTTCTATCTACGGTGGAGCAATTTTGAAAGTAATGGAACAAGCTTCGGGGTCAGTGGTTCCTCTTTGTTCTAATGATTATAACTAGGTGGTTTCCTTGATGCTAGCATGACCATCGTGCCCGTTGTTTTTGCGGTAATATTTTTGATTTCCATTTCCCTTTCTTCTTTTTTTTGGGTTAATATGTTTGTTCTAACTACAGTAAATAAGATGAGGGCCAAGAGAGGAAATTACTACTACCTAAGAGGGAGAGCTGGCGCGTGTTTTACAGAGTGGGATGGAGAGAGCGAGAGCTAACCGGATGGGGAAATCTCAGGAGTGGTTCACCGCTTGCCAAGAAAAAAGAAAACCGGAGCCAGGGGTACTGTTTCGGTTGAGGGAGGAGAGAGAGATGTTTGCAGTGAATGAAAGAGAAGAATTTTAAGAGGTTTGCGTCGACAAGGGAATTGGAGATTGGTTTTATATGAGGTGGGAAAACGTGAAATACGTAAAGTTTGATGGTCAACCATCATTAAGGAGATGCCTGGAGTAACATTTTTATATCATATCGATAAAGTGGTATTGGGGAAGCTGCACATGAAGCCCACGAGGCCTATGTCAGTAAAATAAATATAAATTAGAGGTCGACTCTATTTTATATGTTCAGTTTGATCTTAATTCTGAAGGCATATGTCAATAAAATAAATATAAAATTAGAGGTCGGCACTATTTTGTATGTTCGGTTTGATCCTAATCCTGAAGGCATATGTCAGTAAAATAAATATAAAATTAGAGGCCGGCACTATTTTGTATGTTCGGTTTGATCTCAATCCTGAAGGCATATGTCAGTAAAATAAATATAAAATTAGAGGCCGGCACTATTTTGTATGTTCGGTTTGATCCCAATCCTGAAGGCATATGTCAGTAAAATAAATATAAAATTAGAGGCCGGCCCTATTTTGTATTTTCGGTTTGATCCCAATCCTTAAGGCATATGTCAGTAAAATAAATATAAAATTAGAAGCCGGCACTATTTTGTATGTTCGGTTTGATTCCAATCCTGAAGGCATATGCCAGTAAAATAAATATAAAATTAGAGGCTGGCTCTATTTTGTATGTTCGGTTTGATCCCAATCCTGAAGGCCTATGTCAGTAAAATAACTATAAAATTAGAGGCCGGCCCTATTATGTATGTTCAGTTTGATCCCAATCTTGAATATTATTTTCAAATCTATGTAGGGTCAGAAATATTGTGTCATGATTTTTTTGCCTTTTTTTTTCGGCGCGTCAACTCCATCTCGCCATCATCACACCCCATTTAAATTCTTGGGATGTTTGGATCGAGCACCTACGCACGTCGGATGCCGTTGATTCCCGCGTTAGCCCACTCGGTTTTTTTTTAAAAAATTTTTGAAATTTTTGGACGGCTCGGATCGGCCGCCCGGTGGCCAGAGACGGCCGTCGGTGCATTTTTCCTACGGAGACCTAACAAAAGGGGGTTAAGTGTCAATTCTGGATAGTTAGAGGGTGCACACTGTTGGGTTTTGTAGTCGGAGGGGGTTAAGTGAAAATTTGGGTTAGTTGAGGGGGGTTTACTGTAATTTACTCTTATTTATTTTAGTATGTCGTGAGACTATGAATTTGGTGGTGGGCTATGAGAACTGCATTGCGAACTATTTATTTTAGTGTGTAGTTAAGTTATGTAAACCGTTTATTTTTCGGCCTTACTTTTTTTGTAATTACTACTACTACACTTGGTTGGATTTTAACTGAGTGCTACGAATTTGTTCAATTTTTATTCGAGTGTGTATTTTTTATGAGAACCGTATTTTTTTATAAGAATTGTGTATTTTCTTTTAGATTTGGGTATTTGTCCATTAGAACTGTATATTTTCTATGAGAATTGTGTATTTTCTGTGATAACTGTCTATGAGAATTGTGTATTTTATATGAGAATATTATATTTTTCTATAAGAACTATGTATTTTCTACGGGAACATTATATTTTTTTTATGAGAACTATCTATAAGAACTGTATATTTTTCTAAGAGAACTGTGTATTGTCTATGACAACTATCTATGAGAGTTGTGTATTTTTTATAAGAATTGAGTATTATCTATGAGAACTGTATATTTTCTATGACAACTACGTATTTTCTATGAGAATTGTATATTTTAGTGTGTGGTGAGACTATTGAAACTGTGTATTTTTCAATTCACAGAGTCATTTCACATAGTTCTTATAGAACTGACTATAAGAATTAATTATGAGAATTGACAGTTCTTATAGCCAGTTTACATAACCAAGGGTATTTTTGTCCGAAACAGTTCTCATAAAGATAGTTCTCATAGGGACAGTTCTCATGGAAATAGCTCTCATAAACAGTTCTCACAGAGACAATTCTCATAAAAACATTTTTCATAAAAACAGTTCTTGTAGAGAATTCTCATAGCAAAGGGGAGCACCAGCGTGGACACGCGATGCATGTGCCCGACCCCTAGTACTGATAAGGTTCCAACCCAATAATTTTCCACTCTACTTTTGCGCATCCCACAATTCACTTTAACAAAGTTGCCCTTGCCTTCGTTTTCTAACTACGGTGGAGCAATTTTGAAAGTAATTGGACAAGCTTCTGGGCCAGTGGTTCCTCTTTGTTCTAAAGATTATAACTAGGTGGTTTCCTTGATGCTAGCACGACAATCATGCCCGTTGTTTTTGCGGTAATATTTTTTATTTCCATTTCCCTTTCTTCTTTTTTTGGGGTTAATTTGTTTGTTCTAACTACAGTAAATAAGATGAGGGCCAAGAGAGGAAATTACCTAAGAGGGAGAGCTGGCGCGTGTTTTACAGAGTGGGATGGAGAGAGCGAGAGCTAGCCGGATGGGGAAATCTCAGGAGTGGTTCACCGCTTGCCAAGAAAAAAGAAAACCGGAGCCAGGGGTGCTGTTTCGGTTGGGGGAGGAGAGAGAGAGATGTTTGCAGTGAATGAAAGAGAGAAGAATTTAAGAGGTTTGCGTGGAAAAGGGAATTGGAGATTGGTTAATATGAGGTGGGAAAACGTGAAATACGTAAAGTTTGATGGTCAACCATCATTAAGAAGATGCCTGGAGTAACATTTTTATATCATATTGATAAAGTAGTATTGGGGAAGCTGCATATGAAGCCCACAGCCCACTAGGCCTATGTCAGTAAAATAAATATAAAATTAGAGGCCGGCCTTATTTTGTATGTTCGATTTGATTTCAATCTTGAATATTATTTTCAAATTAAAATTAGAGGCCGGCCCTATTTTGTATGTTCGATTTGATCCCAATCTTGATTATTATTTTCAAATCTATGTAGGTTCAGAAATGTTGTGTCATGATTTCTTACCCTTTTTATCCCGCGCGTCAACTCCATCTCGCCATCATCACAAATCCTCTCTCTCCCTGATCTCCCTCCAAGACCACTCTGCCCCGCCTCTTCCAATATTCCCGTCAATCATGCCGCCGGCGACGAGGCCGAGCGAGAATACCTCGTGATGACCATAAAATATTATCCTATTGAAGTCCCAATGTCATATGTTTTCTATTTCTTTATTGTGCTTACTTAGATGTTATTATTATCATTTTAGTCACTTACGTCGAATTGTTAGTTTACAGAAAAAAAGATATACAATTTATATTTCGGCCGTTGGAGTCAAACAACCTCATGGTGCCGGCTGAGTTATTTTAACTAGTGGGTCCGAGATCAAGAGCAAACAAGGAAATTAATTTGCTATAGTTCATGTAACGCCCCGAAAATTCGAAGACATTAAAAATATTTTAAAACAAATTGTTTTCACAAAAGAAATTCACAAATTTACTACATCACCATCTCAAAAGCATATGTCATTATATTACAACCATTTCGAATAAATCAAAATATTACATTTCCCAAATAAACTTAGAAGCTTTCAAAATAAAGTCGACTTAAATTAATCAGAGCAACTATGCGCACGGAAACCAAGGTTTTGAGCTTCTTCCTCAATAGGATTGAACTCAATCGAATCGTACGACACTTCTGTTCCATCTTCGGTACCTGGCGTTCGAGTCACCAGGGCAACATAGTACCGTGAGCGATGACGCTCAATAGCCAAAACCCACCCGAACCCATAACTTACAAGCAATAGGAATATAATTAACATGCATTAAAAATAACATAAAAGGAGAACAATCAACTTTTCTTTCATTACTATCCTTTAACCTATGTGAAATCTCAGATCTTATCCACAGATCCGTTCCTACCCATAACCTCTGGCACAAACACTGGTGTGGTCCGACTCCCCTTTTCCAGATCCGGATGAAAGATACCTAAGTTATATACCCGGTATCCCATCCGCGACCATAAGTATCGGATAAAACTTCACCGGATGCGCACGCGAGCACATTCGAGCCCGGGTTGTGACACAAGCACAATACCTCCCTTATGACCCGTCCCAATATCCGAGAGCCGACCATCACCATGCCGTACCCAGGGTTTCGTAAACCAATAATTCTCAAGTTCACCACCAATCAATACATCACCACGGGGTTCCAAGCCCGGAATCCAAATATTAGCCTCTCACTTTATTATCTTTTCCATTAATCCTATTTTCACGTCTAGTAAGTTAAATCCGCACATCGCAACCAATCCCAGGAACCTATTTGTCCAATCTATTAGTACAAGAACATTTCACAAATTCAACACTATCATGATACATGCTAATAATGTTCAATCGAGCGATAAAATTTATTTCACTATAGATTTAATCATGCCACAGAAATAATCATGCGATACAACTAACAATGCCATAAAAATAATCATGCGATCGAACCAACAATGCCATAAAATTAATCATGCGATAAAATTAATCTTGTGAGAAAAATAAATTAAGCGGTTCCTTTATTTTATCTTTTCTTTATCAAAACTAAAGTCTACATTTATTCTTAATCGTCGCGGAGTAATGCCAGTACTAAAATAATTCATGTTCACAATATAAACTAGGATTTAGCCAAAACTAATTAACTTGGGGTTTATAGTATTAGCCTTTAGTACTCCAGGGTTGGATTTATAAACTAATAAATTCGAGGCACCAACTGTAATTAATCCAAAGAAACTTATAATTTCCAGCAGCTATGGAAATCGGCAAAACAGGGGAGTTTCCACTGGATTTCGACGGCCCACGTCGGGTTCGAAAAGAAACACATCAATTACTAGTATTAACAAATACACACGATGATATACGTAGGGAGACGAGTTTCGAACTACCTCTCATCCGATGAACGATTTACGGAGGGATTTTGGAAAGAGACGGCGGCGGGTCGGAGCCGCGATGGAGCTTGGTCGAAAGGTGGTGAGCACGGCTGTGGAGATGGCTCCAGTGGTGGTGATGGCCGGCTGGTGGTGAGTTGCTCAGTGGTGGGAGGTGCTGATTGGTGGTGGTGTGAACCAGTGGTGGTGGTACCCGGTGGTTATGGAGGTGTACCGTGGTGAGCTCGGAAATCGGTGGCGATGGAGGTACACGGTGGTCATGGCTGGTGGTGTTGGAGGTTTCGGTGGTGAAGGAGTTCGGAGATGGTGGTGATGGTGGCAGAAGATGTTTGGTGGTTAAGGTAGGAGGTAGTGGTGACCAGTGGGATGGCCGGCTGCCTTTCTTTTCTCTCTCTCTCTCTCTCTCTCTCTCTCTCCGTGAAAATAGTTGCTGGGAAACCAGAAAGGAAATGGTGTGATTAAAATGGGATGGGTTTTTGCATGAGGGGTATAATCCTATGGACAATTATGTGTTGTTGAGATGAGAGGAGTTTAAGGAGTAAAACATGGGATCTTGCTTCCTTCTTGCTCAGCCGAAATAATAAGAAATCGGGAAGGGTTTGGTCCAGAGCAACTCACGCACACACCCGAAAAATCCATTGTACGATACGTGCGCACACGATCGATTATAGCAATAAAATTAGCATGACGACATAAATAATTTTTTTCAAACAATAATATTTTTATTTTGATAATTATTATTATTTATATATATAAAAATACCGGGTCTTTACAATCTATCCTCCTTAAAACAATTTCGTCCTCGAAATTAAAGCGTACTTTCTGGTGGATGCAATTGTCAGTAGTTAGCACGAATCGGGTCTTCTTGTTCCCCAGTTGATTCCTCCAGTCCTCGGTGTCTCTGTAGGACCTTGACTAATTTGATTGTTTGTCCTCGGGTAACTTTTCTCCGTGATCCTAAATTTCTCTAGTTGCTATGTAAAAATCGTATCCTCGTTCAATGTGACTTCTCTCAATTGAGCACATGGGTGGAATGGGCCATATCTTTCTGCAGCATAGAAATGTACAAGACGACTTGAATTTTGACGATCTGCGGTGGTAAAGTTAGGCGATAGGCTACTTCCCCAATTTGCTTCAAGATCTCAAATGTACCAATGTAGCGAGGCAATAACTTTCTTTTCTTGACAAATCAGATGATCCCACGGCGGCAGGTTGAACCAAAAGTACGTTGAAAGTCTATGGTCTCGTCCTCCTCACTACTACAAAAACCTTAAAAGATGACACTCAAAAAGTTGAAACAATGACAGTTTTTGTAAAACTGTCATCGAAAATATGATGGTAGACTTTTGATGACAGTCCATCTTACAAACTGTCATCTTTGCGATATAAGATGACGGTTTAGAATAAAAGTGACATTATTATCTTTTTCTTTAATGTCAATTTTTGCTTAAAACTGACATTAAAACATGCGCTTCTGGAAGCCCATATGAGAAATCTTTTAATATGACAGTTTTCCTTAAAAGCGACATTGAAACTAAGCCCTTTTAATGACAGTTTTAGTTAGAACTGACATTGCAGTTGATCATAAAAGATGACAGTCAGAAAGTGTCATAAAAACATATAAGATGATAGTTTAAAACTGTCATCTCATACTTTCAATGTCTACGATGACAGTTTCATCCAAAACTGACATTAAAAGTGCTCATCTTAAAATTTTCGAAAATATACTATACATGTTTTTGTTTGTCTTTTGTTAACAATAAGCGTGCCAGCTCAGATGGTAACATGCGCGCGAGGAACTGAAGTTCTTGAGTTCAAGTCCTGGGGTAAGCAAATATTTGCTGGCCACACAAGTGCTAAGTAGGCGACACACAAGTGTCACTGGGCAGCCATGCGAGAGGCACGTGGGTGCCACGTGGGCGGCCACGCATTCGAAAGAGAATTGGTTTTTTTTTTTTTCTTGAATGGAGAACAAATAAGATGACAGTTTAAACTGTCATCTTATATGTTTAATGACAGTTTTTTATTGTCATAACAAATCTAGACTTTTAATGACAGCTCCATAGATGACAGTTTCAAAACTGTCATCTTTCACGTTTAATGACACTTTTAAACTGTCATCTTTAACGATTATTGTAGTAGTGCCTGTCGACGTAACTCTTGTACAAGCTTGAGTAATCGTATGTCACCAGCATATTGCCTTCTTCAGTCAATTCTTGAAAGTTTGGTTTTTGTCACTTGGTCGATGGATGGTACTTTTCTCTAAAAGAAACGACAAGGCGAGAGTTTCCAAGAGATTTCAAACATGTCTCAAATGCTTGAAGTTCATAGAACCTAATAGAAAGTACGAACATACCCTCCTCCATGAGTCAAGGGTATGAGTAGTTTTGAGTTGAGTTGGAACACGAGAACAACAGGAATCAAGTTAACCAAAGTCAAATTCAATGATTTGGATTTGAAGAATTTCATCATTAGAATAGCGTTGATAAAAAGTCTAACATGTGAATGGAACACACAAATACTTGGGCTTCCAATTATTGCTATGGAATAAATAAGGATTCTCATACCAAAATATAGGTCTACTGCGATAGATTTTGAAAGAATTACAAGGTCCAACGATGAGATCAAACCAGACATTTGTTTTGCACCACATTGGCCAGATGTATTTCAAAGCAAATATCTAACTATGGTTATTTAAAAGATAGAAAAATAATAATAATGGGCACGAGCGAAAAATAAACAATGACTTTCGGGTCCATTTTTAGAATAGGAAAAGTAATTGATGAAATGATGATTGGATCTTATAATTAGCTCAAGACAGGGTACATAGCTCAAGGAAAGTGAAGCATACAACAATATGTGCACTCAATGGCCAGACAACTCCAACATTGAAAATTGAACTACGTTTACTGAATTAGAATTTTGTAAGGTTGGACACATGTCTTGTTGTGATATCAAAAGAATCGAAGGTTGTGGATAGCTAAGTGCACTGGTCAAAATAAACGAGGATTGCTCCAAACCTAAAGTATTCAATGGATCAGAAAGGTTAGACTCATAATTGAGTAAACTATTGACTTCAAATCAAATCAAATTAAGAGAGGTTGGAACAAAATGATTTTTAGAAATACCCAACTCACAAAAGAAAACGTCACGAGAGTTAGGGGCTTGGAATAGACAAGAGTTCAACGATTTGAGCTTTAGTTGAAGTTGCAGCTCTAACTATAAAGAGTCATAATGACAAAGGTGATTTTAAGAAGAGTCATGAGAGATTAAAAAAATAGCAGGAGGTTAGAAGACCATCAATCAAATGAGAAAAAGGATTAAGATGAATACTCGTCAATAGCTCTTCTATCCCCCTTAAAAAAAAAAAAAATACAACCACCCTCGTAGAAATTGAATCTTCGCATCTCTGATAGCAATTGATAGCGGTGCAAGGGGCGGTAGCCGTTCCATGCCCAAATTGAAGTCAAACTCTACCATTCCTATAATCCATATGTCGCGAGTCAAACATAGGCTTGAGAGTTTTAACTTTTATGGTCTCCGTTGAATCCTATGATAATCTTGTTCCTTGTCTTGCTTATATGGACAAAGGATGAGGCACGTCGTGGTAGTTGTATGAGATGCGTCGTATTCCAAGTTACGCTTGGGGTTCCCTGTTTTAGGTTAAGGATGGCTTGGGTCCTAACTGACTTCATGGTATCCGAAATTATCTTCTTAGTAGTTGGGCTTCAAACAGAATCTATGTCAGCATTATTATAGATTTGGTTGCTTAGATCACATCTCCCTAGTTGTTGACCTTTCTCTGGATCAGGTAAAACACCGAGCAATGCAACCCACCATCTTCTCCAGTGTTGGTTATTCCCAGCAGCTTTTCATCTTGCTTAAACTACAATCCCCCAATTGTTGGAGTAAGCTCTCTGTAGGGCGTTGGCAGCCGACGTTTGCAGAATTGTGATTACATTATGCTCTTATCCCTTGATCTATGGGCTTGAGAGGTGCACAACTCTTGAGGTTGGGGGTGTCAGTACATATATAACAACGATCGCTCGAACAAGTTGCACAATCCAATATTACTTGGTATCACATGGGGCTTCTTTTCGTGTTGACCTTGGCATTGACGTAAGCATTGTTGATGTGGGTGGTATTGACATTGGCATTGGGGTTTACACGAAGTTAGGGTTAGGGGTTCTAACTACGAAATCATGGTAAGGATCTTGAAGTTGCAAGAATAAAATAAATTTTGAATTTTTCTATACAATGACATGCAAATATTCCCTTTTTCCTTTAAAAAAAAAAAAAAAAAACACCTTTTTTTTTTTTTTTTACAAAACAATTGAAAGTATTTATGCAAAAAGTACCACGTATCTATGCAGAAAGTGCACTAGGCCAAACACGTGATTACTACAATTAGCCCTAAGTGCTAGTCATACATGCAAGACTTAAGTTTTCTCACGGTACGTTCTCACAATGGCCCTACCCTTTCCAACCTATCTTTGAACGTAGTCTAGAAGGGTAAGGAAGATCCTCGTTCAGAAGGTACTCAATCTCCTTGGTAGTTTCTTCATCAACCTCAGTCTTTCCTCCCACGCTTGTCAGGGTCTATCTCATTGTCTTGAAACTAGAACTTCTTGACCGCGTTGATCGGCTTTACGTATACAAGATGAACAAGTTCTTCTATCTCTTTCTTGGGATTGCGAACTTCAATACTTTGCTGGAGTTGATTCGGACGGCAGCTACTAACATAATTATATTCCACTTTTTAAAATAAAATTTTATAGTAGCTAAGATAATAGAAAAGTTTCACGCTTAACTACCCAGGATAACACTCTTGGAAAGTGATCTACCCAATCTACCCAAGGCCAGAGGTTTGAACCTAAAGCTCTGATACCATTTGTAACGCCCCGAAAATTCGAAGACATTAAAAATATTTTAAAACAAATTGTTTTCACAAAAGAAATTTACAAATTTACTACATCACCATCTCAAAAGCATATGTCATTATATTACAACCATTTCGAATAAATCAAAATATTACATTTCCCAAATAAACTTAGAAGCTTTCAAAATAAAGTCGACTTAAATTAATCAGAGCAACTATGCGCACGGAAACCAAGGTTTTGAGCTTCTTCCTCAATAGGATTGAACTCAATCGAATCGTACAACACTTCTGTTCCATCTTCGGTACCTGGCGTTCGAGTCACCAGGGCAACATAGTACCGTGAGCGATGACGCTCAATAGCCAAAACCCACCCGAACCCATAACTTACAAGCAATAGGAATATAATTAACATGCATTAAAAATAACATAAAAGGAGAACAATCAACTTTTCTTTCATTACTATCCTTTAACCTATATGAAATCTCAGATCTTATCCACAGATCCGTTCCTACCCATAACCTCTGGCACAAACACTGGTGTGGTCCGACTCCCCTTTTCCAGATCCGGATGAAAGATACCTAAGTTATATACCCGGTATCCCATCCGCGACCATAAGTATCGAATAAAACTTCACCGGATGCGCACGCGAGCACATTCGAGCCCGGGTTGTGACACAAGCACAATACCTCCCTTATGACCCGTCCCAATATCCGAGAGCCGACCATCACCATGCCGTACCCAGGGTTTCGTAAACCAATAATTCTCAAGTTCACCACCAATCAATACATCACCACGGGGTTCCAAGCCCGGAATCCAAATATTAGCCTCTCACTTTATTATCTTTTCCATTAATCCTATTTTCACGTCTAGTAAGTTAAATCCGCACATCGCAACCAATCCCAGGAACCTATTTGTCCAATCTATTAGTACAACAACATTTCACAAATTCAACACTATCATGATACATGCTAATAATGTTCAATCGAGCGATAAAATTTATTTCACTATAGATTTAATCATGCCACAGAAATAATCATGCGATACAACTAACAATGCCATAAAAATAATCATGCGATCGAACCAACAATGCCATAAAATTAATCATGCGATAAAATTAATCTTGTGAGAAAAATAAATTAAGCGGTTCCTTTATTTTATCTTTTCTTTATCAAAACTAAAGTCTACATTTATTCTTAATCGTCGCGGAGTAATGCCAGTACTAAAATAATTCATGTTCACAATATAAACTAGGATTTAGCCAAAACTAATTAACTTGGGGTTTATAGTATTAGCCTTTAGTACTCCAGGGTTGGATTTATAAACTAATAAATTCGAGGCACCAACTGTAATTAATCCAAAGAAACTTATAATTTCCAGCAGCTATGGAAATCGGCAAAACAGGGGAGTTTCCACTGGATTTCGACGGCCCACGTCGGGTTCGAAAAGAAACACATCAATTACTAGTATTAACAAATACACACGATGATATACGTAGGGAGACGAGTTTCGAACTACCTCTCATCCGATGAACGATTTACGGAGGGATTTTGGAAAGAGACGGCGGCGGGTCGGAGCCGCGATGGAGCTTGGTCGAAAGGTGGTGAGCACGGCTGTGGAGATGGCTCCAGTGGTGGTGATGGCCGGCTGGTGGTGAGTTGCTCAGTGGTGGGAGGTGCTGATTGGTGGTGGTGTGAACCAGTGGTGGTGGTACCCGGTGGTTATGGAGGTGTACCGTGGTGAGCTCGGAAATCGGTGGCGATGGAGGTACACGGTGGTCATGGCTGGTGGTGTTGGAGGTTTCGGTGGTGAAGGAGTTCGGAGATGGTGGTGATGGTGGCAGAAGATGTTTGGTGGTTAAGGTAGGAGGTAGTGGTGACCAGTGGGATGGCCGGCTGCCTTTCTTTTCTCTCTCTCTCTCTCTCTCTCTCTCTCTCCGTGAAAATAGTTGCTGGGAAACCAGAAAGGAAATGGTGTGATTAAAATGGGATGGGTTTTTGCATGAGGGGTATAATCCTATGGACAATTATGTGTTGTTGAGATGAGAGGAGTTTAAGGAGTAAAACATGGGATCTTGCTTCCTTCTTGCTCAGCCGAAATAATAAGAAATCGGGAAGGGTTTGGTCCGGAGCAACTCACGCACACACTCGAAAAATCCATTGTACGATACGTGCGCACACGATCGATTATAGCAATAAAATTAGCATGACGACATAAATAATTTTTTTCAAACAATAATATTTTTATTTTGATAATTATTATTATTTATATATATAAAAATACCGGGTCTTTACAGTTCATTTCCTATTTGTCACCATACAACGTTTTTGGTAAGCATTACAAGAGGCCAAGGTCTAGCAACGTGGGAAGAAATCAAGGTCTCAGTGTATTAGGAAAGTTTGAAGACCAAAAAATGATTCTCTTTCCATTAACAGAATTACTCGGACACATTATAAAGAAAACAAAAAGGGTTCGGGTAGGGATGAAACGGACAGACGGCAAAAGATCAGAAGCACGCGGCTGCGGTCAGAAAGCTCCACGGCTAGGAAATAGAAGAGCAAAGGAATAAGTATTTGTAAGCTTTTATTAGGAAGGGTTTTAGTCATATGATTAATATTGTTTTGCAAATGATCGGCTAAATCCTAAACTAGGGTTGAGGATGAAACTCCCATAAAGTTTATTGATTAATTTTATGCATATGATTTTTCCTATGTGCTCTCATAGTTTATTGTTCTGATCTCATCAATTAATTGGGTTGAAACTCGGATATGGATTCAATCGGAATGGGTTTTTTCCATGATTTGATATCACCATATTAATTGAATTGCTTAGTTTATCAGAGTTAATATTTAAGTACGGGATATCTATCTACTGTGATTTGTTTATATGGATGGATACAGTTGATGATTTTTGCTTAAACTTGCGAAGTAGAGGAGGAACATAATATCGATATAAATAAAAAGGGCTTAATGACATATTATCCATGATGATTAAGATTAGCTTCTAAATCATTGTGCAGAAATAAAAGAAAAAATCATTGTGTAAAATTAGTTGATATATATTCGTGGGTGTGGATTCCGATACCTTATTGGGTGGATTAAAATATATGTTGTGGGTGCATTTTAAATTGCTCTATGACGTGTGTTTTAACAATTTTTTTATAAACTGTTCTTTTCCATTGTTTGTTTTGAAAAGAAAAACAGAGTGTTGAGTCTAGTAAATTTTTCTCTGGGCTTTTAAAAATTTTCCTTCCAATTTATTTTCTTTTCTCTTCCGGTGTTTGGAGCTGAACGTAGTTTCGTCCCTACGAATCCAGAAATAATACTTACCGATATCCGTTGGAGATTGTTTTTTACAGGGTCCCATAAAAATATTATTTTCAAATTTATGAGTATGTTTTTTTATTTGAAAGGAGGGGCATTGACAATTGGTAGAGGTTCTGTTGATAGAAATACCCACTACATAACAATGATTATCTATCCCTACAGTGCAACTGAATTTCCTAACTTTCACGCTCAAACGTAGAGTTGGACATGCAATAATTCAATTGTGAAACCCAGAAGAGCTATGTGATATAGACCCAAAAAAACAAGGGATTGATCCGCTGTGATATAAGATCCACATATGGATGCAAATACCAAAAGTAATAGAATAGACAAATGTAAGTAAAAAAACTAGGTGCATTGCGACGTGCCTTGCACCTTTGTCATGCCCATTGAACAACATATAAATAAGTTTGATGAAGAGGTTTATATATACATAAGTACGACATATTTATGATTACAAAAGGTCTAACAAAATTAGGCTGAAGGACTTCGATTACAAAAGGCCTAATAGAATTAGGCTGCATAAGTTTGATGGAGAGTTTTAGGTACACAAGTATTTGGATTGGGAGTTCTGCAAGTCAAAGGGTTTGCCTTGGAGTTGTGGTTCCAGTATCCGTGAAGTTGATGGAAGGAGTTGACTATTTGTTGTCGTTGGGGATGTCTATTGTTCCTTCATTTGGTAAGGAGTCATATATGGTCAATCAGTCTCTGTACAACCTTGCAGCATGTTCTTTAGTTGAAAAATCGGCCACGTATCTATGAACTCTGTGTAGGGGAAACTTCAATATGTTCTTGAGTTAGTCCGCCGACTGCTACTTAAACTAAAACCTCCCATTGCCTTTAATGGTGGGAAGAAAACAGAAGGAAATGGGCATCTCTCTGTCGATTGGATAGAAACCAGAAAATTTGGTAACACCCTTGCTTGTTGATTACGCGTTGGACTGCCGAAGGCAGTGACTTCAATGCTGGACATTTCCAAATTTGCACTTTTTTCAAAAATGATCCTTGGAAAGTGCAACCTTGGAGGCAGAAACTCGTCAGGAGTTGAAGTTGCCAAAGCCCAAGGTAAGTTAGTTGAGGAAAGACGATTGTATCTATTCTCACTTCGTCATCTACTTCTTCTTCATCCCAGTCAATGATTGCTTCCATCACCTCGCATTCACTTATAGGTAGTTCTTTTGGGTTCACAAGAAGTCTGGCAACGAAAGGTGAGACCAGAATTCTCAAGCTGCCGCATAAAGACACATATAGGGATTTCAAATTCTGAAAGCCTTGAGATATTGTTGGTGGATAATTCGCCCAAACATGCCTCAACTTTGGCAGAAACACAATTCTCAAAAAAGCTAAGCAAGGGAATGCTATGGCTATATTCATCCCATTGCCTTCTCCACCAATATTTAGTTCGCCCAAGTCAAATAATGCTACTTCCACTGACTTGCAGGACTCGACAGTAAGTCATTCTAGCTTTTCCATGCATTCGATCAAATTAGATGGAAAAAGTCACATCTATAAACTTCAATCTTCCTTAGTTTTGCTGGAAGTTCCCCAGGCCATATTTCTCTCAGGTCTTCCATGAACATCAAAGGCAAATCCTCCATTCTACTCAATGCATCCTGCAATTAAACCCACCACGTTAAGAAAATTACTGCACCTAAGTCCTAACAAAGGAGGAGTAGAATTCAAATAAACTCATTCCATTGATTGTCTCAGTAAATATGGACCCAAGTTCAAGTACAGTTAAAAGTTTTTTAAACAAAAGGGCAGCCTATATATTAACGACACAAATTCCATAGAGATAGTTTTGATTTGATTCTTTAATCTTTTCCAACCCAACAGGACACTTACTAATTATTAGATTTGAACAAGATCAAATATTTCCCAATCTCTAGCGTATTTCCTATAACAAGGCGCGCAGTTTGAGTCTTTGCGGTAATCCCATTGAGCATGTTGTGAAGATGAATTTCGACCAAGGCAACACCGAGAGTGCGGTGGAATTGGAGTTGTAGCAAGAGAGATGGTCAAGGGAATTTTTTAGTGGCCCGTTCCTGCGAGGTGGAGGCCGCTGGAAGTGCAAAAGTAGTGGAAGCAAGACATATCATTTTTACCCTACTTATTTAGGTGTTCATCCTAATGTGTTTAAATACTTATCTTTCCATCCTCAAATTCAATTAAACCCTAAACTACTCTTTCTTTCTCCTAATTTTTCAATTCTTTCTTTCTTTCTTTCTTTCTTTTTTTTTTTATCTTTTCTAATTATCTCAATTCTCTCTCCTCTTTCAAACATTTCTCTCACCTAATCTTTTGAATTTTTTCTCTCCTAATCTTCTCTCTCATATTTTCATTCCCTTAAAATCTAAAAAGAAAATATGACTCTTACAAAAATAAATGTGTAAAAATATGATCAAAACATTATCGAGGTAGATGAACAAAACAAGATCAATTTAAAAACATGACAAAGTCGGAAAATATGGCAAGTTTCGAGATGTGTAGGTTTCGATCAAGGTAGATGAACAAAATATGATCAAATAAAAAATATGACAATGTGTAAACATTTCAACAAACATGATAAGTTTGTTATCTACGTACATTACAACAAACAAGATCAATTTAAAGACTAAGCTATCCCGAACATGATCAATAGGTTACAAACATGAAAAAATTTGTTAAAACAATTACTGCCCATTCAGAATAAAAGAATGTTGCATTGAAACTCAACAATCCCTTTTATATGCACTGTCGACAAAAAAAAATTGTACGAATCTACCATTAAACTCAAACAAGCCAAAAAAAGATAATAACTTGTATCGCATAATAAACCTTTGAAGTCATGATGAAATTTAAAAAATATGACCGAGCGATCTTCCATACAGATTATGAAAAATAACATATAGCACAAGGAATTTAGGTAAGGAATAAACATAAAAAAAAAAAACATAGAGTTAACCCCACCAAAATTTTTGGATGAGTAGTACTTTACACTGTCAAATTTGGTGCCAAAGAATAGGTCGAGTGATCAGGATGACAAATAGAAGAACGGACTTCACTTGGAGGAATGAAAAAACAGATCAGATGTCACCGAAATATTTGACGACGATTTCTTGAGTAGTTTGCTTGGACAGGGCTGGGATCGTAGGCGTCGTCTTGGCTCACGACCGCCGTGTTCTCTGATTCATCCAATACCACTGCTGATTTTGTTCTTCAGCAACCAAACCATCACCGATGCAATCTCGGTTGATTTTGTCCTCCATGGAGAGAGAGAGAGAGAGAGAGAGAGAGAGAGAGAGAGAGAGAGAGAGAGAGAGAGAGAGAGAGGCTGTTCGAAGGGAGGAGAGAGGCGCAGTGGGCATAAAATTTGGTTCCAGAGGGAGAGAGAGTTTTATGGGCGAGAGAAACGTGAAAATTGGCTAAAGATTTGCTTCAATTGGGCTTACCCAATCCCGGTAATCCTGGGAACATAATAATGGGCATAAAATATTTACAAATAAATAGCTATATATATATACACACACACACACTAGGGGTATAATGGGCCAAAAATACATTTTGAGGATGTGAGCATAAGTATTCAAACTCCTACGGATGAGCACCTAAATAAGTCTTCTATTTAGGATGCCTATTTAATTTCATATGAAATTTCAGCAACTAACTAAGGCTTTGGAAGGGCCATTATAACCCTAGACACGTAACAAGTACATCGCTATAATCTCTACTACTTCCTCCGTCCCTAGACAACCACCACCACAACAATGAAACCGCTTATATAAATCCCAAACTCAAAGAAGTCTGCAACATCCACAAAGTGTTACTGCAGAATCCAAGTACAAGAGAGGTAGAAGAGAAAAGACAAAAACAACTACCCAAATTTAAGCACCCAAGATAGAAAAATAATGAGCAACATCATCGCGGATTGCATGCATGATGGCCTCTACATACAAAGGTATAGACTTGTTCATTAATTGGTGACGCCATTCGCCCCTATTTGATAAAAGAAATGCTCAAAGCTGCCATGGGGACAAATGTGAAGTAATAATGATCCGATTTGGGATGAAATTTACGTCAAAAATCTTCGTTACCTTAATTTCCATCCAAGAGATGGTTTTATGCTTGCATTGTAAAATATGTATCGGAAATTGCCTCATCAAGACCACCATTCATGCTCTGGACCAAAGTTGATCGCGCGATAGCATCTTCCAAAATGTTCAGATCGCGAGATAGCATCATCCTCTTCTTAATTCATTCTCTTCTTCAAGTGATCAGGACCAAAGACGCAAAATGTTCAGATATCATTCATTATATTCAAACATACATGGACTATACCTAAAGTGGCTTGTTAGTGGCTCATTTTTTTTTTAATAAGAAAGAGATTTATTTCCCTATCAAGTCTAGCAATATTATATATATATATATATATATATATATATATATAAAATCAAATTCTTCTTTTGCATTAATTTTAATGCCGTTGGAAAGGCGTTATTTTGATTGATCCACGTGAACCTGCCAATTCAATGCAGAATTGAAGTATCTTTGGCATTATCTCTATGTTTCGTTAGTGTATTTAGTTATCTGTATGTTTCATTAGTGTGTTCATAATCAATATAAATATTTTTTCGTGGATTCTGTATATCTCAAATACCAGTATATAAAGAGAAGAAAAATAGAATGGATGCTAATTATATTATAATAGAATATATTAGATGTATGAATGATGATGTTTGGAGTACTGTACCATTCCTAAACTTACCCTTGCTCGTCAATTATGTGTTGGACTGCTGTAGGGAGTGACTCCAATGCAGGACAATCTCGTATTCGCACTTCTTTCAAAAGCGATCCTTGGAAAGCACAACCCTGGGGGCAAAAACTCGTCAAGAGTTGCAGATTCAAGAGCTCGAGGGAAGTTAGTTGAGGAAAGACGATTATATTTGTTCTGATCCTGTCATCTACTTCTTCTTCCTCCCAGTCAATGATTGCTTCCATCGTAGCACAATCATCTATATATAGTTCTTTTAGGTTCACAAGAAGTCTGGCTACAAAAGGTGAGACCAGAATTCTCAAACTGCCGCAAGAAAACACATATAGGGACGTCAAATTCTGAAAGCCTTGAGATATTGTTGGCGGATAATTCGCCCAAACATGCCTCAAATTTGTTAGACCCCCAAGACGCAAAGAAGCTAAGCAAGGGAATATTGCTATGGCTATATTCCCATTGCCTTCTCCACCAATATTTAGTTCGCCCAAGTCAAATGCTACTTCCACTGATCCGCATTTGTATACCTCAAGTTGTTCTAGCTTTTCCATGCATTCGATCAAATTAGATGGAAAAAGAATATTCGACAACTTGGGACAATACAGAACGAGAATCTCCCTTAGTTTTGCTTGAAGATCCCCAGGCCATATTTCTCTCAGGTCTTCCGTTGCAAACAATTGCAATTGCTCTATGCTAGTCAATGCATCCTGCAATTAATTAAATCCACCACGTTAAGAAAATCACTGCACCTAAGTCCTAACAAACTAGGAGTATATAGAATTCAAATAAACCCACTCCATTGAATGTCTCAGTAAATATGGTCCAAAGTTTAAGTACAGTTAAAAGTTTTAATTTTAAACAAAAGGGCAGCCTATTAGCGACAACATTTCATAGAGATATATACTTTTTATTTTATTCTTTAATCTTTTTCAATCCAACAATACACTTACTAATTACTATTAGATTTGAACATGATCAAATATTTCCTACAATCTCTTATTACAATACACATACTAATTATAATATTTGAACAAGTCCTATATTTCCTACGATCTCTAGCTTATTTTCTATAACAAGGCAGTTTAAATCGGTCTTTTCTGTAATCCCGTTGAGCATGTTGTGAAGATGAATTTCGACGGGGCTTTCGACCAACACTGAAAATGCGGTGGAATTGGAGTTGTAGCAAGAGATGGTCGAGGGAATTTTTTAGTGGCCCGTTCTTGCGAGGTGGAGGCCGGCCGCTGGAAATGCAAAAGTTGTGGAAGCCTTGGCGCTAAGAGAGGCCGTGATGGTTGCTCTGATGCTCGTTACATACACGAATGTCCTCATTGAGGAGGATGCGAAGGCTTTGATTGACATGCTCAGTGGGCATAAGCATTCAACAGGAGGAAGCTAGGAATTAAGAGGCTAACCATTCAACATGCTCAATGGGCATAAAGCACAGTATTATTCATCTATGATATTCGATCGATCAAGTACAGTGCAGGGCTTTAAGGTCGAGCTGTTTCCAATTTGTTTGCATTATGGGTAACAGAGTGGCGTGCTCATGAGCTAGCAAGGAAGGGTTATGGTGTGGGGGGCCGTACGAACTGGATATCAGTTCCCCAATGGAAAATTATTCAATACTCCCGGTGTATACTCCCTCCCCTCACATAACATGTGGGGCTTATGCGGGATCCACATATAGGCCCCACATGTTATGTGAGAAGAGGGAGTATACATTGGGAGTACTGAATAATTACTCTTCCCCAAATGTTGTGATGAGAGAGTGTCAATGAAGCTCGAGCAGCATATCAGTTGATAAGGAAGGAAGCCATGTACTGGAATACTCAATGATCGAGCAAACTGAAAACTTAGCTAGACAGTCAAGCAACTAAGAGTTAGTCAGACAGTTAGAATTTGTAAGGCTCATTCCACGTGTAATTCTGTGATTGGGTGAGCCACATCGGTTAGCTAGTGTATATATGTAAAGCTCAGGCTCATTTCTGTTGTAATCAAGATTTATATTTTTCACAATGAAATGAAATGCAGTTTTATATCTCTCTCTAAAAGTTGTTAGAGAATCATTTTGCTATCAATGAATTTGTTAACATTTGGGAAAAAAAAAAGATGCATAACATTAATTTTACTACTAGGTGTAACATAATAGACTCAATATGTCCATCATCAAAATTTCTAATGTTCATTGATTAAACATAACAAGTGGCTTTATGATGAAAATGATCATGATCTCATTTGAATATGATAAATTTCATAGATGAAAAAAATTAGAATTCCTCTATATGATAAATTTCATATATATATCATGGAATTAACCTCTCGTGAAAAGATTTAGGAAATGTTTGGCCAAATAAATAAGCCGGGCTTATTTTGTCTTCACTCAATTTTTTTGTATTTGTTAGTTTTGCGTCGATTTTTTTTTATAGATTAATGTTTCGTCATAACAAGAGGAATCTAAAATGTAAAAATTATGATCGAAACCCAAATTTTTTTAAAAAGACGAAAAAAATTGGCTTATTTTTGCCTGTATTCAAAAAAACTTGAATTTTGTTCAAAATTATTATTTTTAGATTCTTCTCGTCTTGATGAAGCAATAATCCACAAAAAATTGTCAAAAAACTAACAAATGTTAAAAAAAAATTGAATAAGGACAAAAAAACAAATCATTTTGCTTATTTGGCCAAAATAGGCTTTAGTTTTCGAATGAAATAGGGGTGTAGTTTTATCAAACTTCTCTTTTGCTTAATATAAGCCTCCCTAGTCCGACTTATACTTTGATACACTTTTTGTCCCGCTTCATGTGTCCAACACTTCACTTGTGAATGCCTCCATATATGTATGTATTCTAGCCTAGAATGTTAATTTGTAACACTATCATTTCTGCATTTTACCTCGTTCAAAAGAAATTCTAATGAAATAATACGTTATTTCCATATTATTCATTCAAAAACTTCTGAATAAAAAGTTCGTGCATATTAGAATAAAAGGGTTGAAAGTAGTTTCATGTTCTGAGAGTTTTATTTTAAAATTAAAATGAAGAGTTTTATAATCTACTCCATCCTATAAAGGGAACTTGGGGAGGGGGATGAGTGCTTACAGAAGTCAAACCTTGCCCATGTGCATGGAAGTATAAGGGTTAATTTGTTGAATATCGTGGAATATAATGCCATTAGCAGAACACAGTGGAGAAAAGCATTCATGTGGCCGATGCCAATTGTTTGGGACTTAAGGGTAAATTTGATTTGGACGGAATTGATAGCAATTTAGAATCTTTGAGATTATGACTACCTATCCTAGTAGTGCAAGGAACATACATTTCTTCGTTTATTTCTTGACTTAAAAAATAAACAAAAAAAGGATCAAATTATATAGGAGGCATAACATGCATATACTCTCTTCATTCCTTTTTTTGTCTAGTATTTTATTTAAGATTGTCCCTTAATAAATATTTATGTTACAAAGTTAGTAGATAAAATTTGGTAAAATTTTCATTTGGCCCTTTTGATTAGATTAATTCCTCTATGAAAGTTGGTGGAAAAAGAAATATTTCCATAAAAGGGTAATTTTGGAAAGTTACGTTGTTTGAAGTGAACGATAACATCGCCATGAAAATTTGGATTTACGAAGTTGGACACTCAAAAAGGATGGAGAGTGTAAGATGGTATAAGAAAACT
Organism: Rhododendron mucronatum var. ripense; assembly: GCA_019656295.1. NCBI lineage: Eukaryota > Viridiplantae > Streptophyta > Magnoliopsida > Ericales > Ericaceae > Rhododendron > Rhododendron mucronatum. The sequence continues at coordinate 831,546 of BPLT01000044.1, read as the reverse complement.
ATAGCTTTTATTGGCCTCGAAAAAGTACAAGAAAAAAAATTAAAATTTAGTAACATTACTAAACTTAAGTTTTAAATTCACATTTTCACATTCATAATTCACCTTTACACATTCAACGAAACAAAGAAAAATGAAGGAAGCACAATATAACCTGAAATTGATCTCAATCCACTGAAAATATAGAACTAATAAACTAAATTAAAAGCCTTCCACAAAATAATTGAACATAAATTGAACTCTTGGATCGGAAGCATACCTTGTTGTTGAATAGTGGTTGAGTGGTGGTATCATTATTACTACTTGAAGCAGGGCATAGAAAATTGAGCTTTGAAATGAATAAAAGTTCCAACCGTTTCAATTGTGGCATTCTAATTGCATTCATGCCTTTGCAAAAACCAGTAAAATTTGGCAGATCTTCAAGAGACAACTCCTCCAGTTTCGGAAACACAATATCTTCATCTTCTCCTGCTACTTCTATCTCATGCTCTCCTCCTCCATCAGAAACAATCACTTCCAATTCACTACAACTCATTACCCAAAGCTTATGCAGTTGCACGAGATTTCTGGTTATGGCAAGTGAGAACACATAATATCCCAATTTTGGACATTCACTCACAGTTACATACGTAAGATTGCGGAGGCATGCAAGTTGAGTGGGACCCTTCCACAAATGCTTCAGTTGAGGCAATTCTTCTAGGTACAGAGTTTCCAGCTCACAGAAGGACTCCTTTTCCAGCTGGTCATCACTTGTGTTGATGAGGTACTCCAAATCTAAACATTTTTTCACTGTCAGCACTGACAAGTGTTTAAAACCATGTTCGTTCAAATCACGGATACCGTGCCCGACCCCAATAATTGAATCTAACTGTAGATTTGTAGTGATCTTCAAAAGCATGTTAAGCCCACGTATCTCCATAACACCACGACTGACGTCAAGTGCTTTGAGTACCAATTGATTAGTTGATGGAAGCAAACATTGACCATCAATTGGTGTACTTTCTATATTTGATTGCCCCAACGAAATACCGAATGCCCTTATCTTCCCAAGGACGTCCACATCTCTGGGCCAGACCCAACACTCAATTTTTGGTACAGCAATATCCAAAGCCACCAAATTAGGCAACGATGCTAATTCGGCTATGGATGCATTAGTTAATATTATATCTTTTCCCTCTTCAACTAAATCCCACCCCGTAAAGCTCTTCCCAATATACAACTCTTCCAACTTCGATAAACTTGTCAAAACGCCATGAGGAATCCTTGTCTCTGCGCAATGCAATAAATCTAGTAGCTTCAAGCGAGTAAGATTACCTATTTCTCTCGGCAATTCTTCGATATTAGATCCAGTAAAGCTCAAAATTTCCAGATTCATAAGCCCTCCGATTACTGACAAATCTGTATGCGACAAACTGCAATCAGACAGTGACAGGGTTTGAAGGTTGGCTAAGCATCGGAGTGATGTCGGCAGTGATGGAATCACCATCCTTGAAAGAGCTACCACTTTGAGTTCCTTCATCCCTTGGTACAAACTCTCAGGGGATTCTATATGAAATTTACTATTGTCGGACTCCAGCCGCAAAAGTTGGAGCCTCAAAAACTCTAAATTATCGGGTAGCCCCCACCCCATACCAGTGCATCTCATTGAAATTACACCATAGTTCCCGCGTCGTTCTTCCTCTGGCCATTCTTCCAGTGCTTCATCACACCTAACCATAAACGAATGTTCCTCTCTAGATGCGATCATTATAGCTACATCACGTACCACGTCATGCATTTTAACATGTACTTTACTTTTGCCATCCATCAATAAAAAGCATTTTTTCAAGTGATCAACATTGTCATGTACTCTAGCTCTTGCTTCACCCACGCTTTTAATGCCCTCAAACAACTTCTGTCCATACCCATTTCTCACAAGGTCTTCGATTGGAATATCATAATCTTCCGAATACAATGAACAAAGCAAAAAACATCTCTGGGCTTCTATACTTTTCAAGAAATTGAAACTCAACTCAAGAGATTTAAACACCTTTTCCTCTACCTCTCTAACATTTTTTCCGATTGACTTGCGTAATGCTTCAAGAGCAGAATCCCATGATGACTTGCCCTTGCCTTTGAGTGCCCTTGCAACTGTAACAATAGCGATCGGTAAGCCTCCACATTCATTTGCAACTGCCGTCTTCGTGGACCGGAAGTTAGTGTCGTCATCTGGAATTCCGGCCATCTCTTTGAAAAGATTCCATGCTTCTTCTTTATGCAAGATCTGAACTGGGAAATTTTTTTGAGCTCCCATATCGTTGCAAACCTCTTCACTTCGAGAAGTCACCAAAATTTTGCAACCTCTATGGTCATCTCCGAATGGAATTCCAATATTATTCTGTTCAAATCTCTTCCAAACATCATCCAATATGACGAGAATTCTCTCTTTTTGTTTGAGTTGGCCACGCAACACATCCGCCCTTCCAGAGTCACTCTCTTGCTTAAGTTTGAAACCCAACAAATCTGCGATTTCACCTTGAATCCTCCTCACCTCAAGATTTTGAGAAACTGTCGCCATCACAACGTCATCAAACAATTTCTCTTCCTTTGCTTTCTTGGCGACTTGTTTCACCAGTGTCGTCTTACCAACACCTCCCATCCCACATATCCCGATCATATTATTGGCGCCATCTTCCTTGAGCGCTTCCATGACTTCCTTCAGGATCAAACTCCTTGATTCGAAACCTTTAATACCGTCAATGGGTCTAGATTCTATCCCGGGTGGAGGTGCGGGGTACGACACTCGGGTAATTAAGTTACCATCTCCGTGCAGCTTAGCCACTTCTTCTGACATCTTTTTTGCTTTCCGACTGATTGAGTGGCGTGACTTCGGGTTTTGACAACACCCATTCAAACACCCTTGGTTTGCTTGACCTTGTATGAGAATATTGTTAGCCTCTCTGCAGGGTACATCTACTCTTGCCAGCCACTCATTAACATCGGGTCCAATGACCTCCCCATTTCTTTTTGCTTCATCAACCGATAGTTGCACCGCGCCTCTTTTCCCTTCCAGCTTATTGACTTCATTTCTTAGGCTTTCAAGGTTGGTGTTGTAGTAAAACAGATAACCAAACTGACGACCAATTGGGTCAATCAGATATTCTACTATCTTCCCTCCGATGGAAAGAACAAAAGGGAGGGCCATTTCTCACCTCTCTCCCTTTGAGTCTGTGTAATTCCGGAACAAGACAACACAAGGCTTTTCTACAAAACGGAAACGAAGAAAGTGAGCTTCGGAAATGAGAACAAAGTGCCGAGAAACAAAACTGTAAAATCTAAAGGGAATACAAAGGAGAAGCTAACACACCCCAAAAAAAAAAAAAGAGGAGAAGTAGACCAAATAATTTTGTTTAATTTGTTTGTCCATATTCTTTTTTGTTTTTTTTTTTTGCATTATGCTGGTTTTTCGTCAATTTTTTTTTTTGTGAATTATTGTTTCTTCATGATAAGAGGAATCTAAAAAGTAATACAAAAAAAGATGCCAATTGACTTTTTTAACCAAAAGACCTTAGCACTCTATCAATAGAATGTATCTCATTACCATATATCACATTTTTTCTTCTAGAAATCTACTCCACTGCGTGCGTACGTACGTATGTTCACTGTGAAATTAACTACTTCCCATCTCAAATATTTGGTCCTATACGGTTTTATGTGCAATTTTCAATTGCCTATACCCCTCAATGTATATTATTTTTTATGTTTTTAAAAATATTTTTTTATAAAAATAATTGAAATATATCAAATAATATCCATATTGCATATTTTACACAATGGCAAACAAAAACAAGGCTTCATTTTTCTAGGAATATTCAAAAATATTCATCTCTATTCCTTTTTCCAGGCACACAGTGAACCAAGGGAAGAGAAGAGAAAATTATTGAGTGCAGTAAATTCTCTTCGATTGTATGCTTTGAGAAGCAAGAACAACATATCATTGAGTGCAGTAAATTCTTCTCTATACTTTTTTCTATTCTTTTTTTTAAATTATTTTCTGTTCTTTTTCCTTTATTTCAAGAAGTTCCAAACGTGGGTTTGTTCGTTCTGAGTCTCAAAACCTTGCATATCATATTCAATAAATTTTCTATATCTATCTATCTTTACTCGTAAAAAACAAAGATCCCTTAAAATCCAATTTCTTTAATGACCATGCCAGCAAACTTTCCCTTTACAAAATTGCAAGCCAATAATTTTCCACTTCACAACCCAAACTCCCTTAAAATCCAATAATTTCTTTAATGACCGTGTTTCCTCTCTGTACTTGAACAGTTGAACTAAGATGACTTTGACTTATTTGGTTTGTTCTTGCGATTATAGTTGGGTCTCCCTCCCGCTAACACGAGCATCATGCCCGTTGTTTTTGCGGTAATATTTTTCATTTCCATTTCCCTTAATTTCTTCTTTTTTATTGTTTGTTCTAGCTAAAGTAAATAAGATGAGGAGGGCCAAGAGAGGAAATTACCGAAGAGGGAGAGCTGGCGCGTGCTTTACGGAGTGGAAAGAAGAGAGAGGGAGAGCTGACCGGATGGGGAAATCGCAGGAGTGGTTCACCGCTTGCCAGGTACTGTTTTGGTTGGGGGAGGAGAGAGATGTTTGCAGTGAATGGGAGAGAGAAGAACAAGAGGTTTGTGTGGGAGATAATTGTGCAGGAAAAGGGAATTGGAGATTGGTTTATATGAGCTGGGAAAACGTAAAATACGCATAGTTTTATGATCATATTTTTAAAAGTAGTATTGGGGATGCTGCATACGAAGCCCGCCAGGCCTATGTCAGTAAAATAAACGGTACCGTATAATTTTAAAATAACAATTCTAAAAAAAAAAATCGAGTGGATACACAAAAAAAAATAGGGTGTTTGGATCGGCCATCTATACACATCGAATACTGCTAATTCTTGCGAAGGCCCACTCGGTTTATTTTTTTAGAATTTTTGGACGGCTCAGATCAGCCGTCCGGTAGCCGGAGTGGGTCCGGCGTGCTGTCGAGATTTCGGTCAGATCCTTCCGTCGGAAACTGTAACACCGCTATTTCAGGGAGAAGATGAAAAGAATATTAATTGTTCGAACGTGGCTCACATGGGTCCATGTGGATGAGAGAAGGAGCAAAGATGCCATGCCAAGTATTCATCTAAGTTATAAAAAAAAAAATATAGATGCCATGCGAAATTACAAGTATGGGCAACCCATCAAAGCCCAAGCAAATGCAATTTAGGGGCACAATTGGAAGACTTGGATCAAAAGTGCGAATTCATGATAACCTACTGTCCAGAGATTAGGTTAAAGTATTGTTGGAGCTATACAGCCTATACAGGGAATTAATTAATTATTGGGTGGATTAAGATATATGTCAGTGGGTGCATTTTAAATTGAAGAAAATTGGAGTCCAGACCTCCTTTTTAGGTTTGGTTAATTTGATCTCAATCCTAAATATTTTATCCGAACCTGTATAGACTTGGTTATGTTACTTAATGACTTTTATACCCCAATGTCCAAACCGACCGAACGCCCCTCTAGCTCTCTCGCGTCTGGAATCCTCCTCCTTCGTCACCGATTTCTCATTTTTTAATCCAACTGTATCTTCAACCAGCTCCGACGAGATCTCCACCATTATCCGCGAGGTCGCGGCGACGGCCACATCAACCTCGGTGAGTTCAGCTAGCTCAACACAGTCGACTCCGGCGAGTTCATCATCGATCTCAATATTCTCGTACGACCTCTATCAATTTGACGCCGTGCCGATCAAACACCTCATCTTCCGGTCAAATTCTTCAACGATGGATGCCCTGAGATGATGCGGGGGCTTCCATGGCAGTAAATGGAGAGATGGTGGGTTTTTGGATATCAGACATGGTGGGGTTGTGTAAAATTCTGACTTTGAAATTTTAATCATGTGGTCTGAATAGGAATTGACACTTTTATTTAATTCGAATAGTAAGGCAGGACTACGCGAAGTGTATCGTGGTATAAAAAAAATTGTGAATTTCAATTTATGTCATAAAAACTATGGGACAATTAAGTTACATCTGATACACAATACGAATTACAAGACATTGAAATCTTATGTATAATATCGGACACCGCTGTGATAGTCCTCATATTTTTATTAGTCTATGTTGAATTTTTGGGATTTTTCGGAGACTAAAATTCGAACGCGTTCGGACAGAGTTCGCGCTAACGGGACGCAAAGTATGACGTGTCAATAGGAGAAGGTAACAGTTGTAATTCCTTATGCCTTCTTAACCTATTTCACCATTCCACCGTTTCATATCATATACCAAACAAAAGGGGAATTAAGTGCTATTAGTTGTACAAAGCGAAGGAAGAAAAAAAGAGACGACGAAGAGCAAACTCCTGTAGTCGTCTACTACCTCGTCAAACACGCCGCTCGTCAGAAGACTCCATTCTCGAACTCCCTTTTTCTCTCTTTTCTGGTAATCTCACTTTCTCACTCTCTAGTTTACATTAAAATGTGTATTTCATGTATCTACATTAGGAAATAGAGTGACTAGTATAGGACACACCAATCGCGCACAACATCGCAAACCCATCGCTCCTCCACCGCACTTCTCACTTTCACTCGGGTTCTCTCTGCCATCTGCTCAAAACAAAAAACCCCTCTTTCCGGTAAATTTCGGAATCACGACTCGACATGATTAACACTAAATTACCAATAACTAAGTCTCTAACTGAAGTATTAGAAATCTAGGTGCCTGTATTGATTACCTAGTCGTTGCTGGCCATCGAAGCCGGAAACAAAAATACTGACTGTGTTGACTGAAGCGAATTTGGGGTTTTCCCATAAATCCTATTGAAACCCCTGCTCTATTAAGGAAGACACAATTCAGCCCTAGCTTTCTAGTTATGACGGTACGACCCCGAGCTTGGAACATGGAAAAATAGCCTTAACTGGGTATTTTGTCCTAAGATGGATTACATGGAATGGAAGATGGCTGAAACTAAGTTATAAAAATGATACTATTCTATTTTTAGCTAACTTGGTAGTAAAGGTGATTTTGTGAGTAATTGTCACGATAATTACGTGTTTAGGTGCAAGAATTGTGAAGTGAGGTGACGCGGGTAAAGTGACTGCTACTTCTTTTTGGTGAGTTGTACATACCATAGTTACATGTATTTTTTGAAATTTTGGAATGAGATGCCATTTCTTGGTTTTGGTGGCAAATATGGAGTTTGAACTTCGTACTTGGTTTAATTGATGTTAATGCATGCAATGGCTGGTTTATAAATCTTTTGAGTTTTAGTTAAGATGTTAATGCATACAATGGCTGGTTTATAAATCTTTTGAGTTTTAGTTAAATTAGACCATGGCAATATGTTTTTGAAACTTAAATTTTACTGGTTGCTAGTACATGCTCGTGATAATATAATTCATTCAAACGGTGTCCCGAGTGCTAGGGGACAGGTAAAGATACTAGTGGCATGAAGTAATAAGGTAGGAGATGCAGCTAGGCATCACTAGGTAATGATATCTTACAACTCTTCAATGGGGTCGCTCCCCAACCGACTGGCAAAAATACCGTTGAATGCTATTACAGCTCAAAATTGCAAAAGTTGAAAGAGAAATGAAATGAAAAGGGTCCATTTTTTGGACTAAAGAAATGAGCTTATGGATCAAAATGCATGTACTGGAGAATTTGATGAGAATATTTGAAATGTTGCTTTGCTCTTGAATTATTTTACTAAGTGAGGTATTTTCATGATCAAACTTGTAACTTTGGTATACGGTTCTCACCTGAGCTTCGGCTTACGAAAACCTTTTTCAATTTTTCAGGTTAAGGTAGATAGCAAGTTGTGGACTGAATGGGGTGCTAGAATAACTGTGGAAAATCATGCGTAGTCTAATGGTTTGTAATTGTTATACTTATACACTTAGAAGTCCTGGGATTATCTTATTTATTCTACACTTCCACATACTTGAATTCTATTGTTTAAAATGACGACAATGTTTGTTTTTTGGGGTCCTTTTTTTTTAACAGAGTTTTTTAGAGTCCTTGCTTTATAGTTTTACGAATTAATTTTCCAGCTCAATATATCCAAAAGAATAAAAGCAGAAAAAAATTGTCTATCTAAATTTTTTATGTAGTAGAACATGAGAATGGAGAAAAGGGAAACACGTGCCATAAAAAGAAAGCATAAATCAACCATGGTGAAATTAGGACGTATCTAAAAAAAGTCAGAGGGTATTACAGTCATTTCAGTAATTCTTGTTAACAGAGTTAGCTTGGCACTTTAGTCCGAAACTACGAGAAGGTGAATTGGCCATTTCTCAACGTCAAGGAGGTGATGTGCAAAAGGTCCAAACCACATAGAGGTAATCTATACTTTGCCCATCAATAAATTCATCTCTGTTGCTTTTTTCAGAGACACGGTGAACGTAAGGGAAGAGAAGAGAAAATTTTCGATTCTTTTCTTTGAGAAGCAAGAATGAGAGAACATAGCAAAACATATTACTGAATGCAGTAACTTCTTCTTTACACTTTTTTCTTATTTTTTTAAAACTATTTTCTGTTCTTTTTCCCTTTATTTCAAGAAGTTCCAAACGTGGGCTTGGGATTGTTCTTTCTTGGTCTCAAAATTCCTTTGCACGATCCCGAATAAATTTTCTACATCCATCCCTCTCTACTCGTTACCCTTAAAAAAAATTCTCTTAAAATCCAATAATTTTCCTTGCCAGCAAACTTTCCCTATACATTGATAAAGTTGCAACCCAATAATTTTCCACTCTACTTTTTCACATCCCACAATTCACTTTAACAAAGTTGCCCTTGCCTTCCTTTTCTGTCTACGGTGGAGCAATTTTGAAAGTAATGGGACAAGCTTCTCCCGAGTGGGCCAGTGATTCCTCTTTGTTCTAATGATTATAACTAGGTGATTTCCTTGATGCTAGCACGACCATCATGCCCGTTGTTTTTGCGGTAATATTTTTGATTTCCATTTCCCTTTCTTCTTCTTTTTTTTTTCGGTTAATTTGTTTGTTCTAACTACAGTAAATAAGATGAGGGCCAAGAGAGGAAATTACCTAAGAGGGAGAGATGGTGCGTGTTTTACAGAGTGGGACGGAGAGAGCGAGAGCTGACCGGATGGGGAAACCGCAGGAGTGGTTCACCGCTTGCCAAGAAAAAAGAGGTTTGCGTGGGAGATAATTGCTGGAAAAGAGGGAATTGGAGATTGGTTTATATGAGCTGGGAAAACGTAAAATACGTCAAGTTTTATGATCAACCATCATTAAGGAGAGGCTTGGAGTAACATACTAATATACTATCATATTGAAGCTCACTAGCTAGGCCTATGTCAGTAAAATAAACTAAACACTACAACAAAAATGAGAATAAATGACGAAATTGCTTGTGAGGAAAATAGATTTCGTCTCCAAATGTGTCTATTTGTGAGGAATTTTTTTTTTCGTCACCAATTAAGAGGACAGACAAATTTAAGGTGAGAAAATTTTATTTTGTCACCAAAAATAATTAATTAGTGAGAAAAATATAAATTTCGTCACCTAAAGGATTGACAAAATAAATATAAGGTGACGAAATATTTATTTTTGTCACTAATCTGTTCCCTTCATAATATGCACAGATGCTTACACCCAATACACGACAAATTAATTCCTCACAAAAGGAAAGGGTTTGGGTGAGAATTTTTTTTTGTCGTCGTTGAGGGGGAGTTTTGGCGGGTGAAAAGGGCGCTGAAAATTTTGGGCGTAATCCCAAAATTTTAGTGAAAGCCCTTGTTTTTTGACATTGGAATGCCCTCGTTTGTTCTAATTTTTTACACCCCTCTATTTCTCTCAGAAACCCCATCACCGTCTCTCACACCGCGCCCCACTCCATCTCTGCAACTCCATCCCTCACACCACTCCCCCGCCATCTCTGCAACTCCGAATCTCTCTCTCAAGGTATGTTATTCAATTTACTTCTCTTCTCCTCTATGAATCCACTACAAGAAATACTAGGCTTTCTCGGCACTTCACTCCCGGGGTTTCCAATAAACCCCGCTTAAGGTCAGTTTTTGCCCAGGCTGGAGAAAACAAAAGACGTGGGTGCTTCCCAATTTCCCCATCCGTTCTTATGTTCCCTTCGGCGCCGCCTAAGGCAGAGAAAAGCCCTAATTTTCTTCTATCTCCCCCTCCTCCTCTCTCTTGGAAAGCCCTATTTTTCTCTTCGATCTCTTCGATCGACACTCCGGTCTCCTCCTCTCACTCTACTGGTACTTCTCTCTCTCTCTCGCTCGTTTTATCTTGAATTTGTATCACGATTGGACTTATTGTATCTCGTTTTGGGCAGGAAACTTCAGGATCCACATACCATGTGTTCGGTTGTTCTATCTCTACTGGTATTCTCTCTCTCTCTCTCTCTCCCTACGTGTTGTCTTCTCTCTCTGTGTGGTCGGCGGATATGTGGTAGTGAAGGGGTTGCGGGTTCATTGATGGCTATAACAGATTTGTGGTGTGGAAGTGAAGGACGGCCCAACCTGTTGTTGGTGCTCTCAGTACCTAATCTATCTCCCGTCCATATCAGCACTCTGTCTCTGAGGTTCAACGTTCTCCTTGCCGCTGGTATCTCTCTCTCTCTCTCTCTCTCTCTCTCTCTATGTTTATCTCTCTTCCATGGTCACGGTTGGGTTTCTAGTTGGGGTAGTCTATTCAGGAAGGGAGGGGGGGTCGTGGGGAAGGAGGACTTGGGTTAGGGCACAAAAAGCTGGGTTTTCTTGTAGAAGATGATAAACCCTCACTTTGTTGATGGAGTTAGTTTTGTAAATTCTCTGTTTTTGTTTGATTTGTTGGTTTTCTTTACTGCATGACTTGATTTACTAGCTTTGTGAAATCTTCTGTAGTTACGTCTAGATCTGTCACAAGGACATACTTAACCATCACTATTTAGAAAGGATTTATTTTAACCACCCAAAAAATGGAACTTGTAAAAAAATGAAACAATCTAGAACTGTAAATTCTCAACATATGCAAAAATAACTATGAGAAGTTTGTATTATTTGTCTCTCTGAGTTCACTCCACTTGAAAACAACTATCAAAATTTCAGCTTTGTGGTACCAGAAGACCTTTAGGATCTTGAAATGATGTTTTTGAATAAATTTCGTAACAAAAGCATCTACTTTTATTAACTTTTGTTTTATCATTACTTTTATTAACTGTAGCACTGTGATTTGCTTTTTCAGGTTGGAATGACAAGGACGATGGTGTTGTTCAAACCCTTTCAGACATTAATCTAGATGTTGTGCTGAGGCAAGTTTTTGGTGTTTTTCTCTTATCCCTCTTTGGGCTCATAGATATGTGAACATATAGCCAATCATATGTTATGGGCAACTCTACCCTCCTTCTGTTGGACCAGTTAATGAAAATGTTGTGTTAGTGCTAGCATGGTGGCTTTAGATGATCTCATGATGTGTGATAGCAAAAATGGTTAATGTTTTTTTTTTGTCAATTAGCAACTCAAGGAAAATTTAGTCCTATTGATAATGAGAAACACTGCAACTATCCATATTTTCAATACGACTCTCTATCTTGTTTTACACAACTGAAAATCTCTTGCATTGCATTGTACCATACACTACCATAGGATTTCTTGGTAGTGTATGGTTGCTCATGTTACCCTTATGATCTTCAATTTCCATTATCTAAAAGCTTTGATTTATTATTATAGGCGATTTTTTTGTTCTTTTCCTAGCAATATGATCATATTAATGTGAGAATTAGTTTTGCTAGCTTGTTTGAAAGTTAACTACTTATAAACAGATGACTTGGTTGTGGTTTTACAAGCTTGCAACAAATTGCACCAGACATGGATGGAGTCTAGTAAGAATCCTTGACGGAACTTGTTTGACCTTCTTGTGCATATGCTGGCATAATGTGGTGAAAATGTGTGCATGTTTGTATTGGAACTACTTGGAAGAGCATTAAATCTTAGGGCAGTGGGGAATCGAAATTGCTTGCTTATTAACTTTCACTGTTGGTGTCTCTTGGTTTGATTTAGTTTTCACAACACTCTGCATTCTCTCATTATAGTTTCATAGCTTATGTGTTTTTCCAGTTTATGTATGTTTTTAATAGATTCCTAACCTCCAGCATTTTTGAATGAAATCAAAGGACTAAGGTGGATGTTTTTTCGGTGGAGACCAACATAGTAAGTAGCCTTGTTATAATAGTATAGACTTGGATTTTTTGAAAAGCTTATAAGACCAGCTTTATTTATTTTTTCTTTCTGCAATTTATGTTAGCTTGTTTGCCACAACTTTCATGAATCGAAACTACTTTTCGGCTAGTACCCTATGTTGGAATGCCCAGGTTACGAACAGGTGATAGTTGATACTGCTAGTACCCTATGTTTCTTGTTTACAAGTTCTTGCCAAATATGTAAGTTCCTTCCCAGAGTTATTAGAAAGTTGTGATTTTCCGAGGAGTTAGGCTGAGTTCACTTATGTGGGATGTGAGGAAGCTTTTGCTGATGTAGCAATAAGTTGCTAGATGCTTGGCAAGTGATGGTTTATTGTGTAATGCTACTCTCAGGTGTGTGTTGGCATTGAGAAGTCTAGGAAAAAGAAACTATTACTTGTTTATCCTGTTAATATTTGCCCTTTGCGTTTGTTTCCTCCTTGCAAGGCGTGCCTGTTGATATCTCCGTCACTACAAGAAAAATGATTTTTCCCCGCATTTCGCTCCCAGCGATTACAAAAAACCCCAGGAATAGTTGAAAAAACATTTGGGCAGCACGAAAAAGAACGGAGAAGTTGGGTGTTTTAACCCTTTACCTGAAACAACGTAGGTTCATGAATAACCCTTTCCCCAAAATTCCCCTTTCCCCCCTTCTCCCAAAATTCACAATCCCATTATTGAATAAACCCTAGCTCCCAAAATTTCAAATGCACAGGACGTGCGCCTCTCCCTCCTCAATCCCTCACACTCTCTCTCTCTCTGTTGATTCCAAATGTGCGTAATCTAGGATTTTAAAAATCTCCATACACTGAATTTGTAGTACAGAACTACGGATTGTATAATAGCTTTTAATTGCTTTAGACTCATTATGCGTTTATAGTTCCACACTCTACCACTTCTATGTAAACAATGAATGTCCGTGCATAGTTGCTTGTAATTACAATGCATCCCACAGATTTAGGACTCATGTGCATACAAAGATGGTGTTAGTTTATGCCAAAGTGGTTGATTAGGTAATAGAATATTGTTGAGTATAGAATTTAAGATACACTAAGAATGTACATGGACTTGGCCTTAATGCACAGTTGAAGTTTGAAGAACTCGGCAATTGAAGTGAACGAGTTAAAATGTAAGCCTGCGCTGCTATTTTCAGGCAGTTTGCTGGCAAAAGAGGAACAGGAGAAGACTTTGGCTAGTGTTATGGCATTTCTTAAGCAACAAGGATTCATCGGTTAACAACTTGTTGGTTAGTACATCATGCTTTCCCTATTTATATTCTTAATGAGAAAACTTGGAGTGGGCTATATATTTTTCTTTGTTTGAGTTTTTGCCCTTTTTCAGCATTAGACTTGTTATGAACCGGTTTTGTGGTCTGTTTTGGTTTATGGTTCTATGTTCAAGTTACAGCATGGCAGCCCTATTCCATTCTTTAATCCTTTTGAATCCCAAACCACCTTCCTCTTTTGGACAACAGAGCTGATCCCACTTCACTTTTTCCATTGAATGCTTGAGCTCAAATCCAGACCAAAGAAATGCCATGAGAGTGCTTTCAATGCCCTAAACCAAAGAACTTGGATAGCAGGATTTCATGCTTTGTAACTGGAGCAATCAACTGATCTCTGAAGTGAACTGAAACCTTAGATTGAATGGCTAGATTAAGAGTAGGCATAGCATCCACTTTTCCATCGAAAGCAGTCCCTAATAACCCAGCATAGTAACCCAAAGTCTCCTGTTTCACGGCCTTAAGATCATCAATCAAACAACCACTAGAATCAGTAAGACTTAGAATTGTATTTCTAGCTCTATGGGAACACATTTTCTGGTGAAAATACTTAGAGTTTTGGTCTCCTAAAGCCAACCATTTCACTATAGACTTCTTTTTTGTATTTCTGCTCTTAATTTTCTGGATTGCTTGGTTGATCTTTGCTGATGGTTTTTGGTTGTTTTTTGCATTCCAACTAACTTGGCACCCACACAACACACACCAGTAATGAAATCCACACCTTTAGAGGACACAACACACCTTTAGTAGACACAACACACACAACTCACACCAACACACACCTTTAGGGATTTGAGGAGTGTTCCCAGTAAGACCCGCAAAAGTTTAGTCATAAGACCCCCAGTTGGTATTTTGGTTTCAGTGTAGGTTTAGCAAGTTTTAATTTCTGCATGTGCATTTCTGTTTCAAGTATGTTTTGCTTGTGCATTTTTTTGTTTTACTTGCTGCAGCATTAGACTTGTTATGAACCAGTTTTGTGGTCTGTTTTGGTTTCTGGTTCTATGTTCAAGTTACAGCAGTTATGTGGTCTATGTTTGTTGTTTGTTGGTGATATGTTGAGTTGCAGCAGTTATGGAAATTTGTTAGGTATTGACACTTTAGCTGATATGGCCACTTGAGTAGTCACAAACTTCAGTTCAGGCATAACGTCTCTAACTTGGGTTCTGTTTCAATTGCACAAAAGGAAAGCACTTATGGACAAAATGAAAGCACTCGTGTTTCAGTTGCACTTCGTCTTCATCTTTGGTTATATTTTTTGGCATTAGATTTTTCTGCTTGAAGTATAATCTGTCCAAGTTGTTTGCTGCATACTCTGTCCATTGTCCATCCAAATATTAATGTTCCAGTTCTATTGTCAGATTGTTTGCTGCATACATGTCAATGTTTATGAAGCACAAAATGAAGGCATTACACTTCAGTTTATTTTTTTTTTTTTTTTGAAGATACACTTCAGTTTATTGATTTTGGCATAAAACTTAAGTTTACATGATGTTTCGTATTTCAATTAACAATATCATAACAATATTTTCTGAATTTTGTTTTATGTTAATTTGCAGATTGAGTATGTAGAAGGTTGGTTGCAGAAGATGATATATGCTTTTCTATGAAGACTTTTTTTTAGATGAAGTTCAGAGTATTCTTTTTTTCGATGATGCTACGAGAACTCTTCTTTTTTGATGATTCATAGGATAGGAAATACGATGAACAACGTATATGGTCTAGTTTGGTTATTTTTGACATTCGTACATGGATGCTTTACATCCTAAGTGTGGATGATTATTTTGGTGTGGATGAATGTTTGGCATGGCGATGTGTTTGATATTATGGTAAAATAGAATTGGCTTACTATTTAGTGCAATTCAGATGTATTTGTAGTTCTTGTTTGAGATCTATTGGATTCCAAAATGCACAGGATATGGTATTTAGAAGAGTGCGAGACGATTTTTTGTCACCTGTATTTCTAATATATGAAAAATTGGTGACAAATTTTTTTGTCACTAAAGAGGATTTTCGAAGAAGCATTTCAAAGATGAAATTTTTTGTCATTAATCGGCTTTAATTTAACAATTATAGGAGACGAAATTATTTGTCACATTTACTATTTTATAATATTTAAATTAAGTTTTTGGAGACGAAATTTTTTGTCACCTATGTAGTTTTCCTGGTCAATATTCATTCACTATTAGTGACGAAACTGGACAAGGGTGACGAATAATCGATAAATTGGTGACGATAAATTTCGTCTCCAAAAATTACTATAGGTGACGAAACATGATTTTCGTCACCACGTTACTTTCTGAGACAACCTATAGGTGGCAAAAGTTTTTTCGTCTCTAAACTTTTGGCGACAAAAAATGTGCATTTTGTGACAATTTAATTCGTCTCTAAACAAAAAATTTCTTGTAGTGAAACGAAGCGTGCGCACAAAGTTTTCACAATTTTTGGTCTTTAGTCTCTTGAATTATTGTTGCGTTTAAAATTTTTAATATCCGGGTTGCTTTTGTAGAGAGAGAAAGGGAGAGACAGACAAAGAAAACGCGTTTTCAGGGAGTAGCTGAAAAGAACATTGTTCGGACGTGGCTCACATGGGTCCATGTGGAAGAATTAGATCAAAAGTACAAATTCATGATAACCTACTTTCTAGAGATTAGGTTGAAGTGTGGTTGGAGCCATAGACGGAATTAATTAATTATTGGGTGGATTAAGATATATGTCGTGGGTGCATTTTAAATTGCTCTATGACGTGTGTTTTCACAATTTTTTATAAACTGTTCTTTTCCGTTGTTTGTTTTCAGAAGAAAAGAGTGTTGAGTCTAGTAAATTTTTCTCTGGGCTTTTTAAATTTTTCATTCCAATTTTTTTTCTCTTCCCGTGTTTGCAGTTAAGCACAATTTCGTCCCTATGAATCTAAAAATAATATTTATCGATATCCGTTAGAGATTTGTTTTTTATAGGGTCCCATAAAATATTATTTTAAAATTTATGAGTATATATTTTTTATTTGAAAGGAGGGGCATAGACAATTGGTAGAGGTTCACTGTTGATAGAAACACCCACATAACAATGATTATCTATCCCTACAATGCAACAGAATTTCCTAACATTCACACTCAAACGTAGAAGAGCAAATAATATTTTCTTTTCTCTTCCCGTGTTTTGAGTTGAAAGCAGTTTCGTCTCTGCGAATCTAAAAATAATACTTACCGATATCCGTTGGAGATTGTTTTTTATAGGATCCCACAAAATAATGTTTTAAAATTTATGAGTATTTTTTTTTATTTAAAAGGAGGGGCATAGACAATTGGTAGAGGTTCACTGTTGATAGTGACACCCACATAACAATGATTATCTATCCCTACAGTGCAACTGAATTTCCTAACATTCACACTAGCTCAAACGTAGAGTTGGACATGCAATAATTCACTTGTGAAACCCAGAAGAGCTATGTGATATAGGCCAAAAAAGACAAGGGATTGATCCGCGCGCTGTGATATAATATCCAAATAGAGAGCATCCAAATATGGATGCAAATACAAAAAGTAATATAATAGACAAATGTAAGTAGAAAAATATGTCGACTGCCTGCAAGAATGGAAAATTTGGCAAAACAAGGCCACAAACATATGAGAAAAAGGCGAAGTGAAAGCCCATGGCTTCCTACAGATGTCGACGGCGGTAGAGACGCGGCGGCCAAGTTTGTTGTCGGAAGAGGCGAAGTGAAAGCCCATGGCTTTCCATATGGTGGAGAGCGGCAATGTTCTGGGTGTAGGGGATCCGACTGGTGGCGGATGGAAGTGGAGGATCAGCAGTGGTGAAGCAGCGGAGGAGCAGCGGCGGTGTTGATGCAGAGGAGAAGCGGCGGCTTGTAGCGGAGGGGTGCTGGAGGTAACTGATGGCAAGCGGCGGAGATGCAGACTGTGGAGGAGAGGGGAGCCGATGTGTGGTGTTTTGGAGGCGGAGGAGCAATGGAGATGTCACGTCCTGAATTTTCAACATAAATATAAAAGGTTTTCATAATAAAAATCCTCACTAATATCCGTACGGTACCCAAAAGACATCGCCGTATTCTCATTCTCAAGTAAATACTTCCAAATCCGTAAAGTTCCAAAATATTACAACATCGGCTCAACGGCCCCAAATTAGCAAAAGTATCGAATTCCAAAAGAGAATTAATGGTTACAATATTTCGAGTCAAAAGAATTACAATTTTAGTTACAAATACATCTTTCAAAATAAATTTACAAAGATGAATCGGTAACTCCTTCAGTTAGCTTTCAAAAGTAATGCCCACACGTCAAGCACTCCAAGCAATGCAAGCTACGGTTCCGGATTAGCACCTGAAAGTAATTTAAGGCTTGAGCTACACTAGCTCAGTAGAAAAGTTTACGCAAACTCTATATGCAAATGAGCGAGACAAACGAATGAACAATGGAAGATCAAGACAACGGAAGAAGCACAATAGTCATGAACGAGTGTCCCAAAATCTCCAATCTTTCTTTTATTCAACCCACAAATCATACTCGTCAAATTATGTCTCAACATGTCGTGTCGCTTTTGTGTGTCTGAGCCGAAGCTCCTGCCAGGCTAATTTTGGAACCCTGAATATCCTCTGCCAAGCACCCACCTTGAAGGTTAGGCCTTGAGTGATTATTTTGAGCATTAGCTCCTGCCAGGCTAATTATGGGACCCTGAATATCCCCTGCCAGGTCACCCACCCGTCGATGGGCTCCGAATGTTCGCGCGTTGTTAAAGTGTTTAGATGTATTGTTCGTACATAAACCGTGCCAAGAATTCATATTTTCAGCCGTAGTTCCATTAACTTGAACAATTCCAATATACATTGAATAAATAAATAAATAAAGAAACCATTTTAGCCTTGAAGTCTAACCAAGCCACCTGACTTCGTTTGTATATATATAATATAATAATGTATTAACCCAATGAATAGTTATGGCATGAGAAAAGAAATGGGTTTCCACGGCAGAAAATTTTTGGAAGTTGACAACTGGTCTACCGGTAGGGAATGATGGCCTACCGATACAAACTGGGCACAGTGAGAATAAAATTTTGGCTTACAAGTTTTCTACCGGTAGGGAAGGAAATGGTACCGGTAGGATCCAAAGAAAAATAATAATCCTACCGGTAGGGAACAAATTCTACCGGTACAAACTCTAAACAGTGAGTACACATTTTTAAGGCAACAAAGTTTTACCGGTAGAGGAAAAGGTTCTACCGGTAGAAATACAAATTTGGCGATTTTTCATCAGATAACAGATTTTCGTCCAGACCAAACCACAATCAATACAAACTCAAACAAAGCATGGAGGTACTCAAATAGGACATAAGAGAACCCAAATAACATATAAAGAGAAGTAGAATTCCCTACCCGAGTACCCAAACCGAAATTGAAAAGATGGAGCAAGTCTTGCTTCCGGAGTCCAAAACCAAGCAAAAATACGCCAAATCAAGCCCTATCCAACACGATACGAGCCCGGATACGCACGTAGATGATGGAGTTGAGAGTGATTGTTGTGGATTTTGAGTGATTAGGTAAGAGAGTGAGAGAGAGATCGAGAGAAGAGAGAGAGAGAGAGAGAGTCGGGAGAGATTTAGAAAATGAAACAAAAAAAGAAAATCCCTCCCTGGTATACAGTGCACACACATGCACAAATTGCACCAAAAACCCATGACTTTCAAATCCTTGCACCTAAGAGCCCCCCCCCCCACATTCATAATTAAACCATTTTCGCCCTTTTCTTTTCTTTTATTATAACTATTGAAATTAAATAAGAAATTTACGGGTCTCTACAGGAGACGAAGGGGCAGCGATGTCGTAGCGGAGGAGCAGCAGTGGGGTTTTGATCCGGAGGAGCAGCGGCGGTGGCATGTAGCGGAGGAGTTGTAGTGGCGATGATGCAGAGGGTTTGCAGCGGTGATGATGTGGGGCGGTAGTGGCGGCAAGCAGCGGAGGAGTACCAGAGGTGATGATGCAGTGCAGAGGCGGACGAGGTGGGGCTAGGCGTTGGGGTTTCTGGTCGGTGACGGCGACAGGTTGGTGGATGCTTAGAGGTGGCGGTTAGAATGTGTGGCGGAAGGACAGAGGAGCAGCAGTTAGCTTTGAAGGTGGATAGGTAGCGGAGCAGTAGTGGTGTTGGAGGCGGAGGGCAGCGGAGCATATGCGGTGCTTGACCGATTCCTACTCCTAAATTAATGGGTTGCCCCAAGCGTAGGGCGGAGACCGACGTAGCATAATATCCGGTAAGTCCGGAGTCGAATCCACTAAGGACGGTGAAGTGTGTGCTGTGAAAACTCAGGTTGTTATTAATTAAACTGGCTCTTAGATAGCCACCCCTTGACGATTGATTAAGATTAAACTAAACCCACGAAATTGATTGTACTTTTCAAATAATTAAAAGAAAGGTACGGCCGTAGGGTTCATAGCACTTGTAACTAGTCCGGATTAATCTGCTTTATTTGGAGTTCTTAAAAATATTTAATTTTAGATTGAAAAAGATACCCCGCAAGATGCGAGACCCTATGGTCGAAGTATACCCATGCTCAACGAAGAATGAGTTTTGGACCTCCATTCCTCTGTTCACATGGGCTCCGACGATGCTCGGATTCGTCCGCGGGAAGTATTTTCCAATCTAACATCGTTTTTTTCATTGTTCGATAAAAAGAGCAGTGCCCGAACTAGCCACGGTGTGTTAATCACCCCGCGACCCTACCTATATGACTACTCACACATTATTAAACAAAAAGTAGAAGAAACCCTAACTTGCATCATGCTTGGAATCAAAATTAAACAAAAGATTAAAACTAAAACGAGATCCACGAGCAACTTTAATTAAGAGCAGAAATTAAAAACTACTTACTGACGTGCGAGTAATTGAACAAAGCTTCAAAACTAGAAAGAAAAAATCGGAAGAAAAGTAAACAATACATTCGGAACAGAAGCCTCGCAGTCGCAGCCCCGTCCTTCGTTTTTTTTTCCACGGCCAGAACTCCCGTCCCAAAAGCTCTGCTGAAGTCATTCTCCTATTCGTTTTACAGGATAAATATACTTTAATTACACAAGGTTCCCTCAGACTATGTATAATATCAATTCACAAAATCAACTTTAAAGCACTTTGCACTTTGAACCCCAAACTTTCTTTTACTTCTGTTTTTATCCAAATTTCTTGAAAATAAGCTCGAGCAACCTATAAACACAAAAGAACAGAAATAAATATCAATTAACCAAAATGAATGACTAATAAATGTAGTTTGGAGGGCCAAAATATGTATATTTTGACACTTATCATGCGGTTTGGAGGTGATGGAGCAACGGTGTGCAGCGGAGGTTTTGGCGGCGTGCAGTGGAGCTTTGGGTGTGGGTTGTGTGTTTAGGTGTTGGCTGCCCATTTGATTATGGGCTTGGCCTTTTTGGTTGCATTTGGGTTACTTTCTGTGGTCTGAAGTTTTTCTGGTATTGGGTTCAAACATTAGGTTTAGGTTGGGCTTGGCCCACTGGGGTCCGGCTAGCTTCTTTGTTATCAGGAATTTTACAAAAATGAGAGGCGAAAAAGTAGGTTTAGATCTCGCGAGACGAAGGTGCTCAATGCATTTCTACTCCTGCTGTAATGTAACAGGTTTTCATAATCTTAATGAAATGGAAGCTTTTTTTGCCGATCAAAAAAAAAAAAAAACATATGAGAAAAAGATCATAAGTTGCTAATTTCAAAAAGATGTAGCATTTGATAGATTAGCCTAGTAGGAATGAAGAGGGAAATCAGAGTTCAACACTAGCAATCGAACTGCAAGAGCTTGCAATATTTTTCTTCTGAAACTCTTCCAATGCATACCATTAACATTACTTAGGGGTAGTTTCTCAAAAGTTCTAAAAGTTTCTTTAATACATTGTGAAGGAAAAAAGCCCCTTCAGTGATGAAAAAAATTTTTTGGTACTTTCCTTCGTTTAGTATTTTTAGCCCAAAAGGAAAACCACTTAGTCGAGGTGCACGTAAATTGATTTAATTGAGAATTCGAGTTATAAAAAAAACACCACTTTCCAACACGTAGACAACCACCACCACAACAATGAAACAACTTAAATTCCGAACTCAACTAAAAAACCGAGTTTGTCAAGTTGGTTGTCTCATTTCTCTCCTCAGTAATGACTTGAGTTTGAGTATCACAGGAAGCAGGTTTGGGGTTTAAGGCTATAAATAGCCTCTGAACCCCACGTTGACTAACATCCTAACATCCCACTATCCAAATTTAAGCACCCAAGATAGGAAAATAATGAGCAACATCATCGCGGACTGCATGACCTCTACATACAAAGATATAGCCCTGTTCATTTATTAGTGCCGCCATTCGCCCCTATTTGATAAAAGAAAATGCTCAAAGCTGCCACGGGGACAAATGTGAAGTAATAATGATCCGATTTGGGATGAAATTTACGTCAAAAATCTTCGTTACCTTAATTTCCATCCAAGAGATGGTTTTATGCTTGAATTGTTAAATATGTATCGGAAATTGCCTCATCACGACCACCATTCATGCTCTGGACCAAAGTTGATCGCGCGATAGCATCTTCCAAAATGTTCAGATAGCATCCATTATATCCTTTCGTCACCATCATCATCCTCTTCTTCATCGTCCTCTTCATCCTCTTCAAGTGATCTGGCCTACCACCGAAGACTGCAAAATCCAATCCATTGGACCTTTCAAGATAGAAAGTGCCATGCTGCCTTAATCTATTACGGAGTATATACAAACGTACATGCACTCTACCTAAAGTGGCTTGTTAGTGGGCTCATTCTTTTTTTAATAAGAAAGAGATTTTATTTCCCTATCAAGTCTAGCAATATTATATATAATCGAATTCTTCTTTTGCTTTAATTTTATTGCCATTGGAAAGACGTTATTTTGATTGATCCACGTGACCTGCCAATTCAATGCAGAATTGAAGCAATATTTTCATAGAATCATAGGTGCCGCACTTGTCCCTTGACTAAATTCTTATTCTCAGAGAAAAAGAAATTTCGCTACTGTCTTTATCCCTCTAGCAGGATTTATTGTACTACCTCCGTCCCAAAATAATTGTCCGGTTCGCAAAAGGAGAACTAAAAAATAAGATGTTTTTTACAAGAAAAAATTCTAACTTTTTTTTATCAATTAAAAGAACTCATGAATATCTAGCAAATTGTTGAAACAAGTTTGAGTCTTTATTGAAAAATTCTTATTATTTTTAAGTTCTTGTTTTGCGGACTGGACAATTATATATTTTGGGACGAGGGAGTGTGTTAATTTCCAAGCTTAGTGCGAGATAGAGATAGACTTATCTTAACAATGGGTGAATGATGAATCAATAGATCAAAGTGGACAAATGAATTTCAAACCCCTTTCTTTTGTTTTCTTTTTTCTTTTTTCTTTTTTTGATTTCTGACGGTCATCTCACTCTGAAGAGAATTCTATCTTTGGCGTTATCTCTATGTTTCGTTAGTGTATTTAGTTATCTCTATGTTTCATTAGTGTGTTCAAAATTAATATAAATAATTTTTCGTGGATTCTGTATATCTCAAATACCAATATATAAAGAGAAGAAAAATAGAATGGATGCTGATTAGATTATAATAGAATATATTAGATGTATGAATGATGATGTTTGGAGCACTGTACCATTCCTAAACTTACCCTTGCTCGTCAATTACGCGTTGGACTGCCGAAGGGAGTGACTCCAATTTAGGACAATTTTGTATTTGCACTTCTTTCAAAAACGATCCTTGGAAAACGCAACCCTGGGGGCAAAAACTCGTCAAGAGCTGTAGATCCAAGAGCTCGAGGGAAGTTAGTTGAGGAAAGATGATTATATTTGTTCTAATCCTGCCATCTACTTCTTCTTCCTCCCAGTCAATGATTGCTTCCATCGTATCACACCTCTCTATACATAGTTGTTTTAGGTTCACAAGAAGTCTGGCTACGAAAGGTGAGACCAAAATTCTCAAGCTGCCGCAATCATACACATCTAGGGATGTCAAATTCTGAAAGCCTTGAGATATTCTTGGTGGATAATTCGCCCAAACATGCCTCAACTTTGGTAGACCCAGAAGACTCAAAGAAGCTAAGCAAGGGAATATTGCTATGGCTATATTCCCATTGCCTTCTCCACCAATATTTAGTTCACCCAAGTCAAATGCTACTTCCACTGATCCGCAGAAGGATACCCCAAGTTCTTCTACCTTTTCCATGCATTCGATCAAATTAGATGGAAAAAGAATATTCGACAACTTGTCACAATAATAAACTCCAATCTCCCTTAGTTTTGCTTGAAGATCCCCAGGCCATATTTCTCTCAGGTCTTCCGTTGCAAAAAATTGCAATTGCTCTATGCTAGTCAATGCATCCTGCAATTAATTAAATCCACCACATTAAGAAAATCACTGCACCTAAGTCCTAACAAAGTAGGAGTATATAGAATTCAAATAAACCCACTCCATTGAATGTCTCAGTAAATATGGTCCAAAGTTTAAGTACAGCTAAAAAGTTTTAATTTTAAACAAAAGGGCAGCCTATTAGCGACAACATTTCATAGAGATATATACTTTTTGTTTTATTCTTTAATCTTTTTCTATCCAACAATACACTTACTAATTACTATTAGATTTGAACATGATCAAATATTTCCTACAATCTCTTATTACAATACACATACTAATTATAATATTTGAACAAGTCCTATATTTCCTACGATCTAGCTTATTTTCTATAACAAGGCAGTTTAAATCGGTCTTTTCTGTAATCCCGTTGAGCATGTTGTGAAGATGAATTTCGACGGGCCTTTCGACCAACACTGAAAATGCGGTGGAAGTTGTAGCAAGAGATGGTCAAGGGAATTTTTTAGTGGCCCGTTCTTGCGAGGTGGAGGCCGGCCACTGGAAATGCAAAAGTTGTGAAAGCCTTGGCGCTAAGAGAGGCCGTGATGGTTGCTCTGATGCTCGTTACATACAGGAATGTCCTCATTGAGGAGGATGCGAAGGTTTTGATTGACATGCTCAATGGGCATAAGCATTCAACAGGAGGAAGCTAGGAATTAAGGGGCTAACCATTCAACATGCTCAATGGGCATAAAGCACAGTATTATTCATCTATGATATTCGTTCGATCTAGTACAGTGCAGGGCTTTAAGGTCGAGCTGTTTCCAATTTGTTTGCAGTATGGGTAACAGAGTGGCGCGCTCATGAGCTAGCAAGGAAGGGTTATGGTGTGGGGGGCCGTACGAACTGGATATCAGTTCCCCAATGGAAAATTATTCAATACTCCTGGTGTATACTCCCTCCTCTCACATAACATGTGGGGCTTATGCGGGATCCACATATAGGCCCCACATGTTATGTGAGAAGAGGGAGTATACATCGGGAGTACTGAATAATTACTCTTCCCAAATTGTTGTGATGAGAGAGTGTCAATGAAGCTCGAGCAGCATATCAGTTGATAAGGAAGGAAGCCACGTACTGGAGTATTCAATGATCGAGCAAACTGAAAACTTAGCTAGACAGTCAAGCAACTAAGAGTTAGTCAGACAGTTAGAATTTGTAAGGCTCATTCCACGTGTAATTCTATGATTGGGTGAGCCACATCGGTTAGCTAGTGTATATATGTAGAGCTCAGGTTCATTTCTGTTGTAATCAAGATTTATATTTTTCACAATGAAATGAAATGTAGTTTTATTTCTCTCTCTAAAAGTTGTTAGAGAGTCATTTTGCTATCAATGAATTTGTTAACATTTGGGAAAAAAAAAAAAAGATGCATAACATTTTACTACTAGGCTTAACATAATAGACTCAATATGTCCATCATCAAAATTTCTAATGTTCATTGATTAAACATAACAAGTGGCTTTATGATGAAAATGATCATGATCTCATTTGAATATGATAAATGTCATAGATGAAAGAATTAGAATTCCTCTATATGATAAATTTCATACATCATGGAATTAACCTCTCGTGAAAAGATTTAGGAAATGTTTGGCCAAATAAATAAGCCTGGCTTATTTTGTCTTCACTTAATTTTTTTGTATTTGGTAGTTTTGCGTCGATTTTTTTTATAGATTAATGTTTCGTCATGACAAGAGGAATCTAAAATGTAAAAATTATGATCGAAACCCAAATTTTTTTAAAAAGACAAAAAAAATTGGCTTATTTTTGCCTGTATTCAGAAAAACTTGAATTTTGTTCAAAATTATTATTTTTAGATTCTTCTCGTCTTGATGAAGCAATAATCCACAAAAAAAATTGTCAAAAAACTAACAAATGTTAAAAAAAAATTGAATAAGGACAAAAAAAACAAATCATTTTGCTTATTTGGCCAAAATAGGCTTTAGTTTTCGAATGAAATAGGGGTGTAGTTTTATCAAACTTCTCTTTTGCTTAATATATGCCTCCCCAGTCCGACTTATACTTTGACACACTTTTTGCCCCACTTCATGTGTTCAACACTTCACTTGTGAATGCCGCCATATATGTATGTATTCTAGCCTAGAATGTTAATTTTTAACTATCATTTCTGCATTTTATCTCTTTCAAAGAAATTCTAATGAAATAATACGTTATTTTCATATTATTCATTCAAAAACTTTTAAATAAAAAGTTCGTGCATATTAGAATAAAAGGGTTGAAAGTAGTTTCATTTTCTGAGAGTTTTATTTTAAAATTAAAATAAAGAGTTTTATAATCTACTCCATCCTATAAAGGGGACTTGGGAAGGGGGATGAGTGTTTACGGAAGTCAAACCTTGCCCATGTGCATGGAAGTATAAGGGTTAATTTGTTGAATATCGTGGAATATAATGCCATTAGCAGAGCACAGTGGAGAAAAGCATTCATGTAGCCGATGCCAATTGTTTGGGACTTTAGGGTAAATTTGATTTGGATGGAATTGATAGCAATTTAGAATCTTTGAGATTATGACTACCTATCCTAGTAGTGCAAGGAACATAGATTTCTTGGTTTATTTCTTGACTAAAAAAATAAACAAAAAAAAAGGATCAAATTATATAGGAGGCATAACATGCATATACTTTCTTCGTTCCTTTTTTAGTCTAGTACTTTAATAAATATTTATGTTA
Organism: Rhododendron mucronatum var. ripense; assembly: GCA_019656295.1. Taxonomy (NCBI): domain Eukaryota; kingdom Viridiplantae; phylum Streptophyta; class Magnoliopsida; order Ericales; family Ericaceae; genus Rhododendron; species Rhododendron mucronatum. The sequence continues at coordinate 804,928 of BPLT01000044.1, read as the reverse complement.
CAAAGTTAGTAGATAAAAGTTGGTAAAATTTTCATTTGGCCCTTCTGATTAGATTAATTCCTCTATGAAAGTTTGTGGAAAAAGTAATATTTCCATAAAAGGGTAATTTTGGAAAGTTACGTTGTTTGAAGCGAACGATAACATCGCCATGAAAATTTGGATTTACGAAGTTGGACACTAAAAAAGGATAGAGAGAGTAAGATGGAATAAGAAAACTGTAGCTTTTATTGGCCTCGAAAAAGTACAAGAAAAAAATAAATTAAAATTTAGTAACATTACTAAACTTAAGTTTTAAATTCACATTTACACATTCATAATTCATAATTCACCTTTACACATTCAACGAAACAAAGCAAAATGAAGGAAGCACAATATAACCTGAAATTGATCTCGATCCACTGAAAATATAGAACTAATAAACTAAATTAAAAGCCTTCCATAAAATAATTGAACATAAATTGAACTCTTGGATCGGAAGCATACCTTGTTGTTGAATAGTGGTTGAATGGTGGTATCATTACTACTCCTTGAAGCAGGGCATAGACAATTGAGTTTTGGAATGAATAGGAGATCCAACCGTTTCAATTGTGGCATCCTAATTGCATTCATGCCTTTGCAAAAACCAGTAAAATTTGGCAGATCATAAAGATACAACTCCTCCAGTTTCGGAAACACAATATCTTCATCTTCTCTTGCTGCTTCTATCTCATGCTCTCCGCCTCCATTAGAATTTGAAACAATCACTTCCAATTTTGGACATCTATCCACAGTTACATACGTAAGATTGCGGACGCATGCAAGTTGAGTGGGACCCTTCCACAAATGCTTCAGTTGGGGCAACTCACTTAGGTACAAAGTTTTCAGCGCACAGAAGGCCTCCTTTTCCAGCTGGTCATCGCTTGTGTTGATGAGGCACTCAAAATCTAAACATTTTTTCACTGTCAGCTCTGACAAGTGTTTAAAACCCTGTTCGTTCAAATCACAGATACCGTGCCCGATCCCAACAATTGAATCTAATTGTAGCTTTGTAGTGATCTTCAAAAGCATCTTAAGCCCACGTATCTCCATAACACCACGACTGACGTCAAGAGCTTTGAGTACCAATTGATTAGTTGATGAAAGCAAACATTGACCATCAATGGCATTACTTTCTATATTTGATTGCCCCAACGAAATACCAAATGCCCTTATCTTCCCAAGTACGTCCACATCTCTGGGCCAGACCCAACACTCAATTTTTGGTACATCAATATCCAAAGCCACCAAATTAGGCAACGATGCTAATTCGGCTATGGATGCATTAGTTAATATTATATCTCTTCCCTCTTCAACAACATCCCACCCCGTAAAGCTCTTCCCAATATACAACTCTTCCAGCTTCGATAAACTTTTCAAAACGCCATGAGGAATCCTTGTCTTTGCGCAATGCAATAAATCTAGTAGCTTCAAGCGAGTAAGATTACCTATTTCTCTCGGCAACTCTTTGATATTAGATCCAGTAAAGCTCAAAATTTCTAGATTCATAAGCCCTCCGATTACTGACAAATCTGTATGCGACAAATTGCAATCAGACAGTGACAGGGTTTGAAGGTTGGCTAAGCATCGGAGTGATGGCGGCAGTGATGGGATCTCCATCCTCGAAATAGCTACCACTTTGAGTTCCTTCATCCCTTGGTACAAGTTCTCAGGGGATTTTATGAGAAGTCGACCATAATCGTCGTACTCCAGCCGCAAAAGTTGGAGCCTTGGAAACTCTAAATTATCGGGTAGCCCCCACCCCATACCAGTGCATCTCATTGAAATTACACCATAGTTCCCACGTCGTTCTTCCTCTGGCCATTCTTTCAGTGCTTCATCACACCTAACCAAAAAGGAATGTTCCTCTCTAGATGCGATCGATATAGCGACATCACGTACCACGTCATGCATTTTAACAAATGGATCAACTCTGCCATCCATCAATAAAAAACATTTCTTCAAGTGATCTACATGGGCACATACTCTGTCTCTTGCTTCTCCCACACTATCAATTCTCTTAAACAACTTTAGTCCAATCCCATACCTAACAATATCTTCTACCTTAATGTCATAATCTTCTTGAAATAAGGAACAAAGCAAAAAGCATCTCCTGGCTTCCTCACTTTCCAAGTTATTGTAACTCCACTCAAGAAGTCTAAACACATTTTCCTCTACTCCCCTTATGTTTTCGCCGATGGACTTGCGTAGTTGTGCAAGAGCAGAACGCCAGGAAGACTCGAGTTTTCCATTGAGTGCCCTTCCAACTGTAAGAATAGCAATCGGTAGGCCTCCGCATTCATTTGCAACTTCCCTTTTGATGGACCGGAAATTAGTGTCGTCTTCTGGAATTCCAGCCGTCTCTCTGAAGAGATTCCATGCTTCTTCTTCATGCAAGATTTGAACTGGAAATTTTTTTTGAGCTCCCATATCGTTGCAAACCTCTTCGTTTCTTGAAATCACCAAAATTTTGCAACCTTTATGGTCATCTCCGAATGGAATTCCAATATCATTCAGTTCAACTCTCTTCCAAACATCATCCAATATGACGAGAGTTCTAGCCTTTTGTTTAAGTTGGCGACGCAACTCATCCGCCCTTCCAGATTCACTCTCTTGCCCAAGAGGCAAACCTAGCTCATCTGCGATTTCACCTTGAATCTTCCTCACCTCAACATTTTGTGAAACGGTTGCCATCACAACGTCATCGAAAATTTTATCTTCCTTAGCTTTCTTGGCAACTTGTCTCGCCAGTGTTGTCTTACCAACACCTCCCATCCCACATATGCCAACTATATTATTGACACCATCTTCCTTGAGCGCCTCCATGACTTCCTTCAGGATCGAACTCCTTGATTCAAAACATTTAATATCGTCAGTGGGTCTGGATTCTATCCCGGGTGGAGGCGCGGTGTGCGACACTTGGGTAAAGGCACCACCTTCGTGCAGCTCAGCCACCTTTTCCACCATCTTTTTTGCTTTCCTACTAATTGAGTGGCGTGACTTCGGGTTTTGACACCTCCCATTCAAACACCCTTCGTTTGCTTGACCTTGTATGAGAATATTGTTGGCCTCTCTGTTGGCTTCATCTACTCTTGCCAGCCACCCCTCAACTTCACGTCTAATAAGTTCTCCCTTTCGTATTGCCTGGTTAACCAATAGTTGCACATCGCCCCTTCTCTCTTCCAACATTTTGACTTTATCTCTTAGGCTTTCAAGGTTGGTGTTGTAGTAAATCAGATAACCAAACTGACGACCAATTGGGTCAATCAGATATTCTGCTATCTTCCCTCCGATGGCAAGAGCACAATCGAGAGCCATTTCTCACCCCTCTCTCTTTGTGTCTGTGTAATACCGGAAGAAGACAGCACAAGGCTTTTCTACAAAACGGAAACAAAGAAAGTGGGCTTTGGAAAATGAGAACAAAGCACAGAGAATACTGTTTTGGTAATTGTACAAGACAATTAGGAATGAAGAAGTAGTAGCACGGGACAAGAATAAAAACAAAACTTTGAAATCAAAAGGGAATACAAAGGAGAAGCAACCAAATAAGTAATTTAAAACCCAAGAGAGGATGTAGGCTCGTTTGGTTTGCTTCGATGTAAAATATTCGTCACTTTCCATTTTGGTTAGAAAAACATTTTTCAAAATAAAACATTTTCCTTCATATGAACACAAATGATTTCCTCTCAAATTTTTGATAAGTTATTTTAAGGCAATGAACCTTCTTCAAATCCCAGCACGAGAGGTGAGAGGGATTAAATTTCCTATTTGCCTTGTCTGGACTGTTCTAACTTCTAATACACCAAATTTCTCTCACTCTATCTCTCTCCACTATTTTGTCAGTTTCTAAAAATATTTTTCATGTGCAACTAAACACCGAAAAATAAAAATTTGAAGTTTATTTTTCTGAAAAAATATTTTACATTGGAGTACAACATTTTACATCGAAACAAACCAAAAAAAATTTGTATCGTCAAATCTTGAAAGAATTCTTCTACGATAACTGATGGTACTCAAATTCTGCACCTCCAAAACAATTTTGTTTAATTCGTTTGTCCATATTCTTTTTTTTTTTTTTTGCATTTTAATAGTTTTTCGTCAATTTTTTTTTTGTGTGAATTATTGCTTCTTCATGATGAGAGGAATCTAGAAAGAACAAAACTACGATCAACACTCGAATTTTTTTGAATAAAGAAAACAAAGAAGCCAATTAGCCAATTTTTTGTCTTTATTACAAAAAGGTTTTGACCATAATTACTTTTTCCATTCCTCTCATCGAGTCGAACCAATAATCAACAAAAATTTGACGCAAAACTAACTAATACAAAAAAAAAATGCCAATTGACTTCTTTAACAAAAAGACCTTGGCACTCTATCAGTAGACTGTATCTCATTAGTATAGATCACATTTTTGCTTCTAGAAATCTACTCCACTGCGTACGTACATATGTATGTTCACTATGAAATTAACTACTTCCCGTCTCAAATATTTGGTCCTATACGATTTTATGTGCAATTTTCAATTGCTTATACCTATATTATTTTTTATGTTTTTGAAAATATTGTTTTATAAAAATAATTGAAATATATCAAATAATATCCATATTGCATATTTTACACAATATAACATTGACAGATATAGACTATTGAAAATTGTACGTAAAATCGTAGAAGACCAAGAATTTGGGGCGGGGAGTATCAAACAACAATGAAAAGGCTTTGTTTTTCTAGGAATATTCAAAAAATTCATCTCTATTCCTTTTTTCAGGCACACGGTGAACTAAGGGAAGAGAAGAGAAAATTATTGAGTGCAGTAAATTCTCTTCGATTGTATGCTTTGAGAAGCAAGAACAACATATCATTGAGTGCAGTAAATTCTTCTCTATACTTTTTCTAATTTCTTTAAAAATTATTTTATGTTCTTTTCCCTTTATTTCAAGAAGTTCCAAATGTGGGTTTGTTCGTTCTAGGTCTCAAAACCCTGTGCATGATATTCAATAAATTTTCTATATCTATCTATCTTTACTCGTTACTTAAAAAAAAAATCCCTTAAAACCCAATTTCTTTAGGGGCCGACTATTCGCAGCCCCGTATTTTCTCTCTTAATCCGTTAAAAATTTTCAATTATACTCGACAGTTAGTTACCGAAATTGAGATACATTTTCAGTATACAATTACCGAAATATAATATTTTTTTCAACAGCTATTTATCGAAAATATATGTTCGGCAATTGTTTGCCGAATGTTGAACATATTTTCGACATGTAGTTACCGAAATATAATCTTGTTTTCAACAGCTATTTACCAAAATGTTATGTATGATTTTCAACAACTATTTACCGAAATGTAGTGGGCTAAGAGAGAAAATACGGAATTGCGAATAGTCACCCCCTTTCTTTAATGACCATGCCGGCAAACTTTCCCTATTTACAAAATTGCAAGTTTTCCACTTCACAACCCAAACTCCCTTAAAATCCAATAATTTCTTTAATGACCATGTTTCCTCTCTGTACTTGAACAGTTGAACTAAGATGACTTTGACTTATTTGTTCTTGTGATTATAGTTGGTCTCCCTCCGGCTAACACGAGCATCGTGCCCATTGTTTTTGTGGTAATATTTTTTATTTCCATTTCCCTTAATTTCTTCTATTTTATTGTTTGTTCTAACGTAACTACAGTAACTAAGATGAGGGCCAAGAGAGAAAATTACCGGAGAGAGAGAGCTGGCGCGTGCTTTACGGAGTGGGAGGAAGAGAGAGGGAGAGCTGACCGGATGGGGAAATCGCAGGAGTGATTCACCGCTTGCCAAGAAAAAAGAAAGCCGGAGCCAGGGCCGGGTACTGTTTCGGTTGGGGGAGGAGAGAGAGATGTTTGCAGTGAATGGAAGAGAGAAGAATAAGAGGTTTGCGTGCATGGAAGATAATTGTGCTGGAAAAGGGAATTGGACCAGGGAAAACGTAAAATACGTAGAGTTTGATGATCATATTGTTAAAAGTAGTATTGGGGAAGCTGCATATGAAGCCCACTAGGCCTATGTCAGTAAAATAAACGATACCGTACAATTCTAAAATAACAATTTTTGGTCTTTAGTCTCTTGAATTTTTGTTGCCTTTAAAATTTTTAGTATCCAGGTTGCTTTTGTAGAGAGAGAGAGAGAGGGAGAGACGAGAGGTGCTTTTCCCCCTGACCCCTCTCCCCCCTCTTTTCTTTTCAGTTTGCATTGATTTTTTCTTTTTCTTTTTCTTTTTTCTCTTTATTTCCTTTTCTTTCTTTCCAGTTTGATTTTTTTCCTTTCTTTTTTTCTTTATTTCTTTTTCTTTCTTTCCGGTTGGAATCTTTTTTTTCCATTTTTTAATTTTCAAGACGATGTGATTATGTGGGCTAGTATGCATGTATACCTAGAAAATTTAGGAAAAACTACTTATAAGACAATTAATAGGTTCAAGTCTAATTTTAGGCTTTGTAAAGTAATTGAGAGAAAAAAAAAGTGTTTCAATTGATCTTGTTTATCCGATTGTTTTTTTTTCCCCTTTTTTTGTGCTTTATAGATTAAAAAATATAGTTACAAAAATAAGTGTTTCAATTTTCATTCCGTTTGAACCAGTGCAAAGATATTATTTTTCTGATCATTTCATCTCAAATGGTCGTAATAAATTTTTCGCTCTAAGACCTTTCAATGGACACCCTAAGAGAGCTCTAAAACTAAATAAGGAATCTTAAGGTGCTCGTTGAAATGCCTTAGAGCCAAAAATTTACTACGATCATTTTGGATGAAATTGTCAAAAAAATAACATCTTTGTACCGGTTCAAACGGATTGAAATTTGAAACACTTATTTTTTTACACCGTTTATATATTAAAAAATAAAGTTAAAAATTATGTATTTCAAATTTTTACTTAAAAAATATAGTTGAAACACAAAGTCCTCCTTTTATAGCCACCAGAAATAATATTTTTGTCACACGAATCAACATTTTTGGACCAGCCGATCGCTGTCTTATCTTGGCACAAGAATCAACATTTTTGATACTTGTCTTTTGTTCACACTCTAAGCATGAGGTGTAAGCATTGCCTCTAATGAATCCGATTGTTTTTTGTCCTTTTTTTCCTATATACATATTAAAAAAATAAGTATTTCAATTTACAATCCGTTTGAACCAGTGCAAAGATGTTATTTTTCTGATCATTTTATTCTAAATTGTCTTACTAAATTTTTGGCTACAACATCTTTCAATTGACACCGTAAGAGAACCTTGAAACTAAATAATGAATCTTAGGGTATTTGTTGAAAGGCCTTAGAGCTAAAAATTCATTATAACCATTTAGAATAAAATAATCAAAAAAATACGATCTTCGCTCCGGTTCAACTAAATTAAAAATTAAAGCACTTAATTTTTGAATTATATTTTTTAATATAGAAAGGGTATATTTGTAGAAATTAAATAAATAAGATAAAAGGAATTAAATAAAAAAAGAAATTATAAAGTGGAATGGAAGAATAACTAAGAAGGAAAGCAAGGTATTGAAACGAAAGGGAGTTGGAAAAGACGGCAGACGATGAAAAAGATATGCTTCTGATATGCTTCTCTAGGGACGGGTACTTCAGCCGGGGATAATCCCGGAAAAGCGGTGTGGGGTCGGGGGAAGCAATTTACGTTGGAGACAGACAAAGGCAACAGGTTTTCAGGGATTAGCAAAGATGCCATGCCAAGTATTCATCTGAGTTCAAAAACAAGATGCCATGCGAAATTACAAGTATGGGCAACCCATCAAAGACCAAGCAAATGCAATTTAGGGGCACAATTGGAAGACTTGGATCAAAAGTGTCATGATAACCTACTTTCTAGAGAATAGGTTAAAGTATGGTTGGAGCTATACGGGGAATTAATTAATTATTGGGTTGGATAAAGATATATGTCGTGGGTGCATTTTAAATTGAAGAAAATTAGAGCTCAGTTCTCATTTTTAGGTTTGGTATGATTTCAACCGTAAATATTTTATCCGAACTTATATAAGCTTGGTTATGTTGCTGTTTGGCTCGAAAATGGCTCAAAGACTGAGCGGGCGTGCCAAGACTTGTCGCGTCTAACGTAAGGGCTGAGCGTCCCTTTTCTGACTTCTTAACCGTGAGGGCGATAGTGCTGCAAACCTAAGGGCTAGATTGCAGTGGTGGTTCGTGGTCTTGCCTCTACGAGCGAGGACTTAATAATTTCCTAACCGTGTAGGAAAAGAAGTAGCAACGTAGAATGACTTTATTATATCGTAATAATAAGGTCGGAGATACAAGAGAGATGTGAATAATTTTATTACGTCGTAGTAATAAAATTGGGGTACAAGAGAGATAGAAATGGGAGAGAAATGAGATAATTGCTTCGCTAGGAAGGCTTTGGTTTGTAAGCGTTGAGCTTGATTGGTGTGTGGACCATTTTTTCTTGTTGTCTTCTAGTATTTATAGGCCAAGGGTCTTTGAATTTTCTGCATGCAAGAGAATTTGTTGTCTTCTCCTTGTTGTGCCAAGTGTCCCATGATTGAGCTTTTCCCTCCTTGTTGGCGGTTTTTGGAGGTTACCCGAGCACAGCACATATTTTTCTTCCATAATGGGTGGTTACTAGAGGTTAAGAAAGATAGTGGGGCTCCTGCCATTTACTTCCCACGTGGATATCAAATATACTGTGCCATTTGACTAAGTCAAATGGCTTTCCCCAGAAAACCACTTCCTCCATTTCCTCATTTCGTGGAAACCAACAGATCATGGCCCATTATCACATGGCCATTAATCTATAACCACCAATTAATTAATCTCCCCAATTAAAGGAACCTTCTGGATTATCAACATATCCCCATGGGTTACGGGTCTTCTCGAACTTAAGGCTTAAACAATAAGGCCCAATTTGGACTTTAGACCCATAGCCAATAAAAATTAACCGGGCTCAATTAATATTATCTTGGCCCATTAATTTTAGTCTAATACATCTCTACTTTTTGGCCCAATTTAATTAAATAATAATTAAATGGCCCTCCAACGCTAGCCCAAGATTTGGTGCCAAAAACGGGTGTAAACAGTTGCGTAATGACTTTTATACCCCAATGGACCAAACCGACCGAATGCCCCTATAGCTCTCTCGCATCTGGAATCCTCCTCCTTCATCACCAATTTCTCATTTTTTAATACAACTGTATCTTCAACCAGCTCCGACGAGAACTCCACCATTATCCGCGAGGTCGCGGCGATGACCACATCAACCTCGGCGAGTTCAGCTAGCTCAACACGTCGGCTCTGACGAGTTCATCGATCTCATTCTCGTACGATCTCTCTCAATCTGATGCCGTGTCAATCAAACACCACATCTTCCGGTCAAATTTTTCAACGATGGATGCCCTGAGATGATGTGGGGGCTTCAATGGCAGTAAATGGAGAGATGGTGGGTTCTTGGATATCAGATATGGTGGGGTTGAATCGAGTTGAGTTAAAGAACACGATTGTATTTGTAAGAAATTCACTACAAATTTATTTGGGCCCATTTGCCTTCCGATTTTCCAGAGAGATCATCAGCTTAGGTGCTTGACAGATTTTTAGTCCTAAATTAATGGGTTACCTCAAGTGTAGGGCGGAGACCGACGTAGCACAATATCCGGTAAGATCGGAGTCGAATCCACAAAGACGGTGATGTGTGCTGATTAAAAATTCAGATTTTACTAATTTAACGGGCTCTTAGGTAGCCACTACTTGTCTTTTAGTTGATTAATTATCTAATACTAATAGATAACTTACTCAAATGATTAAAAAGATAGGCACGGTCGTAGGGAATTCGGCGCTCGCTACCCAATCAGAATCCGCTCGCTCTTCAAAGTTCTAAAAATGGTTAAATTTAGGTACAATTGGAAATTCCGAAAGATGCGAATCCTAAGGTTCTCGGTCCCATACACAGCGGCGAACAGGTTTTGGTCCCCCGTTCCCGCTCACATGAGTCCCGGCAATGCCTCAGATTCGTCCAACGAACATAGGTTTCACCAACTAAAATTATTTAATTGAATTAATGTAAGAAAAAATTGTGAGACGAAATTGGGTCGCGGCGCGCCTTTACCTAGCGACCAACCCTCAGAAAAATTACTTACTCATTATTAAAAATAAAAGGATCGAATAAAACCCTAGAATTAATCATGCTTTTTAAAATTTATAAAATTAAATTAAAGGAACCAAAGTTTCAAAACAAATAAAGAAGAACAAAAGACTTTAATAAATAAGAAAACTTGAAACGAATCTCTGAAGGATCTATTCTGGATGGAAGAACAAGAAAGCTCAAGAACAAAATTTTGAATCCAAAATCTCCAAAAACTAAACTGTGCTAAGTAAATTTCGTAACTCCACTAAACTAAAACTTAAAAGTATTTATACTAATCTTTCCTAAAAACAAAAAGTAATTCCAAAATAAAAACGGATAAAGGAAATTCTCGAGTTAACGGATGCGTATCAATACTAACATTCCTTGTATTGATACGCAAATTCTAACAACAGTATCAATGCCAACAAGTACTGTATCGATATGAATTCCTCTGGACCAATTTTAGGTCATCCGTATGAGTACTAACATTCCTAGTATCAATATGCGTTCTTTTCATGGGAATTCAAGCCCTTTCATGTTCGCCTCGACTGAATCCTCTTGCCATACATGCACGTCCAATGATTCCCACACCTCGCCAACCAAACTTGGCGACAAAACTACTTGACGATTTTCTAGTCCTAAATTAATAGGTTACCCCAAGCGTAGGGCGGAGACCGACGTAGTATAATATCCGGTAAGTCCGGAATCGAATCCACAGAAACGGTAATGTATGCTAACTAAAAACTCAGGTTATTATTAATTAAACTGGCTTTTAGGTAGCCACCCATTGTCGTTTTATTGAGATTAACTAAAACTTAGAAATTGATTATACTTTTCAGATAATTAAAAGAAAGGTACGGTCGTAGAGTTCATAGCACTCGTAACCAGTCCGAATTAACCTGCTCTGTTTGGAGTTCTTAAAAACGTTTAATTATAGATTGAGAAAGATACCCCGCAAGATGCGAGACCCTATGGTCGCCGTATACCCATGCGCAACGAAGAATGAGTTTTGGACCCCCATTCCCCATTCACATGGGCTCCAACGATGCCCGGGTTCATCCGCCGGAAGTATTTTTTAATCTAAAATCATTTTTCCGTTGTTTGAAAATAAGAGCAGTGCCCGAACTAGACACGGTGTGCTAATCATCCCGCAACCTTATCTATATGACTACTCACTAATCATTGCATATGAAACAGAAGAGACCCTAGTTGAAACATGCTTCTATTACTCGATACGAAAAATAAATAAGAGATCCAAAGTCCAAACCAAACAAAAACAATCGAATAACTTTAATGAAGAACGAAAATTAAAAGGGATTACCGGAGTGCGAGTAATTGAATAAAACTTCAAAACTTTGAAAGAAAAATTTGGAAGAAAAGTAAACAATACATTCGGAACAGAAGCCTCGCAGTCGCAGCCCCGTCCTTCGTTTTTTTCCACGGCCAGAACTCCCGTGCCCAAAGGCTGCTGAAATCAATCCATAATAGGCCTAATATAGTAAGGGTTTTTAATGCCTTAATTACGTGAAAGGTTCCGTAGGCTTCATGAAATGACAAACCAATAATCCTTTTTTAAACACTTTGCATTTAGACCCCAAGTTTCTTGTATCTTCTGCTTTAATCCAAAATCTTAAAAAACGAGCTCGAACAACCTATAACAACAAAAGAACAAAATAAATATCAATTAACAAAAATAAATGACTAACAAATGTAGTTTGGAGGGCCAAAATATGTATATTTTGAGTGTAATTTTGTTCACCCTCCTTAAAAGAGGGTGAACATTACCTTCTCCCTCATTGGTTAATATGACGTGTACCTCACCACAAGTGATGTCATGTTGACCATGCAATACACTCTTTGGTAAGCATGACATCATTTTATAGTGGGGTCCACATCATTTTAACCAATAAGAAGGAGGATAATGTTTATCCTCTTAAGTGGAGGGTGAACAAAACTCAATTCGTATATTTTGGCACTTATCACACCCCCTAACTTACACTTTGCTAGTCCCAAGCAAAGAAAATAAAATGCAACCAAAGAAAACAAACAAAAACCGATAGTTCTTTTAAACCCCCAGGCAGCTCCGGTAGGACGAGTGAAGTCTCGTGAGAGTTTTCAGCAGTGATCACCCACAAAACACCGTGGATCCTTTTATTTGAAACCCAAACACCTGCAATGCGACTCATTGACACGCCAATGCCAAGAATATAGCATATGCGAAAATAGTTCTAAAAGCTATCAAAATTTAGAAATAAATCATGGCATCCAAGCTTAGCGTGTGTGAGTAAGGACCTTAACCACAAGTGGACCACAACCAAGCACTCACTCCGGACTGAGTCTCAACTTCAATTCTCACCGTGTCATGCACTCAACAAAAGAAAACGTTCGAAACACGGTGCATTTAATAAACTCTCAATGTGTACGAGCGGAAGTTATTCAATGAGGAATCAAAGTAACTCGCACACTTTAGACACGAATAGAAAGCTTTTTAAAGTAGACACATGATCTCATGAAAGGAATGTCAAGCATTAAAGACTATCTATCTTTCGATCCACAATCCATTGCCCCTAAGATCAAATAGGACTTTTAATCGGTTATATCGTCAGGTAAAGAAAGGTGTTTCAAGGTTAGGGTAAGACATAATCAAGTGTCCGAGAATAGGCCAAAACACACAAGGCAAATAATAATGTACGCCCTTTCCAACTCTTGTCAACTTCGCCATATCCCTCATATTCTTCACCCTTCACACAATTTCATAATGAAACAACTTGTTTCTTTCTTGCAAAAGTATATTGGTGTCTTCCCTTATCTTTTTCTTTTTCTTTTTTTTCATTCAAGTTTCAACCTCTTTTTTTTAACATGGAAGAACACCGCAACTCGAGTACCACGTTCTCAAAACACTTATCCTATCCTCTTCAAAAATTAACCTTCACATGATTAGCTCGCCATTCTCAAAACACAATTTGGTTGGTGAAGTTTAACAAGAAAAAGGCTCATGCAAGAGGCTCAATGTGGCTCGCAAGGATAAATATTTGAGAAAAAGAAACGAATCGCTCAATTAGCAAAGATGACCTATTATCCTCTCCTAGGGGCAATACGTACAACCAAGTAACGATCCAATCCTAAAGAATAAAATAGCAGGCATGTATTAAGTCTCAACGCTTGACGACAAAAGATAATGAGATCAACAACGATTAAGCCCTTTTTTTTTACGACAAACGAAGAATTTATGTGACACCACTCCAAAGAAAGGTAAGGCACTAAAGCTCAAATGGGCATAAGTCTCCACTAATCTAGCCATTAAAAGCACTCAAGTCACAACTCATAAGCAGTCAAGGTCCAAGAAACGTGCAGTGCAAAGATGCTAAGAGTGTATGCCAGGATAAATTCCTATCGTCAAACTAGCAAAAAGAACTTTCATGCAACATAAATATTCAAGAAATGCCCACAGATTCTCAGCAAAAGCAACTAACAAATAAAGGAAAGGAAACAAAGAACACAAAAACAAAGGAAAGCACGGCATCAAGTGAAAAATGGAATAAAACGCGCCTCTAATGCGGTAATTCGCCCAACCTAGGCGCTTATATCTATGATATCATGTGTCTATCATAAGGCATCCAACAATCCAATTCAGCCAAACCATTTTAGTCGGTTTAGTAATAATGTTGTGCTTGCTTAGCAAAAAAAATAATTGTGTGCTCTTGAAAAGTATATTTTGTTCGTATGTGTATTTTCTATAAAAACTGTGTATTGTTATAAGAACTGTCTCTGAGAATTGTGTATTTTTATATGAGAACTGTGTATTGTTCATGAGAACTGTCTATGAAAAATGTGTATTTTCTATGAGAACTGTGTATTTTTTATGAAAACTGTTTATTTTAGTATGTGGTGAAACTATGTGAACTGTGTATTTTCTATGAGAACTGTGTCCAGATCTCATAGAGAGAGTTCTCATAGCCAATCTCATAAGTTCTCATAAAGACAATTCTCATAGACAGTCTCATAGAAACAGTTCTCATAGGGATAGTTCTTATAGACAGTTCTCATAGAGACAATTCTCATAAAAACAGTTCTCATAGGGACAATTTTCATAGAAACAGTTCTCATAGAGAGTTCTCAAAGCAAAGGGTATTTTTTTAATCTTACATAATTTCATATTCAATATGGATCTTGTTCAATAGATATCGTTGAGTAGGTTTCAAAAATGTAATTTTTTTAAAAAATGAATATCTACAATAAAAGATACTCCCTCCGTCCCTTTTTAAATGTCCTGCTTTGTAACTCCAACTTATTAAAAAAAATATCATCATTATACCTTTTACATCAACTTTTTCCTCCACTTTTCCTACTTACCGATCATCATTACACTTTTACTCACTAACTTTTCAAAATAGAATCTACTTTTAGGGACAAAATAGACAATTCACCAACTTTTACCAACTAACTTTACAAAATGGACACTTATTAAGGGACAGCCCAAAATGGAATACTGAACTCTAAATAAGGGACGGAGGGAGTATGACTTTTTGAAATTTAAACAATGTTTTAATGATGCAAGAATGCTCATGGAGCATTGGATAATTTTTCTATACTAGATACTCTATAACTCCGTGCATTGATGCGCGTGAGGAAGGTAGGGGCATGGTTGGAATAAAAAATGCAAATAATTGTGTAGGACTATTTGAAGATATAACCTAAAAAATAAGGCCTATCTCCAAAAACACCTTAATTAATTTCCATTCGGCACATGGGAAAATGACGGCCCACGACGTGTTTTGATAATTAATACCTGTCAAGGACATGCTGAGAACATCTATTAATGAACAAAATGTCCTTGGCAGATATTAATTATCAAAATACGTCCTTGGCCGTCATTTTCCCTTGGCACATCTGGACAAAATGGGTTTTCCACCAGCACCCTCCGTGGGTCCTCTTCGCGCATTTTTTTAAGTAATTCAAACCGTGCATTTTGCAAGGTTCGTAAAATAATGTATCTACACAAAAAAATTTGTTTGTCCAAACATTAATAGGTATGTCAAAAGTTGAGTTCTAGATGAAAAAATGGATGGCCTGGATCTGTGAACTATTTTCTAAGTTAAACTGTCCACAACCGTTCATTTTTTCGTTTAAAAACTCAATTTTTGATATACCTATCGATGTCTAGACAAACTGATTTTTTGCATGGATACATTATTTTACAGGCCCTACAAGTTGCACGGTTTGAATTACTCAAAAAAAATGCACGAAGAGAGCCCAAGGGATGGCGGAAAACCCCCCCTTTTCCTACTCATCCAGACAGAATTTACACTCTTTGAAGAAATAATGTTGGCTTTGGTTTCCTTGGAAGTGGGGGCTCTGCTGTCCATGGGAGGTAGCAGCCACTACCCAGCCCTTGAATGGCAGCGTTTTGGGAGAAAAAAAAATCCTTATCATCCTTATTTGCAATTCTACGGAGCAAAAACTTAATTACGAGAGCCCTAGAAATAAAATTTAATTATGTTTCTTTAGAATAATATGATCAAAATAATAAAATTTTCTCATCGGTTCAAACGAATTCAAAATTGCAGCACTTAATTTTTTAATCATATTTTTTAATATATAAACAATCTAAAAATAAGTGCTCAAAATTTCAATCCGTTTTAACCGATGCAAAGATCTTATTATTCTGGTCATATTATTCTAATGAGTCATAATTAATTTTTGTTTCTACGTCTCTCATAATTAAGTATCTGCTCTTTATTTAGAAGTCTGTGGAGCAGATACATGATTATAAGAGCCCTAGAGATAAAAGTTAATTATAACCCTTTAAAATAATATGATCAAAATAATTACACTCGTTCAAACGGATTGAAAATTGGAGCACTTAATTTTTTTAGACTTTTTATATATTAAAAAATATTGTTAAAAAATTAAGTACTCCAATTTTGAATCCATTTGAACTGGTGTGAATATTTTATTATTATGATCATGTTATTCTACAGAGACATAATTAAATTTTGTCTCTAAAACCCTCATAATCACATTTCTACGCCATAGAATTGCAAAATAAAGAGAGCATGCAAGTGCTTTTCTCCCAAAACGCTGCCGTTTTGAGGGGTGGGTAAAAGGGCTGCTTCCTCCCATGGCCGGACAGTAGAGCCCCCGCGTCCGGTTTTCTTACAGCAAGATGAGACTCATCTAGGGGAAAATACACAAATGATCGGAACCGGTTAATTTATAAAAACATTTTTCTAAGCATCTCTACAAAAAAACTAGCTCATCTAGATATTGGTAAAGGGTTGATCAATTTTCGTCTTTGAATTTTGCCGGGAGAAAAATTAAATGAATTGATCAAAATCTTTACCGATATTCTAATGAGCTGGATGTGTTTTTTTTTTGGTTAATAATGAAAAAAAATGCACGGACACTTAAAATAATATGGTCAACAAATTAAACGGCTCAGCTTATTAGTGTGAGAACCCCGTTCCAAATTAATCTCGCGATACATGTCGTATATTTGGTGTGCTTGGCTCATCGGATATTATACACCCACATTGGAAGGTCTTGGTGGGGCATTGCCAAGGTGATTCGATTCTTGCTTTGGAAGAATCGAATGGAAGGTACGTTTGGTCTCTTGGATTAATTAAGGTGCGCGTATGCTGGCTCTGACACCCCACTTATCAACAATGCCTAGCTATCCATGTTGCCCTAGCAAAATAAAACCACGGAGGATTAAAGCCAATATTAGAGAAAAGGAGAAGGTTGAATTTGCAAATATTTGAGTAAGATGTTCAACTACTTACCTTCAAAATACTGTTCTTGACTAGTTGAAGCTCATGGAGTGCAGTATTTATGTTCATTCAGTCTTTTGGGGACTCTGTAGAGCATGCTAGACCTATCTTGATGAGAGATATCAGATTTTTCATCATTTTGCTGCCATCTGTCTTCTCGGTTAAGAGCATAGGGTCTACAATCTCCATAACAAGTTGAGGCAAGGCAATCTTTACAAAGTTATGAAGATTAAGGCCTGCCTCAAACATTTTGTCAGTAGGTCTCTTCCCTGTTACCATCTCCAACAACAAGATCCCATAACTATAAACATCTCCACTAGTTGACACCTTGCTTCCCAAACTGTACTTTGCAATTCGTAACATTCAAACTTTAACACCAGAGGATCCACTTCTGGATAACAAAAGCGATATGATTTGAAATTTGGTGAGTTGATATTATAAGAGGCAGAATTAAAGAAGAAAATGGCTAAAAAACTTTGTTGTTACCCTGGAGCTGCATATCCAATGGTACCCCTTCTTGTAGTTGAACTACTTGTACTTGGAGTGGTGAACTCTACACGAAATCTAGCTAGACCGAAATCTCCAACATGAGCAACCATGTCACCGTCAAGAAGGATATTACTCGGCTTTAGATCGCAGTGAATAATTGGCCTTTCACATTGATGGTGAAGATAATCGAGAGCACAAGCTACATCAATGGCAATGTCTATTCTTTGTAGAAGATCAAGTCCCACGAACTCACGTTCCCCATTACTTGCTTCTAGAATAGGATGCAACGTAACCAATTATCTAGACTTCCATTCGGCATGAATTCATAAACTAGAGCTTTAAACTCGTTCCCTTGAAATCCGTGCAAGAACAAGAAGTTATGATCGAAAATGAGGTTTCGGTATCGAATATTCCTCAAGGCTTCGCACTCTGCCATGAAACTCTCGGTAGCGCCACAAGTTTGAAGGTCAAGTACTTTGACCGCAACGACTAACTCCCCGTTTTGTTCAATAACTCCTTTATACACACGACCGAAACTACCAAAACCGAGTAGATTCGTCAAAGAGAAACCTTCAGTTGCTTTGAGAAGTTCTCCATAAGAGACTTTCAAGAATGGATCTTTCAACAATGAAACTGTAGGTTTGGTCTTTCTTTTTTTTTTTGAACAAACATATGATGAAAGACGACACTACGGTTACACAAATGAGTACCGAAGCTACCGTGATTGCTAACGTCTTCGAAAGAGACATCTTATTTCTTGTTTTTTTCATGGTGCACTGAGGTAGTCGTAGTTCAGAAATGCCACCACCAAGCCTATAGTTCCCAGCAACTAATATTGCACTAGCATTTGTAAAAATGCCCTTCCTTGGTAACTCTCCTTCGAAGTTATTGAAAGACAAATTGAGATTCTTCACGGCAAATGTTCCTAAAAATCTCGGAATTTGACCGGAGAAGTTGCTGTTGGAAAGGTCCAAATTCTGAATACCTCTCAGGGATTCCATATATTGAGGAAGGAATAGATCCTAGATTGAAAGAACTTTTTATGCAAATATAGGTTTTCAAGGCTGCCACAACTACCAAGAGTGCTAGGAATTTCACCAAACAAACCATTCTTGGAGATATCGATTTCTATTAAATTTTTGAGGCTTCCAACCTCAAGTGGCAAGGATCCACACAAACGGTTATGAGATAGATCCAATCCAATTTGATAGAGAAGAGACCGTCAAAAGTTGTGTTGGTATGCTACCGTTGAGTTTATTTTCAGAAAGCTCGAGCACTAACAAATGTGGACAGTTACCAAGATTCATGGGTACGACCCCCTCTTGTCCATTTTTTTCCGAAAGAAAGTAATATCAGCAATGTCAAATTTCCAATAGAGTCTGGAATTTTACCTGACATATTGTTGTTGTATAAGTCCAACTTTTGCAACTTATGAAGATAACCTATGCTACCGGGAATCAGGCCTGTGAATAGGTTATCAAACAGAGCTAAGACTTCCAGATTCACAAGGTTTCCTATTGTTGGAGGAATAGATCCAAACAATTGATTTCCACCTAGTGTCAAGTAAGAGACAGATAGATTGCCCACAGAATCCGGTAATACCCCTCCGAATTGGCCATTCTCCAACATTACCACCCTCAAGTGGCTACAATTGGTCAAAGAACTAAGAAAGGCAAGTCCATCTGATCCGTTAGTTTCAAAATTGTTATGACCATTACTTATCCAGTCGAGATTTTGTAAGTCTCCGAAATCGTTTCTTACTTTTCCACTGAAATTGTTGTCATCAAAGTCTAGTTGTTCCAAATGCGAAGAGTTGGATATTGAAAGCGGAATGGGACCATTAAATTTGTTGCCGTATAGCTGTAGGACCTCTAGGTGGGGAACATGAAACCGAATGTCGGCGGAAGACTACCCCAAAGTCGATTTGTAGGCACTGATAATGTAATTAGCAATGATAGGTTGTATAAGCAAGGAGAGATGGTACCTGAAATTTGAGTGCCACCCAACCAAAGTTGTCTTAAAATTTTCAATTGGCCCAATGCATTTGGGATACTTCCTCCAATGGGATTGTTCTCTGCACCAAGCTTTACCAAAGAAGTAAGATTCCCAATCGACAGAAGGATTCCTCCGGTCAAATTGTTCGCACCAACGAAGAGTGTAACGAGTCTCAGTATTAAATAAGCAAGTTCTTTCGAAAACTCTCCGACTAGCTTATTGTCGCGTACACTAAGGAACCTGAGATTTGAGCAATGAGAAAGGCTTGTTGGAATTTTTCCTTCAAAACCATCATACCCAAGATTCAGTTTCTGCAACCTGAGAAGATTACCAAATTCAGTTGGAATTTGACCTGTAAAAGTGTTGTTTCTAAGGCTAAGCTCCCGGAGGAAGTTGAGGTTTCCGATGAAAGGAGACAAAGAACCCGGTAAACCTCTGGATGTGAGGTCTATAACAGTGACTCGTTCGTGTCGACAGTCGCATTTGACGCCTTCCCAATGACATAAATGGAGAGATTTATTCCATGAGCTCTAGGCCTGTTGATATTCTGGGAGAATATTTGACTTGAAGGCCAATAATGCATGGAAATTAGTCTCGTTGCTAGCAACATTAATGGTGTTGACAAGACTAAGGGATGAAGTTGTGTCACGGGCAAGGGCTTTGATTTGAAGCAATGGGATGAGAAGGAGAAATAAGGCATAAGGCTAGAAGATCAATTGAGATCGAGAGATTTGGTAAATATTAGACTCATCTTCGTGTTGTGTGGTTTGAGTTCTCAATTATGTATCTAATTGACTCTAGTCTAGTCTTCTCATTGGTCAAGTCTTTGTTTGCAAGTCTTTGTTTGGTCGTCTTCATATTGGTACATGGGTCCTGGAAATGTGGGGTTGAAGAAGAGGACACTGATTGGTATTATTTAGAATGGAGCAGCTCACCTCTGTATCCCATCTCTCAACACCCATCTAAACTTAATTTTGGAGGTCCCGAAAGAGTTTTTAACTTCACTAATTCGAAACATTCATTTTATAGAAGATGCGAAAATAATGTCATTGCAAAAGATAAGCTTCATTAATCGGAGTTTGATAGAAATGCGAACGGATCGTGTTGTTTTTAATCAAATATACAGGTTATGGCTAAACTCACATTTGCCATCTAAAAAAATATCGGAACTTCGGTTTCCAATCGATGTCCTATAAAACTTCTTTTCTGTTGAGATGTTTTTTTCCCGTGGCGTCAATATTTTGGGAGTCCTACAAGACTCACAAAACCGAGTTTTGAAAGGGCAGGCTGGAGATGATGTTGTTGTAACTTCGAAAGATAAGAATTTCCACAAGTCCGTCAAAAACACTTTGGAGTTTCTCAAAATACGTTCTCCGAAACCGTGTCAAACACTTTATTTTTTTTCAGTCAAGCGGAAATTAAACACTTTCATAAGCGGTAAGTGTAGTAATTCAAATTCAGAAAGAGAATCCAGAACCCGGGTCTAGAATCATGCCTGATTGGAGCAGGGTATTTCTTTACCCTTCCCAGCTAGCTTTCCCTGTGGAAAATAATCATAGACTTCCAATAATTTCCCACTTTACGACACATCCGAGACATTTATTAATAAATTAAGCTTTGCTTTGTTACCCGAAAAAAAGAGAGTTGGCTTTGCTTTTCCTTTCCTTTCCTTTTACACTAGAGCGTGAACGCATTTTATGTGGAGGGAGAATCCTGGACTCTGTTCCATGATAGCCAACATCTCTGTTGGCGGTTCAAACCTACAGTCTCAACCGGAGACTTGCCCTTTCTTTGGAAGCCGTTGTTTGTTAGATTTTGATTCTTTGAATTACAAATTTTGGATTATGATCTGAAAATTTTGAAGTGTTTGAATCATATGCGCATAAATATTGATATTCCAACAGAACAATTTTTGGACGTATAACCTCAAGTATAGATTATGGTGTGCATTTTTACCATGTAGTCATGGCTTACAAATTGTCACTAATTACCAAGGGCAGTAATTATCAAATGCAGTAATTGTTTGAACTTGCTCCGGTTAAAGTAGTCTTTCCCATTAAAGGTTAGAAGAGAATTCGAAATGGGAATAGAAAACTGTATCCAGATTTATTAATTCTGACATCGTGCCTCCATCGCTGGATGTTAAAAATGCATTCTAGCATAATGTATTGATATTGTGTATCAGCCACTGAGACACATTAAGCACGAAATGGAGAAGATAAAGATATAAGTAAAGTTTATTCAAGATGGGTTCTTATTAACATATGAGTACGAAGACCAAGGAGAATACACCCACAGTACGGGATCATGGTAGCCATTGCAAGGAGATTGGATTTATGCTTGCTCCAACAGTTTTCTGGCTATCTCTATGCTTCCCTATCAAGGTAAAACCAAGGAGAAATTAAACCGAACGTCAAAATGACACCTTTTGAATTCCATTCATAGAAGATATGCTAAACATTTGAAAAAAGACATTCAATTATATCCCTCTAACAATCTTGTCCATTCGGCTCATGGAGCACTAGTTTGTTCCAGATTTGCAGGAACATATCCAGTTTAGACTTGGCTTCGTCCGTGTTAAACGTTATCAGGGGTTGAGTACCATTGGAGGGGTTTTGTCACGGAAATGCAAAAGGGGGACATTGTTAGAGTAGACGGCAATTTTCATCCGGAAGAAAACACCGGTTATATGTGCACTTCTTTCATTTGATTAAGTTACAACATTTTCAGAGGCACGAGCCTCTACAATAGACGAACTTAGTAAAGGAAAATTATTCTACTGGTTGGGTGTGCAGTATCTTATCTATTTCATCAAAACTTCTTATCCAAAAAGTGATTTTGGTTTGAACTATGGTTTAAGAGCTCTCAATGGTAGAAGTTAAATTGAATCGTACTTTGAATAGTTCTAATTTGCCACTACCGGCCATATGCAAAGTAACTGAACAAGCTCGAATAAGCAGTATACTAGGCTTTTTGGCCCAAATTGAAAAGCTGGTACAGTAAATGCACAGATAGGATTCAAAAATGTGAGCAAATACAAACAAGGGGAACCCAATAGGTTTAGAGAAGCCGAAGACATATACTTGGAAACTTTAAGAAATATTGGCTATGTGGTCCAAAAATATAATTCGTCAAGTTTAAGATGAAAGCATTATTGGTCACACCAGAAATCAAATTGATTCTTGTTTAAAAAATTGTTCTCCATTTGCTTCGAGGTACTTGGGCGAGTAACAAATCTCTGGGTTTTCCAATTTTACAGAAAGAGGAGAGGTTTGGTTTACATGGGGTTTCCGATTTCAATTGTTTGTTCGTGATGGCGTGAATCGATTTTGTATCCGAGTTGTAGAATGAGTTTTGGGAATTTTTTTTTTTTTAATTTGAAGGAAGTGTTTCTGGGCTTCCCCCGGTTGGCCGAGAATGGTTTTGTAGCGGTTTCCGGCCAGTCGGCCAAGAATGGGTTTTGGAGCTGTGTTACTGTTTAATATGTGGATATATACGTGTATAGTTTTTATGATTTTGTTGAGTGAGATGCTTAGACTGTTGGGTGCTAAAATTACACTTTTTCTAGCCAAACTGGCTAAAAATTTACTTAGACCGGTGGAGATGCTCTAAGGAGCACTAACTTATTACCATTTCCAAGGAATCCTCCGTCGCCAACTAACACAACTTTTATTAAATAAAATGACAAAAGGTCGATGCTTGAAAGGAAAGATTCTCGCTGACATTTTTTGGTAAAAAGAGATAGCCTTGAATTGCTATTTACGCCCCAAGAATTTGAAAAATACAAAATGGTATCTTTGTCAACTGCAATGTACTGAATGAATAACCACTTAGTAGCTGAAGCACTTGCTGCTAGAGAAGGACTTGTTCTGGCATCTACACTGGGAGTTTCGAGAGTTCGGTTCGAGGGTGATTCTTTGAACCTTATTCGAATGATCAGAGGAGAATTGGCCGTCCATAGAGACAATGGAAGTTATCGTGGGACCTTGTTCTGGTATCTACACTGGAAGTTATCGGGGAGGACATTAGGAGATTGGCATGTGACTTACGGGTGTGTGAGTTTAGTTTTGTTAAGCGTAGTGGTAATGGGGTGGCTCATTGTCTTGCTAGTAGGGGTTATGGTTGTGTAGGCCGTCTTCACTAGGGAGGCCAATCCATCGGATTGGCCATCTACTCCTTTGTCTAAGGATGGATATGCCCTTTGAATTGTTCTTGTTCTTTCAGTTTTATCAATGAATCGGTTATCCTTTTGGCAAAAAAAAAAAGAACAACCACCTTTATATGCCATTACTTTAAGCTCAATTAATATAGAGTAGTGATAATGCCAAAACTGTTTTTGTTGGTGCCAAAATTTTTGTGCATAAAAATCTTGTACATTGCACATGGTATAAGCCTTTTGTGCACTAGAGTTTTGACATCAACAAAAATAATTTTGACATTATCAGTTCCCTTAATATAACCATAATGGTGGCCCTTCACATGTCATCACGTCAATTCTCGCAATATACTCTAGTTCCATTTTTATCTCAATTGATTGTGTTGTTGTATTCCCAGATTAGATAGTGGTCACAATTGTATAAATTCTTTTTTTTTTTTGTCAAAACGATAACCGGTGATATTATTACTTCAAAATCAATACATCAAGAGGAAATTTCATCCCTAGACAAGGGATCAAGAAGCCAAACGGGAAGAGACTCAGTCCAACGACTATACCCCGACCCAATTAAACCCTTACTAGCCAACAAATGCGCAACTAAATTAGAGGATCTATGGCTATAAGAGAAAATACAAGAAGCAAAACTTCTACTCAAAACCTTTATATCGTCAATAATAATCTTCACTTCTTGGTTCACCACTATCAAACCGTTAATCATATTGATAACCGCTTGTGAGTCACCTTCAATAAGCACATTCCTCACTCCCAGATTTTGGCCCAGTTGGACCGCCATTCGAATAGCTAATGCCTCTGCAACCATGGGGCTTGAACACCAATCTAGTCCTCCATTTGCAGCAGCTCTAAAAACACTCATCTCATTCCTTTATATTACCCCAAAAGCAACTAGCCTAGAACCCTTTTCCCATGCTCCATTCACATTAATTTTGAGATATCCTCCACACGGCTTCTGCCATCCACCCCTAGCTTCTCCAACTCGCACACCCGTAGCAGCAGCAGAGGAGCTAGTTTCACATTGAAATTCACGCAGGCAACTCACAGCTCTAATAACCACCACTCTAGGAAGGACAACTTTACCATTGAATAGCGCTCCATTCCGACCTTTCCAAATAAGCCACATAATCACAGTAGCCAATGCAAAGCATTCATCTCTATTAACTTCCATCCGCCACCGAGTTCCCAAATCATCCCAAAACGCAATAAAAGAGCTGGTTATTCCCATAATCCTAGAGTAGAGGAGACCGAGACCAAACCTGTTGTGCAAACGGACATGAAACAAATAAATGGATAATCGTCTCTCCCTCCATCCCACACACAGGGCAACTCGCCTCCATCGTTACCTTCTTCCTCATTAGTTCCCACCTAGTGGGTAAAATCTCATGAAAACACTTCCACAAGAAAAATAGAATTTTTCTAGGGATTTTTAGCTTCTACATATGACGCCAACGCCTCTCATCGTCATCCTCATAACTGGTGCTACCACCCCCATTGTGCCTCAACTTAACCCTTGAGTGCGAAGATCCTTAGCCACTATATATCCAGATGTAGCAAGGTCATTTTTCCTATGGACCTGAGTTCCAATTTCATTTTATGTTCAAGGGGATTTTACTCCGATTTGTTTGAATTGGTTCATCCAAAAGGAGCTTTGAGGCACTCGTGAATTCTTCTTTCTTTGAATTTTGAATAATTGTAAATATTTAGGGAGGCTACAAATGAATTAAGCAGCTTAAGGTTTGACTCATTAGGGTTTGGCTTGATTTGACTATTTTAGTAATCACGTAGAGGTTGAGTTCGAATTTTGGGCTCGTTTAGGGAATAAGTCTAGCTTAACACTCCAAAGTTTTGCTCAAAAAGATAGGCTTGACTAATCTATTGAGGCACAAAACTAACTTAGAGTGCATTTGGACTAAAT
This sequence comes from Rhododendron mucronatum var. ripense, assembly GCA_019656295.1. Lineage (NCBI taxonomy): Eukaryota > Viridiplantae > Streptophyta > Magnoliopsida > Ericales > Ericaceae > Rhododendron > Rhododendron mucronatum. The sequence goes on along the minus strand of BPLT01000044.1, from coordinate 779,471 downwards.
TAATTTTTATAAAGACAATCGATATTATTTAACTTTTAATAACCTTTTCTTTAACTTTTTGTCATAATTTTTACATTACTATCATTTATTCCTATGACGGGAAGCAGAAAAATATAAAAGCATAACACCAACATTGAAAAACTTCATATAAGACAGTCCTAAAAGATTGTCTTATTCCATATTTAATAAAAAAATAAAATTTGATCTATCTTTTCATAATATTTTGATTCTTCTCGTTGAGATGAACAATTATTTCAAAAAAATTATCCAAAGCTAATAAAAATTATGACAACGACGACGACGACGACAACAACAACAACAACAACATAATAATAATAATAATAATAATAATAATAATCAATTAAAAAGACCAAATGGGGCCTTATAGTGGGAACTGAAGTGGAAGAAATAATTTGATACAAAAAAGCGTGCGAGAATGGTACATTTGGACACATATCGACGGGTGACCAATCTTTCTGTCTCCAGTCTCCTGTAGTTTTACTTTAAAATCATCCGCATTCCCTATTGAAGAAGTTAATTTTGACCAACCAAATATACATGAGGGGCAAAATACATTCCCACAATTATCGTGAACACCTCAACATGATATTTAGCGTTACTAGGGGCCAGGCACGTGCTTCGCATGAAAATATTGTGCCCGTAAGTTGAATTTTGGTATTGTTTTTTTGTATGAATTTAAATTTAAAGTTTAAGTTCTTTTTTTTTTTTGGGTTTGTGTGTTTAAATTTTGGAGGTTGTAAGTGAGTATGCTTTGTGGGGGTCATATGATCTTATTATCTGAGATTTTAACAATTTCAATTGTGGTGGAACGCATGGAGTATCAAAATTGGGGCCTCAACCGTGGTGGAGTTTGTGATCCAGAGCTGATTGGGTGTTTGGGCTTAGGGTTGGGTTTGGCCAGTTTGGGCCTTGCCTTTGATTTGGGTTGAATTGTATTTGTGGGCTTTTTGGCCTATGTGTTGTTTTGAGCTTTACTGTTTAAATCTGGATATTTTGAGGTCCACATATGGTGTTTTGGGTTTTGTCCCAATAGGTGTTTCATCTAATTTTTTGTTGAACCCTTTCCCCTCCCTCGACTTGATGTACCTTTTATCAAGTTTCTTAATAAAACTTTATTGCCTATCAAAAAAAAATTGTGGAGGATTTTGTGAACGTATGCTAGTGGCATAGCATTGTGCTATGAACGATCAGTCATGCCCGTTGATTTGGAGATGAGAATTATATCGCGTATATTGTCTTGTGTAGTTGCCTAAACAATTTATGCAATCTAAGAAATATTGTGTGGGGGTTGAGACCTACAATTTACATTGACGAGAAGGTTTAGTGCGCATGAAACATGAAATATTATAGACTTAAACATTGAAGGAGTTTGGTGTTAGTTTTGTGCAAATGGAGCACGACATATTACAAACATAAACATTCAAGGAGTTTGATGCTATAACACTTGGAACATCCAGGATAAGGAATTAGGAAGTTATATTCGGGTTAGGGTTCCCTCTCCTGCAAAAAGTTGTTGCCACCAGTCTTAACCACATGGTTCCGTTCAAAAAAACAAAAAGTCTTAACCACAATGGTTGAACTTGTGATTTCGTCATAAAAATTGCGATTGCTTAAAAGTCTCCGCATTTCCAGAAGTTGTAGTTACCTAAACAGAGCCAAGAACTGACATGGCCAAATAGCATGGTGAGAGACATGGCCAAGATGGCCACCAATGAAGTTGTCCAAACCACACATAATTCCGTAGGAGAAACAGGAAAAACAAAAACAGTTTCAAACGAAGAAGAATTCAAACTAATAGAAGAAAGACCACTTCCTAGAAATCCCTTGGCAATAACAACTACATCCAATTTGGTGGAATGCAGCAATGTGAACTTCGGTTCAATTTGTAAGGCTGTTAGGGTCATATTGGATGGAAAATTCACTACAAGAAAAATCACAATAGTTGACGAGACAAAAAAAAAAATCGTCACCAAAAGTTACTATAGGTGACAAAAACATATTATAAGTGACGAAAAAGTGACTTTCGGAGACAACCTGTAGGTAACGAAAAGTCTTTCATCACCAATAAGTTATTGAGAAAAGTCCCTTTTGGTGAGTAAAAATTATAAATTTCTTCACCATTTTTTTCGTCAGCTATTGTGATTTTTCTTGTAGTGATTACAAGACTACAAATAGTCAATGATTCCATATATAATCAGTTGGTAATGACAAAGAACTCCACAATTTTATCTTCCAATAACAAAATCTCAAAAACCTAATGACGAATATGTTTTCAAAAAATTTCTGTCTGACCAAAAAAAGAATATGTTTTCAAACACATTAAAGCAAGAAGTAAAAGAACACAATTGCAAGCCTTCAAGTGAAATACAAGTACCAACCAACTCTAGTAATCCACCATTCAGTAAGCTAGTTAACGGTACAGCATAATCTTATACTCCTATTAGACATTCTAACAGTAATTAATAAACAAACAACTGGTTTGATTGGTTACTTATGGCCAATGTCGAGCAAGAGCTCGACGGAGTCATCCAGAGAATGCTCAAGCTTTTTCTCTTCTTCCTTCTCCAGCTTTTCTAGCACAAAATGGCATGCACCCTGTGTCTCATAATCTGGTAATCTGCCCAAATTTCTAACCATCAAATGTATACACTTCTGGACTTTCCTATGAAACGTATACATTTTTGCTTTGTCATAATCCTTAAGATAAGAGCCCCTGGCTCGAGGTTCTCTCACTTGCTTCAACAATACAGCCATTAATTTCTCATATCCTCTCACTTGCCATTGCAATAATCTGCATCCAGTTGTTCAAATGCTCGCTCTCTTCGAAAATTCTTATTTTACTAAAGCAACTAATTTATGTCACAAAGAATCAAATCCGTGTCAATCTATCAGGAAAAAAGTTTAACCACCAAAACTCAAAAGCCAAGACTCTCACTTTCAAAGAAAGTGACATTAATAATACATGTCAGGTATCGTGAGCCACACCCCTTTTCCTTTGAACTCGGTCTAAAAGGTGGGCTGTATAATGCTGTGTTTGGAATACTTTTTAAAAAATATTTTTCAAAAGATTTCTCCTATTTTTAATCATTTCTCTCTCTATCTCTCTCCATTTATTATCCCTACCGCTCTTTCAAATTTTTTTTCAGAAAGTGTTCCAAACACAACATAAATGATTACAACAGTCTCACTTAAGATGCACCAAATCCCAACGGCCCACAATCAATTCTAACGTTCAATTTTGAACGCAGCAACTCGACAATAAAATAGTGTGAATATTAAAAGGAACTCACTCAGGGGCCTCCACTCACAAGTTTCCATGGTCAATTGAACACCCAAAAAATTTCTGTTATCAAATGGATGGAAATTGGCATTGGGTGCCCAATTTTTCACCCTACAAGAATTACAATACTGAATCGGAACCCATATAACCCATTTATCTCAAGACAAATGCATTTCGAAATCATATCAAACAATATCCGATCAACCTAATTAATTTTTGGAGTGACAAATGTTATAATGAGCTCTAAGAGGTAATATTTTTTATTTTTGTTTGCAGGGCCCATTATGGGTCCCATAAAGATGATTCAAACTGTACTTATTCTTAATTTTTTTTTATGAGTTCGTAAAACAAATTAACTCAACACAAAATCGATAAGAGCTGTTGCAAAATTTATAGGGTCTCTATGAATGGTAGAAAAACCTGAAATACTCCTGGCCGCAAAGTTTTGAAAGCATTATTACTATGCACGATATATGGTCAGTTGTTTTTGTACATGGTTTCCGCTATTGGATTTTCAAGCGAGCCACTTGGGCTTATTGGATTGAATTGGGCTTGGTGTGCCTCTATTAACAATGATATAAAATCGGAAAAAAGCTATTAGAAATCTTTCAATTCGTCCAAAATATTTTTCTGCCACTCTTGGACATTTTAGGTGAGCCACTTAGTTTACGTTATATATTTTTTTCCTTACATTTAGGTTCTATGTTTTGGATAGAATATCCATCTCGATGAGACTAAAAGTAAAAAATTATAATGAAAAACAAGAAAAAATTACCTAACAATTGATTATTTATTTATTTTTATCTACACTACCGTCTTATATGTATTTTTTTAACATTGGAACATATTTTTTTATATTTTCTATTTCTCCTGTCGAACGAACAATTTATCCCAACAATTACAATTTCTCTTGACCGCAAAGAATTACTCCTTGCTGCAAAAAATTAATCTTGGCCGCGAAGAATTGCACCCGACCGCAAAGAATTACTCCTGGCCGAGAAAAATTACTTTTGGCCGCGAAGAATTACACATTAGGTATTCTAGAATTGAATTTAGCATTGCAGTCGTTCCAACTTAGGATTCTGAAGATATTTACCACAAAAAAAAAACTTGGGATTCTTCTGAAGATATGCAGCTGTGGGTTGCGTATGAGCTGGATGTCGATTCTATTTTGGGCTATACATCCCTTAACTCTCCCTTATTTATTTCATAGGCATGTGCTATAGTTGGAACGAGTTCATAGCTAATAATCGGATAAGAACTGACCGTAAATGGTTCATCTTCTTGAAGGGGTGCTATAATTTCCATTTTAGAGAAAGCCTATTCCAAACTAGGATGGTGATGGATTGTATATTGGACGACTGAGCTAAAAGAAAATGACCAGGCTTCTCGGTTGTTGAATTGCAAAGAAGCAAATAGAGTTATCAAGAAAAAAAAAATTTGTGCTAGAAATTAGATCATTGTAATTTTTTTTTTTCCTTTTAGTTGTCTCATATCCAATTGGCCAAACTCCTTGACTTTGTTGTTCTCTTCTTCCTCAAGGGGTTGATGGAAGAGGGTTTGCGGGCCGGGCCCATGCCCCTTTAGTACTTCTTATAACTTTCTCTTTCATTGAATTAATTTTCAAGTTGATTTGGAAAATTTCTACTATAAAATTGGCCCCTCAAAATTCCTTGCGTGAAAAAAATCCTCAAAATTTTCGCGGCATGGGCTGTGTATCCATTCTGTTTAACTTTCCCACCAAATCCTCTCTCCCCGCGCGCGAAACAATTACACATCATCTGACTCCTGCTCCTACCCTTGCAGACTTGCAATTGACTGCAGTTGACAACGATTCTCTCTCTCTCTCTACCAGAATGGACCTTCTCTCTCCTCTCGGGTCTCGTTACAGAGCACCTTTTTTAAAAATAAGTATTTATTTTATATTAAAAAAATATAAATGAAAAATAAATTTTCAATTTTTAATTATGCTTTTCATAAATTATGCTCCCAAAAGAATTTAAATAAAATATGCGACCAATTCTGCATAAAAATACTAAAATAAAACAATTAAACTGAAAAAATACAAAATATTACGGAAAATTGCAATTTTATAATACAATGAATATAAATATGTAAGAGTTGCATAACTATAGTTTGAGTACATTTTAACTAAGTTAGCTCCTACTTAACTATCAATCGACAATTAATTGCAAATTTAAAAATGAATGTAATACTTTTTTATTTATAATCATCAACATTGTGACACATCAATTATAGGACAAAAAGTGTACACATAGCTTCCATCTACTTTTGTGATTAATTATTTTATATGTTTAAATTTTTAATCATGTTGTGCCGTACCCGTGTTTTTTTCGTGCTCATGCTGTGCATGTGTCGTGACGTGGCACTCTTAAACGTGTCGTGCCTATCCGGGATGTCTGCTGCGGTGACGAGTCGCCAACATCACCAACGCAACCTACGATAGCTTCTTCGTCACCAAGCAGCCCAGCTGCCAAGCTAAATGCAGAAACCTAAGCATCCCTTACCCGTTCGGCATAGGGGCCGCCTACTCCTTCGATTCGTACTTCGAAATCAACTGCAACGCTTCAAAGCCCTTCTTGGCCGGCCTCAAGTTCCTCTCCATCTCACCAACCCAGGTCCGAATCTGAAACGTTGTCGTTTCTAGGTGCTATGACCAGGCCGGGGTCACAACCAATATTGTCTATGCGGCCTCGACCGCATTGCCGTCGGCCGGGCCATACACATTTTCAGACATGGTGAATAAGCTCATAGTCGTTAACTGCGATGACTCTGTTGAATTCTGGGGGTATAGCCAAGCTGGGACCCTCACTACTTCATGTGGGTCCATGTGCTCCAACAGTACTGCAAAAATGATTGATGAATTTGATGGAAATTGCACCGGCATTGGTTGCTGCCAAACCGATGTTCCAAAGGGGCTGTAGGTAAGGGTATCAAACGTGTCTGTCGTGCCATGCCCTGCCATTCAACTTCTGTGCCAACCGTGCTTCGTGTCGTGCCATGTCCGTTTACTTCATTGTGCCATGGCGTATCGTGCTTTAAGCGTGCCTTGCTGGGCCATTTTACTTTATCGTGCTCTGTCGGGCTGTGCCTTTTTTAAACCGATTGTTGCCGAATAAACAAAAAAACTTGGGATTCTTCGGAAGATATGCAGCTGTGGGTTGCGTACGAGCTGGATGTCGATTCTATTTTGGGCTATACATCCCTTAACTCTCCTTATTTATTTCATAGGCATGTGTTATAGTTGGAACGAGTTCATAGCTAATAATCGGATAAGAACTGACCCTAAATGGTTCATCTTCTTGAAGGGGGGCTATACCTGCATCTGCTGGTGTACTATTTTTTCATTTTAGAGAAAGTATATTCCAAACTAGGATGGTGATGGATTGTATATTGGACGACTGAGATAAAAGAAAATGACCCGGCTTCTCGGTTATTGAATTGCAAAGAAGCAAAGAGAGTTATCAGAAGAAAAAAAACTGTGCTAGAAATTAGATCACAGTAATTTTTTTTTCCCTTTTAGTTGCCTCATATCCAATTGACCAAACTCCTTGACTTTGTTGCTCTCTTATTCCTCAAGGGGCTGATGGAAGGGGGCGTGCGGTCTGCGCCCATGCCCCTTTAGTACTTCAAATAATTTTCTCCTTAATCAAATTAATTTTCAAGTTGATTTGGAAAACTTCTACTATAAAATTGGCCCCTAAAACTTCAAATAATTTTCTCCTTAATCAAATTAATTTTCAAGTTGATTTGGAAAACTTCTACAACAAAATTGGCCCCTAAAAATTCCTAAGGTGAAAAAAATTCTCAAATTTTCGCAGCTTGGGCTGTGTATCCATTCTGTTTAACTTCCCACAAAATCCTCTCTCCACGCGCGCGAAACAATTACACATCATCTGACTCCTGCTCCTACCCTTGCAGAGTTGCAGTTGACAACGATTTTCTCTCTCTCTCTCTCTCTCTCTCTCTCTCTCTCTCTCTCTCTCTCTCTCTCTCTCTCCTCTCGGGCCTCGTTACAGAGCACCTTTTTTAAAAATAAGTATTTATTTTATATTAAAAATAATTTAAATGAAAAATAATTTTTCTATTTTTAATTATGCTTAATTATGCTTTTCATAAAATATGCTCCCAAAAGAATTTAAATAAAATATGCAACCAATTCTACATAAAAATACTAAAATAAAACAATTAAACTGAAAAAATACAAAATATTATGGAAAATTGCAATTTAATAATACAATGAATGTAAATAGGTAAGAGTTGCATCACTATAGTTTGAGTACATTTTAACTAAGTTAGCTCCTACTTAACTATCAATCGACAGTAAATTGCAAACTTAAAAATGAATATAATACTTTTTTATTTATAATTATCAACATTGTGACACATCAATTATAGGACAAAAAATGTACACATAGCTTACATCTACTTTTGTGATTAATTATTTTATATGTTTAAATTTTTAATCATGTTGTGTCGTACCCGTGCTTTTTTCGTGCTCGTGCTGTGCATGTGTCGTGGCGTGGCACTCTTAAACGTGTCGTGCGTATCCGGGATGTCTGCTGCGGTGACGAGTTGCCAACATCGCCAACGCAACCTACAATAGCTTCTTCATCACCAAGCAGCCCAGCTGCCAAGATAAATGCGGAAACCTAAGCGTCCCTTACCCGTTCGGCATAGGGGCCGCCAACTCCTTCAATTCGTACTTCGAAATCAACTGCAACGCTTTGAAGCCCTTCTTGGCCGGTTTCGAGGTCCTCTCCATCTCACCAACCAAGGTCCGAATCTGAAATGTTGTCATTTCTAGGTGCTACGACCAGGCCGGGGTCACAACCAATATTGTCCATGCAGCCTCGACCACATTGCCCTCGGCTGGGCTATACACATTTTTAGACATGGTGAATAAGCTGACAGTCGTCAGCTGTGATGACTCTGCCGAATTCTATGGGTATAGCCAAGCTAGGACCCTTACTACTTCATGTGGGTTCATGTGCTCCAACAGTACTACGGAAATGATTGATGAATTTGATCGAAATTGTACCGGCATTGGCTGCTGCCAAACCAATGTTCCAAAGGGGCTGAAGGTAGGGGTGTCAAATGTGCCTGTCGTAATGTGCCTGTCGTGCCATGTCGTGCCATGTCGTGCCATTCAACTTCCGTGCCAACCGTGCTTCGTGCCGTGCCGTGTCCGTTTACTTCATCGTGCCATGGCGTGTCGTGCCGTGCTTTAAGCGTGCCTTGCTGGGCCATTTTACTTTATCATGCCGTGTCGGGCTGTGCCTTTTTTAAACCGATTGTTGCCGAATAAAAAAAAACTTGGGATTTTTCTAAAGATATGCAACTGTGGGTTGCGTACGAGCTGGATGACAATTCTATTTTGGGTTATACATCCCTTAACTCTCCCTTATTTATTTCATAGGCATGTGCTATAGTTGGAACGAGTTCATAGCTAACAATCGGATAAGAACTGACCTTAAATGGTTTATCTTCTTGAAGGTGGCCTATACCTGCATCTGCTGGGGACTATTTTTCCATTTTAGACAAAGCCTATTCCAAACTAGGATGGTGATGGATTGTATATTGGAGGACTGAGATAAAAGAAAATGACCCAGCTTCTTGGTTGTTGAATTGCAAAGAGGCAAATAGAGTTATCAGAAAAAAAAATAACTGTGATAGAAATTAGATCACAGTAATTTTTTTTTTCCTTTTAGTTGTCTCATATCCAATTGGTCAAACTCCTTGACTTTGTTGTTCTCTTCGTCCTTAAGGGGCTGATGGAAGGGGGTGTGCAGGGTGGGCCCATGCCACTTTAGTACTTCTAATAATTTTCTCTTTCATCGAATTAATTTTCAAGTTGATTTGGAAAACTTCTACTGTAAACTTCTACTGTAAAATTGGCCCCTCAAAATTCCTTGCGTGAAAAAAATTCTCAAATTTTCGCGACATGGGCTGTGTATCCATTCTGTTTAACTTTCCCACCAAATCCTCTCTCCACGCGCGTGAAACAATTACACATCATCTAACTCCTGCTCCTACCCTTGCAGACTTGCAATTGACTGCAGTTGACAATGACTCTCTCTCTCTCTCTCTCTCTCTCTCTCTCTCTCTCTCGCCCCGTTATAGAGCACTTTTTCAAAAATAAGTATTTATTTTATATAAAAAATAATATAAATAAAAAATAAATTTTTAATTTTTAATAATGCTTAATATTGTTTTTCATAAATTATGCTCCCAAAAGAATTTAAATTAAATATGCGACCAATTCTGCAGAAAAATACTAAAATAAAACAATTAAACTAAAAAAATAAAAAATATTATGGAAAATTGCAATTTTGTAATACAATGAATGTAAATAGGTAAGAGTTGCATGAATATAGTTTGAGTACATTTTAACTAAGTTAGCTCCTACTTAACTATCAATCGACAATTAATTGCAAATTTAAAAATGAACTTAATACTTTTTTATTTATAATCATCAACATTTTTGACACATCAATTATAGGACAAAAAGTATACACATAGCTTACATCTACTTTTGTGATTAATTATTTTATATGTTTAAATTTTTAATCGTGTTGTGTCGTACTCAGGCTTTTTTCGTGCTCGTGTTGTGCATGTGTCGTGGCGTGGCACTCTTAAACTTGTCGTACCTATCCGGGATGTCTGCTGCGGTGACGAGTACGTCGCCAACATCGCCAACGCAACCTACAACAGCTTCTTCGTCACCAAGCAGCCTAGCTGCCAAGCTAAATGTGGAAACCTTGGCGTCCCTTACCCATTCGGCATAGAGGCCGCTTACTCCTTCGATTCGTACTTCGAAATCAACTGCAACACTTCGAAGCCCTTCTTGGGCGGCCTCGAGGTCCTCTCCATCTCACCAACCCAGGTCTGAATTCAAAACGTTGTCATTTCTTAGTGCTACGACCAGGCCGGGGTCACAACCAATATTGTCTATGCGGCCTCAACCGCATTGCCCTCGGCCGGGCCATACATGTTTTCGGACACGATGAATAAGCTTACAGTCGTCGGCTGCGATGACTTTGACGAATTCTAGGGGTATAGCCAAGCTAGGACCCTCACTACTTCATGTGGGTCCATGTGCTCCAACAGTACTGCGGAAATGATTGATGAATTTGATGGAAATTGTACCGGCATTGGCTGCTGCCTTACCGATGTTCCAAAGGGGTTGAAGGTAGGGGTGTCAAACGTGCCTGTCGTGCCACGTCGTACCATTCAACTTCCGTGCCAACCGTGCTTCGTGCCGTGCTGTATCCGTTTACTTCATCGCGCCATGGCGTGCCGTGCCGTGCTTTAAGCGTGCCTTGCTGGGCCATTTTAGTTTATCATGTCGTGTCGGGCTGCGCCTTTTTACTTTATCGTGCCATGCTTTAAACTGATTGTTGCTGGCCCAAAATTGGGTAAAATTGGATGTTCCATCCCTTCGAAGAGAAGTTGCACTGTTTTCTCCTTTTTCCGGTCTTATTCTTAAGATCATAACCACCTGAAAAACCATTCTCTTCTATCTTGTTCTTATGGTTGTTACAGGTTTAATTATACAACAAATGTGGCTATGTGTTTATGGGAGAGCAGGATAACTTTCATTTTTGCAGTGATCTATCAAATATTTCGGACCCCAATTTCGTGAACCAAGTACCCATAGTACTTGATTTTGCGATTGGAAGCCAGAGTTGTGTTGAAGCCCAAAACTCAAGTGCATATTTGTGCTTGCCGAATAATAGTTTGTGTACTGATAATACAGACAGTGACTCTAGAGGATATATTTGCACTTGTGAAAATGGTTACGAGGGAAATTCTTATCTCAGTCCAGGACGCATAGGTCTGGCTATGCTGTTTTTGTTTTTCCAACTCATAATGTTATGTGGTAAAATCATACATAAAAAAAGAAGACCCAGAGATTTTTTCAAGAAAGCAAGCATGCATCTCTGATCTCAAATGTCATGCTACTAGCTAGTAGTACAGTATCCAGGAATGGAGACAGAAATTTCACTGCACAGGGGCAACCATGTATGGGAGAAAAAAAAAGAAACATGCATAACAACGTGAATACATTAAAACTCAAAAATATAAAAAATAGCAACATGACTACTCCATACTTAATTATACTTTTCATAAATTATGCTCCCAAAAGAATTTAAATAAAATATGCGACCAATTCTGCATAAAAATACTAAAATAAATAAATTAAACTGAAAAAATACAAAAATATTATGGAAAATTGCAATTTCGTAATACAATGAACGTGAATAGGTAAGAGTTGCATCATTTTAGTTTGAGTACATTTTAACTAAGTTAGCTCCTACTCAACTATCAATTGCAAATTTAAAAATTAATGTAATACTTTTGTATTTGTAATCATCAACATTGTGACATTTCAATTATAGGACAAAGAGTGTACACGTAGTTTACATCTATTTTTGTGATTAATTACTTTATATGTTTAAATTTTTAATCATGTGGTGTCGTGCCCGTGCTTTTTTCGTGCTCATGCTGTGTATATGTCGTGGCGTGGTACTCTTGAACATGTTGTGCTTATGCGGGATGCCTGCTGCGGCAACGACCTTTGCACCATACCTTACAAACCAAATCAAACCAAACCGAGCCTTAAGTCCCAATCACTTGGGGTCGGCTACATGAATCCTTTTTCTCCATTGAGCTCTGTCAAGAGCCATTTGTGCACACAAACCTACTCTACTCATATCGTTGCGTATCACAGCATCTAAAGTTAATTTAGGTCTACCCTCCCCGTAGCCTTGCTACCCAAAACTATCATATCTGTTCTCTTAACTACTGCATCTCCTGGTCTACGGTAGACATGCCCAAACCATCTTAGCCTATTTTCCCTCAATTTCTCTTCTATGGGTGCTACACCTACCATCTCCCGAAGCGTTTCATTTCTAATCCTGTCTCTTCTAGTCTTACCACACATCCACCTCAATATTCTCATTTCTGCTACACTCATCTTGGTCACATGTTGTTTCTTAATAGGCCAACATTCTGTCCCGTAAAGCATCGCTGGCCTGATGGCAGTTCCATAAAATTTTCCCTTCAATTTTATGGGTACCCTCTTGTCACACAGTACACCAGTAGCGCTCCTCCACTTGAGCCACCCCACTTGAATCCTATGAGTCACATCATCGGCAATCTCTCCGTCCCTACTAATGATTGATCCTAAGTATTTAAAATGAGCACTCTTAGATATCTCCTGATCTTGGATCATCACTCTTTCTTCGTGCGCACTGCTGGTACCACTAAACTTGCACACCATATACTCAGTTTTACTCCTACTGATTCGGAAACCCTTTGACTCTAATGCTTCCCTCCAAATTTCTAGTTTCGTATTAACACCTCTAGCGGATTCATCTACGAGGACAATGTCATCTGCAAATATCATACACCATGGGATATCCTCCTGAAATTGTCTAGTCAATTCATCCATAACTAATGCAAAAATGTACGGGCTCAAGGCTGACCCTTGATGCAATCCTACAGTGATTGGGAATTCACTCGTTTCCCCTATTGGTGATCGAATGGTAGTGACGGCACCTTCATACATGTCTCTAATCACCTCGATATACCCTTTGGTCACTCCTTTTCTCTCCAGAACCCACCATATGATGTCTCTAGGCACCCTATCATAAGCCTTTTCTAAGTCTATGAAAACCATATGGAGATCCTTCTTCTTTGCTCTATATTTTTCCATCATTCTCCTTAATAAGTAGATATCTTCAATAGTTGATCTACCAAGCATGAGCCCAAACTGTTTATCTGACACGGTAGTCACTACCCTCAAGCGATGCTCAATAACTCTTTCTCACAGCTTCATCGTATGACTCATCAATTTAATACCTCTATAGTTGTTGCAGCTTTGGATATCCCCTTTATTCTTATATATAGGTACTAGAGTGCTCCTTCTCCATTCGTCGGGCATCTTTCTCGTCATAATAATTTTGTTAAACAACTTCGTCAACCAAGTCACCCCCAGGTCACCTAGACTTTTCCACACTTCAATAGGGATACCATCTGGTCCTAAGGCCTTACCTGGTTTCATCATTTTCAAAGCTTTGACTACTTCGAACTTTTGTATTCTCCGATAAAATTCATATTCTATATTCTCGCCAGGTTCATACTCTTCCTCCCCCCCCCCCCCCCCCCCAAAGCCTCCTTCATGTTTCTCATTTAACAACTTCTCGAAATACGACTTCCATCTATCTTTGATCGCCTCGTCTTTTACCAACACCACCGAATCAATATCTTTTATACACTTAACTTGAGAAACGTCTTTAGCTCTCCTTTCTCGCAACTTGGCAAGTTTATAAATAATTTTTTCTCCATCTTTACTATCGAGTCTAGCATAGAAATTCTCATAGGCTTCCAACTTAGCATCCCTAACAGCTTTCTTAGCTTCCTTGCTAGCTTGCTTATAACCCTGAAAATTTTCCTCAATCCGGTCCTTTTGCCACTTTTTAAAGCACTCTTTCTTGGCTTTTATCTTGGTTTGAACCTCGTCATTCCACCACCATGTCTCCTTAGAAATTGGACCTTTTCCCTTCGACTCCCCGAGAACTTCTCTCAAAATTCTTCTAATACCGTCAGCTATGGTATTCCACATATTGTCACTATCTCCTTCCACTCCCCACTGTACTTCTTGGGACATTCTTTCCTTGAATACCTCTAGTTTCTCCCCTCTTAGGCCCCACCATTTAGTTCGTGGGCATCTAGTTTCCTTTCTCCTTCTAATATTCCCCTTGAGACTAATATCTAACACCAAAAGTCTATGTTGTGCCACTAAACACTCTCCGGGAATAACCTTACAATCCTTACATGTCAAGATAGAAAATCAAACAATATTAAAAAAGATAAAGCGGCAAGCATATAAAAGAAATTGATTATACATTGCCTACGTAAGGAGCTACTCCGTGGGAAGTTCTATTAGCATGTTTCCCCCCTCACAAACAATGGAACACAAAAATTCAAAGTGATAAAGCTAAGATTACTACTGACAACAAAATGATGATCGTTATCAACAGTGCCACTACGGAAGTTGATATATATTACAAAAGTATTAACGACTTACCTCAACTTATCTAGTAAAACGAGGCATCTTCAATTGCATTCCGCTCTTTCATATCATTAAAAATTTCGATGATAGAATTGGCATCAATCATTTTCGCATTATCCCTCTCCATGCAAGTGATTTAGAAACTTGTTAAAGTTTATCCCCCATCATGTTGCGGAGTCTAGTATCACTCATTTCATAGTTACAATTTAGATTTCACCAAGATTACTTAAAATTCTCAAAATCTCTTCTCCTATGTTCTTATTTTCTTGAAACTATCTTCAAAGTTTTGACGATGTGGGATTCTTGTGCCAAGAAAGAGGAAGAGAGGTCTGGTGTACTATGGAGATTTTTTAGGCAAAGAAAAGAAAACGTATGAAACCCTCTTAACAATTAGGGATTTTTGTGGGTAAAAACTGAGAGTTAAATATTTAAGTACTCACTATGCTAACCCTCACTAACCCTGTTCGTTTTGGATTTTGATAAGGTTTTTTAGAGTAATAAATGAAGAGGAATAGAGAGATTTTATTAGAGACAGTGCGCAAGAATTTTGAATACCTAAAACGAACAAGCCGTGTTTGTACCCATACATGTTAACCCCCTTTTATTTTTCAGCAATAGATAAAGCTCTTTTTCCCCTTTCCCTTCATATCAGTTTATTGTTTATGCTCATAAACAAATATATATACTAATTAGGCCTGGCACATGCGATGCATGTGCAAGTCAATTTTTTGTTAAATTGAATCAAATAATAAGTGGGCAGCTATTGTGCATAATACGACTGGCTAAATACACAAGATTGGACTTGCATGCTCATCTTGTGTGCTCTGACCTCTAGTTATAACGTACAAGGCGAGAGTTTAGGAATTGTGGTACAAGTACAGGAGTAGGTCTTTTCATCTGTCCCAATAATAAATGGTAACCCAAAATGAGAATAGAAAAATAGGTGGGGAGCGATCCTGGAAATTGACAAGGGAAACCCTAAGGAAATAGGTGGGGAGCGATCCTCTGCTTCGCGCACATCACACCACTAGGGTGGAATCCCAACATGTGATTAATGCGGGAGTGTTAGTGGAAATTGAAGAGAGAGAGCGAAGAGTGGCACCAGAGGTATATTTAATATGCGACCTAGCTGCTCAAAACAATTACTCCGAGACAACAGCCAATTGTGGACAGAACTCTCTCAAAATTTTAAAAGCTCGCTCGAGCTCTCTCGAGAAGATAATTAAAGTACACCTCACCGGCCCCATGATAAAAACTTTAAAGTATCTCCAAGTATTATTTTCTACTCTACTAGGAGTATTTTATTATTACAATATTACAAACTTAATGAAAAGACCGCTTTCTTTTTATGAGGAGGAAAACATGTGTTTCAATACATATTCATTTTTTAAATTTATACACTTTAACAAAATAATATTAGAGACCCATTTTATGCCATATAACATATAATTTTTAACATCACCACTATAGATGCTTACTTTTATCCAAAAAAGAAGGCGAAAGAATCAATAATTAAAAAGCAAAAATGGATCTAGAAGAAAGAAATCACTTTATTGTCTTCATTGAACTCATTTGATTCCATACAATATTTCATTTCCTTCCACAGAATATCTTCTTCTTCCTCCTCATTTTTCGCTTGTACTTCAACACTATGTTTTTGAGCCATGATCTTTCCACTGATCTGTTCTTGATTGAATATAAATCCAAGCTTCTAGCTTCCCGTCTCCAAGTGAGCTGTTGATGACTTATGGGCTGTTTTTGGACAAGTTATTGCAGAAATCTTGAATTCTCACTGATATGCATGGTCAGCTAGAGAGTGCATTTCTCAAAATCCAAACTCCAGAACATAAACAAACGCGCATCATTCTCTTTTCTCTGCTGGTTTATTTGTACAAGCTATGTGCGGTAATGGAAAGGTCTTTTAAGGAGATGTCGAAAAGTCTAACTACCACATGTGAGTGATGGCGCGTGCTTCAACATGGATCCTTTTTACAGGAATAGTCGATGTTCCCTGATTGTGATCCATCCTCTTAGTATTAACTAGACTAGAGAAAGATTAGTGTAACGCCCCAATTTTTTGGAAGCAATAGAAAATGATTTCTTAAGAAAATTTTGCTACATAAATATAATTTACCCAAAATAGAGGTTTAATCATTACAATCCCAAGATAGATTTACTGAATCCAAATACATTAACTTCAAAGCAGACTCTAGGCTTGATACAGATTCCAAGCATACTCGATCTCCATTCCTGATATTCTTTTTGTGTCGAACTGCACCATCATTGAATTCCCTCCATTGAATCTTGCGCCCTCTGGCAAATTGATCGCCGAAGTAAATGATTTGCCAGGATGCAGACGTATCCGTGAATGATAATCACCCAGTAGAATAATCCAACCCAACTACCCCTCTTACTTTACAATTAGCAAGCAACATGATCAAAATGATACGAAGAAGTAAAACAGAGATTTTTCACATAAGCCAATTCATTACTATCCATTAACCTATCGTATAATCTAAGATCTCACCCATGAGATCTTTCCTCTCCAACCGCTAGCCATGCTCGGTCCCATGAGGTCACTTCCCTTTGCTGTCGCAAATACACCTAAGTTATATACCGAGTGTGCATCCCAATAACTAAAACAAAAGAGTAAGCTTATCATGCCTAAATCATGACTACGGTTCGCTTATCTTATATACCACTTCACATTCATCACAATCATTACTGGACTCCCACCAGTATCAATTCATCACTGGACTCCTGCCAGTTTCAATTCATCAATCATCACTGGGCTTACTTTGCCAGTTTCAAATCATCATATTTAACTCATCACATCTCAAAATCCCGCCTGCAGGCAATCTAAAAATAAAACTTTCCAATTTATCCATTACCTAGCATCGTCTAGGAGAATTCTATTCGCATACTACCCCATGTCTCTAGTGTCCAATCTAGCATTCAAATCAAATGTCGGTGCAATATACAATTAAATAAAATAATATTTAAAACAAATAACGAGTAATGCAATCACACAACTTTTTATGAATGGGCCGTTGCCCTTATTCTTGTATGGCCACGATGTCAATAATGAAATAGAACTTTTATAAAAGTTTAAAAAAATATATTCTCAAGACTCTCACTAATTAATTCTTAAGAAATTAGATTGATTAAAAACTAATTAAATACATTAATTAGGTAAAAATATTAGATTAATTATCATGACCTCGATAAGAGACCTAAAGGTCCTGTGCAACATGTTTGAGTGTCAAAAATTGGGTTCGGAGGGTCACGGGATTATTTTAAATAATGATGTTAACAAAAGTTATCGAAAGTAGAATAAATAGATAATAAAATATTTAATAAATAAAATATGTTGAGGTTAACAACGTTTCATCTTCGAAATGTATAGAGTCTAAAAAAAATTATTCGGGCATTAATAACATAGTTTATAAGGTCGCAAAAATTTTTCGTATGTAATCGTTTGAATGAAAACAATAAAAATTTATGATAATAACAAGATATGATTTTTGAGGTGTGAGGAGTCTAGGAAAAATAGTTGGGTGTTAAAAACATTGTTTGGGAGGTCGCAAAATTGTTCCGAAACATTTAAAATTACTAAATAAGAGTATTATTAACTTAAAAACTTTTATTATCCAACTCAATCTACTAGATAAATTAAACTGATATAACTAATTCATTTTATACTAAGATGATATTACACTGTAAGAAAATAATATCAAGTTTGTATTTTTGTAACGCCCCGACTTTTCGGGAGAAGAATAAAATACTTTTCTTAAGAAAATTTGCCAAATAAATATAATTTCCTAAAATAAAGTTTAGATATTACAAACTCAAGATAGATTTAGTGATTGAAAATACATTGACTCCAGAGCTGACTCTAATCTTGATACGATTCCAAGCATTCTCGATCTTCGCTCTTGGCTTTCCTCCTGTCTTAAAACTGCTCCACCATTGAGTCCTGCACTCGCTGGCAAATTGATCGCCGAAGCAAACGATTTGCCAGGATACAGACGTATCCGTGAGTGATAAAATTACTCAGTAGAATAATCCAACCCAAGTACCCCTCTTACTTTACAGTTAGCAAGCAGCAGGATAAAATGATACGAAGAAGTAAAACAGAGATTTTTCACATAAGCCAGTTCATTACTATCCATTATCCTATCATGAAATCTAAGATCTCCTCCGCGGTATCTTTCCTCTCCAACCGCTAGCCATGCTCGGTCCCATGAGGTCACTTCCCTTTGCTGTCGCAGATGCACCTAAGTTATGTACCGAGTGTGCACCCCAATAACTACAACAAGGGGTAAGCTTATCATGCCTGAATCATGACTAGAGTTCACTTATAAATCTAAGATCTCCTCCGCGGAGTCTTTCCTCCCCAACCACTAGCTATGCTCGGTCCCATGAGGTCACTTCCCTTTGCTGTCGCAGATGTACCTAAGTTATATACCGAGTGTACATCCCAATAACTACAACAAGGGGAAAGCTTATCATGCCTGAATCACAACTAGGGTTCGCCTATCTTATATACCACTTCCACAATGATCACTGGACTCTCGCCAGTTTCAATTCATCATTGGACTCTCGCCAATTTCAATCTCATCACAAATCTCATCACATCTCAAATTCTCGCCTGCAGGCATTCTAAAATATAAAACTTTCCAAATTCATCCATTATCTAACATCGTCTAGGTGAATTCTATTCGCATACCATCCCATGTCTCTAGGGTCCAATCTAGCATTCAAATCAGATATCGATGCAATATACAATTAAACCAAATAATAATTAAAACAAATAATCAGCAATGCAATCACACAACCTTTTATGAATGGGCCGTTGCCCTTATTCTTGTATAGCCACCATGTCAATAATGAAGTAGAAACTTTATAAAAAAAAATTTAATAAAATATTTTCTAGGTTTTTACTAATTATTTCCAAGTAATTAGATTAATTAAAAACTAATTAAATGCATTAATTAGATATAAATATTAGAAAAATTAATCATGACCTAATAAGAGTTCTAAAGGTCCTATACAATCAGTTGAATGTCAAAAGTTGGGTTCGGAGGGTCGAAGAGTTAAATTATATGAAAACGTTAATTAAAAAGACCGAAAGTGAAGTAAATAGACAATAAATAATTAATTATAAAAAATAAATGTTGAGACTGACATAATTTCATCTTTGGACAGTAAGGAGTCTAAATAAAATTACTCGGGTATTAATAATGATGTTTATAAAGTCGTAAAGTAATTTTGATTGGAATTACATTAGAAATAATAATAAATAGTGAATTAAATAAAATAAATATTTAATTTGACAAGTTACTGTATTTGAGATGTAAAGAGTCTAAAAAAAATTAGTTGGAGTGTTAAAACTTTGGTTGAAAGGTCGTAACAAATTTTCGTTTGTAAACTTTGAACGATAACTAATAAATAATTTAATAAATAGATAATTAAATAAAAAAAATATGAACTTAACAAGTTATGATCTTTGAGATGTGAAAAGTCTAGGAAAAATAGTTCGGGGGTCGAAAATAGTGTTCGGGATGTCGCAAAACACTTTCGAAACATTTAAAATTACTAGATAAATTGAATTGATATAACTGAAACGGTTTATACTAATATGATATTACACTGTAATAAAATAATATCAGGTCAGTAGTTTTATATTATATTAATATCAAAAAGATTATAAAATAAATATCAAAAGGGTCATCTTCTACGTAAATAATTACAATTGCAGTGTCGGGCTCAAAAATAATATCAGAATGGTGAATCCGGCAGAAACGTTCTTTTTTCCACGGTTTTCGATGCATGGGTCCATTTGGGCTATTGGGTTACGCATAAAAACACTTAATATACTTAGAGAAGTATTTGGATTGAATTATAATACCTCAAATCGGATCGAATTGGTTTTTGATCGAAACTTGAAAATTTGGGAAGAAAGTTTCGGGTTCTTCGATCGGGAAACTTTGGGACCGAATTGGATGATGTTTAGCGATGCTTGGGGTTGGGAAAACAATTTGGAACGGTCAATTTGGGTTTTGGTTGGGCGTCGATACAAAACCCACTTTTCTCTCTCTCGCTTTCTCTCTCTAAAACTCCATTGATTGGAGCTCCAATTTCTTCGTTTTTCTTTTCTTTTCTGATTGGTGGAGGGTTGGAAGTATCGTGGTATGCTCGTGGGTCAATGGGTTGGGGTATTTATAGGTGAATTTTGGTAGAGTAAGATAGAAACGAATTTAATGGAGTTGGGTTTTAAACGGGACGAATTGGGACTGTTTTTGGGTCAAGGAGGAAGTAGAGATTGAGTAGGAGAGGGAGAGGGAGAGATGAAAGGAGTTTGCATGCATGCAATTACTTGCATGCAAAGTAAGAAGGAAAAAGAAAAATTAAATTAAAAATGATAAGATAGATAATTATATTAAGAAAAAGAATTGAATAATACTAATAATACTTTTTAATGATTTTATAAATGATAAAATTACGGGTCGTTCCAAGTTGAATTAAAATTTTGCTAAACTAATTTTTTTGGTTACGAAAAATAATAATCTAGATTTTGGTTTAATCTAATAACACTTTTAAATAATTAATCAACTATTATAGACTTTTTGATTAAAAATAATTTCTTTATTCGAAAAAAATAGGGCAAAAATCCGGGCCGTTACAATTTTTATATAATATTACTATCAGAGAGATTGTAAAATAAATATCACAAGGTTATCTTATATATAAATAATTGCAAATAAAGTGTAAGGTTCAAAAATAATATCAAAATGGTGAATATTGCAGAAAACACACGGTGAGCTATATTTTTCGTTCGGGCTTATTCCAAGCCTTAATAACTAGTCAAAGCAATTCAATTATACTTAGGGAAAGTGGAGAAGTGGTTGATAGGATTATAATACCTTGGTTTTGATCGAATTGAATCAAAAGCGAAACTTGAATTTTGGAGAAGATGACTTCGGGTTTGGTCGAGGGGGAACCTTGGGGCCGAATTGGATGATTTTTATGGATGCTTGGAGTTGTAGGAGGTGATTGGAACGGGGGAATTGGATTTCGGTTGAACGTAGCTATGAAACCCACTTTTCTCACTCTAACTTTCTCTCTCTAAAACTCCATGGCTTGGAGTTTCATTTTCTTTGATTTTTCTCTCTATTGTGACTCAATGGAGGTTAAAGGGTGTAGGGGTGAGTTCGTGGCCTAAGTGGTGGGGTATTTATAGGTGAATTTTGCATAAGGTGATAAGATTATATTAATAAAAATTCTATCTCTTGGGCTTTGAGATGGACGAGATAAAGACGAATATATAATCACGGAGAAAGTAGAGACTGAGTAGGAGAGGGAGAGACAGAAGGAGTGTGCATGCATGCATGCAAATATAAATAAGATAAATAAGATAAGATAATTATATTTGTATATATCTATTAGGGAAAAGAATTTTATTATTACGAATAATACTTTTTAAATGTTATTATTAATGATAAAAATTACGGGTTGTTACAATTAGAGTATACACTACTACGGAGTACTAGGTTAGAGTGTGGATTTTTTTCAACATAACAAATAGTAAAAAAATATAGTGGGGGCCAGAGAAGCCCAAAGAAGTACGGAGTAGTACTACTCCCTCGGTCCCACAATATTTGTGCGATCCGCAAAACGAAAACATAAAAATAATACAATTTTTGCAAGAAAAATTTCAATTTCTTTCAATAATTCATTAGATATCAATGAGGTTTTTTAATTTATGAAAAAAGTTTGAATTTTTTCTTCAAAGAAATGCATTATTTTGGAGTTTTCGTTTTGCGGATCGGACAAATATTTTGGGACGGTGGGAGTATATACTAACAAGGAGTATGCTCAGATCCTAATCGAGAATGCACCAATACTCCCAAGAAATAACCAAAATTGAACATGTGCATATTTTCATTTCCCTTACCAACCATTCCACTGGTTTTTTGGTTTATTTATTGAAAAAATCTAGATTTCAGGTTGCAAATTGTCAGGTCCAGTGCGCCCCGTGTATTTATTTACACAATGTCACTCTATGCAACCACCCTGAAAACACACTTTTGAATGCGAAGTCGAATGCCGGGAAATACTTAATCAAAACAACCTTGTTTCACGAAGGCTTTTAGAACTTTTAGAAAAACACGTTATATGATTTTTGATATTTGAAAACACGTTGATTTCCAGTTTTGATAGATTGTTAAACTACTTCTGTTCTATTTTGATCGATGATCAATCTAGAAAAATGTGTTTTCTACTTTCTCTTTAACTATGGAATGCAAGGATTTTGATAGTTGTTTTTGTACTCATTTGCTGAGAGTAAAGAATAGAAAGATATGTTTTGAGGTTGAAATTTTTTCCGCCCCCCGGGGATCGAGTATTGATCAGTAAGGAATAGAAAATGTGTTTTCTGCTTTCTCTTTAACAACGATGCTATATCACTGCTTTGTCGTTTATATGACTGCTAAATGGGCTTTCGGAAGCTATGCCCCTCAAAATAAAGTGTTCTATTGCTCCTAGATATATAGTTTCCTGTTCAATAGTTTCCTTCAGAAATACAACGATTTTTTTTTGTCGTGGTCATGTTTCAATTTCTCTCTCATGATGTGGTAGTGGTCTAGCACTTTTTTCAACTCTCTTGGGAGAGATGAAGACAAGTTGAAGTAAAACAGCTCTACATGTTATGCTGTTGGGTGATTAACCAAAAGAAACTGTGAACTTTTTTGGGCATTATTGATTGTTGTTGTTAACCTTCGAATAGGTGTATGTTTCATATATTAAGTAGGCTGACGGATGATTAATGCATGAAAATATGCAATTATTTTCCTGTATTATGAATACCTTAGAACACGTCTACTTGTTTTGAAACTAAATTACTATGTATCTTGGGGTGCCCACCTTCGAGTTAATTACCGACTCCGCCACGAAGTTAAAAATCCAACATCGAGTCAATCTCGAAGTTACTAATGAAGAACCCAAAGACATAGCACCCATAATCGTACTACCATCAAGCACATAGAGGTTATTTGATTTCCGACCCTTCATCAAAACACGAGCACTCTCTGAAACCCTCAAAACTCTACCTTCAACGGTATGCTTCCAACCCAAAGAATCAAGAGTACCCAAAGAGACAAGGTTCCTTTTCAAATATGGTACATGTTGAACACCAAACAATGTCCTCACAAAACCGTCATGCATTCTAACTTTAACTGTTCCAATCCCAATAATTCTAGACAATTTAGGAATTCTAGCCAATTTCCATCCGGCTAAGTCAGATCTCGCCGTTTTCGTCATTAAACTGTCTTCGTTCAAGCTTGACTTCCTCCGGTGGTTTTTTTAGTTTCCCGGTGAGTGTGATCTGTGGGTTTCTCGAGTTTCCAAGCGATATGTGGCCGGATCTAGTTTCCCGTCGTTCAGATATTCGTACATGAGTATATATGCGTTTATATATGTGTGTATGTATAGTTTCTTTTTCTAATCGAGGCAAGTGACTAGACTGTTGGGTGTTACACTTGTTTGGTGGCTAGCTAAAAGGGAAATCCTAACCAAATGGCTAAAATTTTGGTTAGACTCCTGGAGATGCTCTTAGTAGCATTAATGCCCTTGTGCGAATCTTTTAAGATTACCAGTTGATCATCTCAATGAGAGTATTTGGAAGAGCAAAAAGATAAATCAAAATTACCAATAAAAATCATACGATGAAAGCATTATTGGTCCAAATCGAAAACGTACAGTAAATGCACATAAACGATCCGGAAAAGTCAAAGCAAATATAAACGAGTGAAAACCCAATAGTTTAAGAGAAGTCGAAGGCATGGCTTAGAAAACTGTGAAAGATCGGTAATGTGGTCCTAACATATAATTCATCCAGTTTACAGTGAAAGCATTATTGGTCACACCATTAATCAAATTGATTAATCCTGTTTAATATCCATGTTGAAGGTCCATGGTGGGGCATTGCCAAGGCGATTCGATTCTTGCTTTCTTCCAACATTGTCGAATGGAAGGTGGGTTTGGTCTCTCGTCTTAATCGAAGTGTGCGTGTCACAACCCAACCCAAAAACACAAGGTCATGACCGGCCAATGAGGTTTGCCCACCAAGGCCTGTGAATTAAATAGTTTAGAAATTTTCTGCTCATTAACCTATAAATAAATAAAAATACTCAAGTGTAATAGAAAAAAGCGAAAGCGTGATAAATTAACCAGAGCTAAGTGTAAGATAGGTCAAAGTTATTACAAACATCCGGAATTAAACATAAGCATAACCACGGTCCTGGCCACAAGTCTAGCACAACCGTCTACAAAAGATACAAATCTGAGTTACAAGTACACACGATCCTACTACATTATTGAAACCAAACAACAAACATTCATGCTTCTTCAGTGTTGAAGACTAACAATATTAAGAAGCGAGGTCTGGAGAGGTAGATAGATAGGACTACGTCTTGTTCGATCAGGACCCTAGCTTTATTGCGAGCGCGCGCATCAAGCGTGTTCCACAAAATCATAAATTAACTTCAATATTATGTACAATGATGTTTTAAACATTAGGCTAGTGTGACACAAGATATGACAAACTTACTAGTTTTCCATGAACTTATAAGTCAACGAATTCATTTCTCAAAATGTAAATCTTTATATCCAACATTTTAAGCCCATGTTGCAAACATTTCATTCAGCAAATAACGGCTCAACTAGGCCTATTCATGACAATCACTTGTCAAGTGTCCCATCTCATTAACAACTTATAAG
The DNA here is from genome assembly GCA_019656295.1 of Rhododendron mucronatum var. ripense. Taxonomy (NCBI): domain Eukaryota; kingdom Viridiplantae; phylum Streptophyta; class Magnoliopsida; order Ericales; family Ericaceae; genus Rhododendron; species Rhododendron mucronatum. The sequence continues at coordinate 754,290 of BPLT01000044.1, read as the reverse complement.
CAACATGTTCAACACCCACTAGTAGTTATGGAGTGATCCTAAATATAAATATTTGGCTTGACGTCACCGATGATCATCTGGCTATGATTCCCCCCTTATTACTTCGCCTCGCTTCTGTAACAATCCGGATTTTTGGCCCTTTTTTTTTTCTTCGAATAAAAAAAATACAATTCAAAATATATTTTTTCAAATTTTATTAACTAATTATTTTCCTAACTATTCATGTGATTTCAAAATATATTCGTCATTGTGATTAGTAGTTATTAAATTAATCCTTAATTGTGTAAGTATGTATATATGTACCCTGTGCCATATGTGCCATATGTACTGTATAATTTTTCCCACCACCAAATATGCTCCCAGCCATATCTCATCTCTCACTGTCGTCTCTCTTCCTCTCTCTCAACCGACTCTCTCCGTCCCTACGCCATTAATTCTCTTCCTTTCTCCCCAAGCAAAACATCCCCCCTATTCTATTTCTCAGCCACCCTTATCCCTCTCATTTCGGCACCTTATCCTTATCCTTTTCCACCTTGCGGCCCAAGCCAGCCGCACTCCAAACCACGTGCCCGTCGCCCGTTTCGGAAATCGTGGCCCGGTTCGACCCCTATAAATACCTACCTCTCTCACCTACGAAATACACAGCAACCACACTCCTACAACCACTGAAATTCAGAAAGAAAGAAAGGAAAAAGAGAGAGAGAATCTTAACTCCATCAATGGAGGTCTAGAGAGAGAAACCAAGTGGGTGTTCAATTTCTCACATAGCCGAGCCTCAATTCGAGCAGCACCTATCCTAATCCGTTCGTCGGCACCACCACAGCACCCTCCCGTAATCCCAAGTGGTCTCCGTCCGTCATCTCCTCTGTTTTACCGAAACTGATCCGGAACCCGTTTTCGCTCCTCGGCCGGAACCAAGGTATTATAATCCATCTCCTACCTTCTCCTAAGTATAATAAGTGTTTACGTATTGTTGTTTAACGTTTCGGAGTAGGAGAAATCAATCCCGATGTCGCACGGTGTGGCACGGAAATTCCCCTGTTTTCGTTTCGAACAGTTACTGTTCCCGTGTAGTTTTTTTTTTTGAAAAAGAAGATGCTGATATTACAGTCATCCCCCTAGACTTCGTGAATTTGTAATTTTGGCCCAAGAGATGTGTTTTGTTCTTGGTGGATTTAACTTACGTGTTAGTATATATGAACGGTAATGAAAATAAGTGAGCTCATAATTATGTTGCCCTAGTCTAGTGTTAATTGAATACTTACAATAAATAAATAGAATGATGGAAGATTACTAATTAAATTACTTGTTTGATAAAAAATTTCATTTATTTAATAAATTAAGGGCAACGGCCCAATCATAAAACGCTATGTGTTTTTCTTACTTGCACAATATCAATTATTATGTTGGCTTTCACATAGAAACATATCATGTTTATTGATTACGTTATTATCGATTCTTGATTTTTGTATTTGTTGGATCAGAACTTGGTTCGCTTGATGGTTTCAAATGAGAATTATGCAGACGTTGTTATGGTTAATGAAAAAGGAAAAACATATGAAGGTTGTGGGCTTAGCAGGACCTCAGGTATTGAGGGTAGCCTGAAAGACCCGGTGTTGCTAGGGTGGCCAAGCAGGACCTCAGGGGTAGCCTGGCAGGACCTCAGGTATTGAGGGTAGCCTAGCAGGACCTTGAGGGCAGCCTGATGGACCTAGAATTGTGAGGGTGGCCAAGCAGGACCTCAGGGGTAGCCTGGCAGGACCTCAGGTATTGAGGGTAGCCTAGCAGGACCTTGAGGGCAGCCTGATGGACCTGAATTGTATGGATAGCCTACTAATACCTCGTGATATTGAGGTAGCAGGACATTTAAAATATGTTCAATGAAGTATGAGTTCGTAAGATGATGGATACTATGGTGCAGGTATGATTATGAAATGTGTGATTAAATAAAAAGGAAATTTAAAGGCTTGCTAATGGATTTCCTTATTTAATGCTTGTTGTTCTATTATTTCCATATGAATTGTGATAAAACTGCTTAGCTGTAAAGTAAGGGGTTGGCAGGATTAGGATTATTCTACTGAGTGAATTATCACTCACGGATACGTTTGTATCCTGGTAAATCGGTTGCTTTGGCGATCAATTTGCCAGAGTATGCAGGATTCAATGGTGGAGCAGTTTGACACGGGAAGAATACTAGGGGCGGACACCGAGTATGCTTGGGATCTGTATCAAGACTAGAGTCGCTTTGAAGTTATTTCAATAAATTGACAAATTTTATTAAGGTTAAAGAAGTATTTTTTTTAAGTCAGTATCTTCCATGAGAAGTCGGCTCAAAGCTTGTCAGACCAATGTTTACCTTTGAATAAAAGTTTTTGTATTTTCAATTTGAGTTGAAATAAAGAAATCCCTATGTTGATACATCCGTGTTTATTTGGTTGACTAAAGAAATCTTTTTCGAAAAATAATAATTTATGCTGCCGATATTCGTTTAAAATATCGGGGCGTTACAGCTTCGAACCGCGTGTCATTAATAGTTATGAATCCCAACAAATTATCTGTTTTCATATAAATCATGGCAATTTTAAACGATAGCGAGTGTTTCTTTTTCTTTTTTTCACGTGGTTTGAAATCCTTGCAAACATTTACCATATTTTCAACATAATGTACATGTGAAAACAATAAGTTCTACCATTGAGCCAAAACAAAGCGCGCATGCTTCTCATCCGAAAATTCAAGTAAAGCACATACAAGACTCACTGGGAGAGCGAATCGAGCAAACTTGTCAAACGTGCAAGCTACGGGTCCCCAATGTTCAGACCTAAACACATTCAAACCAAACTTATTAAGGTTCACGATAGGTCAAAAGTTTATCAATACCGGGTAAGGCTCGAGCTATCCGGTATGGTTTCTGAAACAGAGCAGTCCCGGGAAACCGATGAAAACCAATATCAATTTAACTCAGAAATTTATGTAATCTTACAAGGACATAGACAAAGATGTTAGGAAGACAAGTTGTGAAGAACTCGAAGGCTATAAATGCCCAGAGGTAGGGTGAAAATTCAACACACCAAAATCTGGTCGAACTGGACCAGGATGGAAAACAAACGAATTCGAGGTGCGGATTCTGAGTGTTATTTTCTGTTCAAATTTTCCCAACATAGTAGATTCAAAAACAAAAATTTGGCGCAAGAATCATGCAAAACGGAGTTTTATAGAGTCCTAGGAAATTTTCGGTAAATTTGGCTGATCGCACCTGTCGTGCAGACTGGTTCTGGTCTTCAAACAGAGGGGGGGAAATGACTTCATTAATGGGAGTTCTCAAGCTTAAGTCTAAAGTTTACTCAAAGATAGATATTTAAGGCGTCACAGTAAAATAATACTATATTATGACAAGCACAAGATTTAGAAAAGTATTAAGAACTTACAAAAGTGGAAATGGAAAACGGGAAGAACTGAGATGTAATTGTTCTTTCTAAAATATGTCAAGTGGAGGATTGAAGCGAATATGAGAGAAAAGGAGAAGGTTCAAAACCATTAAAGAGCGAATTTAAAAAATATTGAGTAAGGTCTTCAACTACTTACCTTCAAAATATTGTTCTTGACCAAATGAAGCTCACGGAGTATGATATCGATGCTCATTCGGTCTTTTGGGGATTCTGTAGAGCATGCCAATCCTATTTCTAAAATGGAGATTAGATATTCCATCATTTTGCTGCCATTTCTCTCATCCGTTAAGAGCATAGGGTCTACAATCTCCATCACACGTTGAGGCAAGGCAATCCTTGTAAAGTTATGAAGGTTAAGGTCTCCCTCAAACATTATGTCAGTAGGTCTCTTCCTTGTTATCATCTCCAACAACAAGATCCCGTAACTATAAACATCTCCACTAGTTGACATCTCGCTTCCCAATCCATACTCTGTAACTCGTAAAGTTCAAACATCAACACAAAATGATCACTGTTCGGATAACAAAAGTGATACGAAAAGAAAGAGAAAACTAACTCTTTTCTTTGTTAAAGTTATACTTCAACAACTTATTTTACCATCATCATTCCAATATTGAACAATTGAATGTGAATTGTTTCAAGATAACAATAACAAATTCCACATCTCGAATGGCATGGACAGATCAAAACCCAATGTTAATTCAATCCTTTAGCAGTGTCTAACCTACCTTTGTGCTGAAATTTTGAGAGTAGATATTAAAAGATGAATTAAAGTACCTGGAGCTGCATATCCAATGGTTCCCCTAATTGCTGTTGAACTACTTGTACTTGGAGTGGCGAACTCTGCACGAAATCTAGCTAGACCAAAATCTCCAACATGAGCAACCATGTCACCATCAAGAAGGATATTATTGGGCTTTAGATCGCAGTGAATAATTGGCCTTTCACATTGATGGTGAAGATAATCGAGAGCGCAAGCCACATCAATGGCAATGTCTATTCTTTGTAGAAGATCGAGTCCCATGAACTCACATTCCCCATTACTTGCTTGTGGAATAGGATGCAACCAACCATCTAGACTTCCATTTGGCATTAACTCGTAGACTAGAGCTTTAAACTCATTCCCTTGAAAATCCATGCTAGAACAAGAAGTTATGATCGAAACCAGGTTCCTATGTCGAATATTCCTTAAGGCTTCGCACTCTGCCATGAAACTCTTGGTAGCGCCACGAGTTTGAAGGTCAAGTACTTTGACCGCAACAACCAACTCTCCGTTTTGTTCAATAACACCTTTATACACACGACTGAAACTACCACGACCAAGCAGATTCATCGAAGAGAAACCTTCAGTTGCTTTGAGAAGTTCTCCATAAGAGACTTTCAAGAATGGATCTTTCAACAATGAAACTGTAGGTTTGGTCTTTTGTTTCTTCTTGAACAAACATATGATGAAAGACGACACTACGGTTACACCAACGAGTATCAAACCTATTGTGATTCCTAACGTCCGTGAAAGAAACTTCCTATTTCTTGATTTTTTCGTGGTGCACCGAGATAGTTGTAGTTCAAAAATTCCACCACAAAGCCTATAGTTCCCGGCAACTGATATTGCACTTGCATTTGTAAAAACCCCCTTCATTGGTAACTCTCCTTCAAAATCATTGAAAGACAAATTGAGATTCTTCAGGGCCAATGTACCTAAAAAGCTCGGAATTTGACCGGATAAGTTGTTGTCGGAAAGGTCCAAATTCTGAATACCTCTCAGGGATTCCATTGAGGAAGGGATAGATCCTTGAAAGAAATTTTTATGCAAATATAGGTTTTCAAGGCTGCTACAGCTACCAAGAGTGCTAGGAATTTCACCGGACAAACCATTCTCGGAGATATCGATATGTTTTAAATTTTTGAGGCTTCCAACCTCAAGTGGCAAGGATCCAAACAAACGGTTGCGAGATAGATCCAATCCAATCGACAGAGAAGAGACCATCAAAAGTTGTCTTGGTATGCTACCGTTGAGTTTATTTTCAGAAAGCTCTAGCACTAACAAATGTCGGCAGTTACCAAAATTCATGGGTATGGCCCCCTCTAGTCCATTTTTCCCGAAGGAACGTAATATCAGCGATGTCAAATTTCCAATAGAGTCTGGAATTTTACCTGACATATTGTTGTTGTATAAGTCCAACTTTTGCAACTTATGAAGATAACCTATGCTACCGGGAATCGGGCCTGTGAATAGGTTATCAAACAAAGCTAAGACTTCAAGATTCACAAGGTTTCCTATTGTAGGAGGAATAAATCCATACAATTGATTTCCACCTAGTGTCAAGTAAGAGACAGATAGATTGCCCACAGAATCCGGTAATACCCCTCCGAATTGGCAATTCTCTAACGAAACCACCCGCAAGTGGCTACAATTGGTCAAAGAACTAAGAAAGGCAAGTCCATCTGATCCCTTATTTTCAAAATTGTTATGACCTATACTTATCCACTCGAGATTTTGTAAGTCTCCGAAATCGTTTCTTACTTTTCCACTGAAATTGTTGTCACCAAACTCGAGTTGTTCCAAATGCGAAAAGTTGGATATTGAAAGCGGAATTGGGCCATTAAATTGGTTGCCCCATAGCTGAAGGACCTTAAGGTGAGGGAACATGAAACCGAATGTCGGCGGAAGACTACCCCAAAATCGATTTGCAGGCACTGATAATGTAATTAGCAATGATAGGTTGTACAACGAAGGAGGGATGGTACCTGAAATTTGAGTGCCACCCAACGAAAGTTCTCTTAAATTTTTCAATTGACCCAAAGCATTTGGAATACTTCCTCCAAACTCATTGTGAGCGGCATTAAAGTTTACCAGAGAACTAAGATTCCCAATTGACGGAGGAATCCCCCCGATCAAATTGTTCTCACGAATGTAGAGTGACATGAGTCTTGGCAATGAATAAGCAACTTCTTTTGGAAACTCTCCAACTAGCTTATTTTGGTGGACAAAAAGGGACATGAGATTTGAGCAACGAGATAGGCTTGTTGGAATATTCCCTTCGAAATTGTTAACAGACAGATTTAGTTTCTGTAACCTGAAAAGATTACCGAGTTCAATTGGAATTTCACCTATAAAAGTGTTGTTAGGGAGGTTAAGCTCCCTGAGAAAACTGAGGTTTCCGATGTAAGGAGACAAAGAACCCGCTAAACCTCTGGATGCGAGGTCTATAACAGTGACTCGTTCGTGTCGACGGCCGCATTTGACGCCTTCCCAGTGACAGAAATGGAGAGATTCATTCCATGAGCTCAAGGCTTGTTGATAATTTGGGAAAATATTTGACTTGAAGGCCAATAATGCATGGAAATCCACTACAAGAAATTACACTTTCGGTGACCAAAAATTTGGTCACTGAAGGCTCATATTTAGTCACCAAAACCCAACAGTGACCAACTTTGACCAACCATATTTTGGTCCCTGAACCCTGGTCATAGAAAGTATTTGGTGACTAAAAACATACTGGTCACCGAATGCCCACAATTGGTGACCACATTTTGGTCATTGTTGAAGTCTTTTGGCGAGTAACTATTTTGGTCACAAGAAGTAGCTAGTCACCAATGATTAACTTTTAGTGACCAAAGGAATATTTGGTTTTTTAAATTTGATGCTTCGGTGACCAAACTTGTTAGTCACCAAAAATTTTCAACATTTAAAAAAAATAATTTTATTTGCTATATATAATAGTTTTTAACTTTTGTTATTATGTTGCCTATGCCTTGTAACTTCCATATGCCAACAATACTCATCCACTCAGCACTGAAAATATATCCAAAACTTGTTGGAAAATACAGCCATCAAACTAGAATCAAATTCATCCAAAATATTCTTTACAAACCATGATCTCAATATTCCACGCTCAATCAGGGAGTGCATAATAAATTACTGATATCTAAATCTTTACAACTCATGTAAATCTCTCTAGCTATATACTCGCATGCCTGATCTAAAAGAAGGGGAAGGAAGTGGCCTCCAAATCCTGCAGTGTATTTAGCAAGGACACAAGAATATTAAAGGGATACCAAAAACCAAATAAAGTTGACTGCAATGCTACGTACAAGAAAATAACGGAAATATGAATTCCATGGATTATCAACATATCATTTCAGAAATTGCTCTTTTAAACAAACTTACTTGATTAAATCCTGTATGAGGGAGAATGTCGAGACAGAATTTGTTATGCACATATCATAAAGGAATTAAATTTAACACTATGTCACTCTACATTTGAGGGAAGACTAATTAGTTGAATGTTGAGAAAGAAAATCATATGCATTAATGAGATTTAGCTAAGTCTGTCGTGAATCGCTATGAGTCATGCTCTGCAATATAACACTACAAGAAAAATAACTTTTTGATTGCTGGCGAAAAACATTATGAAAGGTTATTGCTGGCGTTCACAAAAACACTGTGTAACATAGCAATGTCACACAAATGGATTTGGCCCCAAGCAAACCATGATAACCAAAAGAAACCCGTACAAATAGCTAAGAAACAGTTTAAGAAAACAAATTTAAAGATATACTTGATCCAAAAACAGACCAAGACTTTAATCATCTAAACGAGTATCATGGTTGTAAAGGTGCGATATATAGATCATGTAAGCACTGCCAATCCATTGTGTTGCCGTTTTATTGTATCCCTAATCCAAACAAATAATCACACGAAGCACGAAGGGGGAAAAAAGGGTCCGGGGGCATACCTGAAGGTAGTTCTCTGGCAAAGCCTGAATGGTCTCTGTCACTTGCCATTGCAACCGCAAGAACCAACTTTGCTTTTGGAATAGATAGTGCTTAGAAAATGTACAGAAATGTTGAACATCGACAAATGAGGATACTTTGTGGAGCACAAGATACAGGTTATCAGGTTATGCACTAGCAAAACTTAAAGAATTGGACATTTGAATCAAACCTCCATCGAGCAATATAGTGGCTCCATGCAGTCCTACTGCCTCGGCTTCCTTAGATGTTTTAGATGTTAAAAACTGACTTCTCCCAAGCAAACATCTGTGCTCCAACCTGAAACTCCCAGTAACGTGCCAAGAGAAAAAAGTTTTTTAAATTAATTCAAGCCAATGATGCGTTTTCCAGCCCTTGTGGTTTTGACTATGAATGTTCTTTGATAGTTTTCGGCAAGTTCCTCAAGTACAAGTGTTACTAAGACTTACCAATTCTCAAGCTCTCAAAAGGATTGTCCCTGATATGGTGTGAAGACTTCATCCTGAAAAGAACAAATCTGAAGACTTCGAGAGCTCCTAAGTCCTACCTTGCATCCACCAATTTTATCAAATATTAGAACATCAAACAAAGCTACAATAAGTAGACAATTGATTTTTAATATGCCTACAAACAAAACACCCATAAAGTTCTTCAATCCAAGAAACAAGCAACCAAGCTTTTTGACACCGATAAAAATGTACAGCATCAACACAATGATGTTGAGCAAAATCATGAATTAGGAAGATCAATTGATCAAATACAAACACACAAGAAAAAACAATGAGAGAACATGTAATAACAACACAAAGACCATCAAAATCCAAAGCAAAAACAGGGATCCAAATCTGAGAGGGAGGGTCGAATTGAGCTGCTCGACTAGACCGGAAAGGTCGACCTAGAACCACCAAGAAACGACCTGGCCGACGGAGGTAGCGTCCCTAATAATGAAGAGTTTGACGCAGACTGCGAAATGGCGTGTTAGGGTTACTATTGATTATCCAAAAAAGGGGATTTCAGAAACTCATAGTCTAGGACTAGAAAATAGAACTTACTGTGAGAGAATTGGAAATCGTTGTAGGGTCTGGGCTAACAAAACGCATCCTAAATGATTGTGCCGATGATGAAAATTAAGGATTTGGGCTTCGAAGCTAACCGTTTCTCAACGAGGGAGAAGGCAGTGATCGATTCTCTCACCGGATAAAGCTGGTGATAGTCTGAGATGACGTTGGTCGTCGAAGACCATGATGGGGGTAGGAGATTAGGTCTCCGCCCTTCGCCCCCAAAATCTTTCTCAGGAATGGATCAGATCTTCTTCGGTCCAAAACTCTGTACGGTTCACGCTGTCAAACAACTCTGTGCAACAGAAGAGCTAGGGGCGGAGGACGATGTCGGTGCAAAGAGGCGTGTGATTATGAGCTTGGGATAATCTACCATTTCTGTGGCAGCTGAGAGCTTTGGAGAGTGCTGAGAAATAGCCATATCGGCTAGGGTTTCAGAAAGGTAAAGAGAGAGCGAACGGGATTCAAATCGTCGGAGGCCAGATTGTGCCTTGCAAATGCAAGTTTGGGAACAACTCCAAACTACGTCGTTTTCTGGTTAGTATCCCTTCAGTGACCAAAAAATAGTCACCAATTTTTTAAAATTGGCGCTCAATTTTACCACCAATATTTTGGCCCAAGTTTATACTATTTTCAGATTAGTATACTTTCAATCTTTCAGTGACCAAAAAAATAGTCACCAATTTTTCTAAATTGGCGCTCAATTTTGCCACCAATATTTTTGCCCAAATTTAAACTATTTTCAATGACTAAAAAGAATTTGGTCTCTGAATGTAAACGTTTAGTGACTAAACTTTGATCACTAAAGATATAATCAACTATTTAGTGACCAACAAAGACATTGGTCACTAACGATTACAGAATTGGTGACCAAGACAGTGTTGGTCACTAATTTTGTTACTTTCAGTGACCAAATTATGTTGTGGTCACAGAAACTAGTCACTAAAAGTGTATTTTCTTGTAGTGATCAGTCTCATTGCTAGCAACATTAATTGTGTTAACAAGACTAAGGGATGAAGTTGTGGGACGGGCAAGGGCTTTGATTTGAAGCAATGGGATGAGAAGGAGAAATAAGGCTAGAAGATCAATTCAGAGAGATTTGGTAATTACTCGACTCATCTTCGTGTGTGGTTCAATTTGAGTTCTCAATTATTTTTGAACTACATACTATATATGTAACATGAAGATCCAAGTTCAACCACATGATATCTACCTAATTGAGTCTAGTCGTCTCATTGGTCAAGTCTTTATAGTAGGGTCCTGGAAATTTGGGGTTGAAGAAGAGGACACTGATTGGCATTATTTAGAATGGAGCAGCTCTCCTCTGTATCCCAACACCTAAACTTAATTTTGGTGGTCCCGAAAGAATTTTTAACTTCACTAATCCGAAACGTTCATTTTATAGAAGATGCGAAAACAATGTCATTGCAAAAGATTAGCTTGATTGGAGTTGGATAGACATGCGAATGGATCGTTTTTTTTTATAATCAAAAATATGCAGCTAATGTCTAAACTCACATTTGCCATCTTAAAAATAATATCAGAACTCTGGTTTCCTATCGATGTCCTATAAAACTTCTTTTCCGTTGAGATGTTTTTTCCCTGCGGCGTCAGAAAATAAAAACAGCTCAGATCAATATTTTGGGACTCCTATGAGACCCAAAAAATCAAGTAGTGAAAGGGCAGGCTAGAGGTGATTTTGTAACTTCCAAATATAAGAATTTCCAAAATATATTCTGAGAAACCTAAACTTTTGGGAAAAAAAAAAAAAAAAAATGGGAGGCGTAGAGGTGATCTCGTAATTTCCAGCAATGTGCCCAAGAGGCTGTCATTGTTAAGAGTTTTCAGAAATACAAAATTTCCACAAGTCAGCCAAAACCCTTTATGGGGTTATCAAGAATTTCCACAAATCATGTCATTGGTGGGCCATTACGTTAAATTTCCAAGAATTTGTTTGGGACAAAAATATGAAATACTTACCACCTAAAAGTCCTTACAGCCAAGGGCCCAGATTTGTAAAGCTTGACTATATTTTTTGAAATCACACCCACACCCCTTCTTGTTTAACACCGTTGCATAAATGTATGCATAGTTTAAGATAAATGTATTTTGCAATGATAGGTGATATTCTATCAATGTATCGGAGGCCATGCATGATTGATGTTCTTCGGGACTCGGGAGCATTAAGTAATGAATGATTTCGACCAACAAATTGAACTAAAAAAAGGGCTCAGAAAAGACCTCAATATAGAGGACCGGATAACTCTCCTTCAAAATTGTTGAAGACAAATTCAGGTTCCACATCTCTCAAGATCTCTCTAAACTTCTTCCGTACGTTGACTTCTCTAAACTCGAACTTGTTAAGTCTCACGGAGTTCTAGATTATACATTGATCCGAGCAACTCCTAATTGTAGATGATGCAAAAAGGAATGTTTTTTAAAAAAAAATTAGCTCGGTTGAAATTCGATAGACATGCAAAAGGATAATGCTTTGTTTTCTCAAATGTACCAGCAATTCCTGTTTTTCATCTAATGAAATGAAATATGAAAAGTTTGATTTCCGGTTGGCGTCCGATGAAACTGATTATTTATGAGATGTTTATTTCCCCAATGGCATCAAAACTTAAACAGTTTGGATCAACATCATTACAAGAAAAAGTATATTTGCTAACGAAAAATAAAATTTTCATCACCAAAAGTTACTATAGGCCAGGTGACAAAAAATAAGATTTTTGTCACCAAAAGTGATTTTTGACAACGGAAATATTGTTGTTTTGTCACCTCTAGTAAAAATTAAATTTCGTCAGCAAATATTGTTTTTCTTGTAGTGCATTTTGAGACTTTTTTGTCATCAACAGTCTGAGTATATATTTTGAAACTTTCGAACCACAAATATGAGGGTCCTTTTTTGTTATCTATCTATCTATACTCTAGTATATGCAAATGTAGTTAGACTCAAAATACTCCTAATCCTCAATTCTTACAATTTTAATTTTTTTTAAAAAGAAATTTTGAGAGAGAGAGAGAGAGAGAGAGATAGAGAAGTGGGGTATGGGGTGTGAATAGTGGGGATAGTAAGATTTTAGGAAAATTGAATATTGAGTTTTATTAGATAAAGAATGAAAATAAAAATTATACTTTTTAGTTTTTCTTGATATTGGTTGTAAAAGCCAAAATTTTGATTGCCAGACAGAATTTGGGACAATAGTACATGGTTGGAAGGTTTGTGCTTAAAACATGCTCTAGAAAAATCAAAAATCAATTTTAGAGACCAAATTATGGGTTTGCTGCTAATGGGATGATCATCAGGGACCAAATGCATAACTTGTCCCTAACAACTTTGTTTTCACAGTAAAAAATTTGGTCCCTACAGGCCTGTTACCAAATTTTCTGGTTTCTATCTAATCAACAGAGTATTGCCAATCGACAAAGAAGCATGTAGTTGTTGCTGGAATGTGGGTGGTTTGTGAAGTGGTGTTTGGTTTCTTGCCGTATATCAGGACTTTTTTGGAAGCAAACGTAATAATATGGAATGAATAGGGATGGAATTGAAGACTGTTATTGATCTCCAAGTTTACTATAGGAGTAATTTTTTACTTTTCTGATTTCTCTCGTCGAGACGAATAAATAATTCACAAAAGTTTGATGCAAAACTAATAAATGCAAAAAAAAAAAAAAATTACTCCATTATATAAGGACTAAAAAAGAAGAATCCAGACTTATTTTGGGATACTAGATATTCCACTCCAATTCTACACACATCCAAACGAAGACTTGGAAGTTGCACCAATTAGCTTGACTTAGGCCTGTTCGCCGAGATCGGAAAAACCGGACCAGACCAAATTTTTCAAAGCGGTTGAATAATTTCGATCCGGTTCCGGTTTATAAAATTTTATAACCGGAAAAATAATTTCCATCTGGTTTATATGTTTTAAAAACAGGTCGAAACCAGACTAGTATCACCCCTTCAGCCTTGATTGGACTTGGATGGACGTGCGAATGAATTGTTCCAGTCTAAGGGTAAAATTATATTTGTTGTCCAAAAATATATGAGAAGTTCACTTTTCGATCGATGTTCGACCTAAATTAGGCGTCTACGAATTGAACAGTTGGAATTTATAGTAGCCCATTTGGGAGTCTTGTGAAACCTACGGAGTCGAGTTTGAAAGGGTGGGGTGGACTCAATGGAGGTCATTATTAAGAGTTTCCAGATGTAAAATTTTCCACAAGTCAGCCTAAACCCTTTCCAGGGTTGCAAAGAATTTCCACAAATCTTGTTTCGGGGGCTATGAAGAATTTCCACAAATCTTGTCACTGTTGGTCCATTATATTAGTGGCCGTCGAATTGTCATTAGGATGGTAAATGAACCGGCTTGTTAAGGCTCATCCTCGGCTCGTTAACAGTGACTCAGCTCGATTAAAAAAATTCGTTTAATAAATGACTCAGGTCAGCTCAATATGGGCTCGGCTTGTTAAGGCTCAAGCTCGAATTTTTGGCTCGTTTACTAAACGAGCCGATCTCGATCTCAAAAAAGCTTGACTCGGTTACAGCCATAAATTTGTCATCCTTGCAAATCTTTCAAGAATTTGTTTGGGACAAATATGAACTAAAAGCCCTTGTAGCCAAGGGCCCAGATTTGTAAAGCTTGATTCTATTTAATCTTGAAATCACACACACACACACACACCCCTTCTTGTTTAACACCTTGCATTGCATGTTAAAGTTTGCTTAATTTTCAATAGACTACGGAATTTCACCTTAGACATTTTTGTTCAAAAATGACAACTGTCCCAACTTATAAAGATAAAATCTATGGTTTTGGGAATTGGTCCTGTGAAAAGGTTATCCATCCTCCAGAGATAAATTTCCAGATTCACAAGGTTTTCTATTGTTGAAGGAATATGTCCTTTCAATTGATTTCTATCAGAAAACAACACATACAGAGGTTAATAAATTGCCCAAGAGTCTGGTAATACCCCTCCAAATTGGTCATTCTCCAAAATTACCACCCACAAATCAATACAATTGGTCAAAGAACTACGAAAGGCAAGTCCATCAGATCCCTTACTTTCAAAATTGTTGTGTTAATCCGTTTGAGGTTCATGCAATCAAAACATTTAGCATCATGCAATTCCAGTTATCCCCAGATCTACCAGCAAAGCACAAAATTTTGTCACCAGCTTTCTCCCCAAAGTTTTCTGGTGATCGTATCAGGCTGACAGAGTCATTTGCTTTGTTGCCTAGACTGTAAATCTTTGTAATTTTGTTCAATTTTGGTTTCACAAAACCCATGAATCTCCTCATCCTTGATTAGTATAATTGCCGTCTCATCCTTGATTCGTATAATTGCCGTAAATTAAAAATCAAACTTCTCAAGAAAAAAAGAACAGATATGAAGCACGAGTAAATCACCCCGCAAGACAATCATTCAACCAGAAAACCATTTTAGTACACTGTATGACACTAGAGACGAATGTGGCTCAAAAGTGCTTGAAAAGCAATCATAGGTGTACCCCTCAATACATATATTAGAGAGATTTGAGTCATCATCATCGCCACGTAAACCCTTCTATGGTCATAATTTTGAATTGAAAAGTGCTGCAATTCCAAAAACCCACACAGAAAAAGAAAATTTAATACTACAAGCAGTGCCATGATTGGTCTCACAAAAGAGTTTATTAGCATGTCAATTACTTAAAATATGACCCCACAGCAAGCAAAATCTTAAACACAAAGTTTTAACTACCAAAACTCAGTGCAATCTGTCGAATGGATTAAGGAAAAAACCAGAGGTTTGCATGCAACTACGGTAAGATAACTCAGAAAATTTGGAAAAGAAAATGAAACTTGGGTTAACTTATTTACACCACCGGTTTCTACTTAACAGCAAAAATAGGATTACTTAATTATTAAACTGTCTTGCATTTTATAGTCACCAACTTCTCCACCTGTCCCTGAAATTCACAAACTTAATACTCTGAAATGAATGTCACTACAATACTAATCCTCTGTACCCCACCCCCCACCCTAAAACAAAAAAAACGTTTGACAAAGAGTGGAAAGTGTTTCGAAGAGCCATTAATGTAGCAAAACATTCACTCTTAATCCCAAGTATAGAAATATACACATACATATACACAAACATAAATACATATTTTTAAAGAGACAGAGAGAGAGAGAGAGAGAACATGGGCATTCAGAATGAGTAGGAGGTTATTGTTTTAATCACTAAAACTTCAGATGACAATAATTTCATCATCATTATGCCCATGCCTCCATTCCAACGATAGTTTGGGGGGAAAAAAAACTCTTCGGGAAGTGTTCAAGATGGAATTTTAAATCTGTCACTCTAATGTACGTTTAAAAGTCAATTGTGCATTCAGTGTTAGAATGCTTTAGTTCGCTCTCAAGTCTCAACTGCGAAAAAGGCAATATTGAAAACGGGCATATTATAAACAAGAATAAAATAAATTGAAAAAGGAAAATGAACAGCCTTTTACACAACATTGGTGAATTTGTTCCCAGGCCTTGTACACACTGCCCAAAAAGGAAGAACATGAAAATGAATGAATGAGAAACTCGTGAGGACATTGTGAAAAACAAATTAACGAAAATCCGGAGGAAAAAAAAAACAGAACACAAATGGGAAATTTACATAACAAAAATCCGACAGGAGAACACAAGAAGAAACTTCAGTAGAGTAAAAAAGAAAACCAGAAAACATCAGTCGGGTTGGGGAATGCTCAGATTCTATGGGTGTATAGAAGAGTCTTTCATGCCAATATTGACATTCAGTACGAGGAATTGATTTATTATCATCGTAAACCCAACCCTGAATTTATCATATCAAAGAATTCCAAATCTGAAGGGAGAAAGCCTAAACAAGTGCCAAAATATAAAGTGAAAGAAATAAAGGCTCAGACACGCACAAATAGGTCATCAGAATGTGATCTAATGATCAAAAATCAGCATCGAGAAACGATTTCTATCTTCATCGCCTCCAGATTTCTCAGGAAAAAAGAAAGAAAGCATAATCGATAGCAATGAACCTCAAAACAGAAAACAAAGGAAAAAAAATTAATGAAAACCACAAGAACTCTATTTCGTTTTAATCAACTGCAACATACGTAAACAAGACTGAAGTTCGAAAATTATCCCATGAAAACATACCCTTTAAAATTCATTTACTCTACATATACATTTTTTTGATAACTTAGGCATCCCGACCAGCTTTCACTCAAATACTGGGGGACCAATTAACTGGCCCCAAAAGCGTTGACAACAACATGGAGATTTCGAATCTGCGGCCTTAAAGAGAGAGCAAACCCCTAAAACCCATAATTCTCAAGCCTTAACCACAAGTCCAATCCGGGTTCATTTACTCCATATATATTGCCAACCAGAATGGTAATAGAAATATCCGAAGCAATTTAGATAAGGAACATATCGAAAGACAGAGCTCCTATAAATTCAAATTGATTCGAGGAGAGAGATGACTCTCTCACTCTAAATTTGTGCCCCTGTCTGAACCGAATGGCGGTGGATTTTTTTTTCCTTCCGGGTATTCAAGAGGCAGTTTTAAAAATAATGTAGAACTACATATGCACACACATATGTACGTATTCAAAACTAATAATTTGCAATACTTGGACAGATATGTCTGAGGCTTCTTGGGGAACAATTGGGAGAGAAAGAACAGAGAGTCCCCAGTAAGAAGGCCTCAGAAGAAGACCGCAGAGAAACTCTGGGGATCGGAATTAGTTTATGCCTCCTAACTAAGCCGTGATATGAAACCGTGATTCATATGGCTACTCAAAGAGGCATTCTGCTCCATGGCGGCCAAGAAAAACAGGGTTTAGAAAGAGAAAATCCAGAGAGAGAGAGAGAGAGAGAGAGAGAGAGAGAGAGAAAGAGAGATACCAGAAGGGCTGCTGGTGAAGAGGAGAAACCTTGGAACGTCTAGGGTTTACATCTTTGTGGGCATTTTATATTGGTCTTTACCATCATAACTACAATCCCCAAAATAACCCTAACCGGAGTTGTAGCTTTGCACAAATTTTGATATAGATGTATTCTGACTTCTGAGCACAGAATTGTAAACAGATGTATTTTGAGGGTCCGTTTCAGTTCCTTAAAAAAGGAACTTTCAGAAGAAAAAAAAAAGTAATTTTGAGCTCAAAAATCACGTTTTTACGCAAATAATTTTTTTACAAATATAAATTTCATTGAGATCTTTTAAACGGTATAAAAAAATTAAAAAATTATTTTTCATTTTCATTATATTTGAGTTTGAAATTACCTTCTTTTTAAAAAGAAAGCAGAACAACACCTGAGTCGTTTGTGTGCATAAGCTCCATAAAAAATAATGATGGCCTTAGAACCTTTTTAGGACATATGTATTCGGATATGCGCACATATTGTTGTACACAGAAAAAACTCTTTGTATCTCCATGTGGAAATACTAGTCTAATTTGACACAAGCACATAAAAAAATCCCTCATATTCAATTTAACATCGTGCTTCAAAAGACGTTGGAGAAGAGAAAGTAAAGAGTAAGAGAAAAGTTATAAGGAGACGGTTACAGAAAATAAATTGATAAAAAAATTAGTAATGGAAGAAAAGAAAGAAGATTGCTAATTCCTTACAATTCTTCGATTCTTTTGCTTGAAACTATCATCAATCAAATAAGGGGAGGGCGGATCAAAAAAAAAAAAAAATAAGGGGAGGAATCGATCAACACAAAAAAATAAGAGGAGGAAGAATGATATATTTCTTCCTTTGAATTCCAACAAACCCCAAAGAAGAGGACATTTTATTATGGCAAGGTGGTGGCCTATGGGCTTTTTTCGAAAAGTAACGGGTTCATCCAAGATCCAAAACAAGCCTAAGACTCCGTACGGGCGAGCTAGTCTCTTTGCCATTTGGGCCTTTCTCACTACACCCAGGATAAATTTGAAGGCTAATGAAAATCAGTCCTTTATGATTTTGGTCATAATTTTTATGGGCTAATGAAAATCAGTCTTTATGGGCTAGCTAGTTTTGCCATTCGGCCAGGAATTTCCCCTTTTTATATAATAATAAAGCTTTGGAGAAGCCCTCTATTTGAGTACTCAAAGCTAGAGGTGGCAAATTGGCGGATTTAGATAAATTTGTGCAGGTTAAAATGGGTTACGAGTTGAATATGGGTGAGATGAATATGGGTCAATAGTAGACAAGTTGAATACGAACAGGTCAAATATGGCTCAAGCCATACCCATTAAATCCAACCCGATCCGTTTTATGCCCACTACTTGAGAGAGAGAGAGTCGTGGAATCATGAAAAAATAAAGTAAAAATAAGTTTGTATATCGCCTGAATGTTTAGTAACCTATGTCTTGTGACTTGTGAGTTTAAAAGTATCGTTTGTTACTCCTTATTCAAAAGTGACCCTAGGACACCGTTACAGGCTTCTCTCTCACTATAAATTTATGTGGGACTCAAGACTAAATATGCAAATCTCACATGAATGCGTGGTGAGAGAAAAACTTTGGAACGTAACGGTGCTTCAAGAACATTGAATAATCTCTCCCTTTCTTCCATAGTTTACTCTTTGCCAAATTTGCCTTGGGCCAACCTCTCCCCTTGCTACTATAGTTTCGAATCTTTTGGTTTATAGAGGACACTGTACTGAAATTTTAAACAATATCTTTGAATGAGTTAGTGCATGAATCAAACAATAAAGAATAAGAATTAATTCATACAAAAGTGTAAGAGATTATCTCTATCCTATTTGTGTAGTAGGAAAAAATAAGGCGGTAATTTTTATACTCCCCTTTTTTTATAACCGCACTTTCTTTTTTCTGTTTTTTTTATTGGAATTTACAATGTTTCCATTCCAAGTGTAAAAGAGTATGCAAACAGAAGATTAATTTTGTAAATTCACATTACTTACAAGAGGACAACAATGGAGTGCGGAAATCAATTATCAACAAATACAACTTGGATTCGTTAATGACTTTTATTTCTTTTTTGTTGATTGATGAACTCTTACGACTTACATGAATGCACATTGTCTGAGAGAGAAAAAACTATTTTTTGACATTTTGTGAAATATGGCTTGTTACCTTCAAAAACTTCCAAAACATCGTAATTTTTTAGCTATAGACTTATAACATTTTGGTATGTTTCAATGAGGGTACATATGATACACACCCAAATATTATTTTGTGTGTATTCGTAAAATTTGAATAGTTGGCGTATCAAATGAATATTGTTTTGAGATACTTTCATATAAAATGGTGGACTATATGGTACGGAGTATAAGATAGACGGGCAGAGACCACCTAACCCCCGGGAATTAGCCTAGTGAATAAGACTTTGAGACTTCGGGTTTGCTTTCTTTTTTGTGTCTAAGGTTTGAAGTTTTGAGGTGTTATTAATTTTTATGGGGCAACTTTATACGGGATTTTGTCCTGGTATTAATTAGCATCCCTTCTAGTGGACGGTGGTTGGCAACACCGTTTTGGTATAGTGGATATTGTATGAGACCAATTTTGTTCAACCACTAAGGGTAACTTTATCCACAGTGAGATGAGATATGTTGCGAATCTTAATATAAAAGAGAGAGAGAGAGAGAGAGAGAGAGAGAGATATGTTGCGAATTTTGTTTAAGTAATCGAAATCGTTTATTTTGTATGAATTGATTTGTCAGGATACCAAGCAAATATTCAGTTTAATTGATTGTCGTTAAGTACTTGATACAATGAAATTGCATTTTGCTCTTTCAAGTTCTGAACACACTATCTGTTTCAAATGCGGACCTCCCCAATTCCTCCATTTCCCAATCGAATTTCAGTCATCTGAGCCACTCAATATGATCAGAACGTGATTTTAAGGGTACCCGCAAGAATCAGCAAAAAAATGACTGGAAGAGTTTCATCCTAACAGTTTTTTATTGAAAAAAAAAATTGCTCAAATCAAACCCTTCCTGGTCATTTTTTTTGCTAATTTCTCGCGAATACCCTTAAAATCACATTCTGAACACATTGAGCATGTCGGATCATCGAAATTCGATAGGAAAAGAGGAGTCCACATTTTAAGGGTCCTCATTTGGAACTTTCCCTAAATAACTGAACTTTTTGATTGAGTAATTACCAATATTTGATTGAGCGTAGTTATTGAAAATTTGAAATGATGATCTCCTAACAAAGCCATACATACAGTTCAAAAACAAGACCCGCAATCTAGCCTACCAAATGTGGATGAAGTTTCCCTCGCCGAAAGTGAGGATGAACAAAATTATATGTTCTCGATACATGTATCTTCCTCAACTATGGAACTCTCGATAAATGCTGGGTGAAAATCACGATATAGACTATATTTATAGAAATTAAGTAATACTACCAATTAATTAACCTTTGGAGTTTATATATACTTTAGTCCATAGTTGTTAAAATCTATGATACGGGATACATATCCTATGATTCGTATCGTCTCCTTCCAAAAACGAAACGTATCGCAGACCGTATCCTTTTTTATAGAAATCTTATTATACGGCAACGTAGCCTACGATTACTTACAAAGAACAAATCATACCATATTTTAGGGGGTGGAACACCAAACACGTTCTGATCATTTCATCTAATTATGGTCATATCCAAATCATTTAAAAGAAAGCCAAAGCTCGAATAAAAGAAAGAACGTATTTTGGATCATGTTTTACAAGAATCTGATAATGGCTCTTTTTCTCTTCCCTTAACCTCAGGCACTAGAAAACCTCAATGCGATAGACCCTACTAGAGAGACTTGGATTTTTTCATCCTAAAAATATTTTTTTCATACATAAAACACTTATTTTCAAATATACACCAAAATTTTAGATTATTATTAGGTATAACTATTATTTATTGTATATTAGCTTGTTAACGCGATACGTATCCCGATACGATTCGAAAAATGAAATAAACAATACACGATACGTATCCCGATTTGAAACCACTATACTTACCTAATTGACTGTGGAAAATCAAGACAAATTGGAAATAAAAAAACTATAAAGATCATCTCAGATTCTCTCAATGTCTTAATTAACATAAATGATAAAAAAAAAAAAAAAAAAAGACACCCTTCTCAGCATATATAAACAACCCCTGTGACATTGCATAGTGACAAATTAAAATTGAGAGTTTTTATTTTTCTTTATACAATAGTGAGCAGAGGTGTATTGAAGAAGGGGAGATTTCTCTACAATAATGTTGTCCGATGTCAAGCTTTCCATTGCTGTTCTTCTCTGCTGTCTCATTACCACAGGTATAATTAAGGTTTCAAGAATACTATTAAACTTCAAATTAAAAATCTTAAATCTATATCAGGGGCACAGCACCCTCTGCGGCTCCGCGAACACCATCTGTGTCTACAGCAACGCTACGGAACTATACTTCCGTAGGCAGGTTCATCCAAAGTTATTCGATGCCTGGCCGCAAGTGGGTCCTCTTACGCGATGAACATAGGACGTCCGTGCATCAAACAACCGTAAATTTATTTTCTCTTTGTGTTGGGACATCTTGGTCGATGGAAAGCATTTTTCTACATGGGATCGAATCCCCTGGGAGCCAAAAGAAATCTCATCCATTTTTTCATAGAACTATTCCACAAATGTTTCACAACATTAAGGTTTGTTTAGGTGTTTGGGCTTTCTTTGATTTATTTGGGTGTTGGGTTGAGCTTTATTGTATTATTTGATGTGGACCTTCATAGACCTTTGGGTGTTATGGGCTTTGCCTTGTGGTGTATTATCCAACTGTTTGTTGGATTTCCTTCCCCTTTCCCCGTTTTTTAATAAAATTCATCTTTGCCAATAAAAAAAAACATTAAGGTTTGTTGAATTGTAAAGTTTCATTTATTTGCCTTCCTTTTTAGAAGGTAATGGTTACCAAAATTTCAATTTGTTTATGCAGCATTATCGGAAATAGAGTAACATATTTGTTCGTTAAAAGCTTGTTTTGAGATTGGCTTGCTACCCTATGCATTAAGCTTGAACAATTTTTTGAAACTCGTTAAGATTTCAAACCAAGTTCGAGCAGGTTACTATTCGGCTCGTTCGGCTAATGATCGTGTAGTATAAAAAATTTCAAGCTACTCGATATCATCTCGTGTTTGGCTTGATGAAGCTCATTTGAGATCGGCTCGTCTCATTAAGCGAAGCTCGAATACATTTTTGAAGATTGTTAGCTTTTCAAACCAAGCGTGATCGACCACCTGCTCGGGTCGTTTGACTCGTTTATCACCCCTTGCTTCTGTAAAATAAGTATAACTGTTCTGGTATGGTATTGATATTTTCTGGATCCGCCTCTGATGGAATTGCATTGCATTGCAGGCTCGTGCGAAAAATGCACCCAGAGGAATATACAAGTGTTCGAAGAGCGAAGCGGGAGGGAGATCAAGGGACAACCAGAATGGCTGGTAACGGTGACTAACAACTGCACCTGTACCCAAACTGGCATAGTTTTACGTTGCCGGTACTTCAGCACGACCGAAAATGTCGATACATCCCTCCTTGTCCCAACTCGTGATGGCATGTGCCTGCTCAAGGGAGGCCAGCCGGTGAAACCGTACGAGACCGTCAAGTTTTCTTACGCCTGGTGGCCGCCCACTGTTTTTTATGCCATTCGTTCCAATGTTAATCAGGGCTGTTAGTGAGAGCTAGCATTTGGGTATTATTATGTTTTGGGTTCGAATAATGTTCCAATGCTGCATGCAGTGTTAAATAAATCAATCAGTCCAGTGAATGCAATTCTCTGCCATTTTGTATTGAGAAATGGTTATCGAGATGAATACTACTAGCATTGATAAATGGTTACATGAATGCAAAGAGTTGTGCTCTGTAGAATGAACCAATCTACTAGAACACTCGAATTATATTTGACTCGTCGAAAACTCGTTTTGTAATTTGTGCTCTGTAGAATGAACCAATCTACTAGAACTCGAATTATATTTGGCTCGTTGAAAACTCATTTCTTAATTTGTGGATGTCACGAGAAACTAGTATGAAGCTCGGTTTTATTTTTCCAAAATCAGCTCATTAGCCGACTTCCTTCGGTCTATTTGGAGTTACCTACATAATGTAGTATCTTTGTTCATTGATTGGCTTAGTTGATTTGAGGACATGTCCAAATGGGTCAAAGATTTCCTCTCTCAAATTTTGATATTCACAACTCAGCTCGACATGCCTCGGTTGCGAAAAAATGAACATACCAACAATTCTTTATTTGAACGGTCTAAAATAATCTAGTTTTTACATACTCTTCTACGGTCCCCTCTTTGTTGAAAAGGAGGTGATTTGG
Organism: Rhododendron mucronatum var. ripense; assembly: GCA_019656295.1. Lineage (NCBI taxonomy): Eukaryota > Viridiplantae > Streptophyta > Magnoliopsida > Ericales > Ericaceae > Rhododendron > Rhododendron mucronatum. Next base: position 730,709 of record BPLT01000044.1, on the reverse strand, counting down.
GCCTAATACGAAAAAATTGTTGGTAAGATTTGACAAACTCCAATTATGAAATTGATTCCAAATCTGTTGAGAGATACTATACTCCTACGTGCTTGTTGACTTGCTTTGTATGGCTCTTCGCAATGTTTCGCAGACAACAATTGTATTCATCGTTTTTTTGATTTGTAGGAATAATAGATCCATCCTCCTCTCTTCTCCCGTCTAGTAGACCTAAATCTGAAGCACGTAATTCTTGTGTTCTAACTTCTACGTTACACATATTTTAATGTGTGGTTAACCAAATGCATCTAACGACGTTAGTGCTATAAATTCATAAAACAAAGAACATCAAAAGTAAAGAAATGGTCACAAAATTCGGCAATCGCTTCTAGTGTCTGAGGTTTGAAATTTTCAAGTGTTATTATTTAATGAGACAATTTTATATGGAATTTTGTCCTGGTATTAATTTGCATCCCTTCTAGTGGACGGTGGTTGACAACACCATTTTGGTATAGTGGATATTGTATGAGACCAATTTTGTTCAACCACTAAGGGTAACTTTATCCACAGTGAGATGAGATATGTTGCGAATCTTGATAAAAGGAAAAAGAGATGTGTTGCGAATTTTGTTTCAATAATCGAAATCGTTTATTTTGTATGAATTGATTTGTTAGGATACCACACAAATATTCAATACTTGATACAATGAAATTCAATTTTGCTCTTTCAAGTTCTAAACACACAATCTGTTTCAAATGAGGTGATCATCATTTTTGTTAAAATGTGAACCTCTCCATTTCCCCCCTTTTTCAATCGAATTTCAATCATCTGAGCCGCGCGTTCAATGTGATCAGAACATGATTTTAAGGATACTCGCGAGAATGAGCAAAAAAAATGACCGGGAAGGGCTTCATCCGAACAATTTTTTATTGAACGGTTCAAAAAAACTGCTCAAATTAAGCCCTTCGAGGTCATTTTTTTGCCAATTTCTCGCGGGTACCCTTATAATCACTTTCTGAACACATTAATTGGCTCGAATCATCAAAATTCGATTGGGAAAGAGGAGTCCGCATTTTAAGAGGTCCTCATTTGGAACTTTCCGTAAATAACTAAACTTTTTGATTGAGTAATTACCAATATTTGATTGAGCTTAGTTGTTTGAATGATGATCTCCTAACAAAGCCACACATACAGCTCAAAAGCAAGACCCCCAATCCAGCCTACCAAATGTGGATAGAGTTACCCTCACCGAAAACGAGGATGAACAAAATTATACTTTCTCGATACATGTATCTTCCTCAACTATGGAATTCTCACTTTCTTTAAATAAATGATGAGTGAAAATCACGATATAGACCGTATTTATAGAAATTAATTAATTAACCAATTAATTAATGCTACTCACACAACCTCTCACATACATGTAGGGCCCACACATAGTAGTGTGTGTGTGTGGAGCCCACATGTATGTGAGAGGTTGTGTGAGTTAACGTTGTTGTGTTTAGATTATTGTGTGAGTAACATTTTTGGTTTATATATACTTACCTAATTGATTGTGGAAAATCAAGACAAATTTGGAAATAAAATAACTATAAAGATCATCTCAGATTCTCTCAATGTCTTAATTAACATAAATGATAATCCATTAAAAAAAACCCCTTCTCAGCATATATATAAACAACCCCTGTGACATTGACATAGTGACAAATTCAAACTGAGGGTTATTATTTTTCGTTATACAATAGTGAGCCGAGGTGTATTGAAGAAGGGGAGATTTCTCTACAATAATGTTGTCCTATGTCAAGCTTTCCATTGCTGTTCTTCTCTGCTGTCTCATTACCAAAGGTATATAATTAAGGTTTCAAGAATATTAAACTTTAAATTAAAAATCTTAAATCTATATCAGGGGCACAGCACCCTCCGCGGCTCCACAAACACCATCTGTGTCTGTAGCAACGCTACGGAACTATACTTCCATAGATAGGTTCATAATTATTATCCATAGCTATTCGATGTCCGGCAGCACATGGGTCCTCCTACGCAATGAATATAGGACCTCCGTGCATCAAACAACCGTAAATTCATTTTGTCTATGTGTTGGGACATCTGTGTCGATGGAAAGCATTTTTCTACATGGGACCGAATCCCATGGGAGCCAAAAGAAGTCTCTCATCCATTTTTTCATAGAATTATTCCACAAATGTTTCACAACATTAAGGTTTGTTGAATTGTAAAGTTTCATTTATTTGCCTTCCTTTTTAGTAAGTAATGGTTACCAAAATTTCAATTTGTTTATGCAGCTTTATCGGAAATAGATTAACATATTTGTTCGTTAAAAGCTCGTTTTAAGATTGGCTTGTTACCCTAGATATTAAGCTTGAACAATTTTTTGAAGCTCGTTAAGATTTCAAATCAAATTCGAACAAGTTACTACTCGGCTCGTTCGACTAATGATCATGTAGTAAAAAAAATTTCAAGCTACTAGATATCATCTCGTGTTTGGCTTGATAAAGCTCATTTGAGATCGGCTCGTCTCATAAATAAGCGAGGCTCAAATACATTTTTGAAGCTTGTTAGCTTTTCAAACCAAGCGTGATCGACCACCCGCTCGGGGTCGTTTGACTCGTTTATCACCACCTCCTTCCATAAAATAAGTGAAACTGTTCTGGTATGGTATTGAGATTTTCTGGATCCGCCTCTGATGGGATTACATGGCATGCAGGCTCATGCCAAAAATGCACCCTGGAGAACCTAAACGTGTTCGAAGAGCGAAGCGGGAGGGAGATCAAGGGACAACCACAATGGCTGGTAACGGTGACCAACAACTGCAACTGTACCCGAACTGGCATAGTTTTAGGTTGCAAGGACTTCCGCACGACTGAAAACGTCGACACATCCCTCCTCGTCCCGACTCGCGATGGCCGGTGCCTGCTCAAGGGAGGCCAGCCGGTGAAACCGGCCGAGGAAGTCAAGTTTTCTTACGCCTGGTGGCCGCCCATTGTTTTTTATCCCAGGGATTTCAATGTTAATCTGGGCTGTAAGTGAGAGCTAGCATTTGATTTGGGTATTATTATGTTTTGGTTTCGAATAATGTTCCAGTGCTGCATGCAGTGTTAAATAAATCAATCAGTCCAGTGAAGGCAATTCTCTGCCATTTTGTATTGAGAGAAAATGGTTATCGAGATGAATACTACTAGCATTGATAAATGGTACATGAATGCAGAGTTGTGCTCTGTAGAATGAACCATTTTACTAGAACTCGAATTATATTTGACTCGTTGAAAACTCCTTTCGTAATTTGTGGTTTGTAGAATGAACGAATCTACTAAAACTCGAATTATATTTGGCTCGTCAAAAAATCATTTCTTAATTTGTGGATGTCACGAGAAACTAGTATGAAGCTCGGTTTTATTTTTCTAAAATCGGCTCATTAGCCAACTTCCTTCGATTGCACTATTTGGAGTTACCTACATAATGAAGTATCTTTGTTATAGATTGGCTTAGATGAATGATTTGAATACATGTCGAAATGGGTCAAAGATTTCCTCTCTCAAATTTTGATATTCACAACTCAACTCAACATGCCTCGGTTGCAAAAAAATGGACATATCGACAGTTCTTTGTTTGGACGGTCTAAAATAATCTAGTTTTTACATACTTTTCTACGGTTCCCTCTTTGTTGACAAGACGGATGTGATTTGGGGCCTAATACAAAAAAAATTTGTTCGTAAGATTTGACAAACTCCGATTAGGAAATTGATTCCAAATCTGTTGAGAGATACCTATACTCCTATGTGCTTGCCGACCAAATTAAGACTTGCCTTGTATGCTTCTCCGCAATGTTTTATACACAACAATTGTATTCATCTATTTTTGACTCGTAGGAATAATAGATCCATCTCTCTTCTCCCGTCTAGCAGACCTAAATCCGAAGCATGTAATTCTTGTGTTCTAACTTCTATGTTACGTATATTTTAATGTGTGTTAACCAAATGCATCTAACGTTAGTGCTATAAATTCGTAAAACAAAGAACATCAAAAGTAAAGAAATGGTCACAAAATTCGGCAATCAAAATGGATCACTTTGATTATTATATATATAATGGAGACAGTGACAAAATGTGAATATCTTCAGTACAAAGCATTCACAACAACAATTAACAGACATAAAAGAATGACAACTGAAAGCCCCAATCAAAGAAATCCCAAAACCCCTCCTCTTTCCCCATACCCCCAAACCCATTTCTGACAGAGAAAGAAGATTGAGACACAAACCTCTACATAAGAACAAATAAATTTGAGAGAGAGAGAGAGAGAGAGAGAGAGTAAATCAGAATAGAAGGCCAAACGCAAGGGCTACAAGAGAAGCAAAAGCTGTGGGCACAAAGACACCGGCGTCCGAAACGGGACTGGGTGCGGGCGCATGTGCAGGGGTAGGTGCTGCTCCCACGTTCTGGACCGCCGATACAGCCACCACCATCATCACCACAGCTACAAAAAGCTTCATCTTCATTGCCTCCATTGTAATTTTCTAGAGAGAGAGAGAGAGAGAGAGAACGAAGAGGGAGAAAGTGAGGATGGGGAGGGCAGAAAGCAGAAGAGGGAATGAAAGTGAAAATGAGCAAGTGGATTGGCAATGGGAAATGATATGGTGGGTTTATATAAGGGGTGATTGGCCCCCAGAAGACCGTTGGTCTGCGACCCATTAATTTTTTAAAGCTTTTTTGCTTTAACTATTTCTAACGTTTATATTTTTGTAGGGCTGCCATGCCACTCTGTTAGACAGGGTGTCCCATTTCTTTAGGTGTGGCGCACAGCTTGTCTGCCAACGGCTATGTTCCCTTTGTGTAGGGTCCATCCATGTTCTTTGCTTTCTTTTTTTGAACTGCACCAAACTTTGGGGGTGTCCTCAATTTGAAAACAATCAGCCATGTTATCATCCAAGTGGAAAGGGTTATCTTTGACATTTCGGTGCCATAAACAATTATGTGCTCTTGAAGATATTTGTTGAGGTAAATTTACAAAAAGGTCCATAGGGGTGTGTACAGAGGGAGCAGATCACGTCCAGTTTACTATGGTCCGGTTTAGTTTTGGGCCATTTGCAATGATCGGAACTGTTCACTTTCTAGAACTCGCCGAGAACATTAACCACGTTGAAAATTAGGTCGATCTGGTATAATTTGATATGATATCGAAATGCATTAAGTTTGTGAGAAAAAAGTGTTTAACACCAGATTACAACCCATGTAACACAATTATATGAAGCTTAAATCAAATGGTATCAGATCAAAGTGATTTTTGACATGGTTATCGTTCTCGGTGAGCTCTAAAAAGTGAACGGTTCCGATATCCTAGGCCACAAAATGGCCCAAAACTAGTCCGGACTGGACCATAGTGAACTAGACATGATCTACTCCTGTGTACAAACCCCCTATACAAAAGTTAGATGTTGAATGTTTCGTAAACACCCTTAACAATATTCGATTGCGAGACCCCTCAACAAAATAACAAAATGATCGGTTCCAATTATCTTTATGGAAATTGAAACGGGCCCCCAAATGATTTGTACGTGCGGATACAAATCCAAAATCTGGACCCATAGCAGCACTGGTAAATTTTTATGGGAATGATTTTTGCAGTTTCGTTTAATTATCAGCACTCTTTTTTCTTTTTTCTTTTTTGGGTTAATTCAGGTGAATGTACACTACTATCTTGTCATTGATTTCACTTTTTTCACAAATTAAGGGTAATGTAATGAATTCCTATGAATGAAAGGGGTGTTTGGGAGCCCCGTTTTCCCAATGCGAATTTTTTTATTTTAAACATTTAATTGTAATTACAATTTACCATGATGCATTACCAAAATGAATTTAAAAATCACCTCAAGAGGAGCGTTTTAAATTATTTTTAATAAACCTTTCGACCCTATTTTCCAGCAAAAAATTATTCTATACAACATATAAACACTTTTATATGTATTCGGATTACAATCCAAAAATCTAAAATCTAAAAAGAAATTGACTTCCAAACACCCCCTAAAAACAAACTATTGGAATGGTAAAAAAAAAAGGTGTGGAAATCAATTTCCAAATCTAGAACGTGACAATAAAAAGAGGTTTTAATTATTTGGAGGAAAATGAGGAGTGATGAGCTGTTTTCATGTTTGGTAAGCTGGATTTTCTCATCCTCTCAATTATGCCAGCTTTTTTTCCTAGGAGTGTTAAGGGCTGCACAATTGTTGTTTACAAGTGAGCTGACTTGTCCTTATTCTCTTCATTCAGCCTTGTGGTCATGTTTTTTTCCTATGAAGAAAATATACCCGGGGTGAAGTAGGGAGCGATCCGGCGTAGCAAATCTCACCCGGCACGTGACTCTAGATTTGCGGCTAAGACTTCTTAAGGAGATTCAAAATTCATAGGTGCACACCGTCCCACCCGAAGCCGAAGAAGACAATAGACGGATCATGAAATTCAAACAGGAGCAAGGGGGCTGCGATAGGCCTCGAACTTGTAACCACGGGCGAGCCAACGCCAATGGGGGTAGCCTATTGCCATCTTGGCTACCACCCCAGATGGTCCTTGTGGTCTTGTCCCCAGCCTAGCTCAAGAATTCTGGTCTTAGTACAGAACTTTCTCAAAACTTGGAACAGAAAAAGTTAGAAAAAAGGAAAAGAAGTAATCTTATATCAGGAAAACCACAACTAAAAAGACAAACAAGCTTCTTTGCCCAATTTCAACATATAGCATCTCCAACCATACCTTCATTTCTTCAAAACCATTGTTCTTCAAAATGAAGAATTGTAACACTCCAACCATGTTTCATTTGCTTTCTTCAAAATGAAGAATCAAACTTGATTCTTCATGTATAGAGACTCCTTCATAATTTGAAGACAGTTCCCCATATATAATAAACGATGCATAACTTGTAACATTATGATCCAATAATGATCAGATTAGAAGATCAATCTTGAATTTGTTTGGTAAATGTTGAAATTGTGATATTTCAAAATTTGGAGGGAAAATGAGGAATGGTTGAGTTTTGAGTGTGTTTTTTGAAAGAAAAAAAAAAAAAAAAAAAGGAAGCAGCGAAGATAGATATAGAGAAACGTAGTTGGAGCATGAGTGAATAATAGTACTAACATTCTTCAAAATCACTTTTTGAATAAACAATGATATTTTGGTCCTTCAAAATGAATAATTGGGTTGGAGATGCTCTCAGCAAATAATATGAAAGAACAGCAATTGGAAAAAAGCCGATTAGAAAAACAACAATTGGAAAATATAAAAAAAAACAGCTCAAATTAAATAAATTTTGGGTAGGACTCTTTGGATTCAATATAAGCATCATAGACTTTTCATCTTTCCCAAACACCAAAATCGGTAATACACCATTTTTACATCAATAACTTGTTTTAACACTGCACAAAGGAAGATCCACAAAGATATACAGTTACATGCCAAGTCCCCATCCCGCATGCCGACAGTTTAAGTAGTTTCATTCTGTTAATATGTTGTTTCCGTATGATTGTACTTGTCGAGTAAAAGAGAGAGAAAATGTGAATTTTTTTTTTTTTTTTTATGCTTCCATAGTTCCTGCAGAAAGAAAAACAGAGGCAAGTAAAATTGTGTTATTTATGATGCTTCACACAGCACACGCGATTTCTATTAACGAAAAAACACAGCATATGTAAATGTGGAACTTATGTTACACTTTAAGTTCTAAACCCACTCAGATGCCCATGGAACCCATATGATTGACTTGCCAAAAACCAAGATCAGGATTGTAAAACATATCAGGAAGACAATGGATGGCTGCACACAAAATATCCTTGATGGATCGGGAAAAACTCAAAACAACACAAAGTTGTGAAGCCAGAGGAAAAGAGAATTCAAGAGCACGTCTTAGAATTGCTTATATCACAAGACTAAAGGAATAATAAAAGAACAAGAAAACGAAGAAACAAATAATGTGGCAGAAAGGAGCTGATATGTCATCTAAAAAATGTCAACAAACAAAATAAAGGACTAAAAGATCAGTCTGTAAGTATAGTCGCCCATAATGTTCTGCTTATTTTGAATAATCTTGAGAAATCCCGACAAAAGATGCAACTTACTATGCAATATGCATAAAACAGGCAGTTTTTTTTTTTTGGAAGAGCAAAAAAGATTTTATTAAAAATCAGCCAGGGTATTGAATTGACTATTGAGTTACAAAGGGGCACATCAAGGGGGTATAGTTGAAAGTACGGTGTTAGAATGGTTATTTTATGTTCTACTCCAACCTTAAAGAGTTCCTCTCACTTCAACAACAAATGTCTGGTGAAGTTCACTTGTATAGTTCAACAGTCAAATGACGAAATAACACCACAAGAAGCAGAAAAAGACAAGAACATGAGCTATATGGCAAATGAATGCAAGACAACTAGACTGCGTGTTTTAACCGTACCTCTTCATTCTTCAATAAAAGCAGACAAATAATCTAAGCTTTTGCCGCTTGAAGCATTTCAACTATGAGAGTCTTCACATCTCTGTGAAAGTCAAAATCAAAGAAGTCAAACTCCATTTAACTTTGTGATTTATCAACTTGCATCACGATTTCAAATCTGAGCATCAGTGCATTAGGCTGTGTAAGTAAGAATGCTGAAAGTTCACAGCAGGCTACAACCAAGTCGCTCTTTTGGTTTTCCCAGATGAAGCAATGAAAATGTTCAAATTCCAGCACCTGATGAGTGTAATACACACACACATGCACATATAGAGGGTCATGCTAAGGTGTGAATATTTCCATTCAGCCACATTAGTTACGCTGTTACTAATGCACAATATTTTCACAAACAAAATGGATCCATGAGCATAATTCATTAGTCATAGGGTTACCATAAACAAAACAGAGAGTAATATGGAAAGGATGTAATCAAGGGCATCAATGCCTTGCAGAGATACCGAAATGGATCCTTGCAGCCTGATTCAAGCTGGCAAGTGAGATTAGCGCGTCTAGACTCTAGAGTTGCACTGTATTCTACCAACACATTTTGAGCAGACTTACCAGGACCGTGATAAGTACGATACTTGTTTTGTTTGACCTTTAGTAGGTTCTCCAGGTATCACTCTGTTTCTATCTTTTGCAGTGTATTACGTATTGAGCCCAAAACCTACCTTACTTTGCACAATTTACTCTTCATTTGTTTGGAAAACCATTAATATTACTTCACAGTGGAAGACAAAATTGACTACCCAATCTACGATAAGAGAGTACTATTGGAACCGCCTTGCCCAAAACCTTTTATGGCTGCATCTATAGCCTCACCTTAGGAAGGGATGGCGCTATTACTAATCTATGGGACTGTGGAGTACCCACCAATTAAAAGGCTGTGGATATAGGCATAGAAATTATTGAACCAATAGAAAAACTTACAATGGCTACATAAAAGCCCAACTGCTAGATTCACGTAGAAAACAAGAGCTTAATTTAGGAACAAATTTTTCAAATGTTTTTTCATGATACATCAATATTATTTGAACTTACTTTCTGTCTGCCGCACGTCTAGGGAAGGGAACTCGTAGCTTGAAAGTATCCCCTTGACAGCCAGCCTAGAAATAGAATAAAATGTTATGCATGAATGAGCCTTTTCGCAGTCTCAACAAGAAAACAAAGGCAGACATAGCCCAGCAGTCCAATTTCCCATCTCTTAGAAAAGACCATTTGTTCTCTATTAGGAAAAACTGGACAAGAGATGGTGAAAAGAAGCAAAGCCAACAAACTCATGAGTAAATATAAAATCTTGACCAATCCCACAATTTTCCTTAAAAATTGAGAGACGCGTATTTTTAAGACATTTTCACTTCTTATTCCCGTTCCAACTTAGAAAAGAAAAAGCTTGAACCCGGTAAATTATTCAACTAGATACATCAGCAGTCCAACCGCAAAAAGCCTAAAAGTTCAAAACATACAAGGTATTATCCACAAAAAAAAAAAAAACATAACATAGAATTGTTAATGGTGTATAGCATACCTTAACATAGAAACCAAGACTATCCACATCCAGCATTTGAGCAAAGTCCACCTACAGAATGGCATAAAGTGAATCCTAGAACGTGAGTCAATTCTGCTTATATGCAGTCAGTCATAGCTTCGACAAGTTCATTGCAGCAACATTTTCTACAGTTCTGCTACAGGTTATGCACACAAACAGAAATAAACAAAACATTTTCCACCAGTAGCGAGTAAACATCAGCAGAAGAAAGACAAGTTCTCGAGAGTCGACACCAACCTTGTTGACAAAAGATGACAATCTTAAGTAATTACCACTATAAAAAAAAATCCTGCATTTTAAGTTAGTCTGTGGAAAAGGAGGGGATCTTTGAAGGTACCATTCATTCTCAAAAAGATCCTGGATCAGTAAGTACTGCCAGGGTTGGTAAAGAGTTGATAAAAAGCTAAAGACTGTAAAGTTGGTTCCATTCACTATAGTGATGCTATGGTGCTACCCAATAGCAGTAAAAGTTGACAAAAGCTGACTATCTGAAGTAACTAGCAATAAAAATAATTCCTGCGTTTTAGTTAGTCTGTGAAAAAGGAGAGGATCTTTGAAGCTACCATCCATTCTCATACAGATCCGGGATCAGCAAGTACTGCAAGGGTTGGTAAAAAGTTGATAAAAAGCTAAACGCTGAAAATTTGGTTCCATTCGCTCTAGTCACGTGTTATAATACGACACAACTATCATAAAATGAATTCAAACTGCAAACTCACAAGCTGATTAGGCCTCCAGATTCTATTGAAAATATTTTCCCTCGATTTCTCGTGTTTATCACCATATTAATCCTCAAACCCCCTCATATGCACCTACGTTAGAGAACTGGATTTGGAACCATCAACCATTCAATTACTTTTCCTTGTTCTATCCATGTTGATAGTACAGGTTTGACTGAGGTTGATAAGAAGAGAAGCTATACCAGTTGCTGCTCTTACGAAAATGAGAAATTTAAAGGAGTATCCCTGAATTACCGAAATTGACGTTGAGTGTTGCACGATAGCTTTTGTATCCTCTGCGTGATCTTTATTCATGTGGGACTGCCAACAACAAATATGTCAAAGTCAAAGAGACTAAGAAATGCGATAAACGAAAGAAATATTTGCTGGGAAAAAAAAATCCATTATTTTTTCATCTTATACCGCTATAGGCTTAGAAAACTGATAAATAGGATCAACTTTTGCAGCTCTATATTCCTCTTTGCTGAACTCTGAAAGTAGGAATAAAAAGCAGAAAGTGGAAGTAAGAAGAAATTCACAAGACGACAACCCTATTTTCAAAACACTGGAAAAAAGCATAAAGTTGCATATCATTCAGCAGCAATAGCACAAGCAACCAATTTCCCTTGCACCAAAAAAAAAATACCACAAGAAAACAGTAAATTCATACTTTTTCTATTTCAAACACTTATAGTGGTTTCTGTATACATTTAGGAAAAACACAAAATAAGAAAAACTTTGTTGGGTCATACACAAACCTCCTGAACCCAATGAAGCTGTAGCAACCCCAGACACATATCGTACAACTTTGGGTTCAATACGCAGAAATTGAAAGTCTCCGTAATCAACCTTCAGATTAGAAAAGGTCTTAGTTTTTCTACATGAATACAGAGAAGATTAAGTTGTGCATGTTAAGGAACAAGTGACACAAAGTTACCCAGAATGCATTGGGATGCCTTGCCAAGTATGCAGTACGAATAGCTTCTCTCTCTGTTTCAGAAACCTGCATATTTCATTGACTCAGAAAATTAGAAATATAGTTTCCCAATAGAGGTCAACAGGAGAGAAAGCTTTCCACACTAAATTAACAAAACCCCAATTAAGAATAATACAACACATCAACCAAAAGTTATCAACTTACAGAAATAGCATCACCATGCAGGGTTATAATTAAATCAGTCCTATCCTCCGGATCTTTTGCTACAAGCAATGAGCATTTCGAATTGGCTAAGAGGTCCTGCCAACACCAACAAAGTATCAACTAATTAACTTGTCCTAGACAAGAATATGCTAAAAAACAAACGGGAACTCTAAAAAGAATATGTTGCCAAGTATTTCGTTGAGAAGTTTTCAGTCCTATGATGACGAGGAAAAAGAACAGGGTCAGGACAGTTATGCTAAAGGAGTACTACATGAGTACTATATTCTGAGTTCTGATTAATCGACGTCATCAAGTACTACCGGTGTTCTAAAACAATGAATTAATCGGCGATTAATCGCTGGTGAGGCCTATCCGATTAGGTCCGAGTCGTCTGACTAACGATTAGTCGCCGACTAATTAATATGCAACGATTAATCCGATTAATCGCTTGAAGTTGGCTGATTGCCCGACTAGCGTCTAGCGACTTTTAGAACATTGAGTACTACATTAGGATACACATTCATTCAGGCTGAATCTCTTTAAATTACTTCACCTGCCAAGTATTACCTCAAAAACTAATCCCAATAATCAGAATACAAAAATTCCTATTTCGAGGGGCATTGAGCACAACCCCATTTTGATCTCTATTAGCAATCAGCTAATCAGAATTGGCAAGTATAGCATTGAATATTTTGGCCGCCAAGAGGTAATTCACAGTCATACAAAACGATGTATCTCTTTGGATGACTGCTATTTTAGCAATTCTTCATATACACATGATCAGAAAATTCCAACTTCATGCGAACCTTGGTATGAACTGCTAAGCTGCTGACTGCTAATATTGGAGATCCATATGCATCACAAGCAAAGTCAACCATTGAACCAGATGGATAACCCTCATGCTTCTGCAAATTACAAGGAATTGCAATAAGCTTTGAAAATAATGAACTTGATGAAGAAAAGAGAGGTAACCAATACTTTAATGTAAATTAAGCAACGTTGTCCACTGACCAATGAATATTACATATATCGGATTTAATCACATAAAATTCAGAGAGGAAAAAATCAAAATGTCTTTACAAGTTAGTGAGCCAGGCAGGGCAATCCTACATGTTGTAACCGCAAGATGTGCCAACACTTCTACTCAAAAAAGCATCCGAAAATATTTAGATTCAACTAATAACACTAATCATCTACTAAAAGGAAAAAAGTCTCTCACAGGTCAAAGTCAAGCAATATTAATCCCCATTCCTCCCAATCAAGGTAGAAAACTAAAGAATTATTTAGTAGACGATCAATCAAGAAATATAAATGTCAAGTATCAAAGAGGAGAAAAAGAAAAAAAGAAAGAGAAAGGAAAACCTGAGAGAAAGTAGAAAGCATGCCGCGCAAGCTGTGATCGAGAACGGTTCGAACTTCTTCAACGGGAGGAAGCCTAGCAGCCTTTTCCTGCAATCACAACCAGCATGCTTCCAATAAAACACCAACAACTACACGCTTGTTTCTCAAGTTATGACTTATAAGTATAATCAAAGTACCTGATGAGATTTAATGAGTTGAAATACATTCAAATCACCAGCAGTAACGTCAGCACCTGCTGCGTTCTAAAAAAAAACATTTCCAATCAGCAGATTAAAACGAAATCCAAATTAATCCGGCAATGTGATTAAGTCTAATTGTCATGAAATCCCATTTATAAACCGTAGTACACTAGGTCACATAATGCCCATGCAGGTACGCGAAAGAAAAGTGTCCTTCAAAAACCTCCCACACAACTAAAATTTGTGAGTGCCCTTGAAAAACCTCCCACACAACTAAAATTCGTGAGTGCGAGGATTGAGAGCGCGAATGTAGGCCATTTTGAACGATTTTGTACATAATCAAACTTTTTCAATCACAAGATGCAGACCCAAAAATAAATTAACGCGTTGATTAGAGCGATTAAGCCTAACGGTGATGAAACCCTCTATACAAACGATAGAATACAAAAAGCGTTTTCAATGAACAGATTAAAACGAAAATTAAATTATGTCGTCAATTGGAGCGATTAAGCCGTATAGTTTTGAAACCCTAGATATGAACGACGGTGTGCAAATATGTACGTGCAGAGAGAGAGAGAGAGAGAGAGAGACCTGAGGAGGTGACTGAGTGGAAGAAGAAGAGGCCATAGCGAGGAGGGGAGGTGGAGGAGTGAGAGAGAGCGGTTTATTGGATTGGCGAAATTGAGGAGAGAGAGTGGTTTTTTGAGTTATGGTGATGTTGTTGAGGCCATTAATGGAGCGAGCAAAGGTAGCAGTAATGGAGCGGTGGAGTGCGGAGGACGGAGCCATGACTAGAGTCTTCATCTTCGTCCCCCAGGTCGCCAAAGCCCAACGACCGCTAAATTTCTCTACTAATTTCCACACGTAACCTCTTGGTCTCTTCAACACATTTTAGGTTGGGTTCTGTTATGCAAAAAGTGTTTAAAAAAATCGTCTTTCTTAATTTTGCGTCAAATTTTTATAAATTATTACAGTAATTCGTAAGAAATTAAATATTTTAAATATTTTTATTTTTATTCAAATATTTTGAAAAATATCCACTTTCAAGCTAAAAAGTCCCACTTTTTCAGTTTGAAAGTAAATATTTTCAAAACCATTTGGATAACTCATTCTACGCTAATAATCAATAATTCACACAAGTTTAGTACAAAACCAATGAAAACAGTTTGTTTTTTTAAATGACAAAACTCTCAAGAAGCACTTTTTAATTTAGCAGAACTCAACTTTAGTCTCTCTTTTTTTTCCCGACAGGCTGGTGTCATTGACCCTGGGCCAGCGCGCGCCACAACTATTTTCCTTTCCGATATAGTCAAAAACAGACCATCCATCTCGAAATTAGAAAATTCACGAATTTCTCTCTTGCTACCTAATCTTAAGAGATTCTGGATGTCAATCAAATGCAGATACAAGAAGTACTACTCCAAATACTTTGTTATCCGTTGGATAAAAGAAGTGTATGTTCTCTGTTACATTTTTACCTAATTTAATTTAAAGTATGTCTTAATTTTGTATGATCTTACTGTAATTGACTTTAAAAAAATGTAACTTTCTCTATTATGATTAACAAGTGTCCACTATTCAAAAAAAAAAAACAAGTGTCCTCACTAATCTATATTTCTGGATCCGTCTCTCACCGGTTGACTTTGTGATGGAATGTTGGTGCGTGAACGTGGTAAGTGGTAACATGGAAAGACTCACTCTTTGGTTTAACACTCTGAGAGTAACTTTTAACTTTCGGCACAATTTTCAATAAATCTTTCTATCTATCTCTTACCACTTATTATCACTCCAACTCTCAAAAATAAGATTATGGGAATGGCGAATTGAAGACGCAAATAATGTCACATCTAGACGTGCAAATGGAAGTTTAATTAGAGATGCACCCCTCCTGTAATACTTGCATCTAAAGACTTTAACCGTTCGACTTAATAAGTCAGCTGCCTATTTTTCCATTCTTATTCAATTTTTTTTCGTATTTGTTTATTTTTTTTCAATTTTTTAAGAATTATTGCATCATCATGACAAAAAAAATCTAAAAAGTAAAAAATTACGATCGAAACCTAATTTTTTTGAGTAAAGACAAAAATAAATCAATAAGCCAATTTTTTCATCTTTATTCAAAAAAATTAGATTTTAATCATAATTTTTAACTTTTTAGATTCCTCTCGTCATGACAATGCAATAATCCCTAAAAAATTGATGAAAAACTAACAAATACAAAAAAAAATTGAAGAAGAATAAAAAAATAAGCCAGTTGGCTTATTTAGCCGAACGTATCATGTTTCTGTTCATAAGTTAGGGGGTGTTTTCGGTAGTGAAAATTTTGTAAATTTTTATCTGTGGTTTGAAAGTTGTTAGGTGTTTCCGGTAGTGAATAAATTGTTAAGAAATGTTAAGTTGGTTCTAGTAATGAATAAATTGTTATGGGTAAGTGAGTGAAAAAGCTGTCGTTAAAAAAAATTGTTAGTGAAAACGAGATGATAAAATGCTAAAAAAAAAAAATTGTTCACAAAAACGAGATGATAAAATGCGTTAAATTTTTAATATTTTTTGTTAGTGAAAACGGAGCCATATAAGACATTATACCTAAGGGAACAAAGCAATCTTGGTCTAATATATGGCTCATTGTGCAGCTGGAGCCGCTGGGCATTTGTTCGTTTATTGGATAAGACAATCAATTAAGGCACATTTGCCAGAATGGGAAAGATGATACTCCAACTTGCGTTCTTTTAGGCTGTGATCTTTTGAACTTAACTTAAATCTGAAAGATTTGAATTTTGTTTGCATTTGTTAATTTTGTGCCAAACTTTTATAGGTCATTGATTCGTTTCGACAAAAGGAATCAAAAAAGTAAGTTTTTTTTTACTTTTACCCAAATATTTTGAAAAATAATCACTTTTTAGTCAAATTGATTCGTCTCGACGAGATAAATAAGTTTTTTTTTTTTACTTTTCCCCAAATATTTTGAGAAATAACCACTTTTTAGCCAAAAAGACTAACCCACAAAAATTTGGCGCAAAACTAACAAATTCGAAAAAAATTTAAATAAGGACAAAACTCTCATATTTAAGTTAAGTTCAAGAGAATGGGGCCTAAGTTTAGAAGAATTTTGATGAACTTAATTTATTTTCAGTTAAGTTTCAAAAGAGAAGAAAAAATAAGTTAAATTTAAAAGAACGCAACCTAATGATGGGATACAGTAGACATGCACGTCGGAGGTATGATAGTAGAGGTGATTATATGAAGTAATTAATGATTAGTTATACTACGTTTGATTTGAATAGAATAAACTATGAGATAAAGGGTGAGTAATCATTTTTTACCGTTGGAGATGAGGAGGAAGATAATCCCCAAAAAAACGGGTTAACTAATACCACCCCATGTGATATTAGATTTTAGTCCCTCACTTAAAGGGTATTAAGCAGGCAAACAATTCCGAGTTTATTCTTTAGTCCCACATCCCACTCAGGGTTGTAGATACCGTTCCGTACCGGCCGGTACATATCGTTTTAGCCCAAATCCAGTAACTTTAACCTCTATTTCCGTATCGGCTCTAATACCGGTCCTTACCAACAAGTACCAAAAAATCCGGTCAATATCGGGCGAGATGGGAGTATCGGAAATTTCGTCCGATAATGAACTGCACGACTGTAACTAGGCTTTAGAAACCCATCTCCTTCAGATCGCACCAGAGAGACAAAGAGAGAGAGAGAAGAAGCAATGCGGCATAACCTGTACCTGTGTTCGCCTTGACTGGTTGAGGAGAGAGAGAGAGCAGCAATAGCTCTGGCGGAGAAGGCGAGAAGCAGCCGCAGGTTCCTACGCTTTTATTTGTGTAGGGAAGGGGAAACGTAGGGTTGATTATATGGGCTTGGATTATTATATGGGCTGGAATAATTACAAAGCAGCCCAACCTCTTGTACCAGATCCAAAACGAAACCATTTTTGGTTAGTTGGCTAGGTTTAGTGATGGATACTTTTTTGAAATTGCGTATATTTTTGTCATTATGTTATGCAACTAGAACTTTTGATTGTTAATTTGAAGTTCATCACGTGACTTTTTGTTTAATGAAAGTTTATTTTATTATGAATTGAATGGTGTGGGAAAAATTATCGATTTATAACTATATATATGGTAATAGCGCTAAATCCAAAAACGGTACCCGGTATCTGACCGGTACCGGTACGTACCATACCAGTAAAAAAAAGCGGTACTTATGCCGGTACGGTATTCAGAACCTTGGTCCCACTCCCACACGACAAATGTTCTATACCATGGATGGGGAACTACGTACAATCCCCGCATCAAACGTGGCCCCCTTTTTTTTTTCTTTTCTTTTTTTTTCCTTTTTTTTTTTGTGTTTTAGCTTTTGTCCCTGCTATTGGGATCTTTTTCTTTTTCCCTACTAAAAAATACTACTTAGTAGGAGTAGTATTTATTTTGTCAAAAAAAATCTTCATATTTATTTTCTCAAATTAAAAGAATTCATTGATGTTTAGGACAATAACCTCAAAAAATGTTTTCATATTTATTTCTTCACGTACACAAGACAATCTTTTTATATTACTTTTTTTTTTTTTTTTGCTACCCTATTTTGTTTCTTGTTTTTTTATGGGATTCTATGCTGCTTTTTCTTCTATGTAATGAACTTATCCTTTTCTTCAAGAAAAAATAAAGAATCCCCATAAATTAGGATAGTAATATATCAAATAGTATTACCTTTAGGCAATAATTGACTGTCGTATCTTTTTGGAGAATCAATTGATCAAAGACAGCAAAATATGAAGAAATTGAGCTAACCTATAGTTGTTTAGATTTCCTGGTTTCCTGTCGGTTTGAACTTCTTCTCTTGATAAGAAAAAAATATTTAAAAATACTAGTATACACTATACAAATAAAATAAATATTGTGGTTAGATAAAGATATCACTTACTTCATGGCGTAAAGAATGAAGTCAGATCACTCAATTTGTAGTGAACGTCACGCCACCGCTGTTGACAAATAATTAAGGCCCTTTTTGGCTGGTTAATGATATTTTTCATTTCATTCAACTAATATTGGTGACATTGTGTGATGGGTCATGCCACAATAAATCAACTAAATTTGTATTGGGTGAATTTGGCTTAATTTGCTGGTTTACGGCCATGCTATACCCACCGTTCTGTTTCACTGCTCAATATTCACTGATTAATATCTCACCGTCCGTCTTAACAATTAATGGCCCGAATTTTAAAAACTCTTTGAGAAAAGAGTTAAACTCTTCTATAAAAAAAAGTTTTGAAAAATTCAAACCATCTAAAACACTTTTAAACAGTGAAATTGAGAATAGTAACTGTTGAGTGGTAGACGTGAATTTTCTGGTTTTGGATTATTCAGTCCGTCGTCTTCTGCCACCTTTTATGGAATTAATTATTATTATAAAGAGAGAGAGAGAGAGAGAGAGAGAGAGAGAGAGAATGGCAGGCCGGGTTTGAAGAGGAGGAGTAGTATTGATATAAATTATAGTAATTAATTAAGGCACTTTTTCCGCCCCCCATTCGGTTTAGACGTCCTTCTCTGCTTGGACGCATGACTTCTTCCTTAAGCTATTGGCTCACTCTATCCACTTTGTGTGCTATAAATAAATTTATTTGACCTAGTTTTAATCCATTGGGGATTAGAAAAAAGTGTATATTTTTAATTTTTTAGGAAGATAGATATAAAAAATATATATAGTTGTATGAAGGCTCCGTTTGGTGTCCGGTTCGTATTTTATCAAGGAACATTCATTTCATGAGGACAGTTTCGCATAAGGTTGTAAAACAAACTAGTCAGGTTATTCGAGTTCGAGATCTAATGTGAATTACAAGCTAAATTTTATCATGTTCGAAGCTTGTGATCCCGAATCCCCGGCCGATGAGCTTATGTACTCCCAAAGACAATAGCTAGAGAACTGCAAAATTAGTGTATAGCTCAAGCTTTTGCTGTATTAAATTTTTTTTAGAAAAATTTAATTAATTCAATCGAATCTAATTTGAGTGTGACTCAAGTATGTACTAGTCCAAGTTCAAGCAAACTTTTAAGCTCACTAAATCAAGTGATCTCTGAAGGAATGATCATTAATTAATTGAAGTGGTGGTTAATATTATTGTGTTTGGGGATGAACTGAGAAATTTGCAAGCTGAACTTTGCCCGTCGCAGTGTTGATCGAACAAGTGCCTCTCTCTCTCTCTCTCTCTCTCTCTCTCTCTCTCTCTCTCTCTCTCTCCGGTCCCTTAGGATTTTGAACCTTGTTATGTACTAATATCAAAGAGTTGCTTATGTGTTGATCTGAACATGACTTTAAACATAATACAGTAAAAGTTTTTAACGAGTTTTAAAATGGTTTTTTGATCATCGAAATGGACATGGAAAGAGCCAACAAAATGAACTGAACCAAAACCGTCAAATCCCGTTGGAGAACGAACGAGAGAGGATCCCATTCCTTTTGGTTTCTCCAACTAATTCAGACGTAGCATTAGTGTGGCATGTGTCTTGTTAATGAAGATAGATTGTTTCAAATCAATGCTTTGAGTACTGCACAATGACTTGATAAGTATTGAATTAGTCCAAGGAACATAATAGATACTATTTTCGGAGTCGTTCAAAGTACAAGTGCCCACATGCAACATACGGTTCTGGACACAGTCGTCCAAAAACCGTGTGAAGAAATCCCTGTTTATTTAGGATGTCTATAAACCACTCCTTCTTTCTTCGATTTTATATATAATCTGCAGTAACCTTCGGATCATATCTGAGGGGTGAAAAAAGTCCAATAAAGACAATTAAAAACCAAAAAAGTTTGATTCTCTTGTCTTCTATGGGTTCTTTAGATAAACTTGAAAAGTTAAAGACTAATCAAAATTTAAAAACAAATGCTGAATTCTTCGGAGAAAACAAACAGGGGAGTGATATTATTAGTATAGTAACAATGATGAGCTAAAGTACAACCAGGACATAGACTCTTTGCACACATGTAAATACTCATATGGAAGCTTAAGGATCCTCATTGATCTGTTACACCACATAATACTACTATAAATACCAAGACAAATAGTATAATGACCGAGGCTACGAACACAACTTTAAAGCATTAGTCCAGACACAATTGTGTTCAGAGCCATTGGATGCACACGTTGGCCCATAGACATACATCGAATGGCTCGAGATACGGTTGTGTTCGGAACGGTATTTTAAAGCTGTGTTCTTAGATTGTTTGCGGTACAAATGTATGTGAAGCTCAGCTGCTCAGTGGTCTAATGAGACATGACCATGATGAGCACCACCATAAGTGAAATGAGCTGTGGTGAGGGGCGCACCTCTCACTGCTGATATTGCTTCATTCACCACCTGGTTAATCCTCTGCAAAAAATAGCACTAATCCATGTTTTTTAGACTAAAAAATAGGGATAGAAGGGAAAAAATTCCTTTCCTGGTAAAAAAATCAGTTCTATCGAATATTGATAAATGCTTGATTATTCATTTATTTTTTGATTCAGAATTCGCAGTCTTAAATTCTGAATTGAAAGTTGAACGAATAGATGAAGCACTTAGTGGTATTTGATTGGACTGATATTTATCAGATAAGGCTTAAACATAATACTCTACAAAATGAACGATTGCAATCATTTACATGGGACCTGACATAAATCCAAAAATTCTATACATACAAAGTTAGTGAAAATGAGGGGGGCACGTGGCTCGCTTGGTCGGCCCCTGGTTTTAGTTCTGGTCCAATATTATTTCACCCCTCCCCTGTTACAGTAATTTAAAAAGAAAAAATGGCCCAGGCGAATGGTTCTAACTTCTAATAATTGAAAGATGGAACCAAAAAATGGCCCGGGCGAATGTATTAATTTAATTATTCTAACAACATTAACTTTCGCGAATCTGAAAAAAAAACACCAACCTGGACACAGAAATAAAATAGTAGTGGTTTTCTTATTTTTTTTTCTGAACATAACCAAACAATCTATTGATTTGAGACAATTCTTAACCCAACCCAAAGAAAAGAATTTCCTCCTTACAATTATATTTGTCCATTAATTTTCCTTTTTTCTTTTCCCTCGACGAATTCGCGATCAGAACACAGTTTCTACAACGAAACGATACAGGTATTTAAGATCGAACCTTTTCATCGGCAAAGATCTGGAACTGAATCTTCGGATTCTGTTGTTTGTTCCTCTGCTGCTGATTTCCATTTCCAAGCACAATAATGCAAACTGTAGCAGCAGCCACGCCAAAGGAGCAAATCGCACCAATTCCACTCAAACTCCACTTCAATATATTCACCCCATGACCATTTTCCCTTTCCCATTTCACCTTTCCCTTGGAATCCAATTCCCCTCTCTTTTTACCACCCTGATCAGTTTCCACCTCACTCTCATCATCATCATCACCCTCAAACTGAAACACCCCTGCCTCGATCTGAGGCACGATTCCCCACCCGCCGCCGCCGGCCCTCGGGGAATCCATTTTCATGTCGACGAATTCGTTCTCCTTCATCTTCTTGAAGGAGACTTGGGAAACTATGTAATCGGTTTCCCAAACAACTCCACCGGGAGACTTCACCTGCTCTGTCTCGACAGGGAAATCGGTGACTTCTCTTACCTTTTCCAATTCCATCGGGGGTGGAAGGAATTGGTTTCCCATCCCTTCTGGATCAAAGATTCCCTTGGAAATCGGAGACTTGCAGATGAAGTAATTCATGTTGAAGACAACCTTCGGATCACCCACGTATTTTCTTGGAACGATTTGCTTTCCTCCATCGTCTTGGATTTCAAGAAACCCATCATCGGAGAGGACTTCCCACTCTTCAAGATCCATCTTTTCTCATCTAGCAGATGGGTTTCTCTCTTTTTCTTGGGGAATTTGAATTCCAGGGGAATTGGATTGATTCTATGGGAATTTTGCAGTTTAAAGGGGCCACACTTGTGTAGTGTGATTTTTATTTGAGAGATGAAAAGCTTATCCTTAAAATCTGACAAATGGTGGGTGGTCCAGATGGGGCCTACCTAAGATGAAACCCCCCCTCTTCGATAGGAGGCAGGGGGGCTGCTATAGGGCTTCTGGATATTTTCTTTTCAGATTTTCTAATTGGGTTATTAAATAATATGGCTCTGATTAATGTATTGACACTTTGAATGGGCCCTCAAGGTTCTTATTGGCCTGTTTCGAGAATGTGCTTGTGTGTGTGTGTGTTTTTTTTCCCCTTGAAAATTGACAGTATCAGCTTATGCGCATGTCAACTAGTTCACGTTTTATTGCTCTGTTATTATAATTCGTTTCAAAACACTTTTGTAGAAACTTATTTGTCCGATGGATTTTTAAAGTTCGACCTTAAGGATTTTTATCTACGAAAGAACTCTTACTCGTGAAAATGTTAGAATAGGCTCCTAAATTCTCGGCGCCATTTCTGTTGAACAGAAAATATGATGTGAGCATGAGTTTCTAAATTCTAGGCGCTATTTCTGTTGAACAGTAAATATAATGTGAACATGAAGATGTTTGATATATACACTCTCAAAATATACCAATTTAAAACAGCAAACCAACAGAAAATATTTTTTGGTTTTGGTAGAAGAGATTCCAGACGTTATCTCACTACATTCATGTGAAAGAAATGAAGTGTAGTTTGCTTGTGAGGGTTTTCTTTCTTTGATTGAATTGAGGAGATTCTCTCCTCCTTTTGTGGAAATCCTTCGTAATTGTAGCTAGACATTAGTATTATTAAATGAAACTTTCTAATAATAAAAAAAATATCATGGATTGGCGATTTTCTCCTCCCTTTGTAGAGTGTTTTCGATCTTTCCGTTGAAATTGTTGTCCAAGTGCCGCTGCGCAGTATTGAATGAAATATTTTAAGGATAAAAAAAAAAAGCATCAAGTGGAGATTTTCTTCTCCCGTTGTGAAGTGTTTTCAATCTTTGTAAATTATCATTGAATCTTTCTGTAAGTGCCGTCGGACATTGTTGAACTTAATTTTTATACGATTAAAAAAAAGACATTGATGGGGATTTTCTCCTCGTTTTGTGGAGTATTTACAATCTTTGTGATGAAATCGTTCTGTAAATGTTGCTGGATATTCTTGAAGAAAATTTTTCGATGATAAAAAAAAATTGACGAGTATTTTTTTTTTCCTCCTTTTGATGTGTTTCTGATCTTTGTGATGAAATCCTCCTGTAAGTGTCGTCGAACGTGTTTGGATGAAATTTTCTAATGACAAAACAAAGAGAAAGGCATTGGCTGGGGAGGCTCTGAAGGGAGAGGACGGGGTCCAGGGAAAAGGTGAAAATGAAAGCCCAAGGAATTGCCAATAGCTGGCATCTTTACTTTTTATTAGTATTATGGTTAGTTAGCTTGTTTATTTAGCCCTCTAGTTTTACCCCCACAAACAATCAAACATTGATGACTAAAAGTCTCATGGAATTAAAGTTGGTACCCTTAATAATATTATCACATTTAATTTGACTTGTAAGAATTTTTAACCGAATACCAGATATCTGGATCCCGTTAGATAACTATTTTTATCTGACGTTCATATCCGACCAAACAAACATACTCGTATCGGTATATTCATTTTTACTTGCCTACACTAAAAAATCTACTACTACTAATTTTTCAATTCTGCTTGAATTTTACAAATGTTACTTATTCTATTTTGATTTCACGATAAAAAATTTTTTGGAGAGGTAGAGGTGGAGAAGAGTCTTTCGAAATTCGTAAATTTGGAAGGTATTTGTTTTTTATATTTCTTTAAAAGACGTCAGTGTTTTTCCCAGCACGTGTTTCGTTCATTTCTTTCAAAAATTCTATTTTTCTGATCCATTAAGATAGGGTTAAGTTTTTATATATATATTCCAAACAAATAATAGCGTGACAAAAACAAGAAGAACAATTAGTTCGAGGAGAGAGACATGTTAACTGCCACATCAAAAGCTTTTGGTGTATTTTCCCATCTAGATCTATACAAGGAGTATATAATAATTCTATGGGGCCCACTTTGGAGTTTCATACAAATGATTTGAGCCGTGCGTCTTCAAAATTCATTCAGAATTTAGGATCTTAAAGGGACACGGAATCCTCTAGCATGATCTCTGAGTTTCAGATGGAGAGCGTTATGATCGGAACCCACAGTGTCAAGATGAGTCACAGAAGCCTGGGCGAAAAGTAGACACCAAGATGGAGTAGCTAGCACTCTATCCAGCCTTTCCTGGACATAATCATTCCCGCTCCTATTATTGCGCCAAGTAAAAGGGTACCCCGAGAACCCCAGATCAATAAGACCACAATCATTAACAAAATTTTGGAAACCCTTAAGAGACCAAGCAGGACGAACAATCCCACCCTTTTTCTCCTCAGAGCACAGAATGTCATTCATATCTCCCCATAATACCCAATCATCTCCAAGACAAGATTTATACCGCACAAAAAAATCCCATTGGGTTCTTCTAACAGCATCATTTGGGCTAAAATACACATTTACTAGTCTCCAAGATTTATTAAGAGCTACGTCAAAAATACGAACATCAATAAACCAATACCTTCCTTTACATTGTTGGGAGTGTTCGGACTGAAAAACAAGGACGATTTATCCCTATTCACCATTTGCCCAGAGGCCACCTCATATTTACGCAGAACCTCATCAATAGCATGGCAGCCAGAACTGTTGAGGCCATGGCCTTCCGGGAAGCTTTGGTCTTTGCAGCTAATAGAGGCCTTTCAAAGATTGTTGTGGAGGGTGATTCTCTCCAAGTTATTCAAGCACTTACTCAAGCAGGAAAATCTTTTGCAGATTGTAGTTCCATTCTCTTGGATTGCTTAGTTCTTCTGCCTTTATTTTCCTCTTGTACTTTCGTGCATGTTAATCGTTCTTGTAATAGGGTAGCCCATTCGTTGGCTAAGCATTCCCTATTAGGGATTAGACTAGAAAACTGGGGGGGTCCTGTCCCTCATTGGCTAGCTAATCTTGCTTTGGATGATGTTCGGTTATTTGACCGATCTCTTCGTTAATAAATTCTTCTCTTTCCGTGGTTAAAAAAAAAAAAAAAAACTGAATAAAATTTTGGAACATTGAATGAAGCACTTAAAGGTTATTTGATTTCTGAATTTTCGTAAGACCACTTAAAAATTTATTTTAAAATTAATAAACGACTCGAACAATTTGTATCAGTCCATTTCCCATCAGTACTCATAGTTCTGTTCTTATATCCTCTTCTAATAAGAATCGCCATTCCAGAACGGGTTTTAAGTCCTTATTTTTTAAGAAGATAATTTCAAACTCAAAAATTATGGGCTTATTGAAATCTAAAAATATACAATATGGATTTTGTTTGAAAGATCTCATCGAGATCTTTTATACGATGCAAAAAAAATTAAAAAATTATTTTTCATTTACATCATTTTTGAGTTTAAAAATGTGAAATAAGCTGCTTATTTTTTAAGAAGGTTTCTGGGATGGGGCAATTTCATCAGGTATAAGGGCTAGGCCTCTAGTTGCTTCTGTAGTTAGTAGTTAATGCCTTGTTTGGATGATGTTTTGAAAATTTTTAAGTTTGGTTTTGGGTAAATAAGTGGAGAAAGAAATTAGGGTAATGATTGGAGATAAATGTAATGAATGAAGAGAGATAGAGAGAAAATGAGTATAATAATTGGAGAGATGAGAGAGAAATGAAAATAATGATTGAAAGTAAGATAATAAGCGTTTTTTTAGTTGGAATTTTTTTTTAACATTATGATCCAAACAAGACAAATTTTTAGGGAGCTAGGCTTCTGATTGCTGCCGTAAAAAATTGACAAAAGCAACCAGAGGCCTAGCCCTTATACCTAATGAAACTGACCTAATTGAGGTTATTTGAAAGGTAATAGGCGTGCACATTTGGGCATTTTTAAGTAAAGTGGAGTATTAATTAAATGAAGGCTACGTGGTGGGTATGTGGAGGAGAAAGTAAATGGAGGAGGTGAAAGGGCACCAAACATGTTAAACGTGTAGCCCTCTAATAAGCTGACCAGTTTTCATCAAACTCATAATTTAATAAAAGTTTTCTTTTTTTGACAATATATTCATCTGATCATATCTACCTGTAAATCGAAATTGCTGTTAAAAAAAATTGACAGTCGTCTCTATCGTCTAATAATGTTTAGTTTGACAGCAACTTTAGCTATGTCAAATCTGGCAAATCACCAAAGCGAATTAATCTGCATCAAAATATGAGATTGGTTTAACATGATAGTCTTGGTGTTATCAAATCCATTGGGATTAGTCCATACGGAGCTTTCTTCGACTTAAATTGGCTCCATCAAGCGGACGGAACGGGCCTCCTCGAAATAATGAGGTGCACGTAAGCTGACTTAGATACCCAAGTTATCAAAATGAAAGCTGATAAATTTATCAACAAAAATTGTTCAAGACAAAAAAAAAAAAAAAAGGGACCAACTAATGCTAGTTAAAAGTTCTTGTCAGACGAGGCCTTGTTAAGCTGTGGAGAATGAATGGGGGGAAACATGCACAGAGACCATTGAAAATTCATTTATTTGTTCAGTTACCTATAAAAAAATCTTCGTAAATTCTACTTCGGTTCCGTCTTTCCAAACGACGAATTCAGATTTCGAATACGAAAATAAAGCAACAGCCCAAAGGGCAGAAACGGATTGAAGGATGTTTTTTGTTGTGTTTTGACTTTGAGCATGCAGATTCAGCTGTGTGAAAAAGGTTCAGGGTATAAAAGAGAACTTCAACCCTTTTGAGAAGTAGTAAGGAGGACTCAACCTGGAAAAAATCATGCACCTGAAATTCCCTCAGTGGGGGCCATTCTAACCATACAAACCAGTTGCATCTCATGAGAGAGAGAGAGAGAGAGAGAGAGAGAGAGAGAGAGAGAGAGAGACTTACATTTCGCAAGTATATCAACAGGCCACTCTAAAATTTCCAAGTTAATATACAAAGATGTAGCCGTTCATAAATATACGTGGTTGCATAGTTGGGAAAAACACAGCCAACACAAAGTGTGACCAGATTCAGCCGTTGACACAACTCACGAGTGCAGTAATTTCAGATGTGTGTGAGTGCGTGTGAGGTGGTCATCGCAGCAATCTGTTATCTCCGGATTGGGAAGCTCCATTTTCCTATCAGTTCGACATGATAAACGATCGCGCATTCAACCTTAGGATTATAATCTCGACGATGAAGTTTCACCCAGTGATACAGAAGCCAAAGATGATGCCCATACTCGGGCATTCTTTGCACCTTCGCGGAAGTTCCTGGTCTTGAAAACTCTCATCTTTGCCCAAATCCTCTCCACATTCACCATCTGGCGGACACGACCCAATACGTGGCTTGTCTCTCCAAATATTTCCAAGTTTAGATGCGGTACGTACCACGCCCGGAATGCCCTGAAGCGAGATACGACTTTTGGGAAGATGAAGACCAGGATTCTCAAAAGGAGGAATAACAGAGAGAATAACAAGTATGGTTCTGTTGTTACTATCTCATTTAGTGATGACCCCATCCACGACTGCATGACAAATTTTCCACTGCCCTCCAAATTAGGGGATTGATCCACCAGAACATAGTGAACAGGTTCAAATCCTGGATTTCAGAAAACTGGTTAGTAGAACACAAAACTTGACCTCCAATAACGACCTCCTGGTATGAGAATGATTTAAAGGGGTTATGATTAATAAGCAGCCACATAGCATTGGTTGACCAAAGTTATCGATCTCGTCCCGTACTGGTAAAAAAAAATGGGACACTCAACAGGTGTTCCATTCTGGCTGAAATACCGCCATGTTCTGGGCTGTTCCTGCCGTTTTTCGGATTCCAGCCGGTACATAAAAGAAAAAAACACAGGTTTTAAGGGCCTGTTTAGTCGTTAGACCAGCAGCGGCAGGTTTCTGTACATCCCAGCATCATGTTTTGGGCAGGAAAAAAAAACAATAAAATGAGAAAGAGGAGAGATAATCGAAGCTAGAGAACGTTGTGTCTTCCTCTGGTGTGAAAACAGTATTCCAGCATCAAGAAATGCGGGCGGCGGTGGTGGTGAAAGGATCGTTTGAGCTCCTTGGGAAAAAGGAGAAATCGCATGTTTTGAGGCAATGGGAAACATGTAGATTAAATGTGGAGAGTAAGTGGCAGGGTCATTTTCTTATTTTGAAGTAAATGTTCTAAATGACAAATGTATAAGAACGTGTTTATTTTTCATTTATACACACACACACAACGTTAAATCCAAAATGGTACCGGTAAATTTCACGGTACCGGTACGTACCATACCGGTTACAAAAACGGTGTGTTGTCCGCTACGAGATTGATAACTTTGGATTGAAAAATTTACTAGATGAATAGTTAAAAAGACATCAAAACAGTGCCCAAATATTAAAAGAAACTTCTACTCCTATTGGGAGAAGCAATTACCCGTGATTTTCTCGTAGAATTTTACAAGGGAGTGGAGATCTTTAGAGCCGCGAAATCGCATTGTTGATGTTTGGTTCACCATTAAAAATGTAGGCAAGCTGTGGATCCCATATCTTGAAAGTACACTGCAATATAAACGAAATTTAATGAAAGGAATGGCAAATGTGAAAATTAGAGCTTTCGGTCATAAGATCTGATGCCACCACTCTGTATGCAGGGACGAATCCTAGTAGTTGTTCGAACAAGAGACATAAATGGAGACATGTATAATGTAGAAGACCTCAAAAATTAGCTTCTTTAGCTCCAACTTTGAAATGATGAATCTCCAACGCTACAATGCTACTCTAACAAGGTAGTTTTCATTTGTGATTGAGGAAGTCATTCTTGCTTCCAACAATAAAGCAACTATTGTTGTCTAAACAATAACATGTAACATGGGGACCCGATTACAAAGAAAAAAAACAAAGCATGCAGGGTACTAACCTACTCCATATTATCTTCAACCTATAGAAACTAATTATCGCAGTGAGGAGATGAGAATCAAAACAAAAAGGCAATCGATACATACCTTGGCATCGCTGATGATTGTTCGACTGCCAAATGTTCAATTTGAGGAAACATGGAACTCAAGGCTTTAAATATCAACCGAGCATCATGAGAGAATGGACACCATGAAGCATAGAAGAGTACTGAGGTGTATACATTAAGCTGTTTGGATGTCAAAGTTCCATCAAGGACATCACCATTTACCTGAAAGCAGCCAAAAAACAGTAATGCATCAGCTCATGAAACTACCAGACAAAGTCGAGAGCAACTATATAAATAGCCGAGACTATGATCCAGTACCTAAGTACATAGTTCTAGATACAAGCATGGAGGAAGCAAAACATCTGATGACTCTCATTACTTGTGAGTAACTGCAATAAAGTTGAATACAAGTTTACCAAACCAAACAAACTAAGCCTTAATGTCCCAGGGAATTGGGGTCAACCACATAAATCTTTTTTCCGAATTCAACTCTTCAGGGGAAATCTGCCCAATTTTATCCAATGACTTCATATGCAGACAGTTTTTTCATTCTAAGGAAAATAGAACTGCTATGCATTTCCTACGATCTGCGAGTCTTGGTAGACTATAGCTCTACAGATCAGTCAGCTATTTTGACCAAATGTAAGGCAAGTGCCAACAGACAATAAATAATAAAATTACTTAACTTTAAGATGCTCAAACAACTCAATTTAAATTGGAGATCACCAACATCCTCCTGAATATTAGCTTGAATGAAAGGCGGTAAAAGGGAAGACTATAAAACTAGAGGGCAGTCCCTTGGACAGTTGAAAACATACTAAACAGCTGGCGTATGTTCCTACAGAACTAAAATGCCATCATTTGGCAATGTCGCTTCGATGGTTAAAGAGAGACTTTCCATTCAAGTGGGGCTCATTAGGAAAGAGATAGACACAGAATTGGTTGCGCCACAGCTTTAGTTTGGCTACAGATTTAGCTTAGGTGTTGGAAATGGTTTCTTGTGAGACTGTGCCAACTTGCGGCTTTGGAAAGGAAATGGCTAAGGGCACTGAGAAGGGGCATCAGTCCGCATTATGAAGTTGGGTAACTACCTTCACAAACCAGCGCCTAAGGGAAGGGACCATTTGTCGCATAGAACACACAAGAAGGAAGGAGCTAACTAACTGAAGTCACTGAACTCCCAAAAATCCCTGAAAGTGTTACATACTTACATCGAAAAACCACCACCAATGTAACTGAATGCAGACCACAGTCACCACACAATGCACCTTCATAGCAGAACGGACAAGTAGACAACCTTATACCTAAAGCCCCACAAAGCGACTTCAAATTCATGGGTGTACATATAAGTGTATAAGTTAATATGACAGACAAGTAGACAACATACATCATCCATGGCGCTTTCATTCATTAAACATCAGTATCACGACTTTTGAGATTGCTCCACTAATGGCATGTCAAACATTCATCATCCATGGCACTTTCATTCATTAAACACCAGTAACACGACTTTTGAGATTGCTCCACTAATGGCATGTCAGACCACACAAGGTTGGGCACCTGTCCCTCAAACATGGAACGTGTGGCAGGCTGACCCTAAATGGTCTTATATCACTTGTTATAAAGCAAGCCTTCTTCACCTTTGCCTCCAAGCAAGAAGCAAGAACATGAACGCAGCCTGGAAAGAATATATCTTAATTTTCATGGGGAACCACAACCACCCCCATGACGAGAAAGATATACTTCATCAATAGCATCTAACAAATGGCCTGAAAAATGGGAGATGATGTAAGAACTAGATTCGGCAGCCTAAAAGAATCATCTTCTCTTGGTGTAATTTTAATCGAAACCTTAGCCCTAAGCACTGGAATTTGCAACAAGAATTCCTCTTCCAAACACTTTCTCTGGGAGTGGAACATTAACAGTGCGACAAAGCGGGGAAGGTAAGCTGGTGTCATGGCATAACAAAACTGAAAAATATCATGAGTAAGCCAAACTCAGAAGTATTGCATAACTCAGATTGAAACAGAGTTTGGACCATTATGCTTATGGGACCGAAGTGAAAAACCATCTTTTAATTCAGGAAGGTCATGGTTGCAAATCAGCCGTAAAATATTGATGGTAGATGGAGATCAGGAAACAGGTTTTGTCAGACTCAACTTCACCCAATGACATGATACTTTGATATGTATATGATTCATGACATTGTAAACTTCATGTTCAAATACTTGTAACCTAACTAAGTCGTTGTACTTGGATGAAGGAAAGCGATCTACTTTGTGACTGTGTGGTGGTACTGCAGGAGCACTACTACCAAATTATCCTTGGGATGCACCAACAAAAATCAAAACCATAGTTGGCAACGTGTGGAGGAAAACAAGTTCTGAATGGTAGAATTGAGATGCTCTCATTCAATCTAAATCTCATGCTCGCGCGGCGCATAATACAATCATCCTCATACCCAACATCCAAGCAGCTATATTTATTTTGGTCCTCATTTGACATTTCTGACATATACAAAGCTAACTATTCTCTTAAGTTACTTATCCAAAAAAAAACTATTCTCTTAAGTTTTCCGTCCAAGGAGTGTATATACTGTTCTATTTGTCTTGGGATTTTTTAGGGTAATTTCTTTCTGACCTATTATTTCATACAAGTTCAAAAAAGAATTCCTTAATTGTAACGAAGGGAGATGTCAATACTTGGCATGAAATTAATTAAAGGGAGATTTAGTGATAGGTCCACTATAGACATTTCATAAGCCCACAAGTCCATCAAATAATTTTGTAAAGCCACAAGTTCACACAACCTAAACCCTAGGGTACCCTATGAAAGTGCCTAAACCACTAAAACCCTAAAATAGGAAAGTGCACCCTAAAACCCTATAAAAGTGCCTAAACCCTAGGATATCCTACGCTAGGGTACCCTACCCTACTCTAGGGTGCCCTAAAATAGACTTTAGACCTTCCAAAATTAATAGGTGGACTTATGGGCTTATGAAGTTCACATAATGGACCTAAGACTAATTTTCTAATTAAATAAGTAAAACTGAGGAATGGAGGACATGAAGTGTGTTTGCTCCAAATATCTTCATTACACAAGATTAGAATTCAAACCATCCAGAGAAGTCACACTAAAAGTCCTCATCTTTGACTCTCCACGGAAAAGACCCATTAAATCAAGGGGAAAAACAACAGACGTATTTGAGCAAGTTGAAACATCCCATGTCCTCAACCCTATGTAACGAGCCAGGAGTAACAGCTCTGTAATCCTCTCCGGCTGTGCAAGTGCATAACGCTCAGCAGCTCAACCACCACACAATATATTAGACTGGGAATATGCAACATACTTTAGAGGCCACTAGTAGAAAGGTTAAAACTCGATCAATTAACGTTACGGACAAGGGATTCTTCTTGGGACGTAAGGCTCGGTTTGGTTTGGTTTGGTTTACAAGGGATTCTTGCCTTTAACGAAGAATTTTTAGGTCCTATACCCAATCTACTACTCCCCAAACGCCATTCAAGGGAGACCAAACTAGCATCATATTTTTCATAACTTGCGAAATTGGGTATGGCAATTAGGGAATCTAAAAGGGTCACTTAACTTGCCGTAGTAAAGCCCTTAGGGTGCGTTTCCTCTAGACTAAATAGACTAAAGCCTATGTTTCATGGATTTCTAGGCAGGTCATTCTCCTCACATATATCAACTAAAATACCATTTAGCATAAACAACTTGACTAGTGTCTATTGGTGACCCACGAAAACTTGACTATTGCCATTAGCCTATAGTCCATTTACTTTCGCGGAAACACACCCCATTTACTTTGGAAACACACCAGTGTTTCCAGGTTTGGAGTGGGTCAAAGATAGTCACTTTCATTCTTCATCCTTGCATAAACATCCCAATGCAGAAAAGTATGCTCTAAACCTTCGGAAGTCAAAGACTAACAACTTTATATAATTTTCCACTTCAAGATCATATGTTCTATACCCTAATCCAAGTCAAGGAAATAATCCCAACAGACAATGACAACATAAAATATGTCAACAAACAACCACCCCAGAACAAAATGAAACTGCACCCAAAAAATAAATTTACAGAGTCAACCTATTAAATTCCCCCAAAACGCTGAAATAAATCCAAAAAAGGCCACAAAACAAAATAATTACCACAAAACAGTTATGCAAGTCCACAAGAACCCCTGAAATACACAGTATTTAAAATATACTACCTCTGTCCCAAAATGTTTGTCCAGTCTGCAAAAGGACTCAAAAATAATAAATTTTTTTGACAAAAAAATCAAGCTTTTTCCATGAATGAAAAGAACTCATTGATATCTAGTAAATTATTGAAAATTTTGTGTGGTTTTTTGTTCCGGACAAACATTTTGAGACGCCTGAGTATTCCATAATCAACGCAATAATCGAACATATGCAAGCATGATTTCAACGATCAAAACAAGGAAATAAAAATATGGGTATTCTAGTTTTTTGGCAATCGTTACAGTATACGAAGATTCGTAACGAAATCGTGTGGTAGGTACCTCGAGGAGGGAATTGAGAGGGAAGGAGAGGGGACACGTAGATTGGAGAGCGTCCAAAAACGACGCCGGTTGGGGTTGGGAAGGGCAGATCGGGGGCGGTGCTGAGGAGGCGGATCTTAGGGAGGAAACGGCTACCCAGAGGTGGACGAAGAGGAGGGTTGTTGTGGACGGGTTTGGTAGCGCCATTGGAGAGAGGGGTTTAGAGGGAGAAGATAAATTGCGAAGACCAACAACAAACAGAAGATACGAAATGGGATAAAATTGGGGAAAGTTGTGTAGATAACAGTCAACAACGTCTCTCTCTCTCTCTCTCTCTCTCTCTCTCTCTCTCTCTCCTCTCCCTTTTTTTTTTCTGAAACAATACAGTACAGCTATATAGGTGGAGCGAGTGGGTATGCTAGCGGCTAGATCTCGTCACAAAATTATGAGTACTACTACTAGTACTCAAAGGAGAAGTGATTTCTTTCTCTTCTTTTGTTTTTTTTAATTAATAGAGGATGCATTAAACATAAATTAAGAGTTTATGAATCAGGTAGACAATCTCAATCAAATCCGCATTATAAGGGACCTGCATTTAATACTATGATATGAAAATGGAGATTTTTTTTTTTCGCTATGAAGGCACGGTGAGTTTTTTTATTGCATTAAACATTTTTTTTTTATCGCTATGAAAATCTCTCACTGAAATTGGTGAGTCATTTGCCAACGAATCGGCACGATGATTTGCTTTTCGGTAGACATACTTTTTTTATCGCTATGAAAATCTCTCACTGAAATTGGTGAGTCATTTGCCAACGAATCGGCACGATGATTTGCTTTTCGGTAGACATACTTGATGGACACCACTTCAAATTCCTCTAGGAGGGACTTGCATCCAAGGAGAAGTAATTTTGCCATGGCCACGTAATGCACTTATCTATACATTCTCTATCAGACATTATTGCGGGGTTCGGTATTAAATGTATGAACCCAAAAAAATGTATGACATCAAAAAGCACTAAATAAATACTCTTGTAGTGCTCTAATTCCACTAATTTCCGTTGTTCGTTGTGTGCTCATAATCCAAATCGTTCAATCTCATATTATACTGAGATGAGTGAAAAATCAGATTAATCGAACATCGATAAATATGTGAATAAGAAGATTTATTTGAGATAATTAAAATGATTAGACAATGGTATCAAAAATAAAATTCTACTCATCCGTTAAGGAATTAAATTAGGATGATAAACTTGTTTTTATACTTTGTTAAAAATTCTCGAAGTTGAAATTTCTCTTATTTCCTTTTATTTTCAACTGCGATCTTTTTCCTCACTCGGACAAGCTAATCTCATGGTGAGAGGTGGTATTAGCCAAATTCTTGGAGGGGACAAATCCAAATTTTTACATTACCTTACATTCATGTGAGAATCCATAAACTTAGTTCTAGACTCTACATGAATGGGAGGATAGGTTGTTATACTATGTGGTTGTGATTGTGGTTGTACATTATCCGGATTCACTTTTATTACACTTTTCTTAACGCTTTCATGTTTTGTTTTCATAGACCCTAACATTTTCCAAACTTATTGTACCTGTGTAGCAAACGAGCCGAGTTGGGCCCGCCTCATATTTATAGAGAAATCATTTAGGGGGTGTTTGGGAGCCTACTTTTCGACTTTTCATTTTCAGCTTTTTAGTTTTTTGGCTTTTTAGATTGTGGTCAGAATGTATTTTGATTTAGATAGAGTGTTTGGATGATATGTACAGAATACATTTTGCAGCATGAGTAGTGTTTGGGAGATATGAAATGAAAATGAATTATGGATTGGTTTTTTACTATGTTGCCCCTGGTTATTAATAATAGTGCATAATGTATATAAATAATGTTTTAATCAATTTTTTTAAAATTTTCTTTTGAAATTGGTTGTTCTTCATTAATTGAAAGTGTCACACTAATACGTTTAAATTATATTTAATTAAAATAACGCTAAAGTAAAATTGAAATAATTGCCAAATCATAAAAAGACTTCGGCCGTCATTAATCCAAAAAAAAAAAATTTATGAACTAATTAAAGAAACAGACAATTAAACATTACACAAATTAGCCTAAAAAATCTAAACATCTTAGGTATTTTAGGGGATTATCCGAAATTGTATAGAGTAATTTTATGTCTTTTATTAAAAGGCTAGGTACAAATAAGTCTTTTGACCTGGACCAAAAGGAAAATGCAATACCGAGAATTGGAAAAGCTCGTATTGGGCTCATTCTTCATTTCTGCCTCTATCATGCAAATTTCAGAACCCATTTTGTAAAATGGATTTTCATAATGGAGTTGCCAAACACCTAAAATGCAAAAATGAGAATGCAAAAATGTAAAAATTCACCTCCCAAACACCCCCTTAGTATACTTGTTAGTAATAAATTCGGTTTTACTCGTTTGCATCCCAGGAAAATTACAGCAATTAACATTACATCAGGCCAATGTTTTGAATACCGTACCGGCTACAGTACCTATTTTTTGCTTGTACGGTATGTATCGGTACTGGTGAGATATATCGCTATAATGGTATTGATTGGTACCGTCCGCTATTAGAAGAAAAAAATATAATTTATATATAGTCCGATATTGATTGGTACCATCCGGTATGGATCAGAACAAGCCAGTATTTGAGCCTCGATGAAATTGAAGATGGAGGAACCCAAATTTATTCGATACCGGTACAAACTGGCCGGTATGGTCCGGGATTCAAAACCTTGCATCAGTCGATTCATTTCGTTATTTTTTTAGGACTAGTGTATATAATATAATACTATTAACTACTACTAACGGATTGTCTGGTTGGAATCGTGCTAACTTAGTAGACAGG
The DNA here is from genome assembly GCA_019656295.1 of Rhododendron mucronatum var. ripense. Taxonomy (NCBI): domain Eukaryota; kingdom Viridiplantae; phylum Streptophyta; class Magnoliopsida; order Ericales; family Ericaceae; genus Rhododendron; species Rhododendron mucronatum. The sequence continues at coordinate 693,944 of BPLT01000044.1, read as the reverse complement.
AGGAGAGAGAACGATCGGAACTAGGGTTTGAAACCAAAGACAGTCTGTGAGTCCTAGGAAGGAGCTCAAAATGGAATTCGTAGCTAATAACAAGGAAATCGAGAACAAGTTTCTTTCAACTGCCAACGCTCAATCAGTGCCCGATCTTTCATCAATTGGTTTCCATCCTCTCAAGGTCCTCTCTCTCTCTCTCTCTCTCTCTCTCTCTCTCTCACATACATATAGATACGTGTACATAATGTATAGACGCCCGGCACCCAATGCACGTGCAGATCGTATCGTGCGAAAGAGTGAAAGGGGAAAATTCAATGGAGATTAATTTCTAACTGAATCTGAGATGTGCAAGTATAACAACCCCTTTGAGTGGAGAGCTTTCATGAGAAAAGAAAGGAAATAGGTTACGGTTTGTTGTGAAATCACTCATTTTGATTGAACATCTTGGTGAGAAATGGAGAGAAAAATACAAAAAAAGTAATTTTTTGATTGGCCCTTCCCCTTTCTTATCTCATGATTTCTCACTATCCAAATGGGCTGTAAGAGAGGGGAGAAGAAAATTAGGCTGAAATTTTCTTTATGAAACTCTCTGTTTGGAAGTTGTGGAAAGGGGATAGAAAGGAAGGGATAAGAGAGAAAGTAGAGGGAAAGTATTTTTTTTGGGTAAATAAGTAGAGGGAAAGTTGGAGAGAAAATAGGAGAAAAGTTCAATTCATTTCGATATTTTTCTCTCCTCTCTTTGTGTTGGAACCCAAACAAGAGAGAAGGAAAATTTCCTTTCTTTTCCCTTCTCTTCCACAAGTTCCAAACAAAGCTATGTGAGCCAGCCTTAAAACTGATGCGTTTTGGTTTGATGTTTCCTTTTGCAATAGTTATGGATTATCAATATGATATGTATGTGTATATGCGTATATTTGTGTATGCATAAGTTGATTTGTATAAGAGCATCCCAATGGTTGGGCAATCACAATGCCAAAGTTGTCTTTTCCCCCCCTTTGGATAATCTCCAATGGTTTGCCTCAAAATGTATCAAAGCCATTTTTGCACCAACATCAAGAGGGTTGTAAACAAGGGTCGTGATCTACCGGATATAATGGTAGTTGTGCTAAAAAAAATTGCTTGTTCCCTGGTAGCAACATTTTCAAAAAAATGGTGTAGTGGCAGCAGCCAAAAAGTGACTTTGGCTTTGAAAATTTGACTAAAAACATTGAAGATGCTCTAAACCGTTGTCTAAGATCCCGTTGTGCTTTGATGTGGTTAAGTTAGAGTGAGAAGAACCGAGGATATTTTGACAGGGACGAGAGGCTGTTGTTTAAAATTAAGAGTCTCTTTGTTTCTACTTTGTTTAGTTGGCAATCTAGGGAGTGCAACCTACCATGTATCAATTCCTTTACATGATAGATATTTTGTGAGTTTAGAGTATTGTATAGGTCCTTTTCCATTGATTGGCCTTTTTTCTTTTTCCTTTTTGACTTTTTTTTGTTCCTCACTTCCGTTTGTACATGGGTGGCTTTCCCTTAATGCCTTTTCAATTGAATTTTGTAATTATAAGAAGGAAATTTGTTTGTAGTGGTGTTGGAATGGTTTTTGCAGGTTTCCAAAGAAAATGAGAACTTTAAGTTGCACATTATCCCTTGCCTGCATTTGGTAATAGACTAAGGCCCCGTTCCACTTTCTTTAAAAACCTTCTTTTTCAAAAATAGGGTAATTTCAAACTCAAATATAACGAAAATGAAAAATAATTTTTTAATTTTTTTTGCACCGTTTAAAAGATCTCAATGAGATCTATCAAACAAGATCCATATTGGCCAGAAAATTATTTGCGTAAACGCATGATTTTGGAGCTTGAAATTACATTCCTTTTCTAAAACTTCCTTTTTTCAAAATCCGGAACGGCCTCTAATAGTTCTATTTGCATGGTTTTGCCCTGAATTTATGCACTACTCTTTTTTTCAAAATTAAAGTGGAAACCATGTCTTTGTGTGTGTGTTAGCAAGAGATTAGTTCATGATTGGGTTATGTGGTAGCTGGTGAGTGGTTTGTCTTTAATTTGTGGTTCTGTTAATAATATAGGGGAAATTACAGTAAGCCCCCTTCAACTATACCTCGAAAACGAGTTGCCCCCTTCATCGTTTAACTCGGACACTTAACCCCCTTCATCTTTTTTCGCGTGACACTTAACCCCCTGCCGTTAGTGAGCCGTTAACGGAATTGCTGAAATTACCAATTTACCCTCTTCTTAAATTATTTTGGAGCTTAACTTATTTCTCCGTTTAGAAGAATGCATGAACTAAACTTATTTTACATTAGGTTACCAAAGGGTACAAAATAAGTTAAGCTCCAAAAATATGTTAAGAAGAATGTATGGGCTAAACGTATTTTAAATTAAGTTCCAAAAGGGTAAAATAAGTTAAGCTCCAAAAATAAAAAGAATGCAACCTTCATCGTGGCATTATTAATGTCCTTTTTCTAAACATCTTCTAGAATCTAAATATTCTAAAACTATTCCAGAAATTACATATTTACATCTCCTTCCGAAATATCTTCTTTTTTGGGTTTTTTTTGTCTTGGTCTTGACTTGAGCTTTATTTTCTTGGGCTAAAATACTAAATCAAGGTTTTGGAAAGTGTTTATCAAAACATTTTATTTTCCTGAGTGCTTATTTGAGTGGCCTTTTTTTTAAACCTTTGATCAATTTTTTTTCTTTTTTCCGATTCCTTTATCAAAGATTAACCAAAATAGTATTTAACTAAAAAACCCACTAACACAATAAGATTCTTGTATAAATAAGCGAATGAGCGTGGGGCAAACCAAACCGGCAACCAAAGGAAAAAAACAAAACAAAAAAAAAAACTTTTTTTAGCACCACCCACAAAAATAGCCCAAAGAGGGTAAATTGGTAATTTTAGCAATTCCGTTAACGGCTCACTAACGGCAGGGGGTTAAGTGTCACGCGGAAAAAGATGAAGGGGATTAAGTGTCCTAGTTAAACGATGAAGGGGGCAACTCGTTACCGAGGTATAGTTGAAAGGGGCTTACTGTAATTTCCCCAATAATATATGTGAGAAAACTGGCTGCTGGTTTCGAACGTTTGTGTCTGGAAAGAAATGAGTTTATGCTTGAAGCTCATTCATTTGGTTTCAATGGCTGTGAACTTGGTGGAGTTCTCTTAGTTGTATCACGGAGAGAAGGGAAATGCCTTTTAGAGCTTAATGATGGATAAATTTGTTGACATGAGTCAGCCCGTAGATTTACTTAATAGATGTTGCAACTTGCAAGCATATTCCTTCTTATATACTTGAGTGATGTTTTCATTGTTCAGAAGTTTGACACATCTTGTTGAATTCGCATCTCTTAAATTTCTTCTGCTTCTTCTGCTCCACGATAATAATGCTGCCACTCATCTTGCTACAATGTTTCTGTGACCAGCACAATTTTGTTTTTTGGTACACTCGTCGAACACCTGGAGTTCGAACTCAAACATCATACGAGGACAATATAAAGAAAATAGTGGAATTTAGTACGGTAAGATGTCAGCGTAAGTTATTTATGTGGCTTCAATGTGTTGATCTAACCTCTGAACGTTGTCTGCCAATAGGTTGAAGCCTTTTGGGTCTGTTATTGCCATTTGGCTCGACCATCATCTTTGCCCAGCCCAACCGATTTGCATCTTTTCAAGGAAGGAATTCGCCCATTGTGGGAGGTAAGATTAGATGTAGACTGTGTATTTGGTCATGCTAATTAATCATGACTATAGATTGTCGCAAAAAAAAAAAAAAAAAAAAAGAGGAGAGAGCATAAAGTTCTTTATCCTTCCCTTGGTTCGCCGTTGGCCTTCATGATATAGAAGGTTATTGGATAAATGCTTTAAGTAGGCCCTCAACATAAGTAACTGTTTCTTTTTTCTTTTTCACCTTCTCTTTTCCTTTTGTTAGGATTCTGCCAACTGCAGTGGTGGAAAGTGGATAATACGATTCAAGAAGGTTATCTCTGGTCGCTTTTGGGAGGATTTGGTACGGGCAAATCATCTTGTAGTTTTGTTAGATGACAGAATGGATTCAATTTTTTTTGCCATTTCTTTAGGTAGACTGGGATGATACCTGAAGATATCTCCCACCTCAATGTCATATTTGTAGATTTTTGTGGCATCTCTTAATTGTGGGGATTTCAAAAAAAATCATGTTTTCAGCCTAATTTCGACCTTACTTCCAGAATCCAATTTTCAGGGCTTTGTTCCCTTACATGGGTTCCCTTGATCGGATATGGTGGTCGAATTGATCCTAAACATGAGGTTTATGATCTTTGTTTCCACCTAAGTAGTGTGTTTAACCCCCCGTGCTTGAAACACATAACGTTTGTTTTATGTGGGATGTTCGTGTAGGTTCTAGCATTGGTGGGCGACCAACTTGATTATGGTGATGATATATGTGGCGCAGTTCTGAGCATTCGGTTCAATGAGGACATATTGAGCGTGTGGAATCGCGACGCATCTGATCAACATGTCAGTTTCTGCTCATGCTACTTGTGTTTTTCCCAAACTTTTAACAGTAAATGTTGGTTAACTTTGCCTTTTTGTATTGAACCAGGCTGTAATGGCTTTGAGAGATTCGATAAAGCGGCACCTAAAGCTTCCCCATAGCTATGTGATGGAGTACAAGCCTCACGATGCTTCTCTGCGTGACAACTCGTCATATAGAAACACTTGGTTAAGAGGATAGGGACGCGCCAATCCACTGATAGCCAGAACGGAAGTTGCAATTCGTGGCATGCACTTTGTTTCACCCTTCTGTTAAAGTGTTTCATTCGCATGAAGAATCATGGTCACCACCGGTTGACTGTAATAGATCTTAGCAATGTCTGGTGTTTCGATGGATGCAACCACCAGTTCACATGTTGAATCTCATGATGTTACTCTGACTTTTCTAACCAATTGTTGGTATGTCATGTTTAATTGTAGCTTGAGCAAGGGATGTATTACGTTCATGTTCTCTCTCTCTCTCTCTCTCTCTCTCTCTCTCTCTCTCATAACTTTATTCAGGCCACATGAATTCAGGATTTTCTTTTCTGTCATTTTGAGATTCAGTGGTGTCTACCTGAGTGTGCCAATCGGCTTATGGAGTGACTATTTTACTTCATAATCGGGAATGATTGACATCCATCAACATTCCACAACTCATCAAAGTATTCAATACAAAATAGCCGGTTTGACTTGGTCACAACATCCAATCTAATGCAAGCCTCAACAAAGCCTTATTCTGAAATTCGTCATATCAAAACTGCAATGAAACCGAACCGAGATTACCAAAGATGCAGAATGACAACCAAACAAATGATATCAAGCGCCTGGTAATATAAAGGTATTGCATTCGCGACCTCACAAGTTTCCCAACCAGAACAGCCGAGTCAAGTCTAGCTTTATGTGTAGTTATATTTGGTCCAAACATGCATCTGCTGTACAAGCACAAAATTTCATAGCAAATTAAGTTTGGGAGGTGAAACAAGGTCAACATTTCTTGTGATGATCATAGATCACATCCAAGTCCATGAGATGGGAACTAACCCGAACCCCTTCCTGGACCTAGACCGATGATTGAAGCCCAATGATACCTGCAAAACATGGATGTGACAGATGTTAATCTGTGCTATACAGCCAAAAATGATTCCAAGAACAAAAACTTGTGAGCATTCATATCTCAATAATATCATAGGCAAAGACACCATTGCCTATCGCTTACGCACAAGACAAGAGGATGATAGTTACCAGTTACCACATGTCACAATGCTAATATAGATTCATTACACCTCATTAGGAGGTAAAGAGTTCGAGTCTTGCTACACACAAGAAACCAACCCCAGGCTAAGGCCTCCCAATGTGCCCGAAGATAAAAAGAAAAACAAGGAATGCTAAGCACACAACCTATTATCTACAGATGTTATCCTTAGCATAGTCTTTTGGGGTTTCACCCTACTAAACCTAGCTTCACTCAGGCATATGAAAACAAAATAGCACATGACAGCAAAAACAAGAAAAACAATTTAGAGTTTAGTACCACATCCAACTCTTGCACCGGCATTTCCTGTTGTCTTGCTAAGATCATGTCCACCTGTTGCATTGATTGTCACAATTAGATAAAGCCCAATAACTGACGCTAGAGAGGCAATATCGCAACCACTTTGAAGACAATAATGCTACTCAATTCTCACTTTCAAACTCACACCTAACACAGACCAGCAGGAAATGGAAAACAACATTTGGAATTGAAGAGTGACGACCGTAAAAGCTGATGTTCTCCCTATCCTGCGAAACACTGTGAGAGCAAACAATGTTTTTCCTTACCCTGAGAGATTACTCAATTGCCAACTAGGCAACTACGCAGGAAAATGAACAGCTAATGCCCGACCTCAAGGAAATTTTGGCGTTCAGAGGGCTAGTTGGAACTTGGAAGGTCTAATTTAATACTGTATCATGGTCTCTCAAGTCCCAATGCATTAAACCTTTTCTTCTTGATAGAGAACCCTAGTTGGCTCCTCGAAGAGACACCTTTCTTTCTTTCTTTCTTTCTTTCTTTCATTTTCATATTATAATTCTACGATATTAAGCAATAAAACTCAATGCTGATCAAGACGAAAACCATATTTTAGCTTTCACATAAGTGACAGCAGTTACCCGATCAGATCACAAAGAAGAAGGAAAGTTCAAAAATGATCCAAGTTCGCTAAGAACTAGACAGAGTACAAGAACCTTGTGAGGAACAAGATCAAGAGAAAAGTAACTTGAACTGATACAAAGTTCAACTGATGTTAGTCTCATCAATGATTACAGTTATATAATCAAAGAAATATGAACTCATGCGGCTCAAGCCTGCAACTACTAGACGTGCCGAGGTACCTAAAATACACATTATTGCATGAATGAAATGGTGCATTAATTCACTTTATGGCGATAATGACATAAGTTTTCATTGTGGTATTTTAGAACCTTCTAATCATACTCTTTGGTATCTTTACCTTGCGGCTATATTGCTTGATAGTCCATGTTGATACTGATGAGCACCGCACGACTAATTTATCATTTGCCAGGGTATATCATAGACAGTTCATCTACTTTAAAAGCGAAGTTAATGCAAATTAGAGAGACGGACAAGAATAGGGAAGAAACCCTACGATTATGCGCCAAATGCCAGCTGTAATAAAGTTTCAATTTCTATTGCACTTCAACTATGATGTAAAATTTCACAACTCATGAGTGCAACAAACGCTGAAGCACTATCAAATGCCACTAAATCCCTTCTTTTCCTACGACCAAAAGGTGCCTTACATCTCCTGATAAATGTTTAGTTTCTCAAGTCAACATCGATTATTAGAACTTTGGAAGTACTTTCAAGTTTAGGAATCATATTTGTGTCACAAGATGCAAACAAGAGTAACCATTTTGAAGTACCATACCTCTCCCAAGATCATCAGGATCTGCATGCACGACAACTGCTCTTCCCAATATGGAATGATGTCCAGTTAGTGGAATCTACAAATCCATTAACAAGGCATAAAAAAGGTAAATCTTAACACACCATCCAAGCATATGAACTTTTAACACCTCGAAAAAATGCCAGATTAAGTAGTAGTATTACACTATTACTACTGCGCTAAAGGGAACAACATTTCTTTCCCCGCAACAACTGGAACAACTATATTCCTTACTCTGTGATGGTCAATTACCAAAATGGAAATTGCAATCACCTAGTTTAGATTTCTACACATCATTCAAATGAACGATTGGTGCCTGGTATCAAATGTTAGAAACCAAAACCATATTGAAATAAAGAAACTTTTGGAATGCATACCAGCGTGTCTTCAATTGAAATCTCGGCAACTCCTGAAACAAGGAAATCAAAGTAGTCCACTCTAGTCGCAATGACTACATGAATACAAGTGAAAAATAACAAGAAAAACTGAACACCCACCATCTGGGCCAGCAACAATATTACCCAAATCCCCTGCGTGACGCTCTCTATCAGAAGGAGCTCCATGATTCTTCTTCAGTGGATTAAAATGAGGTCCTGTTGTAAATCAGTCATCAAATCAGAAACCTACAATCACTCACTCCCAATCCACAAGTATTCGTAGCACACATTTATAATTGAAGAAAATATTTACAAAGACTCTAATTGGAATTTGAGTTCAAGAACAAGAGTTTGTGTGTCTGTCCGTAAGATTTTTTTTTTTTTAAAACAGTCAATTCATTTAACAATACCCGAAGGTAAGGATTACATCACAATATACAGGAATGCACCAAACTACCTATACCCGAGACACGAGTTACTGCATAAAACACACCGGCTACAGACTCAAGGACACCCTGCAAAAGCAGCCGACACAAGTGTCGACATAAGAATCCCGTCCGGGGCAAGGCAGGGAGATACCAAAAGGAATCCCGGTACAGACCATTAAACACTAAGCACAGATGTAATCTCACAACAGCAGAAACAAACGAAAAATAAATATCTGCTCCCAAGGACAAGCCTCAAGGGCCGCTGGCCCGAACTGTCCGTAAGATTTGAAACAGCCACTTTCCATGGTAAGATAGGATGAGGAAAAAGTGGATTGGGTTCCTCACCAAATCTCATTATATTGGGTAGGAAACGGTGCGAACAAAAATTGAACCAATAAAACCCCCAAATTTCTCTTTTATCTCTCACCATTTGCAACTTTTCATAATCCAAACAAGTGATATGGGTCCTAATTTCTTTCCTTTTCTTATCATTTCTCACAACCCTATGAAGGGCCTGTTTAATTAGGTGAGAACTCGGGAAAGAAGAGTGACCAGTGGAATTGCAGCCGTTGGTGGTATCGCCAAGGGCGTGAATATGGAAGCCGTGAAGACCTGGAGTGAGGCCAATTATCCTCCCCGTGATATGGGTTGCTCCTGTATATACCCCACCCTTAATTATACTCCGAAGAAGCCTGTAATAAATGCATATACACAAAACTAGAAAATAAAACAGAGAGAGAGACAGAGAGAGGCACCTCTTGGGTCCTGAACGAACTGGAGAGTACCCTTAACATGGGGGTCACCGGCGATGAGAGCCACCGCTTTCACAGTAGTCATCTTGCTGCTCATTTTCGGTTATTTTTGCATCATACGCGTGTATATACCCTCCAAGCTGGACAAAATTTGAGTGCCGTGGTACTGCCCGGAACATCCGAGCTGTCTATTTCGTTTTTGGCGTAATGAAATATCCCGATTGGTTCAATTGTATGGGTTGAATGGTCCGGATGTGCCAAGAGGTACCACGTGAGATATATCACCCGATACCAAAAAATTTCTCAAGCTGATTCCAATCGGAATTGAATATTCTCTTTGCACCTTAGTCATGTAATCCTTCAGTAACTATGCGCTGGTGGTTACTCTTATCAATTTACTCTATCATAATGGAGTAATAATAAGTTTGATTTTTGATATTTAGTTCCCGTTCGGCTAAATAAACAAATTTATTTATTTTTTTGTTTTTATTTAAATTTTTTTATTTATTATTTATTCATCAATTTTTTGAGAATTATTGCATTGTCATGACATAAGAAATCTAAAAAATAAAAAATTATGATCGAAATCTTTTTTTAATAAAGACGAAAAAATTGACTTATTAACTTATTTTTATCTTTATTCAAAAAAAAAAAAGTTTCGATTGTAAAAATTTCTCGTGTTTTACGAAAACACAATCTCAAGTACAAATATAGTACTACAAGACAGCATCGAGGAACTTGCTAAATTCCCAAGATGGACAGTGCCCGAGCCATCATTCGACAGAACATGGCGCACTGATTGAGGTGAATCTTCTGTTTCGGTAGCCATTATGAAACACAGCTGATTTTGTCACTTCCTTTTTTTTTTTTTTGTTAATATTATTCTCTTACAAATGTATTTTTGTATAAAAAATACACTTACAGAGGAATGACGTTAAAAAAAAGAAATGACAATCATTTCCCTTAATAAATTCCTTCATTTGTACTGCTCCGAGTCTGGCCATATGATCTACACTCTGGTTTGCATTTTTGGGATCACTAGCAAAAGCTTGGTGAGGGTGTCGAATAGGGGGTCCATAGTTGATCAATGCGGACATTGCTTTTACCCTCTCATATGGGAGTCTTTATCGCCCGAAGCAAATCTCTTGTTTAGTTCAATTCGCACTTTCATGTGCATTTGGGTTACACGTGAGGGGGATTGTTAGACTTTATCCTACATCGCTCATCCAAATCACCAAAACTTGATTAATATATTCTAGGGGCTACTTCACCTAAAGTCAATTGATTTTAGGTTAAAACCGTTCAAAAAATCTAACAGTGGTTAGGCCTCTATGAATTCCCTAGAGAGGTCCTAACCCAAAAGCCACTTGCCCATACGATCTCGGAAGAGGCCGCCAAATTCAGCTTTTCCATTTTTCTCGTGCCAAACTTGACACCAGTTTTACCTTTACTTGTTGGATAGACGTTCAAGATCGGTATTGTCTAGTTCAGTCCAAAGTAAGGACCGGAGACAATCAAACTCGTTCCAATTGCACGGGCCTTTTTATTTGGTTGGATACAAGCATTAAAATTGACTTATATTTAAGGGAGCCACATATTCTTATATGTGATTAAAAACTTCTCCTGTAACGCCCCGATTTTCGGACACGTTAATTAAATCATTTATAATTGATTTAAAAATCCATAAAATTGATTTAAGAAATAAAATTTTATTAAACAGAGTTTAGCAGCGGAAATCTCAAATACCAAAAAAAAAAAAAAAATACTTACTGTCTTACAACCCAATGAAATAAAAATAAAGTTTGACAAATGTGATAACACTTTTGGAAATTCAAATAACAATACTTTAAATTAACAGAGCTTCTAAGGGTAAGGCATCCAATGCTCGACAAACTCCCTTTCCTCAGCTGGGAGGTCCTCACTCTGATACTGATCATCTTGAAGAGGATTCTGCTCTTCGGTCTCTTGATTACCTGGCATAAAACGCCAGCCCAACGGCACCATAATGAGTTTTGAAACTCAGTAGATAATCCCAACCCTACTAACCCCTTACTCTACAGTTAGCAGATCAACGATATAACAAATGATAGTAGGCACAACATAAAAGCACATCATCTTTTTCTTTACTATCCACTTTCTTACATGAAATCTAAGGATCCTCTCCACGAGATCCTTTCCTCCCACATCCACTAACTACAACCGTCTCATTAGTCCACCCTTCCTCTTGCTTATCCTGTACCAGGGTCCTAAGTGAGCGCACCTAAATTATGTATCTAGCATGTTCTCACTTAAGACCATAACAGGAGGATCGAGTCATCCCATGACGCATTGTACATTAGGGTCGGACATCCCTACCCCACGCTAACTATAACCGTCTCATGGGACCCATTCTCTTTTCCAAGAGAAACTTCCCATGACGTATCAAACATTAACGTCACAACATTTCTCAACATTGGGCCCCATTGGTTACCCATTTTAACACAGGGCCCCATAGGTTACCCTTGCCATCACCATGGCTCAAATCTCATTCCACAACCTCACACTTCCAACACTTTACATTTTTCCTTTACTTAACACCGTCTACGTGAGTCACTACACGTAACCACCCAGTGAACCTAAGTCCGATCTAACCAGTAAAACATAGTAATTCCAATAACACACAATCAATAACATGATACATTTCATTGTGAGTACAAGCATAACAATTTATAAGTGCGAATTAATAAGTAAACACGTAAAAATTAGGATTTGGGCCGATGCCTTTCGAGATTTTTAAATTTTACAACCAGCTTCCAGTTACGTTTCATGAACTCCACTGACCTTAGTTAGGTAACTTAGTAGTTTATATTTTCTTAGAGTTCAACGTATTATTAAGATTGAGAATAAAATTGTAAGTATCAGAATGTAGTTTCTTATGCAATCTGTAACGTTTAGTTTATTCCAGACCTTTACCAGTACTTAACGAGGTTTCAACTATACAATTTCACCTATATTGGTATTTTACCATTTGCTCCAATAATTTAGTTAGTTCATTAGTTCAGCAAGGAAAACTTCTTAGCTTAAGTTCGTAAGAGTTATTTTATTCAAAAAAAAAATAAGGTAATATTTTCACAACTTATATTGTGTACTGTCTTACTATAAACTAAGTACAATCCATTTATCAATATTGTATCATAATCTTATTATTATTATTATTATTATTATTATTATTATTATTATTATAAAGTATAGTTATTGTTTAAACATGCTATAATTACGTTCCCATTCAGTAACACCATTAGTACTAGTTATTTTAAACATTTCCATGCAACAGATATGTAGAACAAGGAAATCTAGTCAAAACTTAGTCTACGGCCGAAATCAAAACTAGTTACCACAGGAATTGAATTTAGAACTACATAAATATTGGGAGTACTGAAGTTTTAGAACCTGACTTTTAAAACCAAACGTGCATGCTACAGTGCACTTTTCGGAAAACAGAGTATCATTTGTATTTTCGTAGTTTTGATCCGTAGCACGATTTTAACCATAAATACTCCATAAACTCGTTATACAGGGATTAATTTATACTTAGGAGAAAGTAGGGGAGCGATTATCCTACCTCGATTCCGACTGAAAAAGTGGTTAATGGGTTCGGACTGTTTCGGACGGATTTGGAAAAATCGGAGAAGACGATAGAGCAACGAAACGCCGGGGATGACTTCGGATAGTTGGGGATTGATTCGGAGGTGCTCAGGGTCGTTCTAAAAGATGGGCGGCCGGAATAAGTGCTCGGATAAGTGTAGAACCGAAAACCCACTTTTACGTTCTCTCTCTAAACCACCATTGTTGGAGCTCAAAAATCTCTCTTTTTCTCTTTCTTTTTCTATCTCTGGACTGAGTATCAGAATGGAAAATGGAAAGTAGTAACTTTTGTTTTCATTTTCGGAATTATATGGGTGTATATAATGGAAGAGAATGAGTAGTGGGGAGGTGGGGTGTTGTAGTGGTTTGAGGGCATAGAGGGAGAAGTGGGGAAGTGGAAGAGAGATAATCGGAGAGAGAGGGAGAGTCAGCACAAGAGAGCTGAGAGGAGATGGGAACATGGGTTCTGTGTACTTGGAAATTTTCCCATGTATGCATACACGTACCTACCTATATGCTATATGCTATATATTACAGTTTATAAATTTGCTTAGATTAGTAATAATTACTAGTATATGTAATTATAGAAATAAAAAAAAAATTAAACTAACAAAGAAGCTATTTACTAACTATTATAATTAAACCAATAAATTTTTTTTGAATGTCTATAAAATAAATTAGGGAGAAAATTAGGGTCGTTACATCTCCTAAAAAAGAAGAGTGTAAAAATAAACATTTGCACACATTTAATAGAAGGAAATGATTCAATAATCTAATCAAACGATAAAAATAACTAATTTAATAATCTAAGCAAACAAATCTATTATGAGTTGAGAATAGATATTCTCCTTGAAAAATTAAGGTGGCGGTGTGTTGAATTAATTGTAGACGGTAAGCTTCTTTATTTTGAGAGCTTTATGTTTTTTTCTACTTATATAAAAGGTCAAGCCAACACTATAGACACTACGTTTCGAAGAGATTTGCCTTTGCTTGGAGAAATAAAATGTAAATATATTATAAGCCCAAAACTTGAGAAAGAACAAACGAATATTCTACGAAAGAGAATATTCAAGGATCAATCATGAAATTTTTAATGCATGTGAGAGAAATATTTTTAAAAGTAATCTATATGAAACTTTAGACGCGTTTATAAAGATATTGAATATATAATTGCTGACGATACCATCAAATAATTTTTTGGTCCAAAATTAAAGATGTATTAAACTATATATTTTCCAAAGTGTGAGATCTATATATAGTCTATACTAACATGAGTTTTGGGTATAATTATTTCTTTCACTATTAGTTGGGTATATATAGTCTTTCACCATCAACTAAAGGGCCAATATGACCTATTTTGTTGATGCAATTATAAATTCTTTACACCGCCGGTGTAAACATTTGTTTCCTCCAAATCAATTGCATTGCACCCCGTCGCCATGTTTTATTAATTGGGACCACTGTTTTGACACGTGTCGCAATGCAATTGATTTGGAGGAAACAAATATTTACACCGGCGGTGTAAAGAATTTATTCTCTTAAGAAACCGTGTGTGTGTGTGTGTGTATATATATATATATATATATATATATATATATTTGTAAATAAAACTCAATGAATTTTATGGAAAGAAATAATTTTCATTGTTAGACTCTCTTACTGTATTTAATGAAATAAATGGATTTTTATTTTCAAATTTAGAAAATTAAAAGAAAATCCTCAAATAAGAAGTTTATTGATCGAACAAGGATTATATATATAAATATGCATGTACATAAATTTCCCTATTGAAAGACAAGCTAAGGCCATCCACAGTGGTATAATCAAAAAAGGATAATCAAAAATTGACACATCAGCTTTTAATTATTCACTTAAGAAGTTGTTAAGCTTAACAATGTTGAGCTTAACAATGGTCACTTCTAATCCATAACCAAAATAAGGGTCCACTACAATTTCACTCTCTCTCCCCCTCTGTTTCTTGCAACAATAAAATATATCGATTCCCTCTCTTAATTTTAGAGAAAAATCAGTGACTTTTTTCCCTCCTATTATGATTTTTTTTTTTTAAGGGGGGGGAGAGAGAATGGAAACGGGAAAGAAGAGTGAAATACATTAATCCGGCGATGATGAGTTGAATTATAGATGATCGAGAGATATGAGCTTCTCTTTTTGAGGGAAAGAAAGAGAAATAGTTTGTGGATAAAGTTAAGAAGATATAAAATAAACGAAGAAGAGAAAAAAAAATACCAATTGAAACAAGCGTGCATACAAATTTTGGAACTAGTTAACTTATGTGGTGTGGAGTCCACAAATTTTGATTATTGAAAAAGGTTACTAATTTTGGTTATCCAAAGCCCAAAATTTGATTATTTCTAAGGATATTGTTAAGTTTGATTATACCTTTGTGAGTTATTTTTTGCACCAACATTGTTAACTTTAAAAACAATTAATTTTTTATTGTATCATTGTGGATGGCCTAACCATTGCATTTTAAGAGGAAAATAAATAATCATCTTAAGTGGCCATACTACACAAGTTGTCATCCTGCCCACTTTTCAGAGTTATGCCTACGTCTTCTTGATATGTGATTTATCTTTTTATCCTTTAATTATCATGTACATATTTACAACTATATGTGTTTCCTATCTTATTGAGATTTCATTAATATTATTTTCTAACTTAGTAGGATTGTAATAACAATGTTTCCTAACTTAGTGTGGTTGAATTAATATTCTTTACCTTTGATAAGGAATTCAAAAGGTGAGATTAATCTTGTTTCCATATTTAACGAAGGAAAATAATTTTCAAACCCTTTTAACAATTCACACTCTTACCCACATGAATTTATAATTTTGTCCTTGAATATGTGAAATAATGTATTGAATAAAGGAAAAAATAGTAAATTCAAGTGGATAAATTCAAAAAAAATCCTTATCGATATCGAGTTGATCTGATTTTTTACATGGCTCCATAAAAAATATTTTAAAACGATTCGAATCATTTTTGTGAAATCTAAGATCGATCCCACAAAATTCATATGTACATTTCATAGTTACACACAGCACTCAAAAAGAAAATCAATTTCCTCTGGCAATTTGTCTAAAAACAATTAAGAGGTACGTTTTGGCGCAAAAAGTAGGCCACGTTAGCTGAGCTGGGTAGAACCCACCGACAACTGGGCTCCAAGTCACCCACTGGTGGGTCTCCTATGACCTTCGGCGGATTCCAAGTCTCATGCAATGCCATTATTAGATCCATTCGTTCAAATCGTCTGTGCGTTGGCAATCTTTTGGTTGATGACCTCCGTATCCCTCCTCCCTCTTTCTTCACAAAATGTCTAAGCCTAAATATCTTCACCAAAATATCTTCTCACCCATCCCCTCTTACTGGAAAAAGATCGTAGAGAGAGAGGAAGAGCAGAGATAGAGAGAGAGCGATGAGGGAGGTGATAAGCATTCACATAGGACAAGCTGGGATTCAGGTGGGTAACTCCTGCTGGGAGCTCTACTGCCTTGAACATGGCATTCAGCCCGACGGGATGATGCCTAGGTACATCTATTTTCGACATTCTCCATTCGTCTTTTTTCATATATAGAGATTTCTGCATCTGGGTTTTTGTGTATCAATAGATGCGGCCTGTTTTTCGATAATATGCGTTTGTGTACTCGTTTTTTGCTAACTGGGTTTAAATTTGTCTTTGTGGATCTGAAAATTTTGAATCTGTTTATAGACTATAGTTGAGCTCTGTTTTTCTTAGTTTGTATGGTTTGTTTGTTGGCAGTTGTTACTCGTAGGCTGTAGCCTTGGAGTAATTATTTGGGGGTCTTGTACCACACATTTTGCTGTAACTTAGTGTTGGGCTCAGCAGAAATGTGTGGTGTTGTGGTGTATAAGAGTGTTGGGCCACCACATGGGGCCGTGGTGGTGCCCCAAGATCGCCAAATATATTTGCGTAGCCTTCGGTCTGAGATGGGTGAGGTCTAAGTTTTGTTTTTTCTCCATGTATTCAACCCAAAAGCTTATGTATTAGGTGTGGTGGTTGGTTACTCTGGTTTTTATTATTGTTTGTGTCATTTAGGTTGGTTCATGGTTTTCGGTAGTGGTGTGTTCTTCTGCATTTCATTGTGTAGATTTCTCCTGTTTCTATTATTGGTTCCAAACGAATTATTGCGTATGTCATTTACGTATATGAACTTTGGGATGGACTCAATCAGACCAGTAGTACACTACCAAAATGCGTTGATCTCATACTAACCAAGTAACCTCGTAGGCACCATAACTACTGGAAATGCTCATACTTTAATCTCTTTTCGCACTTGCAAGTTGAAGTATCTTTTGCAGTGAGAACTAAGAAGTTGGAATGGTCACTGCTTATGTATCATTTTGACTTTATGTCGCCAGATGCTCAACATCTGAGTAAAAAGAGGCCACTTGGTAGGATCAATGAAGTCATATCTCAAAAATCTTCCTCGTCCCATTGATTCCAGTTTGGACCTTTTGCATCAGGATGTTAGTTTAAACTTGTTACTTGCACTGTTGCACATCTAAAATCGCCCTTTCCATTTTATGCTTACGTGTGTCACTATTCTGTAACAAGGTAGTATATGGATGGTTTCCATATGAGTATTCCATATGTGACTCTTAATTGAGAGATCAGGATCGAGACCATCAAATGTCATAAAGGAATCTTTGTATTTGGTAAGTCCTTGAGTCCTTTGATGACTTGCCCCATATATATTTACCATCCAAATGAAGAATATGGTTATTTATCTGTCGGAAACAAATTCAGCAGCTCTTTGTTTTCCAACCTTCTTTGGGCCTAATGGGGTTTATCTTTTGTGCTTGCAGTGACACCTCATTTGGTGTTGGACACGATGCCTTTAATACCTTCTTCAGTGAAACCAGTGCTGGAAAGCATGTGCCTCGGGCAATATTCCTTGATCTGGAACCAACCGTGGTTGATGAAGTTAGGACTGGGACCTACAGACAACTTTTTCACCCAGAGCAACTTATTTCTGGCAAAGAGGATGCCGCCAATAACTTTGCGAGAGGACATTATACAGGTAACCTTCAATCTGCGATTCAAATGTTAATGGTTTCTGTTTTCAAAATAAATCCTGGAGATTACGTTTTAAGGAAAACAAAAGCCCTTGTTGCTTCAATTATTTGTTCATTTGCATCTGAATCGGTTTTAGAGTATAGCAAACTGTACTTCTAATATATATGCTCCCGAAATGGGCTTTTCCAGAAGTAAAGCTCATAGATTATGTTTTGAGACCGCTATCTAAACAAGGTTGTCTCTGGAAAGTTAACTGCCAACTAATCCTGGAAACAGCAACCAAATAGAGTCTATAACTTCGTTGGACATAACTTGCTAAAACTGTTTTGTTTGTTATGCGCTGCAGTGGGGAAGGATGTCATTGAGATATGCCTTGACCGAGTGAGAAAATTAGCAGACAACTGCACTGGTTTGCAAGGGTTTTTGGTGTTTAACGCCGTTGGTGGTGGCACTGGTTCTGGATTGGGGTCATTGCTTTTGGAGCGCTTGTCTGTAGAATATGGAAAGAAGTCAAAGCTTGGTTTCACCATCTATCCTTCACCTCAGGTACTCCCTTAAGACAATAACTAGCATGACATGAAGTACAGAAATTTTGTTGCTAAGACAAATCAACTCTTCTCCACAAACTAAGGAAAAACCTTTTTGTCTCCCCCCCTCTTCCCCCCCCCCCCCCCCCCCCCCCCCGCCCCCTCTTCTTCTTCAGTAAGAATAACACAAAAGGTCTATGATTTCAAATGCATGGTAGATAAATTTTCTTACAGTTTACTCTAATTTCATCAGAGATGATTTTATGAAGAGAAAATGATTTTATCCTCTCGTTTTTGGGAAAAATGATTCATGCAGCTTTTGAGCTGAAGTCCCACATCGCCTAGGTAACTAAGTAATATGAAGTGTATAAGCATGAGGGACCCTCAATTCAATAGCTAGCATTAGGTTTGAGTTCTACCCAAGACCATTTGACACAGCTAACCCTGATTGAACACTTTAGCTCGTTAGACATATCTATAGAGTTAGTCTTTGCATGCTGTAAAAATTTGTCGAAGATTTTGCTTCCACTATTAGTTGGAAAAAACTTGCTTATCCAAGACAGAACAGAGAGAAAAGGGCAAGAAAACGTAAGAAATTCTTGTGACCATTTTATCCAAAATCTCCAGGTTTCAACTGCTGTTGTGGAGCCTTACAACAGCGTGTTGTCCACTCATTCCCTCCTTGAACACACAGACGTTGCTGTGCTCCTAGACAATGAAGCTATATATGATATCTGCAGGAGATCCTTAGACATTGAGAGGCCAACTTACACCAACTTAAATCGCTTGATTTCTCAAGTTATCTCCTCGTTGACCACTTCCCTCAGGTTTGACGGAGCCATCAATGTGGACGTTACAGAGTTCCAAACTAACCTGGTGCCATATCCTCGCATTCATTTCATGCTCTCATCTTATGCACCAGTGATATCAGCTGTAAAAGCTTATCACGAGCAGATATCCATACCAGAAATCACCAATGCGGTATTTGATCCCTCAAACATGATGGCCAAATGTGACCCAAGGCATGGGAAGTACATGGCATGTTGTTTAATGTACCGTGGAGATGTAGTGCCCAAGGATGTCAATGCTGCTGTTGGCGCCATTAAGTCTAAACGGACTGTTCAGTTTGTTGACTGGTGAGTTTCCTTCACAAAATTATGATACTTGTGCAACACAATTTTACTCACAATGTCGTTTGTTTCTGATATGCTTTTCTAATGTTCTTCCTGGGGTAAATAATTTCAGTCTGCTCAAACCTTTTCCAAAATTTACCGGTGTAGGTATACCCATCATATTTGACGCTAGTGCGATGTCCATATTGTGCTTTCTGGTTTTCCTGTATCTTATGTTTCTTATTTACTGTGCATGTCAAGGGACACAAGGCAATAATGTCAACTTCTGAAACAGCCACAATTTAGATGTTTGAGCGATGTTAAGATTTGTATTTCTTCTATAGTCCATTAGTACCAATTCTAATGATCCTAAATTTCGGTGTGTGGCTGTGTGCATAGAGCCCAAGAGGTTTTACTGGCGGATCTACTGTGAGCAACCACTGCATGTCAAACACATCAAACAAGTAATGTATGGTTTAAAAAGAATTTAGAACGAACCCACTAAAAAGAACTAGCAAAGTTTAATCACAACATAATTGGAATATGAGTTTTTAAATTGTTTCTACCAGAAAATGAGGTCTTTCATCACCATTAGTTCTTTTCGTTCGATTACTGACCACAACTCTATGGTGAAATGCATTTTGTTCTTCCTATTGGTTAAGAATTGGATATTTATGGTTTGTTTATTATCTTGATTTGAAAGAAAAGGAAATACTGGGTAACGACATCCAACTACAAAAATAGTCAGATAGAGAAATTGTGTGTGAGAACCAAAAAAGAAAAATCTAGCATACCTATATTGCTCCCAATGCCCGTGATCCTAAAAATTTTGGTATCTGCAAATATCAGGTGCCCCACTGGTTTCAAGTGTGGCATCAACTACCAGCCACCAACAGTGGTACCCGGGGGCGATCTTGCAAAGGTGCAGCGTGCAGTTTGCATGATAAGCAACAACACAGCGGTGGCAGAGGTTTTCTCCCGAATTGACCATAAATTCGATCTGATGTATGCCAAGAGAGCATTTGTCCACTGGTATGTTGGTGAAGGCATGGAGGAAGGTGAGTTCTCAGAAGCACGGGAGGATCTCGCTGCTCTTGAGAAAGACTATGAGGAAGTTGCAGCAGAAGGCGTCGAGGACGAAGATGAAGGAGAAGACTACTGAAATTTTGTCGGGAAAGATCGAACAAAACTTTATTAATGTTTAGTATATCTTTCTCTTTTCAATGTATTTCTCGTTGCATTTGCCGTTTGACTAGCATTTCTTGTTTTTCTTTTTTGCTTTGTTGTTTGAATTGTTGGCTTTGAGTTCATCATATTCTGTGATGAAGCGTTTGAACATGACATGAAAATCAGATCGTTTTTCCTGTCGAGTTGGAACTTGATTTTCGTGGAAACGGTTGTCTTGATATTCAACTGTCTTCCACTTGTCTCTCTGTGAATCCCATGCTACTTCTATGTGAGAGTCACAACATTTGACCTCACCATAAGGCCCAACCTCGGGTACAGGTACCTGTGTTCTTAATTTTTTCCATTCCAATGAGCATCCCTTCTGTCGTGTAATTGTAGTGATACCTGCAAATACCCTCAAGCCACCGGATTGAGTTATATTTGGTTGTCGCTCATAACTTCCAACACGAGAAGAATCCAAGTGAAACTTCATTGAATGGCACATTAAACCGCAGAATTCCCCATAACTTCAAACACAAGAAGAATTCAAGTTGAACTTCATTGAATGGCGCATTAAACCACAGAATTGACCTAGCTTGTTCGCCTCAGAATTTTTGTTGAATGTACATAACTCAACACATTGCAGCTAACCTGGGGCTTTCTCTCAGTGAACAATTTTATGGGCTGGCAATCTGTCTCCTTTTTCAATGTTGCAAGTCCGAAACACAAATAGATTAGGGAAAACTAGCTAGTGGAATGGGGACGAGGACACTGGTTTTTTGTTGTTAGTAAAGCAATGGGGGTTTTCTTAAGGGATAGAGATTTGTTGTAGCTCCAGAAGTCAGCTGAAACCCATTCATGCAACTTGGTAAATAAAAATGATGCACAAAAATCTCACGCAAAACGATGTATAATGACGGCTCAGATTTTGAAACAGAAGTAACTGACCAAAATTCGAATTCAAGGATACATGCATTTATACTCTAGTGCAAAACAGACGGTTACTTCATAATTTCATCTCCAAAGAGTATCAAAATCCAAGTACAAAACCACCGAATGATAACTTCAAACCATTAGTTGCAATACTCAATCTGAAAAACTAGCAAAAGAGAAAAATAGTACTGTAGGAAACAGTAACTCCATGGCAACAAGCCAAACAAGCCTCGTCTCTCAACGGTTGGCTTTTGCAACCCTTTCAATCTCATCCTTTTTCTTAATTGCGTAACTGCACACACAAAAGGATAGTTAGACGCATAAGCGTGTGAGTCAATGTGAACAATATCAAACCAGCAACAGACCAAAGCGCAATCAAATTTTAGCACTGCAAAAAAATTGATTGAATTTTGTAAAAAAATGACAACCACATAATGCTAACTAGTTTATGTGAAAGTACCAAACTGATTGAATGAGAGAGAGCACCAAGTATTATTGTTTTTTTTTTCTTTTTTCTTTTTCCAATTTAAGGTACTTTTGACTCCCTTTACTCCAAATATTAACTTCTTTTTACCTGTTGGAAGACCCTTTGGCAGCATTGATAAGCTCGTCGGCAAGACATTCAGCAATGGTCTTGATGTTCCTGAAAGCACTCTCACGGGCACCGGTTGTCAGTAGATAAATAGCCTGGTTAACACGTCGCAGCGGAGATATATCAACAGCTTGACGCCTCACAACACCAGCCGAACCAATTCGAGTAGCATCTTCCCTTGGTCCACTATTAACAAAGGAAAGCAAAGTTCAGCAAGTAAATACTTATTAAAATCTAGCAGCAAGTAAATACTCATTAAAATCTAGCAATGAGACTAGCTCATCAATCACTTAGATTTTCCACTTTGGTATTTATCACTTGATGCAATTAAGTATTAGGCAGAATGTAATTAAGTCAAGCTCCTTTCATTTTATTGTTGCAGACTTACAAAGCCATAAAGTTAGTTTTACCGCAAGGGGAAAAAATGAGATGAAAAAAGGGAGTGTACTATACTTCTATAAAATCAAAACAGATTCCATTTTTGTTTTTTCACCAGCAAAATAGGAATGTTTTAACATATTTTAGTAGTTAGAAAGAAAGTTATAGAGGCTGGAGGGAAACTTTCTGGGGCCACAAAATGTTCAAAATAAATTCCCCCAAAAGTTTCCTCAGAAAATAGGGATTGGCAACTCCCTGTTTCCCAAGGACAAACAATCCAACTCTAGTGCTTGGATGCGGGCAAGGTATTTCTATTCCTTCAGAAAAGATTTTAAGGAATCATGCCATAAGGTGCCTATGAGATATTACAGGTCCACTTGAGTAGGTACAATCCAAATATAGTGCATCCGAACACAGTATCCAATTGATGGTAGGGTAGACATGCAAGCATGGCCGAAACAGTAGCAAATGGATTGGAAACTGGTTTTCCCAACACCAAAAACAAAAAAGAAATCCATAGCAGTCTTACCTGTTGATTACAGCATCAACAATGACTTGAATGGGATTTTGATCAGTCAGCAGATGAATAATTTCCATTGCGTGCTTAACAATGCGGACTGCCATGAGCTTCTTCCCATTGTTTCGTCCATGCATCATCAAAGAGTTGGTAAGCCTTTCCACAATTGGGCATTGAGCCTTCCTAAACCGCTTGTTTGAGTACCTCCCAGCTGTGTGAGGCACATAGGTTGCATGCTTGGCAGCACTCACAGCAATGTAATCCGTCACGGACATGTCACTAACCTATGTGACACCATAAAAAATGACAAATTGTAAAAAAAAATTGATGCCCTGGCACAACATTGAATAGCCAACTGTACATTTAAGGGTAACCATATTAACAGTGATCAATAGTGGATCAACAAAGTTTTGAAAAGATATTAGAAATTCGGGAACATCTGAGTCAAAGTGATGGAATTCACAAGAAATTCCACAAATCAAGTTTGCCAAAAAAAAAAAAAAACCCAGTTTAATTCCCAAAGCCTTGGTTCTAATGTAATGTACAACATATAGATTACAATTAAGCGGAAAAAACCATTCATTCTCTTCAAGCTTTCAAGCACTCACTAATTCGGGATGGTAGTAGGAGATATGCACCCAATATGCCTAATTGGGACATGCATCCAAGAACCATACCGATTATATATTTATACATAAAAGTGTAGAACCTTGATATACAATTGTCCATATGACTTCCATAACTGAATTTAGAAACAAAATACTATTCTACTCTCAAAAATAAGATATCTAGTCTTATCCTGTTTAACGTGAACAAAAGATATTACAGAGACGATTCAACAGTGACCTGCAGCCGATGCATTCAGCAGCCATAACTGAGGCTACAGAGCCCCTATAGCATAAGAAAAACTGACAATGACAAAAATGAAAGATGTGAAAAAACTCATTTCATGAAAATAGAGTAATACCCCACCAAAATGAGGAATTCAACAAGACAAGTGAATCTAGAGATCAACTCATAAAGATCATAAATGTAAATTGGTAGGGAAAGCTAGATTTTTTAATTCATTAATCCATTAGGTACTTATATTTTCCTTTTCCTTTTGTCCATATATTCTTACAACTCAATAACCCACAAACAGCCTCGAAAAAACTTATAGAGTACGTTTTCTGAAGGCTTAGTTTGGAGAGATGTGGACTTCAAGTGCAGTTATTAGTCATCCCTCCTCACCCAGAGAAGCTCAATTTTAGATTTGATTGTTTACCCATTGTTTTCACCATCGCCTTTGGCTGCTTTACCTTAATGAAATGAGTATTTAGTTGGAGTAATTTAACTCATTCAAGTTAAGGACTGTAATTATACACGTAATCCAATAGGATGCACCTCTTTTACCTCTAATCAACTGTTACCTTCACAAGTCAATAATAATTACACCTCTAAGCCAAATGTTGTAGGTTCATGTGTGGCTCATTTACTAAACGAGCCTAAAATTGAGCCTCGAGTTTGGTTTGCTTAATAAAAAACAAATCGAACTCAAATGAACACCAGGTCGAGCCTCAAACAGTCATGAACGGCTCTGTTTATTCGCAGCCCTAAGCCTGAGTTTCCCAACCACAACAAAATCAAAATCTTCTCTAACACAGACAACAAAAGCTACATTTCAGAAAAATTACTAATCACAAAACCAACATAGAACTAGAAATGACTACTATAAAATTATACGATGTCCAGTCTAAAAAATTCTACAGATACGTACAGGCACATATATATATATATATATAAAGAGACAGATGTGGAGAGAGAGAGAGAGAGAGAGAGAGAGATGAAAGACCTGAACTTCACTACTATCGAAAGACCATTTGTTGAAGAGCTTGACATCGGAATGGACGATATTCTCCTTGCTCTTGTCATCGGGCTGGGGAACGACAGCAACTGGTACCACCTCCGCCATCACTGAAACACCTGCGCACTGATTTTTTCAGAGAGAGAGAAAGAAACAGAGGGGTCTTACAACAAAATCTACGTCTATGCGCATGGATACATAGGGGAGAGAGAGGAACGAACCGTTTTAGAGAGAGAGAGAGGGCGAAGGAGGAGGACGGCGCCGCCTTGAAGCTCGAAGTGAAACGATGAAGAGAGTCCGAAACCCTGATTCGTCCAGGGTATTTATATCGAGGGTTGGAGGTCTAGGGCAAACGAAATGGGCCTGCAATCAGGTGATAATACGACAGCGTTTTGGGGACTTGATTCGATCAATTGTCGATTGGCCTGTCGTCGTGGGAAATAATTTAGACATAATGATTTAACAAACTATATATATACGGCCCTATCTTTTGAATAATTAAAGGTAATGTAATATGAGAGAATAATATTTCTCGTAAAAAGGAAAATAAGATAAGAATATTAGTGGAACGGGGCCTAACAAAATTTATAGTAGGAATTATAAAATTTGGGGGAAAATATGGATCAGGATTAAAGATGTTCTTGATATTTAAAACACGATTCAATTTAATGAAATGAACGACCACGTTAGATAAAAAAAGAACAACATATTTGATTTGGATGTTTAATCCTTTATAAAAGCCAATTTTTGCATAAGAGAAACTAAGAAGCGAGATGGAGTGTTTACTTTTTTTTTGTTATGGTAGTCCAGTGTATTTCTAGACAGCTTGCGTGCATATAAAGCTAATTCCTACAATCCCTTCTTTAAGGTGAATCAGTGATGTAACCTCAAGAATTATTGACAAGGAAAATCAAATCTGAGACCTTTAAAGGCAAACTCCTAATTCTAGGTCATACCCTTTGGTTTTTTACTTTGTTTATTTCTTATTATCAATGTATTTTTTGCCTAAGAAAAAACACAAAAAATGAATAAAAAACCTCATAATTAATCTCCCTTCCACAAATTCTGTGTATGGGCTAAATTAAGTAAAATGATGTAAAGCCACATTGATTATTCACATAGTTTAGAAGAGAAGATCCTTTTCTTTTTTTGAGAAAAAAACAATTAAGCAACCAAGCCACAAAATAAACTTAAAGCCCGGGAAACTGTTTCCAGGATGAGCGAACCTTTTCGGAATACTTTTTGTTCTTTTTTGAAACAATAAACAACTAAGCAAACAAAACAAACGGACCATTTACGTTTTCCTAGTCCTACTATCCAATTAGTAATTCATCTTATTAAAAGTTCTTTTATTTTGCTTTTTGTTAACAAAAGGTTTCCAAGAAGACATACTACAGTGAAAAAGACCTCTTATAAATTTGGCATCCTTTTCCAGCAATTGTAAGCGAACCCGAGCCAAGTGTGTATCAAGGAACCGGAGTCCCTGTGGTGCATGGTGAACTATAAGAGTGTAGTACACAATCTGAGCCGTCCATATCAGCAATCAATTTCATGTAAACCATCCCTAATTTGTACAGGACCCCAAGTCCGTGTATCAGTAGTCAAATAGAGTAAACCGTCCAAATATGTGAGAAAACATCCAGGAGCAAGAACACGTGCTTTCCGTTGATTCCAGCATCAACCTGTTTCTCTTCCTATTGTAAAGAAAGCCAAGGCAATTATCATGTGTCACTTCACATAATGTTCTGGCGATATAATCAAACAACAAACAAGCACCAAATCCAGAATGGGAACTTAGAACTACACGAAAAGAAGAAAATTTTGCACCAAGTAATAGCATCGATGATCCAAACATTTAACAAAACTGAACCATACTATGTCTTTCTCAAAAGGGGGTAAAACACAGAAAAGAAAAAAAGGACACCTTAAACAACATCAATCTCCATACTCAGATACAGTCTTAAATCCCAGTACAGATACTGAAGCATAAAGTTTCCCATGAAGTGTCGCAATAACAAGCAATCAAAACCTGAAGGAGGGTAACCAGTGTATAAAATCTTATCAGCGCAACCTTCTTGCCTCCCTCTCAGACTCGAGAAGGGTGAGCACATCTCCTTCCCTCACCGGGCCCTTGACATTCCTCATAATGTACCGGTTCTGATCATCAAGAAACTTGACTCTCACCTGAGTCACCTGTCCCCTTGATCCTGTGCGGCCCATGACTTTCACCACGATTGCATGCTTAATCTGAGACTCCATTCTGAAGAGCCCAAGAAGAAATTCAAAAGGCAGAATATTTGTTTTCATATACAAAAAGTTCTCTCCAACATGATCAAGAACCACAGATACATCGGTCATAAAATATACCAAATGGGGGCAGGAGTGAGATTCTTGCAAAAACAATAAGTTTCATGTGAAAAAATACTTCTATACAACAATTTTTGTTTTCAGTAAATAATTTACAAGGTCAATTAAAAAAAAAGAAACATGTTTTTGCTACAGCTGTGCCTCCTTGCATGTAAGAATTTGGAAGTCTAGAGAAACTCTGTTTGAATTCATGGGGTAACATTGGATGTCTCAACAGCAGAAAATATGTTATGCTCTGAGGACATCAGTAAATGTAAAACTATCAACAAATCTATTAAGCGAGAGAAAGTGTTGCTTTTCAGGTTAGATTA
Source organism: Rhododendron mucronatum var. ripense (assembly GCA_019656295.1). Lineage (NCBI taxonomy): Eukaryota > Viridiplantae > Streptophyta > Magnoliopsida > Ericales > Ericaceae > Rhododendron > Rhododendron mucronatum. The sequence continues at coordinate 666,499 of BPLT01000044.1, read as the reverse complement.
GTTTGTAAATAAGAAAACAGACCAACACAACAAAGATTTAAGTCACTGTAGTTCCAGTTTGATTCATTCTCTCATGACAGATAAAATAAGAGGTGAAAAATATTTAGTCAATGACCAAAACGCTTGCTGCACATACCGAACAGACCTCTAATCTTCAAATTTCAAGGCTCCATAGCACAATTATGAGTGTTACAGGCTCCAAAACACAAATGCAAACACCTAAGCCCGTGTAACTACATTTGAAAATTTTGTTGAATGGATAGGACTTATTGAATTCACCAATTGCACCATTACACTATTAGACAAGAGGATGACCAATTCTTTTGCCCCCCTTTGTTTTTGCATAAAAAAGAAAAAGAAAAACAAGTCTTTAGCGGACAACCCTCCTGGTGGTTAATAATAGCAAAGATTAGCAAAGATCAAATTAGAGGTGATTTTTCTCCTTCCTTTGTGGCGTTCATTTAGTGGAAATGAACAAAATTTTCTCTTACTCACATTCTCCAAATAGATAGGGAAGTCCATATCAAGAAGTTTACAATTCAAGAGCAATAAGTCATAGCTTCAACACTAGCCATGGCACAAACAAACAATAACATGCTTATACAGAGACGCATACTACATGTGCCCGCATGTGTCTGTGGGTGTTATTTGAAACAACTCTGACCTTAAGAATCAGAAGTTAAACTGTGGCAAACGAGCAGAACAATCAATCAAACAACCAGGTGAGCCAATTTTCATTACAAGACACAAGAAGGCTCTGCTTGGATCGATGTGGATGACTTGCCACTATTATTCGATGAGAATTCACAAATTTAGGTTTGGTAGTTTACAAGTCGATTACAACATTGAATATAGGATCTTGACGTGATAGATTCAAACCAGTGTTCCGCCTAGCGCCTAGGCCAAATAATCGGGGATTAATCGGCCCTTAGAGATTAGTCAGGTTTGGGTATGTCTACTAAATAAGATTGACTTGAAATTCTTCATGCCAACGATTCCAGTTACGCGTTGATCCAATAAAATTACATATCTTCCACCCTAGTTTCACAAGCTACCTACAGCTAAAATTCTAATATTTTCTTGTTAAAATGGAAGATAAAATCGTTGATTTAAAACCATGTGAATTCAACGAAGCCTAAAAATATCATCTTCAAACTGAGCCAACATTCAGTCAAAGAACAACGAAGTAATCTCCTTCGTGCATCTCCAAACACAGCTAAATTTCTATGCACCCAAAAAAAAAAAATCAAAACAAACAGGAAAAGCTAGGCGAGATTAAGTTCAATTTATGGTCATGAATTGTTTCATTTCTAACACCTGGAACAGTTTAATTTCGTTTCCCTCCAATTCTCTACAACCCAAATATGAAAACAACAGATCTAGAATCGTCAGAACATATCACATAAAAAATAACATGGAATTGAACATATCATGGATTACTACAAATGACAGCAAAACAAAAAATTGGGAAGAGAGAATCACTACGAACCTGTGTAGAGAGAGAGAGAGAGAGAGAGAGAGAGAGAGAGAGAGAGAGAGGGCGGCTGGAGAAACTGGGGCTAGCTTCTGTGTGGTTGGCGTTCAAATGTGGGCGAACCCTAGTGGATTGTATGTTATGTCGAAGATGATGTCAGATTACGAGTTTGCCCAGGTTGAGGTTTGATCTTGGGTCACCAGTGTGGTGGGTTTTAGCGTCAATTTGATTAGGGGCCGAGGAACCAGAGGTTCAAACGGAAAATCTATGGATAGTATATTCACGTACATACACCATACATATTTTAGACCCATCTCGCATCTTATAAAAATTATCCGAACCGCTCATTTTTGTTTAAAATAGTTTTTTTTACGATTTTTGTAAAAAATCAATTCAACTCAATATTGGTAAAAGTATTTACAAAAATTCATCTTTACTTTAAAATTCAGGCCTCAATTCTGTAGCAAAAAATGGATGTTTGATAAACCCTTTTCCGAAGTCGGATTGAGTTAATTTTTACGTAAATTGTAAACAAATCATTGTGAACCAAATGAAAGGCTCGGATCTTTTTTTAAGACTCCAAATGGATCTAAAGTGCGTATATACGCAGTATATGTACATGAGTAAGTATATATCTATAGCAAGACTCAGGTCCAAAACTACGAGGATCGGAAAAAATACAATTACTCTATCTATGACTACAAACACTTTGGGCGTACAAATTCACTGGGATCGTAGTGTGTGGGCCCACATTTAATGTGAATAAATTTGTATGTTTGTGTTTGTGTTTGTATTTGTAGTTCTAGAACGATTGTGGGAAAAAAAAAATCCAAAAGAACCAAAACTATGGAATTTGATTTTGTACCCTCAAAAAGTCCCGAATTTCTTTTTAAGACACATTTTGGTTTTGCCGAAGAAAAATGTTAGAACTGAGTAGAATCACACTCATTTACGCACTTATGCTCACAAGTGTGTAGGCCTACACACACTATACATATCCATAGAGCCCACATCTTTGTGAGTATGAGTGTGTAAATAAGTATGGTTATAGAATGATTGTTCACTAAAAGTTTGGCTTTTTCCAAACTGTTTTGGTTGAAGTTCGAATTGTTCGGTTCAAGTTAGTATTTCTTCTTCTTTTTTTCCTCCCGAAATCTGTGTTCGTAAATCTTATCAAATACGAGCAGTGTTTTCTTTAGTGTTTTTTACTTTTATTATTATTATTTTTTTGTGTATGGTAATATTTTTAAGTCTAGACAAGAAGAATTCTTGTTGAGAGTCTTGAGACGAATTAGAGAAATAAAAAGTTGAAATGTAATACCCCGGATTTGGAAGTTTGAGAGCGTTTAATCCCACATTGGTTGGGAACTAAAGCCTCATGTGGTACATTAACACCCACCTAAAAGCTACATGGTATCTTCTTAGGTATACCTTTTCAAGCCAAGTGTGTGGGCCGAAAGGGGGTCCATGGTCAGCCGGGTTGGGTAGAGGGAAAAAAATCACTTAAAAGACAAGAAAACACAAACAATGAAATGAAAAACCCTCCAAAAGACCTCTTTGTATAAACAAACACTGCAAGCACAAACAATGAAATAAAAAACCCTCCAAAATACTTCTTTGTAAAAACAAACAATGCATGCAAATTTGTTTCTTAAATAGTTTTCACATTTTTACATCTCTGTTTGCTTATGAGAAATAAAAATCAAAGCTATGATTGGATTCTATAATGTGTAATTTGTTGCCTGTAAAGGCTGTAATTTTGTCTTTAAAAATTTGCTTAAAAGTTTCATATCTTATCCTGCTTCATTTGATTTGGTCAGGACAAATTTTAAAATACAGCAATTTTGATGACAAATAAATGAATAAGAAAACCAGCATCATTACAGCATGGAGGACCAAACTGGACAGGCTAGAAGAGAGTTCAACCCTTCTTTCTTTTTTCTTTTTTTGATCATGAGAGTTTGACTCTGTTATCTGATGTTTATGGTGTTCTTTTGTATCTGAAAAGAAATCTAAAAAGAGATTGCCAGAAATGAACTTATGTTGATGGGCGTCCATGAACTAAGAAAGAAAAAGATGATCAATTCCGATGATCTTTACCCTTGTCATGGAAGTATAATAGTAGCAGATTCAGATAGACTTGGCCACTACATGAGTACCTCTCGGTAATTTAACTTGATCTGGAGTCACTCCTTTGTCTTTATCTTCAATTTTTCATGCCCCCAACTAGGGTTGCAAATGAGCCGAGCCGAACTTTGTGGAGCTCGAGCTCGAGCACGAGCTCTGCTCATTTACTAAAGGAGCAAAAAACTTGAGCTCAAGCAAGCCGAGTTTAGTCATTTACTAAACGAGCCTCTTTAATTGAGTTGAGACTCCCTTAACAAGTCGAGCTCTACTTGGCTTGTTTACTAAACGAGTCGAACTCACGAGCTGCACGGTTCATTTGCAGCCCTACCCCAACCATTTGAAGAGTAGAAAGAAATTGCCTCCAGCAAATAGGTGTTGTGGATAAGAGGAATAGGCTCTTCCTTTTTGTGTGAGATTTCACCATAATCATCCTTCTCTTTTTGAGAGTTTGCACATACTTGCCATTTATAGCATGCACGTTATGACTCCATAACGAATTGTGCAAAATCAAAACAAACGGCTCCATAGCTTCCTTACCTTGTGGAGTTGATCTACCACAAAAGAGAATTGAAGGATGGTGTTGTGCAGTAGTGTGCGCAGCACCATTTGTGTGAAAGAATGGTAAAGAACAAAGAATGGGAAAACAACAAAGAATTGGAAAACAATGCCTACTCACACACTAAAATCAAAACAACCGACTCCATAGCTTCCTTACCTCATGGAGTTGATCTAGTACAAAAGAATTGTGTGAAAAGAATGGTAAAGAACAAAGAATTGGAAAACAATTCTAAAATCAAAACAACTGACTCCATAGCTTCCTTATCTTATGGAGTGGCTACTTGATCCAGCATTGCCTGCTCAAAAGCCAGTGGGCTTTTACCTGCAAATGTTTCTCTACGCAGTTTTGTGGGTGTCGAAACCCTGGGACTCCATGGACAATCTCTCCTTGGAGAAGAAACGGAACTTCTTGGTGAGAGGTTCATTTCTTCTAATGCCCGGTTTTGTAGCTCCGAGGGGTAGTCCCTCACGCACATGATCCGTGGCCCAGCCCCTGTCGTCCATTTGAACGACAACTGATGAGCCAACTGATAGGACTTCGCTCGTTCCTGCGAATTTATCCTTTGGATTATCTTCTCTTTTGGGATGACTTCTTCAAAATCTGTTTCTTGATCTTGATCCTCAAACAAATTCTGCTTTGAAACCATGAAATCATCGTCCGATAGAACTTCTTCCGCTGTTTCATATCTTCCGCTTGGGGTTTCCACTGGTGGTGGCAGTTCATCTTCCTGGAACATCTCAATCACATCATCCGTACTTGGTATATTGAGCACGGTTACCTTTGAGTTCGTTCTTGGGGCAAATCGTGACAAGGGCAGAAGCGTAGCTCCCAAATCGTTGCAATCTTGTGTTATCGAAATGGTTTCCTCTTGAGCTGAGCTTTTGCCATTACTTTCTTCAGTGACTTGAGTACAATCTGGTTGTGATAAGTTGTGTTGCTTAGAAAAGCCACGGTTCTTCCCGTGTGGTTCTTCTTCCTCATCTGTTGGGCTTCTCTGAATATGACAGCAAAAGAAGAATACATCATGTTTGCTATCATTTTCATTTTATGGAAAACGCGGAAACTTGTCTGGTGTAATTTTTGTAAGCTTTATAAACTTTTTTCAATAGGAATATGAAAAAACCTCACTGGTCAGAGAGCACCAAAGAGATGTGTTCTCTTCTTCATTCAAAAACAAAGTAAAACGAGATACCAACATAACGGAAAGAATCCCAAACACTATCGGCAAGGAAATCGTCTTTTTTTCAAATGTCACCAAAGTTTTTTGGCCAGCTACTGGGATGCATTTTGCTTATAAAGAAATCAGTACTCCAAATGCAGAGAATAATAGTTAATCTAAAATCCCAGTTGCTGGCCAACAAAGCTTCTGCTGCATCATTCAGCATAGACTCATGAATTTCTTTAATAGGGAACAAAAAGAAGAAGAAAGGAAGAGAGCAAGGTTAATCTTTCAACCTGAACTCTGCTGAGATCTACACAGTGTTCCTTCATGAATAACATGAATTCTTCGAAATTCTCTTCTGTTGGGAGATAATGCCCACTGTGTGGCCAAACTGCCTACGAAATTGCAAATTAAAATCCCATGTCAGACAAACATGTCCCTTAAAACTTTCAAACAGCTTGCGTAAGGCTGTGTTTGGATCATGAATTTGGCAGAAACAATGAGGTAAAACAAAACAATTAGAAGAATATAGAAAAAAGGAGCTATATTTAATACTAGTGTTCCCTATCATTTTTCTTTCCCTTGTCCTTGAACGAGTCCATGATCCAAACAAAGGCTATAGGGGAAAGAAAAAGAAAATAAGACTTAACATTGTCACTCAGTTTTTGTACCTTGAGAATTCCCTCTTCCACCACTAATCTCCCTGCGGATAATGTGGCGCCTCCGGCCAAGAAACTTGAATGTTGAAATGTGCCTCTGTCCTTTTGGCCAACATACAATGTTTTGGAAGTGCTGAGGACGAAAATCCATTTGGCGTCTTGCGGTCCTCCCGTTGTATCGAGAAGCATTCCCGTCTGGCTGTAAAAGAGTTTGCCGTTCTCCACTGCAATTTCATAGGCCTCCCTTTCTGTCTGCAAGAATGAATAAAAGTTATTGGTAACGTAAACTTCACTAAAAGATGAACTTTTTGGAATTTCAATTCAGATCAAGCCATAGAAGTAGGAAGTTGGAAAAACTTTCAACAATTTTTGCATTTTCCTGTGCAAGTGCAGAAGTGCTTCAAAGTTGTCATGAGAAAATATTTCAGACTTTGGGAACGGATTTGTAATGAGATTTAGGAAGGTAGTAAGGTCAAAAAACTAAGCTGGTTTCTTTGGGAACCATGATAAAATCCCTCCACAAGTCCATGATCTAAACACGGAGTCAAAGACATTAACTTGGTTCCAAATTGATGTAGGAATCAAAACTGCGAACCTTGGAAAGGGCATAGTCTTTGGTCTACAGTCTTGGATCATGGATTTGTGGAGGGAATTTTGATGAAGTTGTACCCCGTGCCAGTTTATTAACTTATTAGCTTTTCCTTCACTTTTTTCTTTCATTCCATAAGTTACAGAACAAAACCAGGATCCAAGCACGAACATAGGAATCATAAAGAAATTCGAAAAGGAAGATGAGGCTCACCGGACCAAGGTATTTGATGCAGTGTTGTTGAAGCTTCGCTCGGAGGCATTTGTCAAGATTGACTTCTTTACCTTCTCCTATGTCAAGCCTGCAATTTCACCCCTCCATTAATAAGAACTCAATTGAACCAAATCTTACATTGTCAAGAAAACATGTCTCCTTTTTAAAGCTATGGTGTCCATTTAACCTTACCAATAAAAGAAGGGCTGTTTACTCTCACAGTGGAGCCAGTTGACGTAATAGAATTGAAGATTGTGACCATAGCGATGCCGAGGATCAATCTAGTCAAAACAAGGACCAAAGTCAAGAAGGGCATAAAGAATACTACATAGTACGGGGAAAAAATGTCGGTCTTCACTACAGATGAGACTTACTGCCTCAAGCCAATGCTGTAAAGCAAGTTTTCGAGCTCTTTCATCCTTAGATAAACCCTTTCCAACCTGCCAACGAGAAAGAAGACAACACATCAGCTCAACAAAACACCCATTCAGTATACATGCATTAGTTTGTTTGGAACTTACCTTGGCCGCTTGCTTTCTTGCTCTTGACCAACGTGAAATGGCGGTTTCTGGTTTCTCTATGTCAAAGAAAGAGGTGGAACTCTGGTTGAGTTCAGCAAAATCTAACAATTTCCACCTACAAAGTGAATAAAACAAGATCAAACACTACAAAATACAAGAGTTGTGAGGGATTTCAGTGCACCACATTGTAATAATTTTTCCACTCTTGAGTTCCGTTTGGTGTATTTGGATCAAGGATTTGTGTTGGAATACATACAAGAATTGAAGTAAAAAAGCCAAATGTTTCTACCATTTTCCTGTCGTTGGGAAAATCTCCTCACAAATCCTTGATCCACAGATAGTCTTACAATCCAGAAAAATTCACAGAATGGAGAAGTATCATGATTGGAAGAAATGGGGGTCATTTAAATCATGTTTTATAGATTCCTGAAACGACACCTATCATAATTATCTAAGGCTGTGTTTGGATCTTGGATATGTTGAGGGATTTAGAATCAGAAAAATAGTGATGGGACAAGATAGTAAGAAATTTTGGCACGTTTCTGATATATTTTCCTCGTACGTTTTCTCCTTTTTTCACAAATTAGAGAGCCACCCACAGCCCGAACAATGGATTGATACTTTCAAATGCTATGTTAACACGAATCAAATCCAACACAACATAATGTTGAGACCATTTTAAGGGAAATAATTGAGACGAAGACATACCAGCTCTGCTCGACTAAAACAGCACAATCCGCCAGTTGTCTTCTGGTACGGAAACTTTTGTAAGCCGTCTGCAACTTCAACGCAGCCTGACATCTTTGGTGTTCTGACTCCAACAATGCGATTTCGGGTGTTTTCTCAGACACACTATCTGTTGGAAATTGCTCACCAATTTCTCTTCCAACAAACACATTTTGCTCGGTCTCCAACAATGGGATTTCGGGTGTTTTCTCAGACATACTATCTGCTGGCAATTGCTCACCAATTTCTCTCCTAACAAACACATTTTCCTCCGTATCTGAAGGACTTCTAAATGAGATTTTGGTCTCCAATCCCCTTCTTTTAAAGCTGACGGACCCTTCTATTATCATCCTTCTGGAGCCATATGATTTCATTTTGCCATTTTCAGACTCTCGACCATCAAAGCTTATTGATCTAGCTAAAAAAGCTTCCAATTGTTTGTCTGCATCACCAAAATCAGCAAATGGACAGGAAAAGGATATCCCCATTTACAACAACAACAGAAGAATTTAGCTTTCGTATGGAAAAACTCCAAATGCCCAAGATCTAACCGGGGGTTGCGCAAAACCTGTCAGTAAAAACAAAACAAAAGAATTTAGCTATGAAACAAAGGTGCTAGGTAATTTTGAACGGCATTACTTGGTGAATACTACTACAACAAAAGGCTGGTAACAACTGAAGTTCTTTGATTGGATGATTGTAGAGGTCCTTCGATACTCAAACTTCTTCGACGCAATTTTTTCAATCCTTTTTCGAGCGAAAATAACATAAATCCAAGAACTTGGGGTGCAATTCTAAGCCCAAACATGATTTGGCACAACAAAGATCAAGTAAAAAATCAAGAACGCTGATAAGTTCATAGCATGATCTGGTATCGTTGACCAACAAAAAGCTTCAAATACATGAGCCACTTCCCCAATCACATTGAAAGTACACATAATCTTAAAATAGAAGCCTACCCATGTCATTCGATCACTAGAACACCACAAATTTGGAAACAGGAAGAAATTTTAGGCAAATGGTACTTACAAATGCGACAATCCTAGTCAAATGGATTGAACCAAATTTCAAGGATATGACAATGGCAGAGATTTATGACTCATTGGTGATTTTCCCCTTTTCATGTGAAGATATACTAAGAAAGAAATAGAAATGTTACATACACAAATGTCCGAAAAAATGATATATTCAAAATCGTCCGATACAAATGTGATGATGCATGCGGGATCCACATGCACTGCACAACTCCGAATTCAAAGATATGTATCCCAATTATTTTGCAAAAAGGAATTCAATGCTACAGGTACCCATCTCTCATTTGTCACATCAGGAATAAAAAACAGATAACACCTAAGCATCTTAATTCTTAATAGCAGCATCAAAATAACCCGTTCATAAAACTAGAGAGAGAGAGAGAGAGAGAGAGAGAGAGAGTACCTTAGAATGAGAAAGATGTGAAGAGAACTCAACAGAGTGCAGCAAGGGCCTTTGAGGGTTTCCGTTCGTTTCCCAGCAACCTTTATACTGTCAATGCCACACACACACACACACACACAGAGTAAATGCGAGGAAGTTTCATTTCACTGGTTTTTAATTAATAAACCTGAAGAACCATGAGCAGTTTTGAGAGCAGTATTAGGTTCTGTTTGGCGTATGGTCACCTAGTGAATTATGGAAATCCACGTGACACGTAATAAGATACCACCAGGGACGGTCCAAGGCCTTTTTGTTTTGAGATCTACTCCATCTTACGTAACCGACGCAATTGTTTCGGATATAGTCAATTTTCATCTTTAACCAATGAATATACCCTCCGTTCCCATTTAATGGTCTCTTATTCTTTTCAATCAGATAAAAAATTAGTTATATTTTTAAATCGGAAATGAATTTTTTATCTATTATAGATTTTTTGTTTGATAGATTCTGATTAATTCTATGAGACAATGTTCTAAAAAACACATAAAATATTATAAATTATAAGATATAATCGATTAAAAAGTAATACGAACTCCCAAAAGAGACTATTAAATGAGGACATATGAAGTATTATATTAGACAAAAATTAGTAGTTAATTTTTCCCTAGGATAAACATGTTCTGAGATTATATTTATCGATATCCGATCAACAGTACGTGATTTTTTGTTATCGTTGAACTTTTCGACAAAGTCTATAAAATGAAAAATTCCGATCATTGAAGTGAGTCGGAGAACACCCGGAAAAATATACAAACCAAAACTGGACCGTCCAATTTTCCCTGAGCTCAAGTTTATTGATTTTCTTCGTAAATATTTTTTGAGCTTAGTAAGACTATTTGTGTGAAGTTCTAAACTTTGATTTTTATTTCGTTATTTTGAATCTGAATTTCCCTCATATTCCCTTACGAACACTGCCCTTTACTTCCATTGAAATTGACTGGTCAGAGAAAATACTTTGGTTGGTGAGTTTTTTCTACAGAAGTCCAAACTTCAACATCTAGACTTTCTTTGGTATGCTAATGCAACAAGCACAAAAAGTTGGTTCGATATTGATATGTGAAAAAGTTGGATTTTGACATGCGAAAATAGACATCTCTTGGAGAAAACATGTCTGCAAAATGAATAATGGTATATCTACACCTTTTTTGATACTAGAAATTGGCAAGATAGCGTATGTGGAGTAATGCCAATGACGTGTGATGAAAAAAAATAAAATCTGGAGCACATGGCCATGCCCTAGGCACTATTTCTTTTTCGTGTCGACGGTCACCAAATGGAGATGTCATTTGGTGGTCTTGAATTATTGCTCCGCATCATTCATAGCATGTTATATATGCATTTTATCTCCTTCATTAGCGGTACGAAGTACATGAACCCCGCAAGATAGACCGATAGTACATACTAACATTTGGAGCATAAAATAAAAAAAAAAGTAGATTTACGAGCATTCAATAATTTTTTCCACCAAATATTTTCTTAACCAGAAAGACAGAAAGTATATACTATCCGTCCCAATTTAATTGTTCATTATTCTATTCTCATCGGCTAAAAAATTAGTTATATATTTAAATTTGTAATGAATTTCATATCGAATATGGATCTTGTTTGATAAATCCCGATTAGTTATATAATACAGTATTTTTAAAATTACATAAATTATTACAACTTACAAAATATAAATAATTAAAAAATAACACAAACTTTAAAAAGATTAATTAAATTGGGACGGAAAAAGTAGTAGTAATTGTCCCACCAAATGTCTCCTCTGGCGGCACAACCAAGTAGCTACTAGCTAGTAAGGGCATGTACATCAGATTCGGTAAAACCCAACTTGTAGCTATTGTAGCTAACCAAAACCAAAAATGACAGTTGCAGCAGACTCGGCAAACACAAAGGGAAAATACCTCTGCTCTCAAACCTCGGTATTAATACCGAGGTACTGTTCATTAGGAATCCCAATATTATGATTATTTAATTCTCTCTCTCTCTCTCTCTCGGCGCTGAATTGCTGATGCTATGTACTTCACCACCGACTTCTCTTCTCTTCTCTCTCTACCATCCGCCATTGGAAGAGCTTTCCAAGCTCCTCCTCTTTGGGTTTAAAAAGGCTGTTCGAAAATGAGAGAGGAGGAAACCAGGTTGAGGATTATTGGAAATCAAAGGTGGATTAAAGCGGTGGTTTGGGGTCCGGAAGGATTTGGACCGTTGGAAATAAAAGGTGGATTGTAGACTTGTAGTGGATGATGAGTCGGCAGCGATGAAATTTGTGTGTTGATTTTTTTTTTTGCCCGAGTATTGATTAAAATAATACTTTATAGTGATAGAGATGATAAATAGAGAGGATTGGTGTGAAGTTGAGAGATATTTGAATAGGTAAAGTAAAGAAAATGCACTGTTCATAGCTATTTTTGCTACTGATTGATGTACATGCTCTAAGAGAGCATGCCGGGCAGGTTGTTTCCACGAGCAGTGTACTCCATATGGTAATCGCGGGTGGGTGAGTCAACGCGTTTTAGCAGCACAAACTTCAAGACTCTTCTCGGACCGTTTTTCTATCGTCTCTCCTGAAATTAATTAACGTTAGGAAGGTTTCGATTAAGTCTTTTATGATATTCACTATCGTACCCATAAATTTATTTCAAAAATAATTACAGAGAATAATATTATGTAACTAAATCTATAAAAGTACTCCGGACCCAACAAAGACCACAGTGGGGTAAAAAAACACAAAAAACAAAGACCATAGTAGGAGCAGAGGAAAGATTGCACCGTCAAGACAGCTAGCTAGTACTGGTGTGTACTAGTACGTAATAATCAAGTACGGAAATCTCGATATAAACCCCACGTGGTACAAGTACAACCGCACTTGTCACAACTCACGCCCTTTTTTCTAGGGCTGTCCAAGAAAAACCGAGAACCGTGAAACCGGTCCGGACCGATCCGATCCGTGCTTTTTGGATTTTGTCCGTGGATTAATGGTCCGGACACGGATTTGAAAATTAAAAAACCGTGAGATACGGATTAGGATTGGATTTTCATTTCAAAACCGTGGATTAACCGAACCGAACCGTGAGATATTTAAAAAAATAAAAATATAGATATGTGTGTGTAATATTATATATATAAATAATTATAATTTTACTAATTTGCTTGTTTGTTTTGAGAAACTAATTTACTATTTTTTGTTTTGTTTTTATGGGATGTAATAAGTATATCATGCTTGATCAAAATTTGTATATTTTGGACAATGCTTAGTTTTATTTGGTTGCTGCCTTGCGGCCTTTACCATGTTTATTGCCTTAATGTCTTTACTGCCTTTACAATTTGGACAATGTTTATGGAAATTAGTGTTTGCATTTTTATTTGGAATATGATCATAGTAGTAGCATCATTTTATTTTTTTGGAGGAAAATCCGTGGATAAAACCGGGACCGAACCGTGACTTATGGTTCACAATCCGAACCGAACCGTGAGACTTTTGGATTAGGATTGGATTATATTTTCTAAAAACCGTGAGATACGGATTAGGATTGGATTCATACGAATCCGATCCAATCCGGACCGTGGACAGCCCTACTTTTTTCATTTTCCCCGGAGACTGCTACAGCCACCGATCCATGGGTCCCGAAATTGCACCGACGGACACGCGGGGCTCATTCCGAGTCTTGTACGAATGGTTCGAGCTGTTCAATAATGGTAAAAAAAAATGAATGTGCTTATGAAAAATTAGCTTAATCCGATTTATATAGGTAAGTACTTGATTCAATCATCCCATTTTTCATCCAAATCTTATCATTTTTCCTGATTTTTCAAAAATTGGAAGTTTGCCAAACCGAGTCCTCCTTTTTCAATTTTTTAGTTTTGTTTTTAAATGTTTGAGAATTATTAATTCATCTGGCCGAAAGAAACTGAAAAGTTAAAAATTATTATCAGAGCTCAATTTTTAAAAAAAGTCAAAATAAGTTAAAAATACTCATGTCGTTGAAACAAACAAATAAGTTACAAAATTTGAAGCAAAATCAACAAACGCAAAAAAATTAAACAAAGACAGAGAAAACAAATAAGGAAAAACTCGGCCTTACATATTATCCACATCCCTATGTGCTGTGTTTAGCATTTTTCTTCTAGCAAATGCACCCCAAATCTTGTTTTTCATTGATTGAGTTGTGTGTAATTAAGTGTGGGCATTGAATGACAAATATAAGGGTTCTTTACAAGAAAGTAGAGTGGAACAATAATTAGTTAATTACCTAGAAAATGCAAGGTATAATGTACACTAGCCACTTCCAATCAATAAAATAATTTGTTGCAAAGAAAATTATAGACGACTTTCTTAAAACTTCTCTTAAACTTTTCATCTCATAAAAATGTCACCTTTTTTTAGCCCCTTCAACACTTCAACTCTTGCGACTAAATAAATCAACTGGAGTTAGCTTAGTTGGCCATAATTCCTGCCTGCGGGTGTTCTTCCCCTAGATTAGATTTTCCTTCATTTATTTCTTCCTTTTATGGGCTTATTTCTTCTATTATTTGAGCAGTGGCGGAACCAGGATTGTGAACCCGATAGGGGGCGGCTTAGTAGATGTATATTTTTTTTATTGAAACATATACTGTAGTTATTATATCATAAATTTTTGTTTTTCAATACATTATATTTGTATATTGAAATGATTCTGACCTAATGTAATTAAAGTATACTAATCATTTTGTGTTTTTTTTCTTTAGGCTACTTCAAATTGTTACGTGCTTATTTTTTTATTTATGAAAGAAATTGAGAAATAAGAATGTAAAAGAACCAATTTTTTATCAAATCGGACCAAAATATTAAGATAATAAGTAGCTATATATGAATAATATTAAAAATCAAGAATATACAAAATAAAAATTTTAAAACTCGTGAGCTCGTGATGCCAGGCCCCCCGGGCCCCACATAGCTCCGCCACTTTATTTGAGTTATTAGACTTAATTATCTCGTAAACTCTCATAAGTAATATAGTGTTTTGCATTTGTACGTTATATTCCATCTACAATGTAAATAATACCAGTATTTTTTATCGATTGAAAAAAAAAAAAAAAACTCGTACGACCAGAAAAGGACAAAAACAATGCTAATCTTGATCGCCGTTCAATTTTTTTGCTTTGAAGACAGACAGGTAGTCTTTGATTAAACCTAGGGAGTAGTATGCTTTTATATTTCACTGCGACATTTTGACAATTTTTTCCCTACTCTTTAGAAAGCCCAACGCGCTTTCGAAGCACTGCACCGACGCCACCTAACAAGCAGCCTCTTTTTAATAAATTCCTTCTTCGGAACTGCAACAACCACCTCTTTTAATAACCTGATGAAATCTCTCGTTCAAATTTTCAGAAACCTGCATTTGGTTGGCATTTGTCGATCTCCACTGTCCATTGACAACCGAAGCCTCTCATAGTTGACTTGTAGCACTGGATAATATTGCTATCGATTTATTTACCTCATATTTTATTAGAAACCTGCATTTGGTTGGCATTTGTCTCTACTGTCCATTGACAACCGAAGCCTCTCATAGTTGACTTGTAGTATTGGCTATTGCTTTCGATTTATTTACCTCGTTTTTTAATCGGCAAAAGAGAATATATCGGAGGAGCTAGCTCGATAGCGGTACATCGAGAGAGGGATTCAATCAAAAGGTTTGATTAATTTGCTATTTATCTCATTATCACTTCCGCTAATGGATCTAAATTTTGACGAATAAGTCTAGAATCACACCCAATCAGCTAGACTTGCGTGTTTTGTGCCCCCGCGTGGGTGAACTTTTGACACTTCTATGAGCACATTGAGTTGTACAATTCAAATTCAAAATATGCTGTAGTGTAGGTGACACTAGCTTTCAAAGATGTACATGTATCGATACGAAAACTGCTACGAAAAATACTCATTAGTGATTGTAAAGCATTGCTCGATGCCAAGTAAGTGTGTCGCAGGAATGTTGTTGGGTTGAACATAATTTATTCATGATAAAGAACCGTACTAATTTGTATGAATCATATCCGTCTTGCTCCGAAAATACTGAATAAATTTTCTTGCGTGAGCACAATAAGTTATGCAAAGAGAAAAGTTGGCCAATAAATGGTATGATTGTTCATAAAAACATTTTTCATGTTCGTTAGATTATTCATCAAAACATTATTCAAGTCCATCCCATATAATGAAATTACTGTTGTAGATAAAATAAAAAGCCACCTTCCTAAAAATTTAGAAGCCATCTAAAATAACTCTTTATCTTGATCATATATATAGATCCATGGTCAATCGTTCGTTTGCTCTATTTTATTCAAAATTTATTCATTTTTTATGAGATTCAGAACTGTGATTCCTAATTTAATTGCTAGGCATCACATTTTGTAGCTTTGATATCTTCAACTTTTTTGTATTGTATGCGAAATTAGTGATTTTCAATATAGTCAGAAAACCCATCTCTAAAGCCTATAAAACTTGGAGTATATTGTACTAATTGACAAGGATAAAAAATTTTAAGTTTATGATTAATAAGTGCCCGTCATGTCTTCAATTTCTGAATCCACCCCTTGGAGGATTGTTCGTTAACTAGTTGACATTTGACATGTCCAAAAAAATCATGTGAAATGCATACTAAGGTTTTGAATTCCGTATCGTAGTGGCGGTAGCGACCGAATTTGCCTAAAACAAGGACCCAACCCCCTCTAATTTCGTACCTGTTCAAATATTGATTGGGATCCGATGTCCGATCATACTAGTTTTTATTTTTAATTTTTTAAGGAGGTAATTCCACAACTAAGATTTTTATACTAAATCATAATTTTCTTTGTTTCTTAATATATGAGCTCCAGAATCATGACTAGTAATTTTTTTGGGTACATACTTTCATGTTGGTTGAATTTTTTGAACTTTTTAAGCAAACAAATAAGTATACATAACAATATAAATCCGAAAATGGTGCCCAAAATTATATGGATACTGGTTGAGTATCGTACCATTTTAGAAAATGGTAGTACTACTAATACGGTATTCAAAATCTTGACACATACTGCGATATGGAACAAACAAAAGATGAACGGTAGGGAGACTTATTTATGGCCCAATCTGAGGAATTGTTAGGAGGGTCCACAGACACCAACCCAGCTAAACTTCTCACATCCAAACTGGGCCAATTTATTCTGACTCGATCTATGGCCCACCTAAGTCCTTATACCATGCAAACTAGGCTTTGAATCTTAAAAAAGAGAAACTCCATGAATAACTTATTTATGGCTCCGTGTAATTTCATCCATTCATTTCGGCAATCAACAATTAAGATACGTTTTTAAACTATTACCGGTGATAAATATTTCTTACCTTTAATAATTTGCTTTTAATCTGGATCATTCAAAACACCTTTGAACGGCTGAGATTGACATCCGTAAACCTTATTTATGTCTTTTAATCGGTTCAAGAACGTAAGATGACCTTGTAAAGAAGGCGTGTCTTCGAGTTTCCAAACATTCTAAAGCAAGCGAACCCCTTTCAAGTCGTTGCTGAATCCATGGACCGACAAGAGACATCCGTTTCCCCTTCCAAGTTTGATGAAAGAACACGCATTGAAAGAGATTCACCTCGTAATTGATAGTTATACTTTTTTTAAGCAATTGAAATGTTATTTGATAAATCTCGATTAATTTTATCAAACGAAGTCTTAAAATAAACTGAAACTTGATAGATTGAAAAACATAAATAATTTAACAATGACAGAACTCTAAAGAAAAAGATTGACAATGTATAGTAAATTGTAGTATCTGCCACGAAAATCCCCCTCCTTTCTTGCTGAAAGTGTATTAATCCCAAAGCTCAAGAGACCAGTGTGATTTACCTTAACATTTCCGTTTTGGGGGAATTGCAGGAAAATGGGAAGACGGGCAAAAAATACTTAAGTCATGGACCAATTTTTAGGGAATTCATCTAAATATGAGAAGGAGAAAAATAATTCCCAATACATGGAGAGGGCCACTTAAAAAGACTATTATGCCCTTTATAAAAAAATCCCTAAATCCCCAATCCCACCCACTGTTCTCATTTCAAAATCCACTCTCAATCCCATTCATGCGCTGATGAGGAAGAGAACAACAGAGGTAGGGTTCTTCTTCTTCTTTTGCTTCTGCTATTCTTAGACCTCTTCTTCTTCACCTCGTCTTCCTTTCCCACTTCATCTCTCTGTTTCATTCCACCCAAGAAGAAGCAGCATCTTCTGCTTCCATGAGCAAGTTCATTATCGTACGCATCTGGTAAGATTTTGGGTGATTCAATTTTTTTTGCAGCTTTCTCTTCTCTCATTTCATCCCTGTGTCTCTATTTGTAAGCAAGTTGATCTTTTCAGTTTGAGTGAGTGGTCTGGTAAAGACAGAAGTTTGTTAGGTTTTCCCCTTTCCATAGTGACGTGAAAACAACAACGCAAGCAAAATGGTTTCGAGGGCTTTCTCAAATTACGAAATAGAGCCCAACCCCAATTTCCAACAGCAAATTGATAGGATTAATGAAATTATTTCATTAGAAAATAGAAAGTAAACTACAATTTCTTGAAGCCAAAAATGCCTCTCTGAAAGATAGACTAAGGAGGTACCCATTTTGTCATGCATAACATGTGCTTGATAAATTGTTGAAGAGAAAGAAATAACCTATATGTTATGTAACGCCCCGACTTATCGGGAGTAGAATAAATTAATTTTCTTAAGAAAATTTGCTAAATAAATATAATTTCCTAAAATAAAGTTTAGATATTACAAACTCAAGATAGATTTAGTGATTCAAAATACATTGACTCCAGAGCTGACTCTAATCTTGATACGATTCCAAGCATTCTCGATCTTCGCTCTTGGCTTTCCTCCTGTCTTAAAACTGCTCCTCCATTGAATCCTGCATTTGCTGGCAAATTGATCGCCGAAGCAAACGATTTGCCAGGATACAGACGTACCCGTGAGTGATAAAATCACCCAATAGAATAATCCAACCCAACCACCCCTCTTACTTTACAGTTAGCAAGCAGCAAGATAAAACGATACGAAGAAGTAGAATAGGGATTTTTCACGTAAGCCAGTTCATTACTATCCATCATCCTATCGTGTAATCTAAGATCTCCTCCGCGGGATCTTTCCTCCCCAACCGCTAGCCATGCTCGGTCCTATGAGGTCACTTCCCTTTGCTGTTGCAGATGCACCTAAGTTATGTACCGAGTGTGCATCCCAATAACTACAACAAGGGGAAAGCTTATCATGCCTGAATCACAACTAGGGTTTGCCTATCTTATATACCACTTTCACAATCATCACAATCATCACTGGACTCTCGCCAGTTTCAATTCATCACTGGACTCTCGCCAGTTTCAGTTCATCATTGGACTCTCGCCAATTTCAATCTCATCACAAATCTCATCACATCTCAAATTCTCGCCTGCAGGCATTCTAGAAATAAAAAAACTTTCCATTTCATCCATTACCTAGCATCGTCTAATATGAACTCTATTCGCATACCACTCCATGTCTCTAGGGTCCAATCTAGCATTCAAAATCAAATATCGATGCAATATACAATTAAATCAATTATTAATTAAAACAATTAACAAGCAATAAAATCACACAACCTTTTATGAATGGGCCGTTGCCCTTATTCTCGTGTGGCCACAATGTCAATAATAAAGTAGAATTTTTATAACAATTTTAATAAAATATTTTCTAGGCTTTTATTAATGATTTCTAATTAACTAGATTAATTAAAAGCTAATTAAATGCATTAATTAAATAAAAATATTAGAATAATTAATCATGACCTAATAAGAGTTCTAAAGGTCCTATATGATCAGTTGAGTGTCAAAAGTTGGGTTTAGAGGGTCGAAGAATTAATTTACACAAAACGTTAATTAAAGTGACTAAAAGTGAAGTAAATAGACAATAAATAATTAATTATAAAAATAAATGTTGAGACTTACATAATATCATCTTTGGACAGTAAGGAGTCTAAATAAAATTATTCGGGCATTAATAATAATGTTTATAAAGTCATAAAGTAATTTTGATTGGAATTACTTTAAAATAATAATAAATAGTGAATTAAATAAAATAAATATTTAATTTGACAAGTTACTAAAATTGAGATGCAAGGAGTCTAAAAAAAAATTAGTTGAGTGTTAAAACATTAGTTGAAAGGTCGTAACTAATTTTCGTTCAAAAACGTTGAACGATAACTAATAAATAATTTAATAAATAGATAATTAAATAAAAAAAATATGACCTTAACAAGTTATGATCTTTGAGGTGTGAAAAGTTTAGGAAAAATAGTTCGGGGGTCGAAAACGGTGTTCGGGAGGTCGCAAAGTGATTTCGAACCATAACAGTTCCTGTCGCAAGGTTTGACCGAGTCAACCTTGCGGCTAAGCCATCTGCCGCGAACTCGACTCTGGTTCTTGCGGCCCGTAGGTTGCGGCAGCAAGGTGCAACGCTGGATTCGTTTTATTCGTTTTTCTTCACGGTTTTGATGCATGGGCTCGTTCGGGGCATGGGGTTAAGCATAATAACACTTAATATACTTAGAGGAAGGGTTGGAATGGATTATAATATCTCGAATCGGATCGAATTGATTTTTAAACGAAACTTGAACTTTGGAGAAGACAACTTCGGGTCTTTCGATCGGGGAACTTTGGGACCGAATTGGATGATGTTTAGGGATGCTTGGGGTTGTAGGAAGGTATTAGAATGATCAATTCGGGTTCCGGTTGATCGTAGGTATGAAACCCGCTTTTCTCTCTCTTTCTTTCTCTCTCTAGAACTCCATTGATTGGAGCTCCAATCTCTCCTATTTTTCTCTCCTTTCTGGACTGGTGGGGTGTGGTAAATTTCGTGGTGTGTCCTAGGGTCGACGTACTAGGGTATATATAGGAAAATTTAAAGAGTTTCGATTGAAATTGGATTTTAAAGAGGTTGTATTCTATCGGGTATCGGGATGGATGAATTATGAACGGTTTTCGTGCTCCGAGAGGAGTTAGAGACTGGATAGGAGAGGGAGGGATGATAGGATTTATATGCATGCAATTTTAAAGAATTAAAAGTAGGATAATTAAGATTAAATTAATTTTATTTGCATATACAATAGATAATTATGATTAAGATAATTATTACAAATAATATTCTTTTAAAGATATTCTAATTGATAAAATTTACGGGTCGTTACAGTTATAAATTGAATTAAAATTTTACTAAACTAATTTTAGTCACGAAAATTTAATCTAGGTTTTTGTTTAATCTAATCGTACTTTAAAATAGTTAATTGATTACTATAGACTATTCGATTAAAAATAATTTCTTTATTCGAAAAAAAAATAGGGTAAAATTCCGGGTCGTTACATGTTAGACGTAGGATATTGTGGGTCTTTCATTCTCCGATCAACAATGGGCAATTACCTATATTTTAGACTGAGGAGGTACCCATTTGCTCGTTTCTATTGTAGTCTTTTAGAAACATTGACTTACTCGTTTATACCTGGGAGAATGTTTGATGGCTTCCATCCTAACTTCCTATATAAATACCACCAACTTATACCTCAGGTTAACATAGTCTGAAACCCACAAACATTAAGCTCATTCGAAAGTTTTCCCACTTTATTGTCATCACACAACACAGTAACATGTAGTCCGTTTAAGTGTTCAGAAACCCGCAAAACATGCAATTCAATTGAAACTTCAGAAATGGTCTTCTTTCATATTCTATGGGTATATACATTTGTTGTTGGGTTATTCTTCTTTGGTATGGCTGGTCTTGGGAACAAACTACTAAACTGGCCATCTACATTATTATATTCACTTGTCATCACGATCCCCAGGGTCCTGTTTGTATGTGCGAGTAACGAAAGTTGTATACATAATTGTTATGACCACTAGTTCTCCAAAGTCTGGAGTAGGACGTGGTGGGTTTTCGAAACCAATTATGCTGTCGGCGGTGGAAGGAAAAGATCTCAAAGTCGGCGCGGAGTTGAGTTCCAGCCCCTTAGCCGCTCTACTATGCTACTATTTTTATCTTGGAGGAGGGGAAATGGGAAGGGGCCAAAACCGGATTTCTCCTTCGATTTTTTCCAAACGTTCGAGTCTTCTTCATTATTTTATTTTTTCTTTAGGTATTGTTAGTTGGAGTCTCATAGAATTATTAACTCACTCTTGGTACACAATTGAATGGTACACAATAGAATTTTTTTTTCATAAATTGATTGACTATCATAAATAAAAGTAAAAAAAAATTTGGGTAGCCTACGCCAAATGACTATAAAAAAGTAACTAGATAAAAATGTTCCCTACTCATCTAGAAAGAAGGAAAGAGAACATATAATGCCAAAATGCCACCTATTGCCACAACTTGCCAAAACAATGATACAATGAAATTCCTGACGGAGTTGATAAAGATAACTGAATATGCTTCAATGGATGGAAACTTTGAGAACGAAGCTTTAAGGAGTAGCATGAGTTGCAAACTAGCATACTGAGTTAAAAGTGGGTCCAAGAGATGAACCCATAATCTGATCCTTCCAAAAATTTGGCACCACCCCCTGACTTTTCTATGACTAGATTGCAGCAGGATTGATGGCCTACTAATTAAAACCATAGACAGCAATACAAAGAGAAAAACATTTCCAAGGACAACACCCATTGGATAGGTCAAAACAGCACATCTGCAAGGCTAAACAACGTCAGATATGGCTAAACAACCCAGTGGAGGTAAAAGTTGATGTGAAATGCGTAATGATGATGTTTTCTTAATATTTGGAGTTATGAAGCGGAACATTTAAAAAGAGACGAAGGGAGTAAAAAACAAAAAAAAACCCGTCTAGAACTAAAACGTCGGTGCCAAACCCACCGATCACACGCGTGAGAGTGGGTGGAGTGGCCAAGTGGAGAGGCCAAGTATGGGTAGAACAACTTTGAGATAGACCCGCCACACCAACTTGAGCTCGTTTCCATCGTAGGCTAAAGGGCCGAAGCCTCTGACTAACGCCGATCCAAAAGAAGGGTGCCCGTGGACCCAAGTATTTCAATGACTTATCAAGGGCTGGATTGTGTCGTTTAAAAGCTAAATGAAAACCATGCTTCCTTTCTTTCTTATACTGTGAGTTGCAGCGACTGTTCGTTTTATGTTTTGGGGGAGGTTTTTTAGAGTAATGAGTATAGAGAGATATAAAGAAAAAATTTATTGGGAACCATGAAAGGAGTTTTGGATAGTATACCCAAAATTTTTTAGCAAGTCACACCCCTCCCACTCTAAATTCTCGCTCTCAATTATTGCTCTCGCAATTTTTACTAGTTTTAAATGTTTCAAGAAAACGCCTTTACGTTCGCTTCAGCTCACACACCTGAACATTACAAAATTAGCTGACGTAAACATCGAGTTATTTGAACTCATCTCTAGTTTGTCATTGGAACATATTTTGAAGTTCGTTAATTTTTCGACTTATGTTTTGGTATACAATCAGTGACGTAATACCAGTTATTAGCAACAAGTCTTGAGTCCAGCATTTCTGGGGCCCTATTAGATATGATTTCAACCGGAGCACCAACTACGATTGCCCGGAGAGATACCTCTATAGAACTCAGGCCAACAATTTTATGGGTGTTCTGCTACGAGAGCTTACGAGGAATATGGACACATGACAACCTGTGGAAAACGTTAAATGGAGACGAATAGAGCACATGACCTCCCGTCAAAGGCCTGTGAGGCGACAAACTTGGAAACTAACAGTACCAAATCCAAAATTCAGTAAATTGCATCAACAATTTCCAAAGCAAAATGGAAGGTCAGACTTCGTGACTAAGAAGCTAAAATTAAGTCTGAAGTGATTTTAATAGTGTTTTGCAAAAACTAAACGAAACTGCAATAGGGAGACTAATATTGAAACTAACCAAAACAAAACCTTAATAGGACACAGCATCCTGGCATAAAAATGGAAGGTAGACCGTAGATGTAACTGACATCATGTAACATGTCTAGAGCAGGATAACGTGATACCAACAATCATTACATAACAAACAAGCTTCTCTTTCCCAAAAATCTGAAAACAATACCATTTTACTTAACCAGAAATTCTATCTTTTAATTGCATAAACCAAATTAACCTCACCACCTTAAAGACGTTTTAATTTACCAAACGTTTCATGGCTGAAATAGCTAAAGTTAAGCAACCAAAATGGAATGCTCTCAGTGTGATACACCAAAGACTAACTAAAACAGGAAAGAGGAAACACAAGAATGTTATAATAAGCAAATGTCTGATTGGACTCGACCAGGTTCCACCCTCATTTGAAGCCTATCTCTTCCTACTCTTCGCAGAGCCAGAGCTGAAAACCGAAGCTTGGGCTGGGTTCTTCATGAACTGCAGTCGCAAGGCAGTACTTGGATCATGCTCGTCTATCTTAAAGCCTGTACAAGACATAGAAGTTCAATATCTACAGGCATTTCCAGCAACTCAGTTGTGGTAAATGAATACCAAGTTCAATAGAAAATGTAGTGGCCCGGATAAATGGGGCTCCGTACCGACCCCCCGAGACATATTCCCAAGGGCTCCGTACCTACCCCGAAGACATACCACCGAGGGCTCCGTACCGACCCCAGAGACATATTACTGAGGACACTCGAGGGCTCCATATCGACCCCGGAGAAATACCACCGAGGGCTCCATACTGACCCCCAAAATGCAGCACCAAAGGCTCCCAAGCAACCCTTCTGCGCCTGACAAGACACAGTATCGAGAAGAATCCTTGCGAAGGGCTGACTTGGCCATGTGCTCCGTAACCGCTTTATCCGGTGCGTCATTTATGACGTCACCCGAGGCAGTTACCCGAGCGTGACTTTCACGCACTAGCTTGGAGGCCAAGCAAACCAAGATCTATAAATACAAAGGGACTCTAACCTAAAGGGGCACGTCATTCTACCCTAACCCTAGACCTATGCCCTTCTCCTTCCATCTAACTTGATCGTCGGAGGGTCACTGGGCTTCCACAGCCCTAGAGGCTTGTTGCAGGTCCAGCGGAGGAGGCGCGGAGCAAACGGAGGAAGGATTTGGAATCCTCTCACAATCGGGATCTTGACAATTGGTGGAAAATGTCGGTTGGGTCATCTGAAGCATGAAATAGCACTGTTCATTGCACTGCTCATGCTCTTCCCAGGTCTATATTCTTCCCAAGGCCTATCTCCTTCCTGAAGCCGTTGATGCTCTTCGCATAAAGGCTAAACAGTCGTTAGGGAGGACGCCGTTTCTCCCTAACCCGAGACCTAAACCTCTTTCCCTAGATCTAACTTGATCGTCGGAGGACGCACGGAGCTGTAAAGAAAGAGCCAGGAGCGGAGCCCGAACCGACTAATCCAAATCTGAACCCCGACAATTGGCGACTCTATTGGGGATTAGTCATTCTCTCTGATGTTCGTTCCTCCCCTTCAAAAGCTCTTACCTCTCTCATAGGCTTTCTTTACGATGAAAACGTTGAGATTCGAGAACCGAAAAGCGGCGATGCTGCGAAAGGAATTGGCGAAGATCAAACTGCTGTTCCACTTGTCCTCCAGCTCTCGCTCCGGCGGGGGGCTTGGATCGTCCGTTGCATAACAACGTATGCGATCGCCAAAAGAATCCATGGTCTAGGCAGTTCGTAAAAGACCGTCTTGCCCCTTCCAGCGAAATGGTTCTTCGAAGACAATGGGCTTGCGTAGAAGGCGTTCACTGTGCCCGGAACACCAATCAAATGAGGATTCAAGGCAGAAGTTACTTTCGACAGGCTTAGAAGCGTCCATACACCTCTGTGCCTCCTTCGTGACTTGGTTTACCGAAGCCGAGCTCACGAACCGACGGAACCCTTCCGTACTTCCTTCGTGTCTCGGTTTCCCAAAGTTGAGCTTACGAATCGATGGAATCCTTCCGTGCCTCCTTCGTGCCTCAGTTTTCCAAAGCCGAACCCACGAACCGATGGAACCCTTCTGTGCCTCATCCGTGCATCAGTTTCCTAAAGCCGAATCCACGAATCGACAGAATCCTTCCTTGCCTCCTTCGTGCCTCGGTTTCCTGAAGCCAAACCCACGAACCGACGGAACCCTTCCATGCCTCGGTTTCCCGAAGCTGAACCTACGAATCGACGGAACCCCTCCATGCCTCATGCATGCCTTGGTTTCCTTAAACTAAACACACGAATCGAGGGAACCCTTTCGTGCCTCAGTTTTTCAAAGCCGAACCCACTAATCGATGGAACCCTTCCATACTTCATTCGTGCCTTGGTTCCTTAAACCAAACCCACGAATCGAGGGAACCCTTCCGTTCCTCCTTCGTGCCTCAGTTTTTCGAAGCCGAACCCACGAACCGATGGAACCCTTCCGTGCCTCAGTATCCCGAAGACGAACCCGCAAATCGACGGAACCCTTCCGTGCCTCAGTATCCCGAAGCTGAACCCACAAATAAACGGAGCCCTTCCTGTGCTTCCTTCATGCCTCGTTTTTCGAAGCCGAACCCACGAGCCGAAAGAACCCTTCCGTGCCTCATTCGTGCCTCGGTTTCCCGAAGCCGAACCCACGAATCGACGGAACCCTTCCGTGCCTCATTCGTGCCTTGGTTTCATTAAACCAAACCCACGAATCGAGGAAGCCCTTTCGTGCCTCCTTCGTGCCTCGGTTTCCTGAAGCCAAACCCACGAACCGACGGAACCCTTCTGTGCATCGATTTCCCGAAGCCGAACTCGCAAATCGATGGAACCCTTCTGTGCTTCCTTCATGCCTTAGTTTTTCGAAGCCAAACCCACGAACCGGCGGAACCCTTCCGTGCTTCATTCGTGCCTCGGTTTCCCGAAGCCGAACCCATGAAGTAAGGGAACCCTTCCGTGCCTCCTTTGTGCCTCGATTTCCCGAAGCCAAGCCCACGAACCGATGGAACCCTTCCGTGCCTCATCCGTGCCTTAGTTTCCTTAAAACAAACTCATGAATCAATGAAGCCTTTCAGTGCCTTGGTTTCCCGAAGCCGAACCTACGAATCGACGAACAACGGGTATGAGGATTGACACATCTCTCTTGGGCTTGGCTTGGTACACATCAGAACACTCGGCCATCTACTTGTCAACTCTTCCCAAACCAATAAGAGGTCGGGAGAAGTTGAAGGGCTATTATAGTGGCCCGGATAAATGGGGCTCTGTACCAACCCCAGAGACATATTACCGAGGACACTCGAGGGCTCCATACCAACCCCAGAGACATACCACCGAGAGCTTCGTACCGACCCCCAAAATGTAGCACCGAAGGCTCCGAGCAAGCCTCTGCGCCAAATAAGACACAGCATCGAGAAGAATCCTCGCGAAGGGCTGATTTGGCCATGTGCTCCGTAACCGATTTATCCAGTGAGTTATCTATGACGTCGCTCGAGGCGGTCACCCAAACGTGACCTTCATGCACTAGCTTGAAGGCCAAGCAAACCAAGATCTATAAATACAAAGGGACTTTAACCTAAAGGGGTATGTCATTCTACCCTAATCCTAGACTTATGCACTTCTTCTTACATCTAACTTAATCGTTGTAGGGTCACTGGGCTTTCACAGCCCTAGTGGCTTGTTGCAGGTTTAGCGGCGGAGGCGCGGAGCAAACGGAGGAAGGATTCAGAATCCTCTCACAATCGGGATCTCGACAATTGGTGGAAAACATCGGTTTGGTCTCTGAAGCACGAAATAACACTGTTCATTGCACTGTTCATGTTCTTCCCAAGGTCTATATTCTTCCCGAGGCCTATCTCCTTCTCGAAGCCGTCGACGCTCTTCCCGTCAAGGCCAAACAGTCGTGAGAGAGGACGCCGTTTCTCTTTAACCCGAGACCTAAACCTCTCTACCTCGATCTAACTTGATCGTCGGAGGACGTACGGAGCTGTAAGGAAGGAGCCAGGAGCAGAGCCCGAACCGACTGATCCAAATCTGAACCCCGACAGAAAATTAAGAGAAAATCGTAAACTAACTTGAGTCTTAACCATGATCATGGTTCTCACCCCTTTTTCTCTTATCTACCCCTGTTGTATCCTATTGTATATATACTTTAGCACAAAAATACACTCTCTCTAAATAGGACGTATATATTTACATAAAATGCATAGATACTGTCTTGAGTGAAATCCTTCTACGTGCATTCACTCCCTGCACTCACTCCTCGTTATGGAGAGTACCCCCTTCTGGCCGAATACAATCCTTCTATACAACATAAGCTAATGATGGAGATTGTTTCTCAATTCTTACAAACAAATCACGACTCCAATCTACACGTCATGCCACAATTTGAGTATATGGGTAGTAATCTAATTCAAGAGATAGAGAAACCCAGAAACAAATAACGAGGGACTGAGAAAAAAAGTCAATATGCCAATTTGCATGAAAATGAGAGAAGAGATTACCTTGCACGACACTCAGAGCCTTTGTTGCATCGGTCGGATTGGTGAAATCCACGAAACAAAGCATAATAGGATCTCCACCATGCTGCATAAAAGGGGGTTCAGTTTTCTAAAAGTAAGAAATAGTTCTGGACAAGTCAATTTCTTAATGTCTAATAAAGTGCATGGAAGCAGTAAGTTTAAGTGAGAATAACAACTCATTAGCCTTACATTTCTGGACTCCTTGCTCACAAGTCTTGCTTTTTCATACCCCACAAACTGCCGGAGATAGCCGTCGGTGCATTTTTCATACGAAAACCTAACAAAAGAGTGTTAAGTGTCAACTCTGGATAGTTAGAGGGTGCACAATGTCGGGTTTTGTAGTTTGAGGGGGTTAAGTGAAAATACAGGTTAGTTAAGGGAGGCTTAGTGTAATTTACTCTAGAAATTTTGGATAGCAGAAAAGATCAATGTCCAAGCAATGAGGAATTATATCCTCCAACAATGACAATGATAACATTTGACATTGATGTAAGCATCACTACAAAAATCAAAGGATACGTTCCACTTTTCTCGTAGTGATGTTAGAAGGAAGCCCATCAACATGCAGAGAATTGGTAGCATATGGAGGGAGAGAAATAGGCACAAAACTTCTTGTGGACATTGCATCAACATGAAGTCTGTCATCAAAACCCATGCCTCCACCACTCTGTGCATCCGCTGGAACCATGCTACCAAACCCATGCCTCCACCATTCTGTGCATCCACTGAAACCAGAACATCAAAACCCATGCCTCCACCACTCCATGCATCCACTGGAACCATGCTACCAAAACCTAGGCCATTAAAACTCATGCCTCCACCACTCCATGAATCCACTGGAACCATGCCATCAAAATCTAGGCCACTAAAACCTAGACTATCAAAATCCATGCCACCAAAACCAAAGCCCCAACCACTCCGTGCATGCACTGGAACCATGCCACCAAAGCCCAGGCCACTAAAACCCAGGTCATCAAAACCCATACTACCAAAACCCATGCCTCCATAACTCCGTGCATCCACTGAAACCATGCCACCAAAACCCAGGCCATCAAAACCCATGTCACCAAAACCCATGCCTCCACCACTCCGTGCATCCACTGGAACCATGCCACAAAAATCTAGGCCATCAAAACCCATGCCATCACCACTCCGTGCATCCACTGGAACCATGCCACCAAAACCCAGGCCACCAAAACCTAGGTTATCAAAACCCATGCCACAAAAACCCATGCCTCCACAACTCCTTGCATCCACTAGAACCTAGGCCACGAAAACCCATGCCACCACCGCTTCGTGCATCCAATGGAACCATGCCACCAAAACCCATGCCTCCACCACTCCGTGCATCCACTGAAACTATGCCACCAAAACCTAGGCCATCAGAACCTATGTCTCTAAAACTCCGTGCATCTACTGGAATCAAGCCACCAAAACCCAGGTCATCAAAACCCATGCTACCAAAACTCATGCCTCGATAACTCCGTGCATTTATTGAAACCATGCCACCAAAACCCATGCCATCAAAACCCATGCCTCCACCAAAACCCATACCATTAAAACCCATGCCTCCATCAAAACCCAGACCATCAAAACCCATGCCACCAAAACCCATGCCTTAACCACGCCGTGCATCCACTGGAACCATGCCATCAAAACCCAGGCCACCAAAACCCAGGTCATCAAAACCCATGCCACCAAAACCCATGCCTCCACAACTCCGTGCATTCACTGGAACCCAAACCACGAAAACCCAGGTCAACAAAATCCATGCCACCAAAACCCATACCACCACCGCTCCGTGTATCCAATGGAACCATGCCGCCAAAACCCATGCCTCCACCACTCCGTACATCCACTGAAACTATGCTACCAAAACCCAGACCATCAAAACCTATGCCTCTAAAACTCCGTGCATCCACTGGAATCATGCCATCGAAACCCAGGCCACTAGAATCCAGGTCATCAAAACCCATGCCACCAAAACTAATGCCTCCATAACTCTGTGCATCCATTAAAACCATGCCTCCACCACTCCGTGCATCTACTGGAACCATGCCACCAAAACCCAGACCATTAAAACCCATGCCAACAAAAC
Organism: Rhododendron mucronatum var. ripense; assembly: GCA_019656295.1. Taxonomy (NCBI): domain Eukaryota; kingdom Viridiplantae; phylum Streptophyta; class Magnoliopsida; order Ericales; family Ericaceae; genus Rhododendron; species Rhododendron mucronatum. Next base: position 636,452 of record BPLT01000044.1, on the reverse strand, counting down.
CCATGCCTCAACCACTTCGTGCATCCACTAGAACCATGTCATCAAAACCCAGGTCATCAAAATTCATGCCTCCATAATTCTGTGCATCCGTTGGAACCCAGGCCACGAAAACCCAGGCCATCAAAACCCATGCCACCACCTCTCCATGTATCCATCCAATGGAACCATGCCACCAAAACTCATGCCTCCGCCACTCCGTGCATCCACTGAAACTATGCCACCAAAACTCAGGCCATCAGAACCCATGCCTCTAGAACTCCGTGCATCCACTGGAATTATGCCACCAAAATCCAGGCCACCAAAACCCAGGTCATCCAAACCCATGCCACCAAAACCCATGCCTCCATAACTCCGTGCATCCATTGAAACCATGCCATCAAAACCTATGCCTTCACCACTCCGTGCATCCATTGGAACCATTCCACCAAAACCTAGACCATCAAAACCCATGCCACCAAAACCCACACCATCAAAACCCATGCCACCAATGCCCATGCCTTAACCACTCATTGCATCCATTGGAACCATGCCACCAAAACCCAGGCCACCAAAATCCAGGTCATCAAAACCCATGCCACCAAAACCCATGCCACCACCGCTCTGTGCATCCATCCAATGGAACCATGCCACCAAAACTCATGCCTCCGCCACTCCGTGCATCCACTGAAACTATGCCACCAAAACTCAAGCCATCAGAACCCATGCCTCTAGAACTCCGTGCATCCACTGGAATTATGCCACCAAAACCCAGGCCACCAAAACCCAGGTCATCAAAACCCATGCCACCAAAACTCATGCCTCCATAACTCCGTGCATCCATTGAAACCATGCCACCAAAACCAATGCCATCAAAACCTATGCCCCCACCACTCTGTGCATCCATTGGAACCATTCCACCAAAACCCAGACCATCAAAACCCATGCCACCAATGCCCATGCCTTAACCACTCCGTGCATTTATTGGAACCATGCCACCAAAACCCAGGCCACCAAAACCCAGGTCATCAAAACGCATGCCACCAAAACCCATGCCACCACCGCTCTGTGCATCCATCCAATGGAACCATGCCAGCAAAACTCATGCCTCCGCCACTCCGTGCATCCACTGAAACTATGCCACCAAAACTCAGGCCATCAGAACCCATGCCTCTAGAACTCCGTGCATCCACTGGAATTATGCCACAAAAACCCAGGCCACCAAAACCCAGGTCATTAAAACCCATGCCACCAAAACCCATGCCTCCATAACTCCGTGCATCCATTGAAACCATGCCACCAAAACCAATGCCATCAAAACCTATGCCCCCACCACTCCGTGCATCCATTGGAACCATTCCACCAAAACCCAGACCATCAAAACCCATGCCACCAATGCCCATGCCTTAACCACTCCGTGCATCCATTGGAACCATGCCACCAAAACCCAGGTCATCAAAACCCATGCCACCAAAACCCATGCCTTCACAACTCCATGCATCCACTGGAACCATGCCACCAAAACCCAGGCCATTAAAACCCATGCCACCAAAATCCATGCCTCCACCACTCCGTGCATCCACTGGAACCATGCCACTAAAACCCAGGCCATCAAAACCCATGCCACCAAAACCCATGCCTCCACCACTCCGTGCATCCACTGGAACTATGCTACCAAAACCCATGGCATCAAAACCCATGCCTCCACAACTCCGTGCATCCACTGGAACCATGCCACCAAAGCCTACGCCTCCAAAACCCATGCCTCCACCACTCCGTGCATCTACTGGAACCATGCCACCAAAATCCAAGCCATCAAAACCCATGCCACCAAATTTTATACCTCGACCATATGGTGCTACATCTTAATGAATAACACCATAAAGAGCCATTGCAGCAAGACGTGCTAGAAGATTACCACTCCCACCACCACCCATCATTTCTAACCTAACTCCACCAATATTATTAGCATCCCCACCACCACCATCCATCCTTCCTAACTCAACTCCACCAATATTACAAGCTTCTCCAAAAGTAATTTGCAGTTGCTACAGAGACAACAAAAGGAATAGTTTAGAAGAGTCCAGATCCTATAAGGGATCCCGCACAGCCTTACTGTGCCGGACTCCTTTTTTTTGAGTCAATTTCGATGATCCAAGCTGCTCAAAGTGATCAGAACGTGATTTTTAGAGTACTCGCAAGAAATTAGCAAAAAAAATGATCGAGAAGGGCTTGATCCAAACAGTTTTTCATTGAACAGTTCATTAAAAAACTGCTCGAATTTAGCCCTTCCCAATCATTTTTTTTTGTTGATTTCCCATATGTACCCTTGAAATCGCGTTCTGCACACTTTGAGCTGCTCGGATCATCGAAATTTTCTCGGAAAAGGGGAGTCCCGCATGGTAACACCGTGCGGGATCCCTCATAGGATCCAGAGTGTAGTTTATAATCTATAAAAATCTAGACAATGAATTCATTTTGGAAGACAAAAAATAGACAATTCTTGCAACATATACTTGAAGAGACCAGAATCATTCTGACATTATGACGAACACACTAAAAATGAATAGCAGGAAAAAAAAATGGCTTATCTATTTATTTGATCCTTATAAAATAGGCTCGATTTCAATTTCGTCCCTCTAAATTTTTTGGTTTCAATTTTACCCTTATAGTTTCTAATTGATTTCAATGTTATCCTTCTGTCAAACCCATGATGGAAAATGGTGGCTGATGTGGAAATGGCAAAAAAATGCCACTTGGTATTGAAACAAGAAGAAGTATAACTGAATCTACAGTAAGTCTACGTTTCCCTGGAACTCCGAACTCAGCCCCGGACCCAACCCTCAACTTGCAACCCAAAATGAATTACAATAAGAAGGAACAATTTCAGTGTTTTTTGATCCCCTATAACCAAATCTGGAAGGAAGCGGCGGTGGTCGAGGGGAAGTGAGGGACGGCAACTCCGAGCCCAGACGAAACAGTGGTGATGTGCGGTTACTGCAGGTGTGAGCAAGCAGAGAAGATGAAGGGGAGGATTGGGTGTAGTCTAGTCTATTGGCTTTCTATAGTGATGGACACGTGTTGACTTTTGGATACGGGGACATGGATGGGGACAGGACAATTGGGACAACGATCCGAGTTGTTTTTCTCCTAGAGTGAAATTTTGACCCAAGAACACATAGCATTTTTTATTTTCCTTTCTGTAATGTAATTTGGTTTTTTTTTTTTTGGATTTGTTTTTTTAGTTTTGCGTTAGGTGGTTTTCAAAGGCTTCCCGGGGTCATGGGAACCAAAAAGTGGTGGCAGAGCCCAAAAAAATGCACCCGAAAGAATTGCATGTGAGTGGATTTTGAATTAATCAATTAGTTATTGATTAATTGATTATTTGTTTAAATTAATTTTTAAATTTTTTTTTCAGAAAAAATGGCAACAACTGAAGAAGGCATTGAAGGAAAGGGAAACGTTGAGGCAGGATATCATTGGTTATGAAGCACTTGACTACCATAAGGGGCTTCCGGAAAAAGAGGGAAGCCCCGTTTGGGTGCAAAAAATGGAGGCACAAAAGAAGAAATTAGAATGGATGAAAGATAACCTTAAGAACAAGGATGATTACATAAAGAAGTTGAGGGCCGAGATAGAGAAGGGTGAAATGGAGCAAAAAAAAGGGATATAGGTTAGAAGATTGTGAAACGTATGCAATTATCATTGGTGAGGTGATCATTAGTGTCGTATGCTGGAGGACTAGCTATGTAGGGAAGGAATTAGTGTGGATAACTTTGTATTTATTATGAACACAATACTAGAAAGAAAAAGGTAGTATGTACTGAGACTCTCCTTATAACATAGATTTTGTGTGGTCTTTTTGTGTGCTAAATTTTATGTTGTGTAGTCAAACACATTAGTTGGGGTTGGCCCACTCCTACTGATTTTAATTTATTTATACTGGTTGGGGGAAATTGTGGATTGTATATTGCTTTCCTAATTCATTGTAGCTACTGAAGGAGGGGCCAAGTAGTCAATTCTTGAGTGCTGTGAAGAATCTCACAAATAAGTATTTTGGTAAGACCCATTTTATCTGCAAGGATATGTTTAGTTTCTCAGTCTGTTTTCATATCTTGCCATGCTTCTATGTTTTCTGTATAACCTACGTGGTTTTGCTTTGTTGCTTTGTATGAGATATCATGTATATTCTTGCATTGATTACTTTGAAGAAGTCCGAAATGGGAAAGAAAGAAAAATAGCTTTGGGTTGAGAGATATTTATGGGTGATGAATATTTTAAAATGTGAAAGCTGCTATTAAAGGAATGCTCATAAAGTGATCCATGCTATGACAAAGACAAACAAAACCAATTTAGTAAGCTGAATACCCCTTTTCTCAACTTTAAAGTTTAATGAAGTTTTTTTCCTCTCTCTCAATGGTGTTTGTTGTCCATGAAGAAGGGATTGGAAATGTTCGTCTCAAAGTGAGCATGTACAGGGTGATCAGCCGAACCCACGAACCGACGGAACCCTTCCGTGCCTCGGTTTTTTGAAGCCGAAGCCACGGATCAACAGAACCGTTCCGTGCCTCATTCATGCCTTGGTTTCCTTAAACCAAACCCACAAATCGAGGAAACCCTCCCGTGCCTCCTTCGTGAACTTTTTAAAAAATATATATATTCTTTATCCCATAATTAATCCCACGCAAATCAAACATGAGATTGGGTGAAATTAATCAAAGACAAATTATCCAGGAACTATTAATCCCAAGACTGTTAATCCCGTCATTTTCAGTTTGCGAATCAATTGAGGCCTTAATGCATTTCGAAATCATGTCAAACTATATCCGATCAACGTGATTTTTAGCGTGGGCAATGTTCTCGATGTGCTTCAAAAGGTGAACGATTCTGATCATTTTTGTGAGCCCAAAAAGGGCCCACAATCAACCTGAACTGGACCAAACTAGTCCCAACCAAACTGGTTGGGGTGCGCCCCTATACTTTCCCTGACCTCTCAGGCCTTTTCTTTCGCCCATCAGTCATTTCTCTCTCCTCATCAATGCGGCACAGAGAGTTTTTCCTTTTAAACAAAACTGGAGTATTTTACATTCAGGGAGAACTGGAGCACAAAAGAGTAGAGAGTGGGAACCAAAGAAGCTTGTAGTCCAATACTAGTAATTGAATTAATTCAGACATAGGAAAAATTATTCAATAGTCTGGACACCATCACTGTAACGATCCGAAATTTTGGAAATTTTTTTCCGAAGCTGAACCCACGAACCGACGGAACCCTTCCGTGTCTGCTTCGTGCCTCGATTTCCTGAAGCCCGAACCCGCAAATCGACGGAACCCTTCTGTGCTTCTTTCGTGCTTCAGTTTCCCGAAGTCAAACCCACGAATAAATGGAGCCCTTCCGTGCTTTCTTCGTGCCTCGGTTTCCTCAAGGCGAACTCATGAAGCAACGGAACCCTTCCGACGAAACTCTTCTGTGCCTCGTTCGTGCCTCGGTTTCCTGAAGCCGAACCCACGAATCCATGGAACCCTTCCGTGCCTCATTCGTGCCTTGGTTTCCTTAAACCAAACCCACGAATTGAGGGAGCCCTTCTGTGCCTCCTTCATGCCTCGGTTTCCTGATGTCAAACCCACGAACAAACGGAAACCTTCCGTGCCTCGATTTTTCGAAGCCGAAGCCATGAATTGACGGAACCCTTTCGTGCCTCATTCGTGCCTTGATTTCCTTAAACTAAACCCATAAATCGAGGGAACCATTCCGTGCCTCCTTCGTGAATTTTTTTTTAAATATTCCTTATCCCATAATTAATCCCACGCAAATCAAACATGAGATTGGGTGAAATTAGGGATGAAATTAATCAGGACAAATAATCCAGGGACTATTAATCCCAAGACTGCTAATCCTATCATTTTCAGTCTGCGAATCAATTGAGGCCTTAATGTATTTCGAAATCATGTCAAACTATATCTGATCAACGTGACTTTTAGCGTGGGCAATGTTCTCGATGTGCTCTAAAAGTTGAACGGTTCCGATTATTCTTGTGAGCCAAAAAAGGCCCACAATCAACCTTAATTGGACCAAACTGGTCCCAACCAAATTGGTTGGGATACGCCCCTATACTTTCCCTGACATCTCAAGCCTTTTCTTTCGCCCAATAGTCGTTTCTCTCTCCTCATCAATGCGACGCAGAGAGTTTTGCCCTTTAAACAAAACTGGAGTATTTTACATTCAGAGGGAACTGGAGCACAAAGGAGTAAAGAGTGGGAACCAAAGAAGCTTGTAGTCCTGTACTAGTAATTGAATTAATTCGGACATAGGAAAAATTATTCAATGGTTCGGACACCATCACTATAACGATCTGAAATTTCGAACAATTTTTTTCGAATAAAATTTAACATTTTCTGAAATGTAACCCGCAGGGGGTCCCTTTTTGCTGTGTCAGAAAAAGAAGGGAGGTCAGTGTTATTTCAGAAATCTCAGGGGAGGTATCTGTTTAAGTAAGAAATTCCAGGGGAGGTTAGTGAAATTTGCCCTATTTTATCTCATAATATTCAAAAATAAATAAAAAATCTTATCTCATCTCATTTTTCTCTGTACACATTTTTTAATACTATTTTTTTCTATCTCTCTTCACTTATTATCACTCATTACGTCAAAAAAATGAGAACCAAATAAAGTGAGACGTTGCTTCCAAAGAAGAGAACTTCCTGACCCAATCATAATTTTCTTTGTTTCTTAATATATGAACTCCAGAACCATGATTAGTAATTTTTGTTGGTACATACTTTCATGTTGGTTGAATTTTTTAAACTTTTTAAGCAAACAAATAAGTGTACATAACAATATAAATCCGAAAATGGTGCCCGAAATTATATGGATACCGGTAAAGGATCGTACCATTTTAGAAAATGGTACTACTACTAATACGGTATTCAAAATCTTGATACATACTGCAATATGGAGCAAACAAAAGATGAACGGTAGGCAGACTTATTTATGACCCAATCTGAGGAATTGTTAGGGCTAGTCCAAGGGTCCACAGACACCAACCCAGCTAAACTTATCACATCCAAACTGGGCCAATTTATTCTGACCCAATCTATGGCCCACCTAAGTCCTTATAGTTCCATGCAAACTACGCTTTGAATCTTAAAAAAAGAGAAATTTCGTGAATAACTTATTCATGGTTCTGTGCAATTTTATCTATCCATTTCGACAATCAACAGTTAAGATATATTTTTAAACTATTATTGGTGATAGTTTGTTTTTAATCTGGATCATCCAAAATACCTTTAAACGGTCGAGATTGGCCTCCGTAAACCTAATTTATGAGAGGCCCCGTTAAAAAGTTTTTCTCATTTTAAAAAGTGGATCACCATCAACCAGTGTTATTTAACATTGGAGAGTGAGTTTGGTGGCTTTGAAAAGAAGACAAAACTCTCCCATTGACAGCATGCATCTTGTCATTTGAAGTGCAAACAAGTTGGAGTCAAATCCATGCCGATACTACTCAGTACCCATAAGACAAAAAGAAGGAAACCCTTGAAAAAAAAAAAGAACAATGACAGCTTGAGACATTGCAAACAGGGGAACTGGATGACCTAAACAAAAGAGAGAGGAAAGAAAAACGGTCGTTGTTCGGTAATGGATGGATCGCTTCCTTTCATGGAGTCGGACCGAAGCCAAGCTCAAATAGTAAACAAGTTCCAAATTTGAGTTCAAGCTTGGCTTGTTTACATAATTTTGCAGTCATGCCAAATAATCTCATGTGATCTTTCAAAAACTCTGAAGTACTAAAACTTTGTTCAAAACCGAAAGAATCAACCCTCCTGTAATGCCATCGCGACAACAACCGAATATCACATGTTGAGCATCATTTCATGCATCGCTAATGCATCGAACAATAACAGACATACCAACATACATTTCGCATCTTAGAAAAAAAAAAAAAAACAAAAACAAAAACCCAGAGAGTTCCAAACAGAATTGTCACCAAACAACGCCTTAATTTCTTGCTGCAATGATCATAAACCTATTATTACAAAAACAAAAGTAATCCGGGTATTGATTTCATTTTCATCACTCTCCATTTTATCATTAGCTCTAACCTTTTTTACCTCATTGTTCATTTGAATTTACTACTTATCCATTTATGTGTGAAAAAAAGTGAATAAATGAAGCAGTAATAATTTAAATTCACATGAAATGGGCAAATAATAAAAATGGAGTACTTTATTTTATTTTATTTGTGATCCGAACACAATTCATATCAATTCAATGAAACCACATGCGCGGCATCTACAGAATTTATCCGAAAATAACAACATGGGAAACACCAAAACCATCCAACTAAGATCTAGAATGAAACAAGGAAGATAAATGTCTAAAACCAGAACCAATTTCACACTGCCAACAAAAATGGAGTACGAAATCACTGCCCTAGCTGCAACGTTTATTTGTATCTCAATCTTTCAAGAGAAACATGTTCCGTTAGGAAGACCGAAGTCCTTGACAGAGAAATTAAACTGCGGATCAAACGCATAAGCGAACCGGGCAACATTATTTGGTTTAATCGCTTGGTTCTTGTTGAGGAAGAGGCAACGACCGTCACCGGTGGGACCTAACAGGACGGATTGATCAATCTTTTCGACGGTCTGAAATCCTTTGCAATTTAACTCTACGTATTGAATCGCGCACTTGCATTTGTTCTCGAAAAGGACAATCCTTTCGGTTTTCCCTTGGATGACTTTCCCGGTCGCGTTTTGGGACAGTCTGAGATCACTTAGGGCACAATCTTGGCACAGGCCTGCAATTCATTCAACCAAAATGATATTCTTACACTGTCACACACAAAATTCGTACTAGAAATGGCACGAAATCAATTGAAACACAACATCCGTTTGTTTACTAAGCTACGCTGAGTTTCTCTAAGGGCTTTTTAAGCTTTTTCTTGTTTTATCTTTGTTTAAAATATTTGGGTAAAAGTAAATTTTCTTTTTTTATCAATAAGTCAAAAAAATTTGACGCAAAACGAATAAGCATAAATTTTTTTTGAATAAAGACAAAAAATACTAAAAGAAAATATTCTCAGCAGAACGGAGCCTAAGTTGGATGAGTGTTGTGTTGTAAAAGGACGAATTCTACAAGCATAGTGTTCTGTGATGGCATATATACCAAGTCGGGGGATGGTGTTGTACACCAGCCGCACAGCACCGTACGTGCTGTGTGGCATCTGAGCTAGCTGTCCGTTTGGCAATCTCATGGTCCAAATTTTATTTCGGCAATTTGAGGTTTTTTTTTTTCTTAAAAAAAAAGGAGGCTAAAAGCCTAAAGCGCAATCGTGTTACATAAACAACACAAAGAAATTGACTGTTAAAAAGATTGTACCGTTGGTTATAAGGAGACAGGAAAGAACAATTTGGATTGGAAACTTGACAGAAGCCGCCATTGTTAAATTATTAATTGATACTCAAAAGTATGCCAATTTGCTACTAATACTATATATATGTTCTGAGAAGATAACAATAAATTGTTTTTCATTACTTAATTTCCAACAATGTCTTGATTTTCCGCGAGCAATTTTGGAAATTAATAATTCTGTAGTTGCAATCGATTACGGAATTTCCAACTATATATGTATATACCTGATTTTGGGGTAATTAAAGGAAGTTTATAATTACATTTACATATGTATTACTAAGTTTCCAACTATGTACTGATTACCTTTTATTTTTATTTTTATTTTTATAACCGGATATCTGGGACCTTAAAGTTAACGATTGGGCAAACCCTTCAGAAGGCCCTAAGGTAGTAAGGTTTGGAATGTTAGTCTTCGTGGGATTCAAACATGCAATCTCATGAAGGGGAAGCACTCGTGCCTAGGGGTGGAAATTTTCAACATGCACGACATGAGAACACAGCACGAACACGACACAAAATTAGTGGGTTAGGATCAGCTATTTTTGACACAAAACACGAATATGACACAACACAATAACACGAAAAGCTAACACAAGTCGGGTTAGGGTTGAGAGAATTCTAACACGAACACGAAATACGAGAATTTATAAAAGGACACGATAACCCGACACAAAGTTAGCGGGTTAGAGTCGGCTATTCTTGACACGAAATACGAATATGGCACGACATGATAACTCGAAAAGTTAAACAGGTGGAGTTAGGGTTAAGAGAGTTCTGACATGAACACGAGATGACATGATATGAACACGACACGATGCCCGCTCCTACTCATGCCTGGTGGTGTTCCACTTTTAAAAAAAGTTCTTTTTTTTTCAAACGAAGGTAATTTCAAACTCAAATATAATGAAAATGAAAAATATTTTTTCAATTTTTTGGGTACCGTTTAAAAGATCTTAATGAGATCTATCAAACAAGATCTATATTGGTAGGAAAATTATTTGCGTAAACACATGATTTTTGAGCTTGAAATTACCTTTCTTTTTTAAAAGTTCATTTTCGGAGAAACCGAAACACCCCCTGAACTCCTAGCTAGGGGCGTCATCTAGAAGATTACAAATTCCAAATAAAAGGGTTATTCCACACAAGCATTAGGAAATACTCCTACAAATTAACGGAAGTATTAAAACAGTAGTAACCTTTGTTGCCAATCAAAAAAAAAACAGTAGCAACTCTATGTTTTACGATTTTAAAGCAAAACTTACTGAAGATTAGTTGTGCTTTTTCCCTTCTATGGACGGTTCAGTTGTTCAAGTCCTTTGCAGACGGAGCTCCTTGCTATTCTTCGAGAAGATTTTCAGTGCGGAGCGGGTACAACGTAGTTTCCGTTTGGCGCATCCGCGCTGTCCATTTTAGTTTTGGACGGCTCGGATTTAGAGAGAAAAAAAAGAGAAAACGAGGATAAAGAGTGTTGGGCTGAGAAGAGAGAAAGTATTCCAATCTGGGCCGTCTAATGCACTTTTGGACGGCCCGGATGGGGTTGCTTGGACACCACGTCGGCCGGGTGACGTGGTACCCACCTGACACCCAAAAATTTCTTGCTATTCTTCTCGCTATTCAATGAGCACTTTTTCACGATTACACAGTGGTATATCTGTTTACTGATTGTTTAAATGTTGTCATGCAGTTAGTAGGTCGGACTAAATGCCACTACTGGGACGGATTTTTGTTGCTCAACCTTGGACAAGAAATTTCGTTAACTATCGTTTCGCAAGATTTCCAAGGTCACTTGCAAGGACATAAATAAAGTCCATCGGCTGACGAGACAAGCAATGGCCACTTTTGTTCAAAACTGCCATTACCCCTGACATATAATTCTGGTCAAGGTGGATGTATATATAACAACTCCATAGCCACAGTAAATTTAATTTTAAACACCTTCTTTTCTCTTACCAATTATCTTTAGAAAGTAATAATTTCATCATAGGGAACATACTCCAACATCTGTCAAAATTTGTTTGTTCCTCGTTCTATTCTAGTAACATGATAGAAAATTGATTCTATCTTTTAATCAGTTCAAGGACATAAGACCGGTGACACTGTAAGAAAGGTTCTCTTCGAGGTTCCGAACATCCAAAAGCAAGAGAACCCCTTTCAAACGGCTGAATTCATGGGCAGATAAGAGACAACCTGTTTACCTCATAATCAATAACCTTTTATAAGTCATTCGAATATTATTTGATAACTCTCAATTAATTCTATAAAACAATTTTAAAATCACGCTTAAGGAGGATTGCCACAAACTGGTGTCTCCTCCCACCTTTTATTGTTCAAGCAAGAGAAACCATAAAATCTAGGATCTGTCTTCAATTTCGTACATTTTTAAAAAAAATTTTTTAATTTTTTTATAGTTTAGTCAATCTTAGGTAAGATAGACTCCCTGGTAGCAAAAAGTCTGAATACCATTAACCAGTTTGATTGAACATTTGGGGATTGAATTTGGTGGCATATTTATGCAAGAAGTTCCCAATTGGAAATTCAGAAGACAAGCGCTGTTTGATACATTGCTGACGGGGATCCCACATGACACAAACAAAATAGAGACGAAGGAAAGAAATTAAAATGGTAGTAACTCGTTAAGGATCTATCCATTTCGTGGAGAGTCCGGTTGGAGTCGAGCTCAGACAATTAATGAGTAGCACAATTGTATTCAAGCTTGACTTGTTTACATAATTAATTTCGCTGGCTTGTCAAATAATACCAAACAATACAAATAATAATCGAAATTGATTTCAGCACTCTTTTTTTTAAATCATCCCCTCTACTTTTTTTTTCTTCTTATTCATGTTCTTGTGAATCTACTGCATTAGTCCCTACGTGTGCAAAAGTGAACTTATAAAAGGGTAAGAGGGTAAATTCACATGAATAAAAATAAAAAAACAAGCACAAATAATATAATAAAAATAATGCGAGAATCACCGTTGCGAAATGTTTACTTGTATATATCTCAAATCTCTCAAGAGAAACACGTTCCATTAGGAAGAAGGACGTTCCTTACAGTAAAATTATACTCTTGATCAAATGCATAAGCGAACTGGCCAATATTTTGTCTAATGAGTTGGTTTCTGTTGAGGAAGAGGCAACGACCGCCGGCCGGACCTAATAGGACAGATTGATCAATCTTTTCGACGGTCTGAAATCCTTCGCAATTTAATTCTATGGCTTGTATGGCACACTTGCACGTGTTGACCAGAAAAACGACCCATTCAGTTTTCCCTTGGATAAATCTCCCGCTCGCGAATTGGAAAATTTTGATTTTGTTTAGGGGGCAATCTTGGCATAGGCCTGCAATTCATTTAAGCAAAAAACGATATTCTTACACAGAAATTTCGTACAAAAAAAAATAAAATACATAACTTCTATTGGAAAAAACATAATCTTGAATAATATTCAGTCACATCACAATTCATTAACCTTCTATTTTTATGTCAGCAGTACTTAATAGTAATTGGCTAAATTTTGGTTATTCAGTCAATATTTTTTTTCTCTAAATAAACCATATTCGAATGCAGCTGATGAGATGTCGCAGTGAGGTAGCTATATATTCACACCTAAGTCGCATAATTAGTGTGCATGAGGGCGAACATGAAAACTTCTTTGAAACACATCCCAACGTACTAAAATTCGCGAGAGCGAGGATTGCAAAAGCGCGAACGCAGAACATTTTGAAAGATTATATGACTAAGATGCAGACATTTGGTTTGCATATATAGGAGTGAAGTGGTTTTTTTATATCGATCTATCTTTTCAAAACCAAACACTCACCATTGTAATTTTAAAAAGCAAGTAGAATAATTTGGTGCAGATTTATGTACACCAAGGCAAATCATGAAGAAAAGCATTCTTCCACTGTTTTCTTGTCCAAATATTATTTCATTGATATTCAGTCCTAGTTAAAAAAAAAAAAAATCGGGAACGCAAGTTTTTGCTTTTGAAGTGATGGTAAAACATATAATCGTATTACTTGAACAACACAAATAAATAGGAAAATATCATTGGCGGTTAAAAATTGTTACCTTGGTTTATAATGAGACATGCGAGAACAATAGCGATGAAAAACTTGAAGGAAGCCACCATTGCATGGAGAGAGAGAGAGAGAGAGAGAGAGAGAGAGAGAGAGAGAGAGAGAGAGAGAGAGATCACCTAGTAATTAAATACGTACTTCAATAGACCATATATGTGTGTGTGTGTGTGTTGAGAATGTTAGAATAAATGCATATACAAAATAATATCGCGATCAAATTGTGATCTTGAGATTGTGATTTGATTATAATTAGGGTGATTTTATTCCATAGTTAATCAGTATGATTTTCTTTCCATAGTTAGGCTTTCTCCTCTTGTATAAATAGAGGCCTCATTGTATAGTTTCAATAATCGAATTCAATATTTATTCTCTCATATTTAACAAAGATAACAAGTAGTTATTTGTTATTACTCAATTTCCAACAATGTCTTGATTTTTCCCAAAGCAATTTTAGAAAGTAAATGATTTTCTGATAATTAAAGGAAGTACAGTTTTATAGGTATTTCTAAATTTGCAACTGCGTACTGATTTTTTGGAATTATTTTTAGAACGTGAATTGAATGGTTGGAAAAATACAAACAAAAGGGTAATTAATGACGTACAAGCATTAAATTCACTACTATTTCAAAGCAAAATCCCCACAAAAAATTGGACTTATTTTTTTCTTAACTCTCGATACGAACTATCATACCTCTCCCCCACTTAGTTTATCCCCCATTCTATTCTAATAGAATACAAAAATTTATTATGTCTTTTAATCGGTTCAATAATGTAAGATGACCATATAAAGAAGGCATGACTTCGAGGTTTCAAACATTCTAAGGCAGGAGAACCCCTTTCAAGCCGTTGCTGAATCCATGGGCCGACAGGAGACAATATCTGTTTTCCCTTCCAAGTTCGATGAAAGAACGCGGATTGAAAGAGATTCACCTCGTAATTGATAATAATACTTTGTATAAGCGATAGAAATGTTGTTTGATAAATCTTAATTAGTTCTATCAAACAAAGTCTTAAAATAAATTAAAACTCGATAGATTGAAAAATATAAATAATTTAACAATGACAGAACTCTAAAGAAAAAGATTGACAATGTATAGTAAATTGTAGTAGTATCTGCCACGAAAATCCCCCTCTTTTCTTGCTGAAAGTGTATTAATCCCAAACCTCAGGGGACCAGTGTAATTTACCTTAACAGTTTCGTTTTTCATTCGTTCTTCAACACTCTTCGGCCTCCTGATTCTCTCTCTCTCTCTCTCTCTCTCTCTCTCTCTCTGTTACAGATAGTTTCGAAGCCACTTCGCTTTGCTCTGATTCGTGCGATTGTTCTTACGTAAGGGTTTGTGATTTGCAATGGCGGCTACAGCTACTTACCCGCCTCCACCGCCATATTACAAGTTGTACAAGGACTACGTTCAAAACCCTAATTCGGCTCCGGAGCCTCCTCCTCCTATTGAAGGCACTTACGTCCTCTTTGGTGCCAATTACACAGTGAGATTCTACCCCTTTTCTCGTTCCAATCTTAGTTGGAGGTTTTTTTTTTCCCTTCCTTTTTTTCTTTTTATGTCCGGGCCAACTTGTGCGCTAAGGGTGCGTTTCAGCTAAACTTGTAGTCCGTTTAGTTGGAGTAGTTGTTTGGATATCCTAGTTCATGATCATGCGGATGAGCCTGGGCGCAGCCCTTCCCAAGTTTCATGATTTGAATGGAATTATAGTAGTTTTTGTGGGAAACTTGAAATATGAACTAGTTCGCTCACCCAACATTGTTTCGAACAATCCAAGTCTTGGCCAACCTAGAGTTTTTGTTTGTGATGCTATTCTGCCTTCAAAAGTGGATAGGGATGCACAAGATTTTATACGGTTATAATTATAGATGACTCTATCTTAGTAATTGTATAGGTGGATTGAAAATATATATGATAATCCTTTTGATAGTACTTTTACAATTTTTCTGGCAAAAAGAATATTGGCTTTCATATGTGATAAAAAACAAATAAATTATGTTCGCCGACCCAAGCTTGAATTTCTGCATCCATCCCTGTTTGAATGTCATCGGTGTTCGTTAATTGGTGTTAACAATTGTGGTTCAGATTGAATCCTTATTTTGCCGATATGATTTTGTTGCCCCTAAAGTTGAAGATGAATGATTTTCTGAAACTTTCTCTCGTTTGGTCACTGTTTTAAGATTTGCTTCCAGAATAGTATTTTTTTGGTAGAAAAGGAACAGATAAGATTAAGTAAGAGTTCTTACAAAACAGGGGTAAAAACCCCCTTGAGCATTATCCTTAAGTAAATTAGTAATACAATTAGGGCTATTATGAAAAATAGGGAGCCCAACTCCTGAATGCAGCCCTTCTGCTGGCAACCTCTCAGCACAAGCATTGCCCTCATGGTAATATCCTTCAACGTTTCCACTTACAACTTCTGCATAAGAGACCTGCAGTCATGTGACGGAACAACTAAGGTGATGCAAAGGGAAGATATCCTTGATAATAAGAAGTACAACCAGCTGCGCATCCGTCTCCACTTCCTGGTTTTGTATGCCAAGGTCGAAGGCAAGTTGTAACTCATCATGGAGTCCCCAAAGATCAGCTTAGATGATGGTGGTGAGCCCAATGTTACGGTAAAACCCAACAACTCATTGACTGTTATCATCTCATATGACCTTCACCGCACCATCGGTATTAAGCTTAAAAAATGCTGCTTTGGGCGGAATCCATCCGGTGAACACCCAGTTTCCAGTTTTGATACATCTCCTGTATCCCATTACCACTTCCCATTCAATGGCTTTCATATGAGTTGTTCTTGGAGATTAAGCCACAGGAAATGAGTGGTACGAGGATTCCCACTGATTTCCCAAAGCCAATTCTAGTCCACAAGAGGGAGTGGGTTAGAACTTAGAAGTTAGAGCTATTCAAATAAGCATATTTTGAGTTGACAAATAACCCATTCCAGTCCAGTATAATTTTTGAAATCTACTTTGGTTGACAAATTTGGAAACCATTTTTATAGAACTTTTTAAGAAAATATATCATTTTTAGACAGCACCGGTTACATGTTTTCAAAAAGGTAATTCTCTCAGAAGTAAGGACAATAGGAAGATGATACATACATATTCATGTTTTCTACCATAGTTATCTGAAGAAAGGAGACTGATTAAGTCATTAAACTTAATCATTTTGGGAAAAATGGATCAAAGCTTTTAAGATTGGATTGTTTATATTGTTATTCCATGTCTATTGATGTGGCTTGGACAACCTTTACCTGTCAAGTTAATCTACTTACTTTGTTCCAAATTTTTTATGAAAATAATCCTTCCAGTAGGGTACCTACCTTTGACGACAAAATATGTTTGCATTTTGGCTGTAGACGGATGATGTGCTTCCAAGCTTGGAAGAACAAGGAGTCCGCCAGTTGTATCCTACGGGACCTAATATTGGTATGTTTCCACTTCAACTTTATGTAGCTAAGAATTTTGTTATATGTTGCTTCCCTGCGGTATATTGTCGTGTGATCTGTCATATGATGTCAAATTAGTTCTTTAAAGTTTCTGATATTTTGAAACTCAAGAGTAGATGTCTGCTTCCTTTGTATGTATGACAAAGGATATATCTTCGATTCCTAGTACCCTGTGAGTGTTAAGTAATGTCTTATGAAACTGTGTTATTTGTTGATATTCCAATAGAGGTTCTTTTTCGGGATCACTAGTGATAGAGAAAATCCATCCTCTTGAAACTTTTTTGATAGGGTTCTTTTCTTGACGGCATTTTTATCATTTTGTTTGTGAGCATGTTGATGATGGCTTGCTAATAAATACAGTGTTCCACAAGCTTTGGTGGCTTATTAACCCCGTTTCAGGGTAGTTGCTTTGTTGGCACAGTAGTGAAAGCTTGGGCTGCCAATTGCCCAAAAAAAAAAAGTTCAAGCGTAGTCACTTTGTGCAAATAATTCAAAGAGGTTTTGTCTCGGTTTGTTACTCCTCTCACCCTTGATTGTAGAGATCTAGAAGTGATGAATGCCCTTTCTTTCAACTTGTGCAGTGATGAGATTATAAAGAGATCTGTCTTTGGATGATGAATATATATTTTTCTATTAAGAAAACAAGAATAATAGATTTTTCGAGCCTGAAGTTACAGAGCAACTGAGCAAGTAATATTTGGATTCTATTTCTTCAAGAGGCTTCCAGTATATTGTTCCAAATATTTGATCCATCTTTGTGGGATGTAGGGCGACCTGGGTGAGAGTGTGTTTGAATTGTGGTACTAGGGAATTAAAAAGTTGTGTTCTTTAAGCTGGGATGACGACTTTTTATGTATGAGGCTGCGTTTCAAGTTTATGCAGTGCAAGAGGCAAAGTGAGAAAAGATTTCATTTTATTATCTTTTGAAGCACGCAAGGTTATCATCTTGTTATTCTTGGAACCTCATCAACAACCTATTCATTAGCATCCCTTACCTTTGGTGTATTACATGAACATTTCGGTCTCTCTCAGATTTCAAGAATGAACTGAGATCGCTTAACAGAGATCTCCAGCTGCATATTTTGGAGCTTGCTGATGTTCTTGTAGAGCGGCCATCTCAATATGCGAGGAGGGTAGAAGACATTTCTCTGATATTCAAGAACTTACATCACCTTTTGAATTCACTGCGTCCTCACCAGGTAGAATTTTCCTAAAATTCTTCATTGGTTCTTAGCATGAATTCACTCCAGTTCACTATGTAGTTTTCAGTTCCTTTACCTCGCCTTCCTGCCTTTTTCATGAATTCTCTTTCTGCAGGGCAGAGCAACTCTAATTCACCTACTGGAATCTCAGATACAGCGTCGTAAACAAGCTGTGGAGGATATTAAGCGGTATGGTTCTGTTACTCTTATTGAGGTTTTCAGAGTCATTGAAATGAAATATTTAACTTTAGGTTATGTAACATTTGAAAATGTTGTCTTGGAAATGCTTATTTGCTTCTGCAGTTTAGCTAAAGCACCTTGTAAAGTCTAAATATCCTAGCGTGTGAAAGAAATATACCAGGAAATACAAATATATTGGTGTGTTCCCGTGCCCTTGACATGGAATTTGGCGCATCCAACATTTCATTTCATCTCAAACGTACATCTGACAACCAGACTGAAATATATGTAACATAGATTAGATCTGTGGTGACAAAGCTTTAGGACCAATCGATGGATTAGAAGCATCCATTCGCAAAGATGTTGCAAGTTGCAACGTTATTGTCAGCCAACATTGACAGTCACAGGCAAACTGATACTTAAGATTCATGGATTTTATAAAGCTCTGAACTAAGAAGAAGAACAGTGTGGCATCTGTCTTTGGTAACTAGTAGCTAAATTATTAACCTTAAATCTCCATAGAAATGAAACCAATTCAACTGTTGGCAGCGGCGTTCATTCTAATATTGATGTTTGTTTCCCTTGCTTGTCTAGGAGGAGAGAAGAAGCACAGAAACTGCTCAAGGAGGCTCTTGGAACATTGGATGGCCATTAGCCTGTCGATACATACTTCTTCTATCTTGAAAACTTGCAGCACCCTATGCCGCAGTTTTATATTGTCCAAAAGCTCTGGTTTTAGTTATTTTCGTAGGTTAATGGTGGGCATCTGATTAGCGGCGAGGGCTTCCCCTGTTATTCGATTGTTGTTTACTAGTAATAGGAATATGTGGAACCTGTTCCAAAACCAGAAACTTTCTTTTTGGTTGTTTTGTTTAGACCATCTAGATTCTAACTATCTAAAGGCTATGTGATGGAACAACTAATCATATTCTACGCTGATTTTCTTTTCCTACACAATATGTGTTGCTAACAAAACAAGTTCAGTTATGTGAGAAGACTTAACGTTATTACTTTAGATCCAATGAAAAATCGATAAGATGTGAACTCCACTCTTATTTCAGTTTCTAAATGAAAAAAATTCATTTTCAAGCGATGTCAAGTTCCATCGGCTTCTAGCGCTTTGGTGCATGTTCGATTCACAGATTTGGGATCCACAATTGGGAGCAAGGTTGCTTGTGTACCACCCTTTGTTGATTCTACTATGAGACTCTTGCATTGTGTTGTGTACGACATTGTTGTAAATTTGTAATATCACCAAAGTTAAAAAGCAAGCAACTAGGTGCTATTATGAGGCATCCACTGGATGAGACTTCCCTCAGGGATGTTGGCTTTGAATCTAAAAAGAAACGTTGTCTCTATAGCATTCGCCAGTTAGTTTCATGTTATGTAGCACGAATACGGGCGCAGAATTTCAAAGAAAATAGACACGGACACCGCAGGAGACACTGAAAATAAATAAATAAATAACTATGTAAATGATATTTATTTTATACCCGTGAAAACATAGTTATATGGAGAAAAATGAAGCATGGACAAGCATCGTATAGACAACATATACAAGTCATGTTACACTTTTAATCCAAAATATTTAAAAATATACATTACCCCTAAGGAATTTTAAAACATTACATATCTAACCCATGTCGTGTCCCTATGCGTATCCCTCCTGTGTGTCAGTCGTGTCCTCATAAAATATTAATCGAATTTAATGGGCACGTCACGTGACGTGTCCCATACGTTTTTTGCTGTATCCTTGTGTTTGACACGGGAACGTGCCGACCTCTAAAAGTATTGGTGCTTCATAGGTTTCATGGCTTGTCTGGGAATGAGAGATTGCACGTACTATGTAGAGACCCGTATTTAATTGAATTAAGTTTAATGTTTATAAATGGGGAAATATGAAATAATTTGTGTTTATATGATTTGGGGCTGATGCGATAAGATGATTAGTTGAAGGGTGCAAGTGTGATTTGAGGATGTGTGGGTATATATAGGAGGGTGAGAGAGTAGGAGATTATTTTCTCCCTCACTCCCTCACCGGCTTTCTCTCTCTCTCACCAGCTCTCTCCCTCTCTCTTGCTCCCTCTCCAAATTTCTCTCAAAACCCACCAAAATAACCTTCAAATCTTCATCCTTTACGCGTAAGGTGGTCCGTACCACGTTGGTTTGAGCTTGGAGGAGTCGTATTTCGTTCGAATCAAGGTTTTCGGAAAGCTAGGGCTCGTATCTTTGTGGGTTTCGTCCTTCGACCTCGAGGTAGGGATTCTACCTCTCAATATATGTGATAGAAGTGTTCTCCTTGCTTAAATCGTGCCTTTGGTTGTTGTTGTTGTTGTTGGAATCGCTGAAATCTACAGAAAATCTGGACGAACACCCGTTTGTATCGATACTAAATTAGTCAGTATCGATACACGATTCTCTGGAACGCCTTTAGCTACTGTTGTATCGATACTGATTTAATCAGTATCGATACAATACTCTCTGGACCGTTTTTAGCCCCTGTTGTATAGATACTGAAATTCGCAATATCCATACAACAGTAGCTTAGCCCAGCTATTGTTCTTTGCTTCAAGCTCCGTTGTTTTGGCTCCCGATCATTTCTAACTTGTTCTAGACATCACCAAATCACTCCATAGTATTGTTAATCTTATTCCTTGAGTTCGTTGTGTGTTTTTTGCATCCCTTGTCCTTATTCGATAAATTTTGATATCGATTAACGCATGAACTTCGCTTGAATTGAATTGAATTGAAATGACACCTTATGTGAGTATGAGATTCTTGGACATTTATCGACACAACGATGAACATTCGGGGCCCATCGACGGGTAGGTGCCTGGCAGGGGATATCAGGGTCCCATAATTAGCCTGGCAGGAGCTAATGCTCATATTGAATATTCAAGGCCCAACCTTCTACAGGTGGGTGCTTGGCAGGGGATATCGGGGTCCCATAATTAGCCCGGCAGGAGCTTCGGCTCATGACACATGACGCGATATGACATTGGACACAGGGAAAGTTGAAATGATTGAAGGTTAAGGCGTTTACCAGATTTCATATCGAGTATATTGGATTGTTAAACCTTGGTTATTGCTTATCGTGCGGTCTATATCCCGTTCTTGCCCGGTGATCGTTCTTGCATTTCTCTTGCATATAATGTTAGCGTAGAATTTCCTACTGGGCTAATGTAGCTCAAACCTATTATCATTTTCAGGTATCAACACAGGACAATAGCATGCATGCTCAGAGTGCTTGGATGTGATCTTTATTTTGAAAGCTAACGATTGAAGAGTTACTTAGGCATCTTTGTAAATCTTTTTTTGAAGATGTATTAGTAACTTGATCTGTAAATCTTTTGACGATGGAATATTGTAAGGCTTAACTCTTGAATATTCAGTACTTATGTTAATTTGGGCCTCGGAGCAAAAAATGTAATATTTTGGAAACGCTACATTACTCCGGTTATCGTACGGATTCTGGCAAGGATTTATCTACGAAAATCATTTATATTTATGATGAAAATCGAGGGTGTGACATACTAGAGGAGTTAGTCGGGACGAAACTCCGATTAACCTTGTCACTGTCAGGTGAGAGAGAGAGAGAGAGAGAGAGAGAGAGAGAGAGAGAGAGAGAGAGAGAGAGAGAGGTACTACTAGGCCAATAAGGCATGCGGTCCTTGCATAAGGTTAATGGTGAGTTGGGGGATTTTCTTGCTGTACCCCGACATTAAGATGTAACTAGTGGTTGTGGAAAATTTCTGAAAAGCCAAGATGTTGAGTAGTTTGTTTTAAACGGCGAAGAGTTACATTTCTATTAAGGGCAAAGTAGTGCAGCCAAGATTTTACCATGTTTTGGTGATTTCAAAACATGAGACCATGACAGTGGCGATTATTTTTTTTGTCTCCACCACTGTCTGGTATTTTTCCCTTGGAGACATTGCGAACAGGGAGTCTGCATGACCTAAACAAAAGAGAGAGGAAAGATAAATGGTAACTCTTTGAAGCATCTATCCATTTCGCGGAGGGTCCGGTTGGAGCCGAGCTTAAACAATCAATGAGTTGCACAATTTCGTTCGAGCTGGGCTTGTTTACGTAATTCCTCTGGCATGTCAAATAACTCTATATGATAACTGAATGTCACATGTTGGGCATCATTTTCTTGTGTCGCTAATGCATCAGTAATACACACTCGAAAGTCCATTTCACATTTGGCGTAAAACAAAGAAATGGCAAGGATGTGATTTCCATTTTACACATGTCGGCCAGAAAACCAACAGCAAGAGCTAGCTTTAATGAGCCAATGACAATATTTTTGATAACTTATAATGCTTTGTTTGGATTGGAATTTGAAATTTTTTTTTGAAAAATAGTAGGGGTAATAAGTGGAGAGAGATAGAGAGAGAAATGTTGAAAGTATGGGGAATTTTTTGAAAAATTCTTTTTAAGTTCCAAAGAGAATAAGGCATTAAATGTTCGGGTCAGGTTACGCGCACCTCAACTAATTCTGTGTGACCAATTTTCAATTAAAGCCAATGCATAGCTTAGAATGAACTTACCCCCAAGGAGTTGATAACACTTGAAAGATTTTAACCTTGAGACCTTATGAATGAGCGAACTCCCAAATTCCAAGCCTTAACACTAGGCTATGGGGTTATGAGCTAACGAAAATATGTAACGCGCGTACGAGTTATTATTCACCTTGACCATCACACATCATGTATATGTATGGCCCCATTTGATTGTGTGCTCTATTGTAAAGAGAGTTAAGCGCACTACACAGCAACGCCCCATGAAAACCAATAATTTTCTGTTAAGCAATGTTTCCAGGGACGGAACCAAGATGTCATAAACACGGGGGCCGAATTATGAGCAACAAGATTTTGAAATTTCAAGTTTCGGAATTCTAATAGTTTATTTGGTTTAAGTTTGGAGAGAGAATTTTTAAGTAATGAGTGGAGAGAAATTAGAGAAAGAAAAATGAGATTAATAATGGAAGATAAACTTACGAGAGACCGCATGCACAAAGCGAAATTGAGTTTTGGTATCCAAAACGAACACATTCTTAAAGTATTTAAATGTCTAAACAATACTCCATACAAAATATAATATTTAGGTGTTCTTAACAAATAAAAAATAACTAATATTAAAATTTAAATTTTTAAAAAAAAAATAAAAATCCCGAAACAATGCGGGGGCCATGGCCCCCATATGATCATTGATGGATCTGTCTCTGAATGTTTCTATTACGGAAGCAAGTGGAATGGTAGCTTAGAGGTAACCACATGTATTTTTATGCATTTTACAAAGGTTTAAACTTCATCAGGGACAGAACTAGAATTTTGTATATGGGGAGACCATAATAGCTTCTAGGCTTTATTATTGTGTTTCTTGTTTAGTTTTTATAGTAGAAGAAGCAGTGCATACAGGTTCCATCAGTCTGACATACTCTGAATTTGGCCATCTCTTGTATCAGTCTCAAAGCTTTTTTCAAACTCAAGCATCATTGCCTTCAGGTTCATCTCCTCATAGGAGGCATCCGGATCTGGAACCAACAACGACTCGGGGACGGTTCTTGCTTCGAGCATGCTGACAACTGAAGACATTGCAGGCCTAACTGCTGGTGACTCGTTGGTGCACAGAAGAGCTACATTTCTCATCCCCGTGACCTCTATTTCGTTGAAGTCTGAACCCAACTTAGGATCCACTAGCTCCATCAAATTCCCCTTCTTCTTCAAGACCAATGCCTACCAAGAAACACCATCCCTATGTTAGAACTCGACTACCTAATGTGCATGGGATTTTACTTGAAGAAGCTTCGTTTCAATGGAGGTAAAAAACATGATGGTACTATATCACTAACAAGAAGGTAGACATTACTGCTATGACGCACGGACAGTATGTGGCATATCTCTTTCCTTTTCCGCAATTATTTACTGTAGGACACAGCTCAGACATGTGTGTCCTGTGTCAGTGAAAACACATAGGACAAATCTGAAGACAAGTAGAAACGCCGTTGAATATGTATACGTATGCTCATAACAGAGTTCCAACAATAACTCTGAGGTTCGTTTATGAGGTTAGCAAGTTGTTCTTCTTCGCTGCATTGTGGTGCTAATGAGTTGCTCTAGTACTGTCTTGAATCTTATTAAAAATCATGTATGTTAATTTTTTTCCCCATGTTTTTTTTTACAAGATTTTCCCCATGTTTAATGAGTATCATTTTTACTATTTTGGGTGGGTTTTTTTGAGCTTATTTTATAGTTAGTGGGATAGTGGGAAGTTAGCCAATAAAGAGGCTCTGAGACTATCCATGGCCCTGAAACCCAAACCCCGCCCCTCGTGAGACTTGAGCCTTGGTCTCCACTAAGGGGGGACATAAGCAAACCATCTCACCAGGCATGGTTTCTCTATTTTGGGTGGTTTATGCATGTTCGATTCATTAATGTGTTCACCGTATCCCTGTGTTCGTATCTGAACCCAATTTTTCGAAAATGCCATGTCCTTGTCCATATCCATTTCAATGTGGTACCCATTTGCATGTAGGCGTCGCATGTATGTGTCCATGCCTCTAAGCAACACTATTACTTTCCAACTTGTTTAAGAAAGTTTCAAGTTATGTTATTTGATAAGAGGTGTGTTGGAGATTGTCCCATATCAGTTAATTATTTTCTCCAAAAATAGTATATGAGCCTGGGCGGCTTATCCACTTATTGCCAATTGGTTTTGAGTTGGATGCTTTCACATGGTATCAAAGCTATGATTTCAAAGAATTTTGTTATTGATTAGTAGTTTGTTCCCCTTTGTTTGTGCCATAAGTGCACCGTTGTTTGTTGTGATCTATGTGTTATGGATCGTTTGTTTACCTCTCCACGTGCATTTCGATGGTTGCGCATGCAGGGCAGTAGGAGTTTGTCCCACATTAATTGTCTCCTCCAAAACTAGTATATGAGTTTAGGCGAACTCTTCACTTATTGCCAATTGATTTTGAGTTTGATGCTTTAACATGGTGTATGCATAGCCTTTCTCCCAAAGTAGAGTAGCAAAATGAGTAAAGACTTAAATCATGTTCCAACAATTTGATATTTGTATCAGTCTCATTATAGAGTCTCGATTCCTTCATCGTGGTTATATGTTGACAGGAGATGTAGATGTATCATGTAACAAAAAATGCAAGATTAGAAAGAGATGGATCAACTTACCCAATCAAGAAGATATAAACAGTTGTCATGTGTTCTGTAACTAGTGATGCTTCTCCCATTAACTATCTCTAATGCGACTATTCTGAAGCTATAAACGTCTGCTTTGTCAGTCAAGTAATCATGCATCGCATATTCAGGTGCCATATATCTGCTGCATGTAAGCAATTGTCACATAAAAATCTTGCTATGTGAATGATTTATAGTCTGATACATTCTTGTCTACAGGGAACATCATAAAATCAAAGCTTTATCTCACAAGAGGTTACCGGTGTTTATGGGTCAGCACACCTATTAACTACTATAGCTGGGAGAAAAACTCTTTTTATCAACAACAAAAAACAAGAAGTATGAAAGTAAGAATGAAGAAAATATAACAAAAATATAGCATGGACTTCGAATGAAGTGTGGGGACTCACTAGGTTCCAACAATTCTGGTGCTGATGTGGGTATTGTCCTCTTCATCAAGTTTGGCCAGACCAAAATCAGATATCTTCAGATTAAGATTTTTATCAGGCAGCACATTAGTGGCCTTCATATCTCCGTGGACAATCATAAGTCTTGCTTCTTCATGGAGATATGCCAAACCTCTAGCTATGCCAATGCAGATCTTGCACCTTGTCGGCCAATCCAATTGCAATTGGCATTCTTCTCGGCCTTTAAATCACCAAATGAACAAGCATATACACATACGAGTCAGCTTAAAGCGGGAAATTTAGGGGGAATTTCCATTCCAACTTTTTAAGGGCCTTAAAAGTTGGAAGCCCTGAAATGAACTGATGAAAGGTTATGGAACGAGTATTACGTTCTAAATATGTACATGCATGGATGCTATAATATTGAAAGCAGTTGAATAAAGATTTAGAGTTTACCAAACAAAGCACGTGCAAGACTATTGTTCTCCATGTATTCATATACCAGCAACAATTGATTTCCCTCGATACAACATCCATACAACTTTACAGGATGAGGGTTCTGCAAAGCAGAAATCATTCCTATTTCATTCATGAACTCTCGATTTCCTTGCTTTGATTTGGAAGAAAGCCGCTTTACAGGAATTACAGTGCCCTCTGATAATAGTCCCTACGGTTCAAGGTTTTTTCACATTAGACAAGATGCATTACGATTAATTCTTAGATGTGATAATGAAGCACGGGAGAGTAATTTGTGAGTACTTCCTATAGGATACCTTGTATACTGAACCAAAACCGCCTTCTCCGATCTTATTAGCCTCATCAAAATTATTTGTGGTAGCTTTGATTTGCCTCAAGGTAAATGAACCAGTCTGCAGGTCTAGACCCTTCAGATCTGTTAAACAAGCCAAGTAAGTTATGTAGAATTCATATAGGACAAAATGACAAGCCATAATTCTAATATTTGAGTGCTAGTGAAGTGCTGAATGTTTTGATATCTGAACGATGCTTTGAACAAGAATTATCTTTTAAACAAGTTGAAATGCATGAAGACATCATTGTAAGATGATTACATAGTGGTCGAGGGACAAAAGATTTGAATAAAAATCGAGAAATATCAGAAGTCAGAAAGATAAAAAATGGACATGGTAAGAATATAGCAATGTAATACAATTTTACTGTATGAAATACCATGTTCCATTGTGTCTTTGCGGATTTGAAATCCTCTCCACCAAAGAATACCAAGAAGCAGGATGATAATAAAGGGTGCTGCAGCCACGATACCAACCACAACATTTGTAGATATTTCTTTTGTATGTTCTGGTGAAAAAAGTGAGGACACAGGAAATAATATAAGAGGTTTTGACTTTGCACAATGGCAATCGCTATTTGCCGCAAAAAAAAAAAAAGAAAAGTGAGGTGGCTTTTAGATTTCTCCCAACAACCTCTTCCAGACCCTACAAGTGTAGGAGTTTTGTGCATTGGGATGACCAATAATGTGATACTGTTAATTAAGGTGATAAACAATTTAATGAGCACAAATTTATTGTTAAAGCATCCAACTCAAAACGAATTGGCAATGAGTGGAGAGGCCGTCCAGGCTCATATATTAGTTTTGGAGGTTATATTTTACCAATGTGGGATAAGCTTCAACACTCCCCCGCACTTGCAACCCCTAACTTGCACATGTTAAGGTAAACAAACGATTCAACACATACGATAACAATCATCTATTAACGACAAAAAAAAGGGGGAACCAACCATTAATGACATAGAGTCTTGTCCAAAAACCTTCGAAAATCTAGTTCTGATACCATGTTAAAGAATCCAATTCAAAACCAATTGGCAATGAGTGGAGAGGCCGCCCAAGCTTATATACTAGGTTTGGAAGTTATATTTAATCAATGTGGGACAAGCTCCAACATTTACGACTACCGATAATAAATTTAATTCCAGGAGAAATGGGTTGCTTTACACATGCACCCTTAATATGTTCCTATGCATTTCGAAAGACGTATGAAACCTTTTAGATAGCAATCTATTAACACAAAGTTGCGTTTGCTAATGAGATGCCTTGAAAGTTGAAACTAAGGTACCCAAATTAAGCGGATCAAAAAAAAAAAAAAGAGGTACCCAAATTAACACCTAATTTTGTGTTGTTTGGTTAAACATTCCATTGAAACAGTATCAGCCTAAGAATAAAAGCATACATTTGTGTAATGAATGTGAAACGATCTCTGTTTGTGTCATGGTTAGTTATCTACTTCTACAGCCTAGCTATGAAAACGAGACAACAAAAAAAGCGTTCCATTATGTTCATGAAAATTCATAGTGAAACATGAGTAATTATCAATTGCTAAGAATTTTATCCTTGACTAGAGTTCATCTCTTAACATCCCAAAGTTATGGAAAGAAGAGAGCAAAAAGGTCAAGGGAACATTTCATACGATATTATGAATAATTCCACAGGGTTTCCGATAAGTCCGCCATGAAAAAAGACTTACTTTCCTTAATTCATCTCCTTAATTTCAACAACCGAGTAGCACATCTAAAAATGTGAATACATTTTTTGTCCCAAACATTATTCCAATAAATCACAAAGAAACTTGAAGTCCAAAGAAGTTCTATTTAGCTTACCAGGGTTGTGCATAGAAATAGCTGAAATGAGAGTACCGTAAACTCCTCTAACGAGGAAACCAATTGTCCCTTTTCCGGCCCAGTAGAAGCAGATCTCCAGTGTACCATTAGTCACAACTACATCATAATTTTTTATGATTTCCTTACCAATGCCTCCTACTTCATCCGCAATGTTAGAAATCCTTCTGCACCATCTTTCCCTACAACAATTTTCTTATGAGGTCATATGTTGTTTTGTTAAGCTTTCTTGATTTTTAAAAACTATTGAATTCGCATCCATGATTACTCCCTCTGTCCCTCAGTTTTAGTCCTCTATTCCATTTTGGAATGTCCCAAAACATATTCCACCTTACCAACTCACAGAACCTTTATTTATCTATTTCCAAAACTAACCTTCATAAGTGATGATAAAAGTATTAACAAATGAGAGTAAAAGGGATTTGCTGGAATCAATGCTACGAAATTTGAACTCAATTACACTAATCGTATGCTCCCTCAAAAAGTTGCGTCTCACAAAAGGTACTAACATAATGGGACAGAGGGAGTACTAGATTGCATGCAGATGTAGTTTGCTCCTAAAAATCCACATAATTAGGGCATCTCCAGTGAACAATGTTAAGGGCATCTCTAGCTGACATTTGGTCAGCTTGTGAACATTTTCACATTTTTGCACTTTAATGGTGTCGTTAAAAGATGAGTTGGCCCTAGCCTTTGTTAGCTTTCTCTTTTAACTGTAACATGTTAGTTAGGCGTTAGCAAACAAGAGAGAGGAGAGGGGGGGGGGGGGGGGGGGGGGGGTGGCATGTGCTAGTGGAGAGAGAAAGAGAGAGAGGAGAGAGAAAGGGAGGGAGGGATGGGAGGAGAAAGAAAAGAGGAGTGGCCCATTTCCATACATTATCTCTTTCAACCCACTCTACCATACATCTTAACTACACCACTACAACACTCATTCATTCTCTACATTTATACACTCTTAACAAACAAAAATAGGGACCCACTTTATACACTTTACGTCATATAACACTCAATTTTTAACACCACCACTAGAGATGCTTTTAGAATGAACCTTTTGGGTTCCGGAAGCATGATTTGGTTTTGATTTGCTGCTTCGCTAAGTCAGTCAGGGGACCTGGGGGCAGCAGGGAATTGCCCAAAAAACTAGACAGAGACATCACGGTAATTGGTGATATAAAATCCTAGGATGTATTATTTACTATATGCGGCCAATGCAACTAGCTAGTACATTCATTCATTCAACAAATAGTGAAAACTGGTGAGCTGTGGATGTACCTAAATTCCTCATGGGAGAACCACATAAAATTTTTGCATCGCACTTTTCTGTTTGTGTTCTTTGCTTGATTAATTCTTCATGCGATGTTGTGTGTATGTGTGTTAGGTTGATTCCACAATAACAGTACCTATTCTGCAACAATGAACCAAGATGGGATTGGGGGGGGGGGGGGGGGGGGGGTTGGGAGACAAAAAATGAAACTTAGCTGAATGTAAATGTGAAATATACGTCTTCCAAGGCTGCTATAGTTTTTGCCATCATTAAACATAATTTCTGTAAAGTGAAGGTTTACAGTATATTTTCCATTTACTAGGCACCACTCATAGTACGTCAGTGATATGGGCGGAATCCATGCATTAGTGTACAGCTCGATATTTTTCACAGAAAGTCTTGATGTATTTGTCGAAATAAAAAGATTTAGAGACTGATCATCGTCTAGGAAGTTGCCAGTGCTACTAAACGCCCAGTTTGTTGTACTTTAGTAGAAGTTTGAAGGCCCACTTGGATCTCTATCACCTTCGTACATATTCCCATCAAGAGATATTGCTTTACCACTACAATTTATGTGGAATGAAGACCATTGTGAAAAAACATGACAAGATTAGTTCTTCCGGGGAGCTTCCGGAAGAACTCGCAAAGCTGACTACTTTGCAAGACTTGTAAGTTCATTTTCTTTCAATTCACAATTTGGAATTTTTAAATTAGGTACTGCTTTTGAAATTCCTTTGAATTATCAATTAATTCCTTAGTATAATGCACTCAGATCGGTGACAACGACTTTACTGAAAAGATACCAGATTTCATCCAAAATTGGGTAAATCTCACCAGATTGTGAGTGTTTGACCAGTTTTGATTTATTCAATGGTTGTTTAGCTTTAGAATATTTACTTGACCATGTTTCTATTTCGATCCTGACGTATGCAGATGAATTGTGGGTAGTGGATTGGAAGGACCAATTCCTCCTGGCATTGGTCTTTTGACAAAATTATTCGACTTGTGAGTGAAAGCAGAACCCTCTAAACCCATGGGCATGCCACAATATTGTATGGTAATATGGTTGATCATATTTTCTTTTTTAAATGCAAGAGAATCAGTGATTTAAATGGTTTCCAAGCATCATGCTTTCCCCCCCCCCCCCCTCCCCCCCTCCCCTCCCCCCTTAATAATTTGACAAGCCTGCAGACACTGTAAGTTGATTCTTTCTTTGGAACCCTCTTTAAAGGATTTACGAGTTTGTTGCTGATTTGAAGTGTTTTAATTTGATTTGATTGTGTTGCAAGATTTTGAGGAGTTGCAAAATTAGTGGCCCGTCACCTGAATACCTTGGAACACTAACAAGCTTGGAGCTATTGTTAGTAAATATAAGCCTTTTCCACTTGGATAGTGATTTTGCCACACCCTTTTGTGGTAATGCCACACCCTGCAAGTGTATTTTTGGTGCAAAATTACAATTGCGGGGTGTGACATTATCAAAAATGGTGTGACAATATCATTTCCCTTCCACTTTTTTATTTGCATATAACTGGCAACTGCTCTTTAAACGCCCTTTCCCCAATAGTGTTGCGGAGAATTGTTTGTATCTTCAAATCTCTCAGAAGTTCATAATAAGCCATTGATAGATAGAGTTCATCCCACTCATTTTTGCACAATGCTTTTAAAATATTCAATAAGGATAAAAAAAGCCATTTGGCTAATCTAATTTTTTTTGTTTTTCCGTGCCTTGTTGTTCCCGTGCACTTTCCGTGCCGTTCCCGTGCACTTTCTGTGCCCGTGCTTGTGCCGTGCCCATCTACAACCATGTCGTGTCGTGCCGTGCCGTGCCAGGCCAACTTTCGTGCCGTACCCATGTTGTGCCACCCACTTCCAAGGCTACTATAGTTTTTGCCATCATTAAACATAATTTCTGCAAAGTGAAGGTTTACAGTGTATTTTCCATTTACTAGGCACCACCCATAGTATGTCAGTGATATGGGCGGAATCCGTGCATCATTGTACAGCTCGGAATTTTTCACAGAAAGTCTTGATGTATTTGTCAAAATAAAAAGATCTAGAGACTGATCATCGTCCAGGAAGTTGCCAGTGCTACTAAATGCCCAGTTTGTTGTACTTTAGTAGAAGTTTGAAGGCCCACTTGGATCTCTATCACCTTCATACATATTCCCATCAAGAGATACTGCTTTACCACCGCAATTTATGTGGAATGAAGACCGTTCTGAAAAAACATGACAAGATTAGTTCTTCCGGGGAGCTTCCGGAAGAACTCGCAAAGCTGACCACTTTGCAAGACTTTTAAGTTCATTTTCTTTCAATTCACAATTTGGAAATTTTAAATTAGGTACTACTTTTGAAATTCCTTTGAATTATCAATTAATTCCTTAGTATAATGCAGTCATATCGGTGACAACGACTTTACTGAAAAGATACCAGATTTCATCCAAAATTGGGTAAATCTCACTAGATTGTGAGTGTTTGACCAGCTTTGATTTATTCAATGGTTATTTAGCTTTAAAATATTTACTTGACCATGTTTCTGTTTCGATCCTGATGTATGCAGATGGATTGTGGCTAGTGGATTGGAAGGACCAATTCCTTCTGGCATTGGTCTTTTGACAAAATTATTCGACTTGTGAGTGAAAGCAGAACCCTCTAAACTCATGGGCATGCCACAATATTGTATGGTAATATGGTTGATCATATTTTCTTTTTTAAATGCAAGAGAATCAGTGATTTAAAGGGTTTCCAAGCATCATACTTTTTCTTGCTTAATAATTTGACAAGCCTGAAGACACTATAAGTTGATTCCTTCTTTGGAACCCTCTTTAAAATATTTACCAGTTTGTTGTTGATTTGAAGTGCTTTGATTTCATTTGATTGTGTTGCAGGATTTTGAGGAGTTGCAAAATTAGTGTCCGTTACTTGAATACCTTGAAACAATAACAAACTTGGAGCTATTGTTAGTAAATATAGGCCTTTTCCACTTTTTTATTTGCATATAACTGGCAACTTCTCTTTAAAGGCCCTTTCCCCAATAGTGTTGCGAAGAATTGTTTGTATCTTCAAATCTCTCAGAAGTTCATAACAAGCTATTGATAGATAGAGTTCATTCCACTCATTTTTGCACAATGCTTTTAAAATATTAAATTAGGATAAAAAAAGCCATTTGGCTTATCTAATTTTTTTTTTGGTTTTTCTGTGCCTTGTCTCGTGCCGGTGTCGTGCCTGGCTAGAACCATGTCGTACTGTGCTGTTCCCATGCACTTTCCGTGCCATTCCCGTGCACTTTCTATGCCCGTGCCCGTGCCCGTGTACGACCGTGTCGTGTCGTGTCAAGCCAACTTTCGTGCCGTACCCGTGCTGTGCCGCCCACTTCCAAGGCTGCTATAGTTTTTTGCCATCATTAAACATAATTTTTGCAAAGTGAAGGTTTACAGTGTATTTTCCATTTACTAGGCACCACCCATAGTACGTCAATGATATGGGCGGAATCCGTGCATCAGTGTACAACTCGGAATTTTTCACAGAACGTCTTGATGTATTTGTCGAAATAAAAAGATCTAGAGACTGATCATCATCCAGGAAGTTGCCGGTGTTACAAAACGCCCAGTTTGTTGTACTTTAGTAGAAGTTTGAAGGCCCACTTGGATCTCTATCACCTTCATACATATTCCCATCAAGATATACTGCTTTACCACCGCAATTTATGTAGAATGAAGACCGTTCTGAAAAAACATGACAAGATTAGTTCTTCCGGGGAGCTTCCGGAAGAACTCGCAAAGTTGACCACTTTGCAAGACTTGTAAGTTCATTTTCTTTCAATTCACAATTTAGAATTTTTAAATTAGGTACTGCTTTTGAAATTCCTTTGAATTATCAATTAATTCCTTAGTATAATGCACTCAGATCGGTGACAATGACTTTACTGAAAAGATACCAGATTTCATCCAATTAAAATTGGGTAAATCTCACCAGATTGTGAGTGTTTGACCAGTTTTGATTTATTCAATGGTTGTTTAGCTTTAAAATATTTACTTGACCATGTTTCTGTTTCGATCCTGATGTATGCAGATGGATTGTGGGTAGTGGGTTGGAAGGATCAATTCCTCCTGGCATTGGTCTTTTGACAAAATTATCCGACTTGTGAGTGAAAGCAGAACCCTCTAAACCCATGGGCATGCCACAATATTGTATGGCAATATGGTTGATCATATTTTCTTTTTTAAATGCAAGAGAATCAGAGATTTAAATGGTTTCCAAGCATCATCCTTTCCCCCCTTAATAATTTGACAAGCCTAAAGACACTGTAAGTTGATTCTTTCTTTGGAACCCTTTTTAAAGGATTTCCCAGTTTGTTGCTGATTTGAAGTGCTTTGATTTCATTTGATTGTGTTGCAGGATTTTGAGGAGTTGCAAAATTAGTGGCCCATTAACCTGAATACCTTGGAACAATAACAAACTTGGAGCTATTGTTAGTAAATATAAGCCTTTTCCACTTTTTTATTTGCATATAACTGACAACTTCTCTTTAAAGGCCCTTTCCCCAATAGTGTTGCGGAGAATTGTTTGTATCTTCAAATCTCTCAGAAGTTCATAACAATCCATTGATAGATAGAGTTCATCCCACTCATTTTTGCACAATGCTTTTAAAATATTAAATAAGGATAAAAAAAGCCATTTGGCTTATCTAATATTTTTTTTTGTTTTTTCGTGCCTTGTCTCCGTGCCCACTAAGATCGTGCCGTGCCAGGCCAAGACCGTGCTTGTGACCTGCCGTGTCGCCCCGTGCCCGTGCCTTGCCAGTCCGGCCCATTTGACACCTCTGGCCAAAAGGAAGGACAAGATTAATGTAGCCCTTTATTATTATTATTATTATTATTATTATTATTATTATTATTATTATTATTATTATTATTATTATTATTTATGTCAATCAAAAATTTTGATAGCCCTTTTTTGTGTACCTAGCCTACTTATCAAAACTTGGGCCGATGTTTCTATAAAAACTTATAGCCTACTTATTATCAAAACTTAGGCCGAGGTTTCTATCTATAAAAACTTAGCCAATTCTATTGGCTGGCTATGTTCAAAGGTCATGGTTTCACATTCATAAAAGAGAAAATGACCGACCGGTCCTAGATTTCAAGTTCATAGCCCACTTGGTCCTATGCGCTATAAACGTAATGCTGTGTAGATCCTTCCCAAATTTACTCTCCACACACGTTCATTTTCTCTCTACCATTGTGCGCATTTAATATTGTCCAGTCATTTTCGTCCTTCTCTCTTCTCTCACATCACCCCTCTCTCTCTCTCTTCCTCCTGTCACTTTCTTGCCTTTTTGTCCAGTCATCTGTTTTGTGGGATGGAGTGGCGATTGACCGCCCAGTTGACCGATCTTTAATTCGTAGACAAGAAAACAATGCCAATGACGAGAAGGCCGGCGACCATTCCTCCGCTGCATCACACTCCTATTTTGCTTTCCAACTTCCTTCAATGCTTCCACTGTTAAAAAAAATGTGTTGAAAAAAAAACCCACAATTTATAGTCTGTTTAGTCTGTTGATAATTTCCAGAATCAATTTACAAACAAAATAGCACCACTCTGCAATGCAAATTACTACTAATGAACATCGGATATATAAACAACCATTATTTTTCTATCTTATTCATTTTCGCGGAATGGGTTTTTTTTTCCTAGGAAAATGATCTAATTTCTAGAAAATTATGAAAAAATAAGTTTCAAGAATCATCAACCAAACAAGTTTCAAAAAAAAAAAGGGTAAATAAATATGGAAAACAGAGTCTAACAAAACAACAGAAATTTTTTTATTCTTTTGTTCAATGTACTTGGTTATGAAAGAAGAAAAAATTAAAGATATTTCTTGACAAAATCTAGTTTCTTTTTTCTTTTCCTTTCTCTTTGCTTATTATCTAAAAGTTATGTTTGAAACTTGTAAAAGCCACACCAAAGAAATGAAAGAAAAAAGAAAGGAAAATAACGGCCCAGGACGTGTTTTGATAATTAATACCCACTAAGGACATGTTGAGAACATTTGTTAATACTGAAAATGTCCTTGGCAAGTATTAATTATCAAAACACGTCCTTGGCCATCATTTTCCCAAAAAGAAATGGAATCTAAAACGGAGAAAAATTATGGGCAAAGTACAACAATTTTCCCCTACATTATGTGAAAAGGAAAAAAAAATGAAAAGGACATGGAAAACAATCAAGGAAAAAAAACCCTTAAATTTGTAATCTCTCTCATGATTCATGAATAAATGAAATTATGTTTGAATACCTTCATCAAGGGGAAGACGAGTGGCTGCGGAGGCAAAAGTTGTGAAGGAAATGAATATTCCAATGGCTAATGGAGCAAAATCTAGTGGGAATATCCTCGAGAGGAATGAGAGCTTCGGTATTGGAAATTGTGGAGGAAAATGGTTGCAAAACCCAGTTGAAGAAGGTAGGGTTCATTTGAACCATTAACAAAGGTAGAGTTCCTTTCGAAGTTATTGGAAAGAATCCCATTTGGGTAAAAAGAAGGGGGAGATAGGAAATTATGGTTTCCAGGAAGTGGGAGGGGGTGAAATGGAAGATGGGGATATGTTCTCAAGGAAACCCAGTTGCTAACAGGAAATTTAAACCATTATTTACTCATATTATTCCACAATAACTAATCAAGGGTGCGGATAAAAAAAAAAAAAACTAATCAAGGGCAACATAGTAAAAAATCAACTCATAATTTATTTTTCATCACACATCTCCCAAACACTATTCCTATTGCAAAATATATTCTGCACATATTATCCAAATACTCTATCAAAATCAAAATATATTCTGACCACGATCCAAAAAGCCAAAAAACCAAAAAGTTGAAAATGAAAAGCCAAAAAATAGGCTCCCAAACACCCCAAGATCTTATAGTGTAAGGGAGAGTTGAAAATGCTCAAGTTACTGGCGAAAAATTAAAATTGGCTGGTAAAGAGTCTTTGTACAATGGCCATTAAAATTGGTTGTTTTGAAGGTTACAAAAATAGGGAATGCCATTTCTAGGATCATGTGCAGCTCCTGCCCCTTAACGAGAAATGGAAAAATAATAATACAAGGAAAACAGCCCATGAAAATGTCTATTGGTTTCATGAAAAATACAATTTATCTTTTTGAAATGTTGAGAGGTCGTAGGTAAGAATTTGCAAGTAGCAATAGTAGGAGAATATTGTACGTGCACTTTCACAGGCTTCTCTGAATTTTTTATTTTCTTATTGTTCTGGTTTTTTTTCCTTGTGATAAATGAATCTGTTTTTGATAAATGAATATGTTCTTCGACGATCAAAAACAAATTCAATAAACTAAAATCCAACAACAGTCATGACTAGTCAGTCTACCTTATTCTTATGAGAGTGATCATCCCATGGGAAAACAAATCGACCATCATGCGAAAAACTTCAGCTTCATCGGTTTTAAAAATCAGCATAATATATGAATTCAAAATCCGCCCATTTTGTCTTTACAATTATTTTTAGAATTTCTTTTCCAAATTTATTTGTTGAGAAACTCGTAGCGTTCACTATGGATCTTCTCAAAACAAAATGTTTCTTCTCTCTTCACTTGGACCAACTACTTGCGAGCAGCTTTTTTGACTTAGAATACCTGAGCTCTGAAATTAATGATCGGATATTTTGCTGAGGCTGTGAAATCTGAGCTTGGGAATAAGCCCAAGACTCGCTGTTATAGTCTCCAAAAAAACTTCAGAGGCAGAATAGTGATCCATTATAATTAAGGAATGGGGGCCAAAAGCCGATAAAAAAACAAAAGGACTGGGGGCCAAAAGTAGAGGAGTCAAATGTGTCGTGCCGCGCCGACTCGGCTCATTTAACTTCGTGCTTCGTGTCGTGTCGTGCAGGCCCGTTTACACTATTTACTCAAATCGTGCCGTGTCGTGACGTTTGTCAATCGTGTTGTGCCGTGCCAGCCCGTTTACTTAAATCGTGTCGTGCCGTTTGCCAATTGTGTCATGCCGTGCCGTTTTTCAATCGTGTCAAGCCGTGCCGGCCCATGCTTGCCATTTTAAGTTGTATCATGCCTGTGCCGGCACATCGCCAACCAATTTTTTCTCTATACAAAGGATTTTTCTTTGGTTTTGATGGACGAATTTTTTCTCTATACAATTATACAAAAGATTTTTCTTTGGTATATGAGTGTGGCATAACAGCATGGTTTTGTTGTGCACATAGCGTTTGGGGTACTTGGGTTTGAATCCTAGCCGAGTCCCTTTCTAAAAGTTTGTTCTGAAATTTTTTCTTATTTCTTATTTGAAACTTATTTGTTTTCTTATTTCTTGTTTAGAACTTTTTTTTTATATTATTTCTTGTTAGATGTAAAGGTAAATAATATTTTGATAAGTGTTTAGTTTTAGTTGTTATCTTGTAATGTCAAATTTTACAAACCAAAGGTCCAAAGCCTATTCACTAGCAAAAACAAATAACTGAATAAAAATTGATAATTTTTTAAAAGTCTCAGTTGTTTTTTTTTCCTGAGAAATGAAAAATGCAAAAAAAAAAAATAAGGATAAAAAAGCCATTTGGCTTATTAAATATTTTTTTTGTTTTTCCGTGCCTTGTGTCGTGCCCTTTTGTACCGGTGTCATGCCTGGCTAGAACCGTGTCATGCCGTGCTGTTCCCGTGCACTTTCCGTGCCGTTCCCGTGTACTTTCTGTGCCCGTGCTTGTGCCGTGCCCGTCTACGACCGTGTCGTGTCGTGTCGTGCCAGGCCAACTTTCGTGCCGTACCCGTGCTGTGCCGCCCACTTCCATGCCCATGCCGTGCCCCGTGCCCACTAAGATTGTGACGTGTCAGGCCAAGACCGTGCTTGGGACGTGTCGTGCCGCCCCGTGTCGGTCCGGCCCATTTGACACCCCTAGCCAAAAGGAAGGACAAGATTAAGGTAGCCCTTTATTATTAATAATAATATTATTATTATTTATGTCAATCGAAATTCAGATAGCCCTTTTCTGAGTACCTGGCCTACTTATCAAAACTTGGGCCGAGGTTTCTATAAAAACTTTTAGCCTACTTATTATCAAAACTTAGGCCGAGGTTTCTATCTATAAAAACTTAGGCAATTCTATTGGCTGGCTGTGTTCAAAGGTCATGGTTTCACATTGATAACATGTTGTGATAATAATGGAGCATGTATTACTACATAATTTCTCTGTCAACAAAATTAAATGGTTTCACATAGGGCAGCCTGCTAAAATCAGCAACGCCTAGCATATGGAAATATTCATGACCACCCTTCTTCCTTTTTTCTTTCGTTTTAACCAGATACCTGGGATAGCTTACGCACACTTTGACTAATCATGGAAAACCAATCCCACCGTTCACTATTGGCGGTCACATTTAAAGTCGGAGAAAATCTATTTATGGACTGGCTCTAAAAAGTTGATACCGCTTGAGAGATTTCAAACAGAAGACCGGCATTAGAAGTTAGACGGGAGCCATGGCCGACTCTGGGCTAAAGCCCATGAGGCGCAAGCCTTAAGAACATCTCCAGTCCAAACCCATTTTTTGCCCCAAATTTGAGTCAAATTTTGTTTATAAACCCATTTTGAGTAGGCACATCTCCAATCATCAAACTCATATTTACCCAAATTCACACTCCCTCTCTCCCTCTGTCTCTCTCAACCCCTTCTCTCTTCCTCCCCCGACCCACCACCACCAACCCACCCCCACTGCACCACCACACCCCTCCGTCTCCATGTCACTCAATAGGAGTGGGCTTGTTCCAACGATTGTTTCTTTGGTTGGCTTGCCAATCTTGGATTTGAATCTCAGATTTTTGTGCACAAAATTATTTTTGTAACAATTTAAAAGATTAATAGTAAATTTTTTGCCTTTCAAAAAAAATCTCATACCTACTTGTTTCATGAAAATAATAGATCATATGACAGGATAATCCCAACCAAAAAATGGGTCCAAAAAAGTAGTAATGAGTGTCAAATCTCTTCTTCCATTATTTGTTCCTTTTTTTACACTGCGATGGAGAAGGGCCGCAAAAATGAAAGAATATGACCCCGTTGTCATCAACCCTCACTATGTGAAAGCCA
Organism: Rhododendron mucronatum var. ripense; assembly: GCA_019656295.1. Lineage (NCBI taxonomy): Eukaryota > Viridiplantae > Streptophyta > Magnoliopsida > Ericales > Ericaceae > Rhododendron > Rhododendron mucronatum. The sequence continues at coordinate 596,514 of BPLT01000044.1, read as the reverse complement.
ATTTGTTTTTTGGACAGCTATAGCCTATTTGTTTCATTGATGGATGCGAACAGCTAGACAGGCTAGATGTGTAGTTGCCCAATCTAATTGCACACGCTCAAGCGAGAGCAGGAGTGTGAAAGTGTATTTAAATTATATTTGAAATTATTAAAAATTTTGAGAACTAGAATTAATAGCGTGAGCACATGACATTTTGAAGGATTGTACTGTGACTAGGGGTTATTTATGCTAGTGATTAACTTATGCAACATGAATTTTTAATTTTGTCCTTATATATATATATATATATATATATTGCATTTATTAGTGTAACAATCCATATTTTCCCACATAGTAATTTATTGTGCTTTTGCCGTTTGTAAAAAAAGAGAATAGATGTGTCGGCAAATCTTGAATGGGGCGTTGTAGTTATTGTATGTAAATAAATTATGGAGAACAAAAATAGATAAGATTAGATGTAATTTATTAGGATTATTGATTGAGCTACTATTGGACCACAAGTTTAAGATGGATGTAGCATCCATCGGTTGCTAGGTGGCATGCACCCTTGAGGTTATTTATTTTCTAGCCATATAGACCCCGTTTGATAACAGTGATAGATAGATGAGATTCGTAAGGAGATGAGATTGGAATTGGTAATGAGAATGGATTGTTAATGAGAATGGATTGATAATGAGTATGTTGTTTGGGATGACATTAGATGATGAGATTATTAATATTATGTTGGTTTGAGATAGGATTAGATGATGGGATTGAATTGATAGAATAAATTGGTAATGAGAAGGATTGATAATGAGAAGGAATTGAGATTGGACTACGAATACCAAGTCCCACGGGGTATTACTGATACCCCCTATGGTGCTCACTACTCATCCCAACGAAGTAATAATCCGGTTATCAAACAAGAGTTTGGGAAGCCCTTGGAATTGGTAGTCCAATCCCAATGCATAGTCCGGTTATCAAATGGGAAAGGAATCCTTCAGTGGAGATGGAGTTGCATTGAAATTACTTAAAGTTATGGTTTCTTGCTACAGTAATTCACATATCCTACAGCCGTGTTTATAATTTGAGGTGTCGGATAGTGTGCAATACAAACCTAGCTATATCTTTTTGCAAAGAGTATTCTTTGATTCCCTCATATTTGTACTCATTTGATGTCTAAGCTGTTTGATTCAATCATTGTCACTTCTTGTATCGTGACACAAAGTATTTGGCTAAAAGCCATGAAACAGATTGGTACATGTTTAAGCCCACCGGGTCATAGAGTTATGAAAGATGTACGCTGGATTGCTCCACGGGGAGTCCATAATATTTATGGGGGCCTATGTGCCCAATACAGAGCTTGACCTGCATGGTGCTTGGCATGTAACCGAGATGAGCCAGGTATGAGGCAACAAATGAAAACGTTCAGAATGATCTTACTTGATTTGTTATCCTCGTTTATTGAGCGTATTCTTAACGATAGACATGTTTATTGTCCTCGTATTGCATATATCACCCGGGCATTTTATGTTTTTCAGGTGCAGAGCAAGTTAGTGGGGACCCGAGTTGGAATATTGAAAGACTCAATTTTAGAGATTGCTCGGACAATCCGTATCATTTTGGAGGTTTTTGGGGCCCACCATGTATATTTATCTTGAGGACTTGTAATTATTGGAGATGTATTAATTTTGAGGCAATGTAAAAATTCGGGTCGTCGAAATTAGTTTTGCGCCAAGCATAAACACACCTAGCGTGAGCATATGACAAAACCAAAAAATTATGCTGTCTAAGTTAATCAGTAGCGTAAATACCCCTAAAAAGCCTCCACTCTAAATTTACCCATAAGTATGATCGGCTATCCTTAATCAAATGATCAAACAAATTTCTTCTTGAAAATCTTTTCTACATTGATTTATTCAGTTTATTTTAAAAATAAATAATATACTGGGAACTCGGTAAAGAAGGATTCAAATCATATTTTAAAAACTTGTGACAGTAACATGAGGGAAGGGTTTTTCTAGTCAACCATTTTTTTGGAAGATCTAGTCAAAACTTTCTGCACTGCACTTTTTGATTCAAAGGATTTGCCCAATCCAGCAGCTCACCTACTACATTTTGATGGACTGAGGGACTGTGTTGCGTAGTTTCATGCTACGCAAAGTGCTATGTGGGGCGATTCGCCACCACTGCAATCTCGGTCCACTGATCGAAAACGTTCACTTCATAGAGCTCGTCGACTAGAACAAGTGTTCAAAAAATCAGCTCGATCGGATATCATTAACAGCTCGTCGATTCGCCCTGTTTTCGATCATCGGTCTCAAAATGATTTTGTCACTTTATTCCACGTCCTCCTCTAATACTCAAACTTTCGTTAATTAATTTAGAGCTACTACACTAAGGGCTTGATTGGATGCTGTTTTAACTGGGTGTATTCAACAATACACCTGGATGAGGGACTGAAGGGACTGGTTTAGCTTGCTTTGGCAACCCAATTTCCACCTGTATTGACTCTCCCCCTTCTTCGCGTATACACCTCAATCCAGTGTATGACGTGATAAATTATTGCCACCCCTTGAGCTCTCCATAATTTATCCGGCCCAACACACCTACTCTTTGACCAAAACACCCTCCTCACACCCCTCCCCAACGGCTCTCTCTCTTTGCTAACAGAGAGGAAGAAGAAGAAGAATAGATCACCACCACAACTACACAAAACACACACACACAAACCATCAGAACCACCATCGCCACTGCAAGACTGAAACCCCTAATTTCGAATTTCAAACCCTAAATTTCAGAGAGATGAACAGTGATAAAGAAACAAGAAAAAGAAGATGAACATCAACAACATATTAGAGAGAGAGAGAGAGAGAGAGAGAGAGAGAGGGATGTTCACCATGATTGGAGAGCAGTAGCAGAGAGAGAGAGAGAGAGAGAGAGAGGGATGTTCACCATGATTGGAGAGCAGCAGCAGCTTCTTCTTCTTCTTCTTCTTCTTCTTCTTCTTCTCTCTTCTGTCGTTCTTTCTCTTGTTGTTGTTCTTCTTCTTTTTCTCCCCCCCACCCCCGCGCCCCCCCCCCCCCCCCCCCCCCCCCCCCCCCGCCCCTCCCCTCCCTCCCTCCCTCCCTCCCTCTCTCTCTCTCTCTCTCTCTCTGTGGCGATAAAAACAAAGAAGAGAAGAACAATGAAAGAGGAAAAATGATTTGGTGCATGTGTGCACTACAAGAAAATGCAGATTTGGCAACACAACAAATTACATCGGCAAAAGTGTATATGTGTCGGCAAAGGTTTTCGCCGACGAAAAATTTTGTGTCGGTAAGTTGTCGGCGTTGATATATCGGGAAAGGGTTTCGCCGACGTGAATTATTCTTCATCGGCAAAAGTATAGTTTCAGCGATGCAAGTTTGCGTCGGCATATCTGTCGGCAAATGGTATTGCGTTGGTAAAAGGGATTTTAAAATTAAATAGTGTGACACTTTTGCCGACGAAATTTTGCATCGCCAAAAGTCAATTTTAAAAAAATGATTTCTACTGCTATTGTGCTTCTACGTGCCCTGCTGTTGTTTTGCTTTTGCGTGCTCCCCCGTATTTCGAACCCAGGACCTCAAGGACTCCACATCACGTGTCTACCAACTGCACCAACTTACTTTTCGTTAATAATACTGCAATATCTAATATATATAACCTACATATAAAGTTTCTTTTAGGATTGTGATGTTACTACTTCAAAAATTGATGAAGGGGCTTCAAAATTGAACATTTAAACTATGTTGATATGCACAAAATGACGTCGTTTTGAAGTTTCTCCATCAATTTTTGAAGTGCTAAAATCAATTTCCTTTTTTTATCCTTACATATACAGTACATATACAAATATTTTACACTAGTTGCATTATTACATACTCTTATATATTTTTAGGCTTCGTTTTGGCATTTTAATTAAGTCCGAAAGCTTTTTTGTCCTTATTCAAACAAAATTTGCATTAGTTAGTTTTTCATTGATTTTTCGAGAATTATTGCTTTTTCATGACGAAAGGTATCTAAAAGTAAAAAATTACAACCAAACCCCAATTTTTTAAATAAAGACCAAAAAATTGATTTATTGGCTTATTTTTGTCTTTATTCAAAAAAATTAGATTTTAATCGAAATTTTGGACTTCTTAGTTTCGTCTCATCATATGAAGAAGCAATAAATCCTCAAAAAATCGACAAAAAACTAACAAATACGAAATTATATACATTCCTTATATTTACCACATAATATTGTCTATACATACAAATAACACAAAACACACACACACACACACATAAATGTATATGCTTCCTCTGCTCCACAAAATTTTTTTGTCCACAAACTTAGAGCCTAAAAAAATACATTTTTTGAAAAAAAAAAATCAAACTTTCTTTTTCGCAAATTAGTAGATATCCATGTGTCCTTCAATTTTTTTGCCAAAAAAAAATTTTCAACTTTTACTTTTGCCAACACAAAGATTTCATCGCCGAAAGATTTATCTTTTGGCGATACTCATTTTGTCGCCAAAAGTTACTATCACCGACAAAAAATGTCATTGCCAAAATATTCAACTTTTGCCAATGCACATTTCATCGCTAGAAAAAAATTCCGTCGGCAAATATTTCGCGGGATAATATTTCCCGCAAACCTTACTTTTGCCGACAACATTGGCGACGCACTTCTTTTCGTTTCCAAAAAATTTATGTTTACCGACACAAACAAATTTTGCATCGGCAAAAGCTTACTTTTGCCGACATAAAATGCATAGCGTCGGCAATCAGGTCGCCTTTGGTGCATTTTCTTGTAGTGGTGAGTGGTGTGAGTCATGTACACTTTTTTTCATATTAAACAAACCACAAATTGAATTAAATACAATTGAAATTGAAATTGAAATTGAAATTGAAATTGAAATTGATTTTTTATTATTTATAAATATTAAATTAATTATTTTTATTTGTAAAATAAATTATTATTCCTTAAATTGTGAAAAGTAATTAATTTTATTGAATTTTGTTATTATATAATGAATAATCTAATTTCATACTGCATAGGGGCAAATGAGTCATTTGATAGCTTTTTACATCATACACCATTCCTTATACCACAAATTTATCCTTCATCCAAATCAAGTATTATTTTATCCTCCCTCCATAAATGTCACATCAACGTAGGTCATCCTTTCTTAACTAATACCTCTTACTATCTTATCCCCCTTCATAAATAATACACCCAAAACTTATACGGCATCCAATCGGGCCCTTATAGTCAATTAATTTTAGGTTGCAATCCTTCTAAGAAATCTAACATAATATCAGAATTAGGTATTTGGTGGTCTCACTTCACATGGTCAAGTCTCCATTGTCTGGGTCAATTACTTCACCTCATCAATCATACTTTTTACGTGCATCCGGACTGCACATGAGAGCCTTCTAAAGCAACTCTCCTGAAGTTTATTTTTAAAATGATATATATTCTATTGGATGAACACCATAAAGAAGGATTCAGATCAAATTTTAAACCCTTGGGACATGACCCAACATGAAGGCAGGGTTTTACTTGTCAAAACCATTTTTTTAAAAAGAAGATCTAAGTCATAACTTTCTGCACTTCATTATTAACTCAAAGGATTTGCCCAATCCATCAGTCTAAACCATCCAAGATTTGTTAATTAATTTACAGGCTACTCCACTTAAAGTTGGTTGATTTTAGGTTGGAACCCCCCCAATAAATTTAACATGGTGTTAGAGTTAGATATTAGATGGTCTCACCTCACGTGGTCAAGTCTCCATCACCCGAGTCAATTGCTTTACCTCATCAATTCATACTTCCACGTATCCAGGTCGCACATGAGGTCGCCTGAGTCAACTCTCATGGTCTCCTCAATTTGTACCTTCACGTGCATCTGGCTTCACGTGAGAGGAAATGTAAGACTAAAACCAGTTGAAGTATAACTAAAACCATTAAAATATATAACTAAGGCATAACAAAAAAACTCGGTACCCATAGAACCGGTCATTGGTGGAAAAAAAAACCTTTAGTCCACTCTTTTAACCACGGTTAACATTTTTACCTCTACATTTCATTTGTTTCCATCCGACCACCACCCGGCCATCTCTCTCCTCTCCTCTCCTCTCCCTCCTCCCTCCCTCCCTCCCTCCCTCCAAACTCCTCTACAAATTCCACCTTTTTCCTCACCTGCGAAACCACAACATAATGTTTTAAAAAACAAGATAAGGTGAGAGGATCTGGATTCGAACTCGGCACACATGAATTTCTCAAGCTTCAAGTGACCAAGACAGCGAGCAACCGATTTGTACTGATAAAGGAAACTCTTTTGTATTTAATTATTCATATCTAACTTAATTTTTTTTTTGGTTGCCCCAGCCCGAGGGCTTGCTGGGCTCACCCCTGGGCCGGCCCTGCTGATGGGCAATGTAAAATCATATGTCTGAATGTGGTGTTTAATTGCTGAAATTTGTAGTTATTGCGTACGATTGATGGTTAGGATTCACAAATGCCTTCTAATCGGTACGTAACTGATTTGAACGATTTAGTTACTGTAAACTCAATATCAAATAGTGCCGGACCTTGAGGTATGGACAATTCACTCACATTTAGGACACTCGAAGGCATAATGAATACCATATTCTTCGAATGGTGCTTTCAGTACAAAATAAAGTATTAAAACGTTAAACTCTATGTTTTACTATTTCAAAGCAAAATCCCTGTCAAATTGACTTGTTTTTTCTAAACTCTCGTACAAAACTGTCATACCCTAATTTTTTTAGGTGAGTGATATTGGCACCTCCCTTTTTATTAACCGCACTTCCCTTTTTGTTTTTAGTGTGTGAAGTTGCCAAAATATCTTTCAACTTTGTGAAAACCATTTCATTTTGATAACACAAAAAAAAAAAAAGGAAATATGAAAAAGTTGAAAGATATTTTGATAATTTCACAAACTAAAAACCAAAAGGGGAATGTGGTTAGTAAAAAAGGGAGTGCCAAAATTACTTTCCTAAAACAATTATTATGTCTTCTAGTTGGTTTAAGGACGTAAGATGACCCTATAAAAAAGACGCATGTGTCTTCGAGGTTTCGAACATTAAGCAAAGAACCCCTTTCAAGTCATCATTGAATCTATGGGCCGATAAGAGACATCCGTTTTACTTTTTCCTTCCAAGTTCAATGAAAGGACGCGCATTCAATGAGGTTCACCTCGTAATTGATGACAATAATTCTAACATGATACCCATTTGCACACCTCCACTCACAATAAGGATGGAGCCCATACACACTGAGCAGATAGTATGTGCGAGATCCATCCTTATTGTTAATATGAGTGTGTGATTGAGTATGGTGGTGGAAGAATTGAATTGATAATACAACTTTTTATAAGCGATTTGAATGTTGTTTGATAAATCTCTATTAATTCTATCAAGCATTCTTAAAATTAGAGGTGAAAATTTGGACTCAGCTTCATGAACCCACCCATCAATTTATAATCCGTCCAAATCCACTCATATCCGAATGTGATTTTTAATTGGGTTAAATAAATCCATCTTTGAGAACAAAAAAAACTTATTTATGGAGGGTGTAAATAATTACGGAGTCAAATCGCGGACGTACAAAAGTGTTTTGGATGGTTCGGATTGAAAATCAATTTTAAACCGATAAAAAATAATTATAATCAATCAACATTAAAAACGAATCCCACAACCATATTAATTTGGCGAATAAACTGTTGTCATTTTACACCGCTTTGTTAACAACCCTCCGTGTCCGTGAATAAAAGTTTCTCTCCTTTGAGAAACCGTCAATGCTAGCGGCTTTTCACAGTCGACGATTCCTCTCTAGCGATCGAGCAACACATACACACACACTCTCTCTCGATAGACTCTCTCTTCCTCCATCTCCTGCCAAAATCCTAGCTACGTTGACGCGAGGTTTGATTTTGACTGTAGGGGTTGGCGCTCGTTGTCTCTCTCATTTGCCGAACACTTCAGGTACTTATCCCTTAGTTTCTTTTTCATCCGTGAATGTGATTTTACATGCTATAGAAGCTATACCTGACATTAGAATCTACCAAATTGATAATTTGAGTATTTGAGATAAGTTATATGTACCAGTTTTCTGTTGCATAATACATGTTTGATGAAAATCCATCAACGGCGGGTATGTGTGTAATTCGCATGTGTTTCTCCCCGAAGCCACCATTCTTTAAGATTCTGGTCTGATTAGGAATTTGAATAGAAGAAATGATACATTTGTATAAGGAATTAGGTATGAAACCAAGAATTTCATTTGACTTAAACAACTCCATGTTTAGGTAGAGCTCCATAGCATAATTTTTGTTGTTAATTTCGGTTCATATTCTCCAAATGCCTTGATTACCGATTTTTCATCCTTGATTTATGTCATAGCCACACTAGTCAATGATTTCAAGTGGATATCTTTATGTAACTTAACAATTTGATATAAATTTTTTTCTTGCTGAATTTTTTCTTGGTGATTTTTTGGTATGGAGTATTGCTGTAATTTGAGCTTTCTTCTAGAGTTTAAACTTGTGTTTTTGTATTAGGAGTCTAGGACACTTAAAATGGAAGACCATTTTGATGAAAACATCAAACAAGGCTCTTCGTCTACTGTAAAATGTACTAAGAGGCCCACTTCTATTGCATGGGATGAATTTGATACTTTGCCTACCAGTGATGATGGAAAAAAAGGCCCAAGTGCAAAAAGTGTGGGCAAAAGTATGTTGTTGGTGGAGCAGGCACATCAAATTTGTTACGACATGTGGTTAATTGTCCTAACAAAGAACCCCGTGACTTTCTTCCTTTTATGGACATAGATCAGGAGAAAATGGCGATGACAAGAATTAAGCACAATTACCCTTTTATGTTCGCGGAACATGGAGGAGTTAGGGATTTGCATTCCTTTCTAAATCCAAGTGTGAAATCGGTATCAAGAAATACAACAAAGGCTGATGTATTAAAGGTATTTGAAAGGGTTCAATTGATGTTTGCGCAAGGAAAGCTATGGAGGGATTAGCCCAAGATTTACTAGTACTTAGGTGCAGCAAGGAGAAGTATTTTTTTAAAATTTTATTCTTGGGTACTAGCTTCCAAAGATTACATTGGGATCTCCTATTTATACTTGCTGATATAACTAGATAAGATTAACTCTTGTCCTTCCAACTTCAAGTGACTCAATCTAGATAGGACTAACTCGTGACCTTCCTACTTCTAGATAAGACTTAATTAACTTTAACAAATTCTAGACCTTTCTACAAGACTTCTTCTAACATCTAGAAAATTGCAAATTAACTTCTAACAATTGAAACGCGCATTAGCATCCATTCCAAGTAGGATATGCCTAACTTCAGATTTATGGTCATCCCTAACTAGTGACGGATAGTTAGCTCTTACCATGAACTACATTGATAATGATTGGGTTTTACATTGATGTTTGATAGGGTCATTTCTAACTTTGCAATGCTTGAATTGAGTCTTTTTGGTTTTCCATTGATGTTTTGGGTTCATTTGAGTTTGTTAGTTTTGTATGGAAAGGCCATATAGTGTATGAAATGCTCTCGCTATAAGAAAATGCAGGGAGTTTGACATGTCTAAGTGTCTTTGTTTTTGTTCAATGGACACATTATCTATGTATGGTCAAATTCCTTCTTTGTTTATTGGTGAGTGTCACTGATTCATTGAGGTGTTGCTTGTGCTTGTTTGTATTTTGATGCAATTCTACTATTGGTGAACACTTGTTTAAGCATTAGCAATAGCTGAAACAGTTGATCTATTATGGGTGAACACATGTGCAAGTGGCTTCATAATTTTGATAGTAGCTATGTAGGTTTGGTGAAAAAAATGGGCCATCAAGCATTTAGAACAAAAACCATTAGGTTGTGTTACAGGAAGCAAATATTTATGGCTGGCCCTCCCAATTCCATCTGTGTTCCCCATCCCACACCCCAACATGAGCACCATAACTTACAGTTGAGTCATAAAATCCCTTGTGTCTGTTGTTTCTGTTTCTTTCAAAGTAGATAATATACAGGTGGTGTTGGTTTAAGCAAATTGACATTTGGTATATGTGCCAGCTACTGAATCATAAAATCTGTTTTTTTAAAAGTTAAAATGAATTAAACTTCATAGATTGAGAAATATAAACAATTTAAAAATGACAGAACTCTAAAATAAAGTTTAACAAACTAAGACGGAGGGAGTACAATGTATAGTAAATTGTATCTGCCATGAAAAAACCCCTCCTTTCTTGCTGTAAGTGTATTAATCCCAAACCTCAGGAGACCAATGTAATTTACCCTAACAGTTTCTTTTTTCCATTCTTCAACACTTTATTTCTTGGGAAGCTAGGCCTCCTGATTGATTATTGGATCTGGTGTGGAAGGATAACCGTCCTTAGTGTTGTAATTGATTTTCTGGTTTTTAATAATACTGGTACCATTTTGGAAGGAAAAAAAAAGCTCTATTCTTCAGACCACCTCCTCCTCCTCCTCCTCCTCTCTCTCTCCCTCCGCAGATCGTTTCGAAGTCACTTTGCTTTGCTCTGATTCGTGCGATTGTTCTTACGTTAGGGTTTGTGATTTCCAATGGCGGCTACAGCTACTTACCCGCCTCCACCACCATATTACAAGTTGTACAAGGACTACATTCAAAACCCTAACTCGGCTCCAGAGCCGCTGCCTCCTATTGAAAGCACTTACGTCCTCTTTGGTGCCAATTACACGGTGAGATTCTACCCCCTTTCTCGTTCCATTTTAGTTGGAGTTTTTTTTTTCTTTTTGATAACCAGATGTCCAGGCCAACTTGCGCAACTCGACTAAGGGTATGTTTGCACTAAACTAAATGGATGACAAGTTAATTACAATAGTCAAGTTGTCTGTATTCTAGTTGATGTATATGAGGAGAATGACAGATCTAGAAAAAAACATGAACTTTAGTCTAATTAGTTGAGCAAAAACGCACCCTAATTTGGGGATCCTGAAGTTGGAGTAGTTGTTTGGATATGCTAGTTCATGATAATGCATGAAATGGGTTATGTCTTTCTTTGAATGCAAGGAAGGAGAGCGGCGGATGAGCCCGGGCGACAGCCCTTAAGTTCGCTCAACCAACATCGTTTCAAACAATCCAAGTCTTGGCCAACCTAGACTTTTTGTTTGTGATGCTATTCAACCTATTCTACCTTCTAAATTGGATAGGGATGCTCAAGATTGCATGCGGTTAGAATTATTGATGATTTTATCTTAGTAATTGAATAGGTTGATCAAAAATATATACGATAATCCTTTACAACTTGTACTGGCAAAAAGAATATCGGCTTTCATATGTGATAAAAAACAAATAAATTATGTTTGCCAACCCAACCTTGAATTTCTGCATCCGTCCCTATTTGAATGTCATCGGTGTTCGTTAATTGGTGTTAACAATTGAGGTTCATATTGAATCCTTGTTTTGTCGATACAATTTTGTTGCCCCTAGAGCTGAAGATGAATGATTTCTTGAAACTTTTTCTCGTTTGGTCACTGTTTTAAGATTTGCTTCCAGAATAGTATTTTTTTTGGTAGAAATGGATTAGATTAGATTAAGTTACTCCATTGTGACCTAGAGGTCATAGGTTCGAGTCACGAAAACAACCTCTCTGCTTGCAGGGGTAGGGCTGCATACATCAAGCTATGCATTGGGTTTGCCCCTCTTAAGAGTTCTTACGAAATGGGGGTGAAAAACCCCTTGAGCATTATCCATAAGTAAATTAGTTATACAATTAGGCCTTTTACAGAAAACAGGGAGCCCAACTCCTGAATGCAGCCCTTCTGCTGCCCATCTGTCTGCACAAGCATTGCCCTCATGGTAAATATCCTTCACCGTTTCCACTTGCAACTTCTGCATAAGAGACCTGCAGTCATGTGACAGAACAACTGAGGTGATGTAGAGGGGAGATATCATTGGTAACAAGAAGTACAACCAGCTGCGCATCTGTCTCCACTTTCTGGTTTTGTATGCCAAGGTCTGAGGCAAGTTGTAACTCATCATGGAGTCCCCCAAGTTCAGCTTGGATGCTGGTGGTGAGAACAACTCATTGACTGTTATCTTCCCGTATGACCTTCACTGCACCATCGGTATTAAGCTTAAAAAATGCCGCTTTGGGCGGAATCCATCCAGTGAACACCCAGTTTCCAGTTTTGATACATCTCCTGTCTCCCATTACCACTTCCCATTCAATGGCTTTCGTATGAGTTGTTCTTGAAGAGTAAGCAGGGCCGGCCCAAGGTATGTGGAGGCCCTCGTCCAAATCATCAAGTGGGGCCTTAAATTCTTTAACAATTACAATATAATAAGAGTCTTAAGAGATAGTTTCTATATAAAAATAATAATAATTAGACCACATTTCACGCTGAATATGCTATGGTTCAGTGCTTTGGGTGTTCCTTTGTTTTCTCTGTGACCCAAGTTCAAAACCTGGCATCAACAGAATTCCCACATGGCCTTGATTTTTGACAAATGAAAACTTAATAAAGAAGTGCAGGGCGGGAGTCGAACCCCAGCAAACCAAGAAGACATTTACAATTTATATTGCGAACAAATAATACATATAACTACTCTCAATGCGGGCCCCTCCTTTTGGGCCCCAGGCATTGCCCTTGGGCCAGGCCTGAGAGTAAGCTACAGGAAATGAGTGGTATGAGGATTCCCACTGATTTTTCAAACCCAATTTGAGTCTACAAGAGGATTGGGTTGGAAGTTAGAGCCATTCAAACAAGCATATTTTGAGCTGACAAATAACCAATTCCGGTCCATAATAGTTTTTGAAATCTACTTTGGTTGACAAATTTGGAAACCATGTCTATAGAACTTTTTAAGAAAATAAATCATTTTTAGACAACCCCGGTTACATGTTTTCAAAAAGGTAATTCTCTCAGGACTAAGGACAATAGTAAGATGATGCATATTCATGTTTTCTGCACAGTTATCTGAAGCTTTATAGACAACAGATATAGGAATAGAAATCAAGTTACTTCTTGATTGCTGTGATTTTTGTGAAAGGATCGGTTTATAGTTGCACTTTCCTCCAGGTTTGGATTTCCTTAAGGCCATTATGGGGAAATCCTTTTCGAAGGAGACTCATTAAGTCATTAAACTAAATCATTTTGAGAAAAATGGATCAAAGCTTTTAAGATTGGATTGTTTATATTGTTATTTCATGTCTGTTGACGTGGCTTGGACAACCTTTACCTGTCAAGTTAATCTACCTTTGTTCCGAATTTTTGATGAAAATAATCCTTCCAGTAGGGCACCTACCTTTGACCAAAAAATATGTTTGTATTTTGGATGCAGACGGATGATGTGCTTCCAAGCTTGGAAGAACAAGGAGTCCGCCAGTTGTATCCTACGGGACCTAATATTGGTATGTTTCCCCTTCAACTTTATGTAGATAAGAATTTGGTTACATGTTGCTTCCCTTGCAGGTATATTGTTGTGTGACCTATCTTATGATGTCAAATTAGTTCTTTAAAGTTTCTGATTTTTTGAAACTCAAGAGTAGATATCTGTTTCCTTTGCACGTATGACAAATGATATATCTTCTATTCCTGGTACCCTGTGAGTGTTAGTAATGACTTATGAAATTGTGTTCCTCGTTGATATTTCCAATAAAAGTTATTTTTCGGGGTCTTTAGTGAGAGAAAATCTCATCCTCTTGAAACTTGGTTGATAGGGTTCGTTTTCTTGAAGACGTTTTTAGCATTTTGTTGGTGGCTTATTAACCTCGTTTTGATGGTAGTTGCTTGGCATAGAACTGAAAGCTTGGGCTGCCAATTGCAAAAAAAAAAAGGTTCAAGTTTGAGGGATCATTTGGTCTGTTATACTCAATGGATGGATTCGTTTCTCCTTTCGTTTTCTTCTTGTTCTTTGCCAAGGGATAGGTTCACGATCCCCACCTGGGAAGCACTCACTACTCTACGTAGACAAGCTCATTTGCAATTACTACCCATCCCCTTTCCTGGCCCCCAAATATGTTTTGATTACTTTATGGATAGTAGTCACTTTGCAAATAATGCAAAGAGGTTTCATCTCGGTTTATTAGTCCTATCACCATTGATTATTGAGAAATTTTTTTTTCTTTTTGAAAAGCAAAAAATTTCATTAATCTCCGAAATTGTTACAAAGATTAATAAGAACAAGGAGTGAGAACATCAAATTCCTAACCCGAAACCCAACCGAGTAAACGCTAGGAATAATCCTTGTCCATCCAAGACCCAAACTCCAAATTTGGCAAGAAGCCAACTATGGGAACACCTATTGGGACAAGGCCCACACCTGTTGGCCAAAAGTCCAGATAAAACAATAAGTTCAAACGCCTAAAGGGCCTAAAAGCCCAGATAATGGGACAAGCACAAACAATTTAAACCCAAAACCCTAACAGCTACAAACCCAAAACCTACCAGTGCAGCACCAGCAACCGCCAACCACCACACACAACCGACCACGCAGGCGAGACTCCACACGCCGTTAAGCAAAAATTAGCCAAACCCAACCCGTTAAGCAAAAATTAGCCAAACCCAACAGAAAGGCCGGTGGGAGAAATAGCGCCAACGCTGTCACCGTCGAGATCGAACCTTGCCATTAGGCAAACTGGCTACCCCAAGAGCATAGACCAGCGGTCAAACAAGACTAGCAAAGCGGGCAACCAACGATCACGCCATGAGCAGCCAGTAACAACGATCAAAGGGAGTAGCATGCAAGAGAAAGAGGACACCGATAGCCCACTGTAGTGAAACTCGAAGCCGAACATGGATCAACGGGATGACCGGCACAAACGTTAGCAAGAAATCCACCACAACAACAACAACATAACGGAACCCATCTAGTCGCCAATCATTGGGGGTATGGGCGGGGGATGATTGGAGACAGACCTAACCTTTGGCAATATATGCACAAAGTGGCTGCTCTCAGAATACCACTGAAACAGTGGCCCCCCTAAACCTCCAAGAACCGAGGAGCTACAGAGACGTTTTGTTGTAGAACCATGCCTCCAAAATCAAAGCCAAATGGCATCAGAGAGGGCCGGCCTAGAGACCCAAATCAATTTATGTGCACCACGAGCAACCAAAATGCTGTGAACTGGCTGTATTTCACCCGTCCCAAAAACGTTCACGAGATGCCAATAGAAGAGGCAACAGCAACAGATCTGCCACCGCAAACCACCGCCATGCCGCCAACAGCAAACGAGATCAAGAAACCGACAGCTAGAGCACACACCGGCAGAACCGCTCCCGCCCACCGAAAATTCGTAATGTCCGTAGCGTGTGCGGAATGCCGTCTTAGGTATGTCACATTCTCTGATCCGTACTTGGTGGTATCCAGATCGCAAATTGATCTTCGAGAAATAAGTCGCTCATCTCAATTGGTCAAATAGATCGTCTATTCTCGGAAGGGGGTACCGATTCTTGATCATGACTCTATTGAGTTGACAGTAATCAATACAAAGTCAGAGTATTCCTTCTTTCTTTTTGACAAACAAAACAAGGGCTTCCTATGGTGGGTACTTGGTCGGATAAAACCCTTGTCGGAGATATCCTGCAACTATGTCTTCAATTCCCGTAGCTCCAATGGGGCCATAGAGATTGGAGCTGTACCGGGCTGTAGCTCAATGGTGAAGTCAATTTCTCATGGTGGTGGTAATCCTGGCAATTCCTGGGAAAACATGTCCTCGTATTCACATACGATGTGGAAGCCCTACGTCCATACGAGCTGTTTCCTCCATCGTAAGGCTGGCCAACCATCCAAAGAGCTTACTATGCCACCTGGATCGGTAGGCGTTTGAAGCGAAGGGGTCTTGTCTATCCCCCTTAAATTTGAAACATGTTCCATCGGGTGAATAAGCCGTCACCATCTTTCGATGGTAGTCTATGACAGCTCAATGCGTAGCCAACCAGTCCATTCCGAGTATGACATCAAAGTCCGTCATGTTGATTACTCGTAAATCGCATGTTAATCGTAGATTAGATACTTCCAATTTGCACCCTTTACAAACTTGCTTCACCGAAACTTTACCCTCTAATGGCGACGTTACGTGCATATTCGTTCCTAAGGGTTCAGTTTCTAGTCCAAGCGTGTATGCACATGCATCAGATATGAATGAGTGCGAAGGCCTGGAGTCAAATGGGGTGTGTATGCAGGTGGTAAAAAGGATGAGGGTACCTTGAATTACTGTAGTATCCACCTCTTCTTCAATTCCTTGTAGTGCGAATATTCTTCCTGCATTTGGCTGTCTTGGCCCATTTGGTCCCTTATTCTGGATAGGGTGAATTTGCGGTTGATTCCAGCCGTTGCGGGGTTGATTCTAGCCTCCGGGTTGGTTATTCCATCCAACTGGCCTAGCCTGATTCTGTCCCCCAAATCTGGAATTTCCAACCCCTTGAAGTTTGGGGCAGTTATTTTTGAAATATCCTTCCTCATGACAGTAATAGCAACGACGGTGTTGGTTTTGATTTTGGGTGAAGGAATAGTTGGGGTTAAAGTTGCTGTTTGGTTCCGGTTTAGGGTTTCGATTGAATCCGGGGTTGGGGTTTCTCCAAGCTTGGCTAAATTGTTATGGTTGAGGGCGGGGGTAGTTTTGGTTGTAGGGCTGGGAGGTAGGGTAATTTCTGTTATTACTGGTATGGATGGGTCCCCCAGCTGTTGGTATTGCTTTCTTCTGCTCACGTTTTGATTTAAAATCTAAATTCTCTCTCTCCATTTTAAGAGCACATTGCACTACTCGCGAGTAGGTGACCAATGTTTGTGCTACCACAACTTGACACGTGTCTGTGAGTCCCCATTCGAACTGCCTTGCCTTATCGTCATCTGTGGGTACAAGTGTCATGGCATAACGAGATAGTTCTTCAAATCGTGCTGCGTACTGAGTGACGGTCATTGAGCCTTGCTCAAGATTCTTGAATTCCTGAGCCATAACTTGTTTGACTGGGACTGGAAAGTACTTATCAAGGAAGATTTCCTCGAATCTCTCCCATGTCATTGTTTCCACATCATGTAGGTTTTTCATTAGCTTCCACCAATGTTGTGCCTCTCCTTGCAATTGGTAGGTTGCTAGTGCAGTGCGGTTGCTATCTCCGCAAATGTCTAGTGTCTCGAGGATCTTCTTGATTTCTTCTAACCAAGATTCTGCAGCAGCAGAGTTAGGTTCTCTTAGGAAGTACGGCGGCTGACGCTTACAGAATTCGTTCAGTGCCTGACTCCTAGTCATTGGTCCTTGAGGTGTGTGCGGGGCCGGTTGGTGTATTTGGCCATTTGCAGTGGCGGCAGCAATGAAGGCTTGCATGAGTTAGACCAAGTCCGGTGTTCCAACTATGCCATTAGTTTGAGAGCTTCCTTCTTGTTTGTTACTCCGGTTGTTGTTTCCGTTTCCCGTTTCCACCATAACCGAAACAAAACATCAGTTGAAATTTTAAAATTACCATAACCAAACCATAACCTAATTTAACTACTACAACCATTATTTCTAACACAAAAATAAAAAGTACTAAATTCAAAATGTCCGTAGGCTCTTCAAATTTTGTCTTTCTTCGTTCCGTGCCATGTTTAGTAGAAAAGTTCCGGGTAATGCCTTTCTAGTAGATGTTGTGGCTCGACTGTATCCTCCATGAGTTCGAAGCAGCACCATGTCACCCGCCTTCAAATTTTGTCTTTCTTCGTTCCATGCCATGTTTAGTAGAAAAGTTCCGGGTAATGCCTTTCTAGTAGGTGTTGTGGCTCAACTGTATCGTCCGTGAGTTCGTAGCAGCACCATGTCACCCGCCACTGTGGTGCTTGTCGTCCACCGCTGGTGTTGGGATGATAGTAGGGCTCTTAACGGATGGGTATTTCTGCATAGTTGACATGATCCATGAAGTCCACGTTGGTTGGTATGATGCGGTGCTCGTTTTCCGAGCGAGCCCTTGCTACACGGGAATAATGGATTCGATCAGTGTAATGTTCCTAAAATCCGTATGTTCCCGAAGACTTCCCTATACTTCACGCACAGTACCTATGGTGTAGAACCAACGTTCCCAGCCGAGGAACGCTGCACCTCCACCCAACTTGGGGCCCTGGAAGAAGAGCTATCATTGAGAAAGACCTTTGAGATATTTTAGAAACCATATCTGGCTTCAACATACAAGACGATCCCTACTACCTCTTCTATGAAAACATCGATAACATGCCACCAATTCATACTCTCAGAGATACCAACAACCCACCACCCACCTGTCCAAGAAGAAGACAATACCACCCAAATAATCGAAGTAGAACGACTACAAGCCTTCCTAGCAGAAAACCTGGACTTCCAGTTAAATGACAAATACTTGGTGACGATGTTTCCTACCCTCTACAGTATGAGACAATCTCACCAGAGGATCACGACCCTCACCAACGCCCTCGCCATCTCCACCACCACACCTCGTGAGACACGGGACTTGCTTGCAAGCACATTGGGAGTAACATTTAATCTACAGGAGGAGGAGCAAGACCCGGAGGAAAAAGATCCGGAGGAACCACCATCTCCAGAAATGAACCATGACCATCGCCTAGACAAGGGAGGACTTAATGAAAAGAGGAAGAGGAAGAACCACCCTCACATAATGAAGGAAACATGGAGGACTTCGAGCCTGAAGAGAAGACCCAGGTGATGAACCATTTGATAAATTGATCTACAAGAGGAGGAGCAAGACCCGGAGGAAAAAGATCCGGAGGAACCACCATCTCTAGAAATGAACCATGACCATCGCCTAGACAAGGGAGGACTTAATGAAGAAGAGGAACAACAAGAACCACCCTCACATAATGAAGGAAACATGGAGGACTTTGAGCCTGAGAAGTAAGAAGACCCAGGTGATGATGGCAGCCATGGAAGAATCAACGAGGAGGAGGATGGATTTTTGACAGACCCCGAGATGGACGACTACGGCTGGCTCCTACCTGTTGACACTCTAGTTGATTGGGAAGTAGAATTTTAATGGAGAATAATAATAAATCAACAGCCAGTGATACCTCCACCACCACCACCACCACCACCTCCGGCCCCAATCTAAGTGGTACTGCCATAAGGTAGTATCCATCATGACATGGGGCTATAATATGTAAGGGTCCCAGGTAAGCAAATTGGGCCCGGATTTTCCAGGGGTAGGGGTATAGTGGTTCCAGTTGTATGTAGACATAGGTGCCTGCAGAGTAGTCTGAATGGTGTCCACGCCATGGAATTTTAGCGGGTCGAGCCATGCTAAGGCGTGGTGGTGGTGGCAGTGGGTCGGCATCCTCGATTTCGCTTTCTGGGTCTTCAATCTCTATTGGGGCCGAAGGTGGTGGTGGTGGAGGTATCACTGGCTGTTGATTTATTATTCTCCATTGAAATTCTACTTCCCAATCGACTGGAGTGTCAAAAAGTTGGAGCCAGCCGTAGTCGTCCATCTTAGGGTCTGTCAAAAATCCATCCTCGATGTCGTTTCCTCCATGGCTGCCATCATCACCTGGGTCTTCTTGCTCCTCAGGCTCGAAGTCCTCCATGTTTCCTTCATTATGTGAGGGTGGTTCTTCCTGTTCCTCTTCTTCATTAAGTCCTCCCTTGTCTAGGCGATGGTCATGGTTCATTTCTGGAGATGGTGGTTCCTCCGGATCTTTTTCCTCCGGTCTTGCTCCTCCTCCTGTGGATCAAATGTTACTCCCAATGTGCTTGCAAACAAGTCCCGTATCTCGCGAGGTGTGGTGGTGGAGACGGCGAGGGTGTTGGTGAGGGTCGTGATCCTCTGATGAGATTGTCTCATGCTGTAGAGAGTAGGAAACATCGTCGCCAAGTATTCGTCATTTAACTGGAAGTCTAGGTTTCTTGCTAGGAAGGCTTGTAGTCGTTCTACTTCTTCGATTATTTGGGTGGTATTGTCTTCTTCCTGGACAGGTGGTGGGTTGTTGGTATCTCTGAGAGTATGAATTGGTGGCATGTTATCGATGTTTCATAGTAGGGATCGTCTTGTATGTTGAAGCCGGGTATTGTTTCTAAAATATCTCGAAGGTCTTTCTCAATGATAGCTCTTCTTCCAGGGCCCCAAGTTGGGTGGAGGTGCGGTGTTCCTCGGCTGGGTACGTTGGCTCTACACCATAGGTACTGTGCGTGAAGTATAGGGAAGTCTTCAGGAACATACGGATTTCAGGAACATTACACTGATCGAATCCATTATTCCCGTGTAGCAAGGGCTCGCCTGGAAAACGAGCACCACATCATACCAACCAATGTGGACTTCATCGATCATGTCAACTATGCAGAAATACCCATCCGTCGAGAGCCCTACTATCATCCCAACACCAGCGGTGGACGACAAGCACCACAATGGCGGGTGATATGGCGGTGCTGCGGACTCACGGAGGATACAGTCGAGCCACAACACCCACTAGAAAGGCATTACGGGGAACTTTTCTACTAAACATGGCACGGAACGAAGAAAGATAAAATTTGAAGAGCCTACGAGACGTTTTGGATTTAATACTTTTGATTTTCGTGTTAGAAATAATGGTTTTAGTAGTTAAATTAGGTTATGGTAATTTAAAATTTCAGCTGATGTTTTGTTTTGGTATGAAATAATAGTGTCACCATGACATGACTAGAAGTTGTAATCGTTTGAACTAATCGTTTAGTTATGGAATAAGTTCTTAAATTTGTGCGTTTCTTTTTCTTCTCATTACTTATTTAGCTCTAAAGATCATAAAAACAAGCAAAACCCCCTTATTTAAACTTAATAATAAAAACTATGTCCTAGATGGTGGAAACGGGAAACGGAAACAACAACTAAAGTAACGGACAAGGCAATGGACAAGAAGGAAGCTCTCAAACTAATGGCATAGTTGGAACACCGGACTTGGTCCAACTCATGCAAGCCTTCATTGCTGCCGCCATTGCAAATGGCCAAATACACCAACCGGCCCCTCACACACCTCAAGGACCAATGACTAGGAGTTAAGCACTGAACGAATTCTGTAAGCGTCGGCCGCTGTACTTCCCAGGAGAACCTAACTCTGCTGCTGTAGAATCTTGGTTAAAAGAAATCAAGAAGATCCTCGAGTGATAGGTGCGTAAATACGCCTATTTATGCCCCCTAATTTAGGTTCGTTATGTCTTTTTAATGCACTACTTGGGATTTGATACTCGTTTTTCATGTTTCAAAACCTACGGAGTTGTTGGATGGCATTTGGAGTTAATTGGAGAATTTTATACGGTGCCGATGAAATTAATCTAGAGATGGGACCAAGTTTAGATGAACGAAGGAGAGAAGCACCTAATCAAATTCCATGTGTTGCTAGTGAAAGGCCATTTGGGTATTTGAATTAAAAGAACAAATGGGCCAACAAACCTTTGTTTGCACGTGCATACATGACAGCCCAGTGAATCCCTTTTACGGGTTGAAGAGGTTTACAGCAACAACTATAAAAGGAAGCAAGGGTTCTGTTTTTGAGGGATTTTTCACACGCATAAACCGAGAACGGTGGCTGCCATCAGGATCCTTTTTCACACGCAGAAACAGAGAGCGAGGCTGTGATCAGGAGGCAACACTTTGACTACGCCTCGCATATCACGGCCGAACTGACAACAGGAGCTTTGGGTTTTATTCTTTTACTATTCATTAGAAAGCTTTCAGTTTGTTGTTCAATGGAGTTCTGTTCTTACACGATTATTTGTTCTCACTCCATGAGCGGCTAAACTATTCAGCTAGGGTAAGTAATGAGGATGTCTCTCCAAGTAGTGTAGTTGTTAGATTTCTAGGGTTTTATATTCAACTTGATTATGTGACTGATCGATTCATAACTTTTTATGAAGTTTTATATTTTTCCAATATTCGAATGTGTTTGTATCCATGGTTTCAAGCACTGTCATGCAATGGTTTATAATGTTCTAGGATAGGCTTTCAGATAGACTATACGACGTGAGACGGGTTGTGCCTTTGTTTAAATCCAGTGAGATGATCCGTGCCTTGTTGAGATAGCCTATATGGAGTACGAATCTTGATTATCTTTTTGGGAATTATCGATAGGAATTGCTACCCTACGGTGGTCTTGTTGAATGTTGAATGTGAACCCTAGGTTTCGAAATAATTATGTTACAAGGGGAGACTGAATTGGAAACCCTAGTCCTTTCTCTCATTTGTTTCAAAATCCTTTAATCGCTTTCTAGTTGAATTTTAGTTTAATCAAATCAATCACAAATCCAAACTCCCTTTAATTTCAAAATTAAATTAGAAATTAATTGAAACTACTGCAGCTCCGCTTTTTACTCTCTGCGGACGATCCTGGACTTAACCACTGTTCTTCGGAATACTAGTTAATTCCTTGGTTTTATAAATTGTATTTTTGGTACGAAAACGACAGACCAAATTTTGGCGCCGTTGCCGGCGAGTTAAAATACGGTTGCGTATTTTTTATTTGTTTTTAGTTTAATTCTTTGTTTTATTTAATTTTTTTTTCCTGTTAGTCTGTTTCAGCTTTGTCAGGTTTTCGAACGTCCCAAGGATTGTGAAGTTGAATTTATTGGTAGCCAGGCAGATCAAAGCGATTTCGTTTATCCACTGTGAGTTCTCTCTTCGATTACTTTATTGTTGGATCGTTGAAATGGTAGTGGAACTAGGGTATTTGGGATATTCATGCGTCGATATCGGTCGCTATCACTTGAGACAATGTCTAATACTGATCCTGAATTTGACAAAACCCTTCGATCTTTTAGGAATTCTCTTAAAGCAAAACGTGAACACCCAATTGCTCGTAATACAAACTTTGACGTAATGGGCGACCAAACAGGAGCAACCGGTGGGGAATAGGGCTCCCCATTGGTGGAGTATTTTATTCCAAATGAGTATGAGTCCATTTCGTGCATAGTCATGCCCACGGTAAGAGCCAACCAATACGAGATAAGACCGGACACTTTACAGATGTTGCCCTCATTTTATGGGAAACCAAATGAGGATCCTTATGATCACTTGAACCAATTCATGGAAACGAGCCAAATTATTTGCATTCGTGACTTTGATAAGGATGCATTGAAATTACTCCTTTTCCCGTTCTCGTTGAAGGATAAGGCCAAACAGTGGTTGAACTCCTTGCCGGCAAACTCCATCATCTCTTGGACTCAGATGTGCGAAGAGTTCCTGAAGAAATATTTCTCCATAGGTAAGACAACCCTTTATAGACAAGAGATCACCGGATCTACCCAACACGATGGAGAACAATTTCATGAATCTTGGGAGAGATTCAATGACCTTCTTAGCATGTGTCCTCACCATGCCATCCCCAAGTGGCAGCTTGTTCAGTCTTTTTACCAAGGTTTGGCGGAACCACACCACCAACTGGTTGATTCTTCTAGTAGTGGGACCTTCCTGCATAGGAATGTGAACAATGCATGGAAGTTATTCGAAAACCTTAGTGAAAATTCTCAACACCGTGCATCTTCCCTCAGACATTCGCGAGGGGCAGCGTCTAGTTCATCCAAACAGAGAGGGGTTTATGAGGTTCAACCCTTTAATGACCTTACACATCAAGTAGCTGTCTTGACCCAAACATTGAAAGAATTAATCACTTCGGGTCAACATCCTCTCCCTGTGGGATATCATCCGCCCACTTTTCAGGAGGCGTGTGGGATTTGTGCTAGTCCCATGCATTACATCACTGATTGTCCTTCTGCCTCCCAATATCCAGAGTTTGTGCAAGAGCAAGTTAGTGCTGCACAAGGGTTTTCCAGGCCAGGCTACGACCCATTTTCTTCAACATACAATGCTGGCTGGAAAGATCACCCAAACTTTTCTTGGAGGACGCAAAATCAAGGCAGTCCTTTTTTGCAACAGAGACCGCACAACCTAAGTGGTTTCAACCAACCAAAGCCCAATTACCCAAGCACTTTTAATCAAGCGGCTTCCCAAAGGGCACCACGGCCCTTTCAACAAGCACCTCCTCCTTCTCATGCACCCCAGCCTCAACGGTCTCCCAATTTTGACAAGACCATGTTACAAGGGATGCAAACTGTGCTCCAAAAACTGTAGGGATTAGAGAGTACCAGCCAACAATGTAATTCTACTATTCAATCCATAGTGTGGTTAGAATCTCAAATCGGCCAATTGGCCGATGCGCTTATCAAGAGAGAGAAGGGTAAGCTACCTAGCCAACTAGTTTCCAATCTTAGGGGTCAATTCCAAGTTGACCAGTAGCACGCTCCTAACCACACCAAGAGCAAGCTAAAGCGGTTGTGGCCCTTCGATCGGGCCAGGTTATAGAGACTAGGCCTACAGATGACACTCTGAAAAACAAGATGCTCAATCTTCCTTTTCTAGGCCTAAGGACAAGAACAAGATCCTTGAAAAGGAGGATGCGCTTCCTTTTGTTTCTAATACCATTTCACCTACTTCTCCTTCCACTAGTTTTGCCATGGTACCACCAGGTGTGCCACGTGTCCCTTTTCCAGCGGCTCTTAATTAACAATCTCCTTATACTAAGAAAGCCGCTGTGATGGAAGATATGATTGAGACTTTCAAGCAAGTCAAGATGAATCTTCCTCTTCTTGATGCCATTCGACAAATCCCCTCATACGCTAAATTTCTTAAGGACCTTTGCACTCAAAAGCGTAGAACTCGAATCAATGTTACGAAAAGGGTCCTTCTAGCTGAGGGTGTCTCTTCTGTTTTCCACACCTCTACTGCCCCTAAGTTGCCCGATCCAGGGACCCCCACAATTTCATGTGTCATAGGTGACCACACTATAGAAAGGGCACTTCTGGATCTTGGGGCCAGTGTTAATCTTATGCCATACTCTGTGTATGAGCAGTTTGGGTTTGGGGAGTTGAAACCCACCTCAGTGACTTTACAGTTGGCGGACCGATCTGTTAGAATCTCAAGGGGCATTCTCGAGGATGTGTTGGTCAAAGTTGACCAATTTCTCTTCCCTACAGATTTTATCATCCTTGACACAGAGCCTGGCCAAGCATCCATGCAATCCACCACCATCATACTTGGTCGTCGTTTCTTGGCTACAGACAATGCTAATATCCATGTTACGGCCGGGGTGATGGATGTGTCTTTTGGAAACATGAATGTTAGGCTTAATATTTACAATTCCTCCAAGTATCCTTCCACGGATGAAGACTGCTTTGCAGTCGATGTCATAGATGATGTTGTGGAGGAAGCTCTTCCCTACATTCTCACTAAGGACCCTTTAGAGGCATGCTTGGCCCATTATGGCCATGAGTATGACTTAGGTCAAACCATTGCAGAGGTCAACTCAGTGCTCAATCATGCATCTCCAACATGGCAAGCCAAGTTTGAACCATTACCACCATTGTCACGTGAGCCTGCGCTGCCTTCTATAGAGGCCCCTCCGAAGCTTGAGCTGAAGCCACTCCCGGCCAATCTCAAGTATATCGTTTTAGGGCCTACTGATACTTTTCCTGCGATATCGCGTCTGACCTTGCTGTCGTGCAGGAGGGTCAGCTTGTTGATGTGCTTAGGAGGCACAAGGGTGCCTTAGGGTGGTCGGTGGCGAACCTCAAGGGGATAGACCCCTCCGTTTGCATGCATCGTATAAATTGTGAGGAAGATGCCAAACCATCTCGAGAGATGCAACAGAGACTAAATCCCAACATGAAAGAGGTAGTAATGAAGGAGGTGGTGAAATTGTTAGATGCGGGTATCATATACCCCATCTCTGATAGTAAATCGGTGAGTCCCACGCAGGTGGTGCCTAAGAAGTTAGGCATCACTGTGGTGAAAAATGATAAGGGTGAATCTGTCCCCACTCGCATGACTAGGAAGGATCACTTTCCACTTCCATTTGTGGATCAAATCCTAGAACGATTGGCGGGCCAGAGTTACAATTGTTTTCTTGATGGCTATTCAAGCTATAATCAAGTGCCAGTTGACCTCGCAGACCAAGAAAAGACCACGTTCACCTGTCCGTTTGACACCTTCGCCTATCGGTGGATGCCTTTTGGTTTTTGCAATGCACCTGCAACCTTTCAACAGTGCATGACGGCATTATTCTCCGATATGGTGGAGAATTTTCTTGAGGTCTTCATGGACGACTTCTCGGTTTTTGGGAAGTCTTTCGAGAGTTGTCTCTATAATCTTGAGAGGGTGCTTAAGCGCTGTTTGGAGACCAATTTGGTGTTAAGTTGGGAGAAAAGCCATTTTATGGTTTAATAGGGGATTGTGCTAGGTCATGTCGTGTCTAAAAGGGGGATCGAAGTCGACAAAGCTAAAGTGGACCTTATCTCTAAGCTTCCTCCCCCTTCTATTGTCAAGCAAATCCGCTCATTTTTAGGGCATGCGGGGTTTTACCGCCGTTTCATTAGAGACTTTAGCAAAATTTCAAAGCCCTTGTGCGACCTCCTTGCCAAGGAGGCCCCTTTTGTCTTTGATGATGCGTGCATGAATGCCTTCGTGAAGCTTCGTACTGCGTTGTCTTCCGCCCCGATCATGCAATCCCCTGTTTGGTCTCTTCCATTTGAGATCATGTGTGAAGCGTCCGACTATGCGGTTGGCGCAGTCCTTGGCCAACGGGTGGATAAGGTGCCTCACGCCATTTACTATGTGAGCAAGACTGTCTCTAATGCTCAATTGAACTATAACACTACGGAGAACGAGATGCTCGCGGTAGTGTTTGCGTTGGATAAGTTTCGATCCTACCTCCTGAGGTCGAAGATTATTGTGTACTCTGACCATGCCGCACTGCGGTACTTGCTTTCAAAGAAGGACACAAAACCTAGGTTGATTAGCTGGGTCTTGTTGCTACAAGAATTCGACTTAGAAATCCGGGACAAGAGAGGTTCCAAAAACTCCGTAGTTGACCAGCTCTTGAGGATCTTGATTGACTCCGCATGTGACCCTTTACCCTTAAAAAGACTCCTTTCCGTATGAGCAACTTTTTGCGGTGTCACATAGTCAACCCCCTTGGTATGCGAACATTGTAAATTATCGTGTCACTGGCACCATACCTTCCCATTGGTCCAAGCAAGACAAGGACCGATTCTTTGCGCAGGTTGGTAATTATTCTTGGGAAGATCCGGAGTTGTTCAAATATTGCTCGGATCAAGTGATTCGGCGGTGTGTCCCCGAAAGTAAGCAACAGAGCATATTGACTTTTTGTCATCCTCTCGAAGGTCTTGCAATGCGGGTTCTATTGGCCCACACTTTTTAAGGATGCCCATGAATTTTGCAAGGCATGCCTTCGTTGCCAAAAGGTTGGCAACATATCCCACCGAGACATGATGCCTTTGTCCGATATTCTTATGGTAGAAATTTTTGACGTGTGGGGAATTGATTTTATGGTACCATTCCCAACCTCTTTTGAGAATGAGTATATTTTAGTGGCAGTCGATTATGTCTCGAAGTGGGTGGAAGCAGTAGCAACGCGGACTAATGACCACAAGGTTGTGGTTGAATTCTTGCAAAGTAACATTTTTAGTCGCTTTGGCTACCCGCGTGCGATTATAAGCGATGAGGGAACTCACTTCCTAAACAGATGCTTTGCGGCGCTAGTAAAGAAATATTCTATCACTGACAAGGTGGCAACACCTTATCATCCCCAAACTACATGCCAAGTAGAGGTCTCGAATAGGGAGGTTAAGCCAATTCTTGAGAAAACAGTTAGGCCCGATCGGTCCGTACGGCTTTTAAAACTCTCATGGGCATGTCTCCTTACCAGTTGGTATACGGTAAAGCGTACCACTTGCCTGTAGAGTTAGAACATAGGGCCATGTGGGCCATTAAGAAATTTAATTTTGATATGGCTGTTGCCGGTTCGAATCGTAAACTCCAACTCAGTGAATTAGAAGAACTTCGTAATGATGCATATGAGAGCTCTAAAATCTATAAGGCTAGGACTAAAGCATTCCATGATAAGCACATACACAGAAAGTCCTTTGAGCCTAATCAAAAGGTGTGGCTTTTCAACTCACGTTTGAAATTGTTTCCGGGCAAGTTGAATTCTAGGTGGGATGGACCTTATGTTATTACTCGTGTTTTCCCCCATGGTGCAATTGAAATTCGGGATCCACGTGATGGCCAAATATCTGAGGTTAATGGCCAACGACTGAAGCCATATGTGGACGGTTTAAGTGAAGAGGGTGAAATTGAGTCCATCAATTCGGTGGACCCAGTGTACCCTAACCTTTAAGCGCTTTCAATGAGTCTAGGAGACTTGAAATCTATGGAGTTTGAGAGACCTCCAGTGTTTGCCGTGCTCAAACGGCTTCTGAAGGTCTGGTATAGCCACCTTGTCAAAGCTATGTATGTAGTACTTAGGAGGTTGGGTCTGGCGGCAGGCGTGTAGTTTAGCAATGAGAATTCCATCTGAACCATCTGATTTTAATGTCCAACTTGGTGGAGATTGCTTCATAAACCGAGTGGTGGGTAAGGCATCTGGCAGCCCCAAAGGGAGTGACAGCCTATTAGATGATGGCATCACTTCTCGAGATATTGTTGAATCCTACACATATTGTCCTTCCAACAAATAGGGAACCACAGCCTTTGAAAAGGGAGAAAAGTAGTACCCGTGTCTTTCACCTGAAGAAAGTGTATATGTTTTTGTCTTGGTGGTGTATTGTAGGGAGTATTTTTTTTTTCTTTTCTTTTCTCTTTTCTCTTTTTCTTCGCTTTGTGTCTTTTGTTTTAATTTCTTTTATTCTATATATTTTGTGTTGTGGGACTAATGAAGCGCAGGTTTACGCTACAAGTTGGGGGATGACTCGCACCTTTTCTTTTGCCTTGCTCTTTGTTGCTCCTATGTGAGGTGATATCTCTCCTTTCTTTCTTTGGCTTGTCTTTTATTTTTCTATGGTTGAGCCTTCACTGAGGACAGTGCCATTATAAGTTGGGAGATGGATTGCTTTGCTTTTTGTTTATAGAGCTATAAAATCCAAAAAAAAAATTGAAAATTGAAAAGTTTAAAAAAAAAAAAAAGAATACTTGTATCCTTTTTACTTGAGACTTGGAGATTGTGATGTTTACTTGTTGGTTGCTTGTGCTGAGAATCTATGGACATTACTTGAATATTTATGTTGCATGGTAGTTCTTTTTGCAAGCTTGGCGATAGGAATTTATCTTGGCATACGCTCTTAGCATCTCTGCACGTTTTTTGGACCTTGACTGCTTGTGAGTTGTAACTTGAGTGCTTTCAATGGCTAGATTGGTGGAGACTTATGCCCATGTGAGCTTTAGTGCCTTACCTTCTTTTAGAGCGGTGTCACATAAACTCTTTGTTTGTCGTTAAAAAAAAAAAACAAAACAAAGCCTAATCGTTGTCGATCTCATTATCCTTTGTCGTCAAGTATTGAGACTTAATGCATGCCTATTATTTTATCTTTTGGGATTGGATCGTTACATGGATGTATTGCCCCTAGGAGAGGATAGTAGGCCATTTTTGTTGCTTTGAGCCGGTTCGTTTCTTTTTCTTAAATACTTATCCTTGTAAGCCACATTGAGCCTCTTGCATGAGCCTTTTTCTTGTTAAGCTTCACCAACCATATTGTGTCTTGAGAATGGCAAGTTAATCATGTGAATGTTAATTTTTGAAGAGAATGGAGTGTATTTGAGAATGATGTGCTTGATTGTGGTGTGTTCTTCCCCATGGCTAAAAAAAATTCAGAAAATTGCAAAAGAAAAAAGTATAACTTGAATGAAAAAAAGGGAAGACACCCATGCATTTGTTTGAAGAAAGAAACATGTGAACTTCATTGTGGAATTGTGTAAATGACGAATAATAAGAGAGATAAGGCAGAGTTGAAAAGAATGATGAGATGGGGCGCACATTATTACTTGCCCTATGTTGTTTTGGCCTATTCTCGGACACTTGCTTATGATTTATCCTAACCTTTGAAGCACTTTTCCTTACCCAACAATAGCACCGAATAAAAGTCCTACTTGATCTTAGGGCCAATGGGTTGTGATCGATGGATAGATATAGTCTATAATACTTGGCATTCCATTCATGAGATCTTGTGTCCACTTTAAAAAGCTTTCTTTTCGTGTCTAAGTGTGCGGGATACTTTGGTTCTTTATCACATAACTTCTGCCTGCACACATTGAGAGTCTATTAAATGCACATTGTTTCGAGTGTTTTCTGTTGTTGAGTGCATGACACGGTGAGAATTGAAGTCGAGGCTCGGTCCGGAGAGGGTGCTCGGTTGTGGTTCACTTGTAGTCGAGGTCTTTGCTCTCACACGCTAAGCTTGGATGCCATGATTTACTCCTACGTTTTGTTAGCATTTGGAACTATTGTTGCGTATGCTATGTTCTTGGCATTGGTATGTCGATAAATTACATTGCAGTTGTTTGGGTTCCAAGTGAAAGGATCCGTTTTGTTTTGTGGGTGATCACTGCTGAAAACCCTCAAGAGACTTCACTCGTCCTACTGAGGCCACCCGGGGGTTTAAAAAATCTATCCCTTAGTTGCTTTATTTTATTTATTTTTCCTTTCTTTGCTAGGAAATAGCAAATGTAAGTTTGGGGATGTGATAGATGCGTAAATACGCCTATTTATGCCCCCTAATTTAGGTTCGTTATGTCTTTTTAATGCACTACTTGGGATTTGATACTCATTTTTCGTGTTTCAGAACCTATGGAGTTGTTGGATGGCATTTGGAGTTAAATGGAGAATTTTATACAGTGCTGATGAAATTAATCAAGAGATGGGACCAAGTTTAGATGAACGAAGGAGAGAAGCACCCAATCAAATTCCACATGTTGCTAGTGAAAGGCCATTTGGGTATTTGAATTAAAAGAAACAAATGGGCCAACAAACCTTTGTTTGCACGTGCATATATGACGGCCCATTGAACCCCTTTTACGGGTCGAAGAGGTTTACAGCAACAACTATAAAAGGAAGCAAGGGTTCTGTTTTTGAGGGATTTTTCACACGCATAAACCGAGAACAGTGGCTGCCATCAGGATCCTTTTTCACACGCAGAAACAGAGAGCGAGGCTGCGATCAGGAGGCAGCACTTCGACTACGCCTCGCATATCACGGCTGAACTGACAACAGGAGCTTTGGGTTTTATTCTTTTACTATTCATTAGAAAGCTTTTAGTTTGTTGTTCAATGGAGTCCTGTCTTACAAGATTATTTGTTCTCACTCCATGAACAGCTAAACTGTTCGGCTAGGGTAATGGGGAGATCTCTCCAAGTAGCGTAGTTGTTAGATTTCTAGGGTTTTATATTCAACTTGATTATGTGACTTGATCGATTCATAACTTTTTACAAAGTTTTATATTTTTTCAATATTCGAATGTGTTTGTATCCATGGTTTCAAGCACTGTCATGCAATGGTTTATAATGTTCTAGGATAGGCTTTGAGATAGACTACCCAACGTGAGACGGGTTGTGCCGTTAGTTAAATCCAGTAAGACGATCCATGCCGTGTTGAGATAGCCTATACGGAGTACGAATCTTGATTATCTTTTTAGGAATTATCGATAGGAATTGCTACCCTACGGTGGTCTTTTTGAATGTTGAATGTGAACCCTAGGTTTCGAAATTATTATGTTACAAGGGGAGACTGATTCGGAAACCCTAGTCCTTTCTCTCATTTGTTTCAAAATCCTTTAATCGCTTTCTAGTTGAATTTTAGTTTAATCAAATCAATCACAAATCCAAACTCCCTTTAGTTTCAAAATTAAATTAGATATTAATTGAAACTACTGCGACTCAGCTTTTTACTCCCTGCGGACGATCCTGGACTTACCACTGATCTTTGGAATACTAGTTAATTCTTTGGTTTTATAAATTATATTTTTCGTATGAAAACGATGTCGGGCCATCGAGACACTAGACTAGACATTTGCGGAGATAGCAACCGCACTGCACTAGCAACCTACCAATTGCAAAGAGAGGCGCAACATTGGTGGAAGCTAATGAAAAATCTACATGATGTGGAAACAATGACATGGGAGAGATTCGAGGAAATCTTCCTTGATAAGTACTTTGTTGTCCCGGTCAAACAGGCTATGGCTCAGGAATTCATGAATCTTGAGCAAGGCTCAATGACCGTCACTCAGTACGCAGTAGCACGATTCGAAGAACTATCTAGTTATGCCACGACACTTGTACCCACAGATGATGATAAGGCAAAGAAGTTCGAATGGGGACTCACAGACACGCGTCGAGCTGTGGTAGCACAAACATTGCCCACTTACTCGCAAGTAGTGCAATGTGCTCTTAAAATGGAGAGAGAGAATCTGGATTTTAAATCAAAACATGAGCAGAAGAAATCGGTACCAAGAGCTGGGGGACCCATCCGTACTAGTAATAACAGAAATTACCCTACCTCCCAGCCCTACAACTAAAACTACCCCTGCCCTCAACCACAACAAATTAGCCAAGCTTGGAGAAACCCCAACCTTGGATTCAATCGAAACCCTAAACCGAAACCAAACCGCAACTTTAACCCCAACTATTCCTTCACCCAAAATCAAAACCAAGACCGTCGTTGCTATTACTGTTATAAGGAAGGGCATTTCAGAAATAACTGCCCAAAACTTCAGGAGGTTGGAAATTCCACATTTGGGGGACAGAATCAGGCTGGGCCAGTTGGATGGAATAACCAACCCAAAGGCTAGAACCAACCCGCAACGATTAGAATCAACCGCAAATTCGCCCTATCCAGAATAAGGTGTTGGAACATTTCCAAAATATTTAATGGATATTAAATGTAAATATTGGTGAACGGTTTTCATCCAAGAGGCGTGACTATTCAGGCTAAATGAATATCCGTGAACATTGGATTTAAACACAAAAGGTGTGTCTATTCAGATTAAATGAATAGACATTACCAGACGAAAAGGTGTGACCATTGAGGTGGAATGAATAGACATGACTATTATAAATAGACATGACTATAGCATTTAATCAAAGAGGTGTAATCTTTGGCCAACGGTCATGATCTATGCCTATAAATAGGCAAAGGGTTCTACCAATTCGAGGAAGAAAATCAGAACCATTCTTATTGTTGTTTCTCTCTAGAATTATCTCCTACGATTATACTTAAGGAGCTCGCAAAATCCAAAGGTATTCGGGTCTCTCTTCGTTTGTGCGTAATGCAGTTAGACAACAGTAGGAGACTGGGCTCCATTTTATCTTGGAGGCGGCTTTGCTGTAACCCGGTGCATACCAGATTCCCTCGAATTGGTGGGGGCGAATATCGTCTTAAGGACAACGACATCGTAACGTGACTTGAAGCATCTCTGTTTATCTACTTTCGTCGGCTACGACAACTTTTGCACCAACATAAGGGACTAAATGAGCCAAGACAGCCAAATGCCGGAAGAATATTCGCACTACAAGGAGCTGAAGAAGAGGTGGATACTACAGTAATTCAAGGTAACCTCATCCTTTTTACCACCTGCATACACGCCCTATTTGACTCCAGGGCTTCGCACTCATTCATATATGCTGCATGTGCATACACGCTTGGACTAGAAATTGAACCCTTAGGAACGAATATGCATGTGACGTCGCCATTAGGGGGCAAAGTTTCGGTGGAGCTAGTTTGTAAAGAGTGCGAATTGGAAGTATCTAATCTACAATTAACATGCGATTTACGAGTAATCAACATGACGGACTTTGATGTCATACTCGGAATGGACTGGCTGGCTACGCATCAAGCTGTCACAGACTGCCATCGAAAGATGATGACGGCTTATTCACCAGATGGAACATGTTTCAAATTTAAGGGGGATAGACAAGACCCCTTCGCTTCAAAAGCCTACTGATCCAGTTGGCATAGTAAGCTCTCTGGATGGTTGGCCAGCCTTATGATGGAGGAAACAAATCGTATGGAGGTAGGACTTCCACATATCGTATGTGAATACGAGGACGTGTTTCCCCAGGAATTGCCAGAATTACCACCACCAAGAGAAATTGATTTCACCATTGAGCTACAGCCCGGTACAGCTCCAATCTCTATGGCCCCATTGGAGCTACGGGAATTGAAGACACAGTTGCAGGAACTCCCTCCACCACCCCCACCAACCCACCCCCGACACCCCCCCCCCGGTGTTTATGGCTTTTGGATCTAGATCTAGAGAGAGAGCTCTCTCTCTCTCTCTCTCTCTCTCTCTCTACATATATATATATATGTGTGTGTGTGTGTGTGCGCGTGCGCGCGCTCAACTTAATGAATACGGTTGGTTCTTTCAACTTTTGCAATGATAAGTTTATAAAGGGATCTGACTTGTCAAAAAATTTTATAAAGAGATCTGTCTTTGGATGATGAATATAAATTTTTCTACTAAGAAAACAAGAATAATAAATTTATCGAGCCTGAAGTTACAGAGCAAGTAATATTTGGATCCTATTACTTCAAGGGGCTTCCAAGTGCATTGTTCCAAATATTTGATCCATCTTTGTGGGAAGTAGGGCGACCAGGGTGAGAGTGTATTTGAACTGTGGTACTGGGATAACGACTTTGTATGAGGCTGCATTTATGCAATGCAAGAGGTAAAGTGAGAAAAGATTAAATTGAGATCTTATATGCTACTCCTATTTGGCAACATTTCATTTTATTATCTTCTGAAGCACGCAAGGTTGTCATCTTGTTATTCTTGGAACATCCCTTACCTTTGGTGTATTACATGAACATTCCGGTCTCTCTCAGATTTCAAGAACGAACTGAGAATGCTTAACAGAGAACTCCAGCTGCATATTTTGGAGCTTGCTGATGTTCTTGTAGAGCGGCCATCTCAATATGCGAGGAGGGTAGAAGACATTTCTCTGATATTCAAGAACTTACATCACCTTTTGAATTCACTGCGTCCTCACCAGGTAGAATTTTTCTACAATTCTTCATCGGTTCTTAGCATGAATTCACTCCAGTCTACGATGCAGTTTTCAGTTCCTTTCCCTTGCTTTCGTGCCTTTTTCATGAATTCTGTTCTGCAGGGCAGAGCAACTCTAATTCACCTACTAGAATCTCAGATACAGCATCGAAAACAAGCTGTGGAGGATATTAAGCGGTATGGTTCTGGTACTCTCATTGAAGTTTTCAGAGTCATTGAGATGAAACCTTTAACTTCAGGTTATGTAGCATTTGAAAAAGTTGTCTTGGAAATGCTTATTTGCCTCTGCAGCTTAGCTAAAGCACCTTGTATACTCTAAATATCCTAGCGTGTGAAAGAAATATACCAGGAAATACAAATATATTGGTGTGTTCCCGTGCCCCTGACATGGAATTTGGCGACAACCACACTGAAATATATGTAACATAGATTAGATCTGTGGCGACGAAGCTTCAGGACCAATCGATGGATTAGAACCGTCCATTCACAAAGATGTTGCAAGTTGCGATGTTATCATCGGCATCCCAATCATCATCCACTACCGTTCTGGAAATTAAACAAATTGATCCTTTGATGGTGGCCAACATTGGCATTCATAGGTAAACTGATACTTAAGATTCATGTATTCTATAAAGCTCTTAACTAACAAGAACAATGTGGCAACTGTCTTAGGTAACTAGTATCTAAATTTTTAACCTTAAATCTCCATAGAAATATCCCAATTCAAATGTTGGCAGTGGTGTTCATTCTAATGTTGATGTTGTTTCCCTTGCTTTGTCTAGGAGGAGAGAAGAAGCGCAGAAACTGCTTAAGGAGGCTCTTGGAACATTGGATGGCCATTAGCCTGTAGGTACATACTTCTATCTTGAAAACTTGCACCCTGTGCCGCTGTTTTATATTGTCCAAAAGCTCTGATTATGCTTCAAAATAGTGGTGAGGGCTTCCTCTGTTATTTGACTGTTGTTTACTAGTAATAGGAATATGTGGAGCCTGTTCCAAAACCAGAAACATTTTTTTGGTTGTTATGTTTAGACTATCTAGATTCTAATTTCTATCTAAAGTCTATCTGATGGAACAACTAATCATATTCTATGCTGATTTTCTTTTCCTACACAAATGTGTTGGTGGCAAACCAAGTTCAGTTCGAGTCACGAGATTTGGGATCCACAATCGGGAGGAAGGTTGCTTTTGTACCACCCTTGTTGATTCTGCTATGAGACTCTTGCATTCTGTATGACATTGTTGTAACATCACCAAAATTGAAAAGCAAGCAACTAGGTGTTATTAGGAGGCATCCACCGGATGAGACTTCTCTTGGGGATTTTGGCTTTGAATCTAAAAAAGAAAGGTGTCTCTAGAGCTTTTGCCAGTTAGTTTCATGTTATGTAGCGCGAATACGGACACAAGATTTCTAAGAAAATAGACACGAACACCGCAAGAGACACGGGAGTAAATATGTAGATGATATTTATTTTATACCCATGAAAACATAGTTTTGTAGAAAAATAAACATGAACAGGCTCATATACACATCATGTTAACACTTTAACCCAAAATATTTGAAAAATACACATTAACCCCAAGAAATTAAAAAAATTACACATCTAACCCCTGCCGTGTCCCTCCCATGTGTCAGTCGTGTCCCCATAAAATATTAATTGAATTTAATGGACACCTCACATGGCGTGTTTCATACGTTTTTTTTTTTGCTATGTCCCGTATTCGACATGGGAACATGCCGACCTCTAGGAGTGTCGGTGCTTCATAGGTTTCATGGCATGTGTAGGAATGAGAGATTGCATGCATGTACTTGAGGAGGGAGTCAGGAAGAAACTCCAATTACCCTTGTCACTGTCAGGAAAGAGAGAGACCCAAAAAAAAAACCTAGGTACTACTAGGCCAATAAGGCAAGTGGTCCTTGTAACTAGTGGTTGTGGAAAATTTCTGAAAAGCCAACATGTTTGAGTAGTTTGTTTTGAACGACTAAAAAGTTACATTTCTATTAAGGGCAAAATAGTGCAGCCAAGATTTTACCATGTTTTGGTGATTTCAAAACATGAGACCATGACAGTGGTGATTATTATTTTTGTCTCCACCACTGTCTGGTAATTTTCCTTTGAGACATTGCTAACAGGGAGTCTGCATGACCTAAACCAAAGAGAGAGGAAAGATAAATGGTACTCTCTTTGAAGGATCTATCCATTTCGCGGCGGAGAGTCCGGTTGGGGCCGAGCACAATTTTGTTCAAACTTGACTTGTTTACATAATGATGACAATTGAATGTCATAGCTGGGCATCATTTTCTTGTGTCACTAATGCATCAGTAATACACACTCGAAAGTCCATTTCAAATCTTACAAAATGTACAGAAAACACAGAATCCAAACAGATAAAACCAGTAATCGGAAATTGATTTCAGCACTCCTTTTTTATCATCCCAATTACTTATTTTCTTCTCCTTAGTCATGTGAATCCCCCTATTTGTGCATGCAAAAGGGAACCAATAAAAGAGTAAGAGTCTAACTTCACATGAATAAAACTGAAAAAAGGAAGCTCAAAGACGGATCTGTCAAGCTCTTCAACGGTCTGAAATCCTTTGCAATTTAATTCTATGCCCAGCAGAGCACACTTGCATAGGTTGACGAGGAAAACAATCCTTTCAGTTTTCCCTTGGATTACTCAGTTACTCTCACGCTCGCGGCTTGGAAAATTTGGACTTGGTTTAGGGCCCAATCTTGGCGTAGGCCTGCAATTCATTTAAGCAAAACGATATTCTTACACACAAATCTCGTAAAAAAAAAAAAAAAAAATACATAACTTCAGTCGCATCATAGTTCATCATTTATGGGGTTTAAAATTTACAAATATTTTTCTGTATTTTAATTTTGTGGAGTCCGGAGTAGGCCCTAATAGGTGTGCAGTGGACGGTACCTTGACTTTCTGATAATTCATCAACCTTCTTACACTTAATTGGCTAATTTTGGTTATTCAGTCAGTATATAGTTTTTTCTCTAAATAAAAGCATGTTCAAATGCAGCCGATGAGATGTCGCCGTGGGGTAGCAATACATTCACACCTAAGTCACATAATTCACGTGTGCAAACACGAAAGTTTCTTTGAAACACATCCCAACCTACTAAAATTCACTAGAATTGAAAGCGTGAGCACAATGTGAGGATTGAGAGCGTAGGATATTTTGAAGGATTATATAACTAAGATGCAAGCATTTGGTTTGGATAGGCGTGAGGTAGAGCCGGCCCTGAGCTAAATCTTGTGCTGTGGACGCTTTAGGCCCCCAAAAAATTTTGAATTGTAAGGGCCCCTCCTACTTTTTCATCCCTTACAATAATCCAACAAAAGAGGCCTCATTTATATTTTCGCTTTAAACTTCCGAAAAGTCAGGGTGAGCTCTCATTGAGGTGCATGGTTTTTGTAGATCCATCTTTTCAAAACCAAACACTCACCATTGTGGTTTGTAATTTTAAAATTGCTAATGCTACATCATTTTCGTGCAGATTTATGAACACCAGTTCTAAACGCATAGTTTTTGCAATGGCAGACCAATTTGGTATGTCACTATGTGTCTATGTATGCATTTCTTGTATGCTTTAATTTGGTTATATGTGTGTGAAGCAAAGAAGTGTAATTGGGTGAATACATACTCAAACGTACACACAGCAGGGCAAACAAGGCTTTCCCATTCCACTAAGGCTGAATAACTTAAATTTCGGAGTTCTGTCCTTATTTAAATTCTTTTCGCATTTGTTAGTTTTGTGCCAAACTTTTGTGAGTTATTGATTCGTCTCGATGAGAGGAATCGAAAAAGTAAAAAAAAATTACTTTTACCCAAGTATTTTTGGAAATAACCACTTTTTAACACAAAAAAAAAAAGATGATTTTTTTAAGCTAAAAAGTGGTTATTTCTCAAAATACTTGGATAAAAGTAAATATATATATATATATATATATATATATAACTTTTCCAATTCCTCTTGTCGAGAAACTAACAAATGCGAAAAAATTCAAATAAGAACAAAACTCCCAGATTTAAATTAATTAAGTTTAAGTTAAGTTCATAAGAATGCAGCCTAAGGGAAATAAGTACGTACTTTTCAAATAAGTACTTATTTTTTGAATTAAAGATGATATATTATGAAAGAATGACTTGTCTCATAAAACGAAAAATAAGTACTTAAAAATTAAGAACTTTAGCACAACGGGGTTCATGGTGATGAAAAACGTTCTTCCTCTATTTTCTTGTCCAAATGTCATTTCATTTGGGACTGACCCCGTTGGTTTTGGGATTTTGAATTTATAGGTAATGAATTTAGAGATACATAGAGTAATGATTGAAAATATAGGTAATGATTAGAGAGAAAAAAAATGAGAGTAATAGGATAATAATTAAAATAAAAAATCCAAAACCCTTAAACAAACGGGATCAAGAGTTTTGTTTCTAAAGGGGCTGTGCCATTCCGCTTTCTTTTTAAACCTTCTTTTTCAAAAAGAAGGTAATTTCAAGCTCAAATATAATGAAAATGAAAAATACTTTTTTATTTTTTATTTTGCACCGTTTAAAAGATCTCAATAAGATCTATCAAACAAGATCCATATTGCTAGGAAAATTATTTGCGTAAACACATGATTTTTGAGCTTAAAATTACCCCCCTTTTCTAAGACTTCATTTTTTACAAAATTGGAACACCATCTAAAACAGATTGTATTACTAGAACAACACAAATAAATAGGAAAACAAATCATTGGCTGTTAATTAAAAATGTTACCTTTGCTTATAATGAGACATGAGAGAACAATAGCGATGAAAAACTTGAAGGAAGCCGGCCACCATTGCATGCAGAATGAGATACGTACTTCAATAATAGATCTGGGTGGGTTCAATAATAGATCTGGTTACCCACCCATAGGTTGTCAACATGGTAAGGTCGAATCTGCGCTTGCAATATAATAAGGTTCGAATCTCCCTGAAGGCAAACCATGATTTAAGTGGGGGCCATGACGGTGGGTTGTTGTGCTAATCTCCCCCGAGGTTTGGATTGCGCAGTTGGATCCAATAATGGCTCGACTGTAAGGTTGTTCCTCGGTTACTAAAAAATAAAATAATAATAATAATAATAGATCTGGTTAATACAGTACTATATATGTATATGGAATTAAATTCATACTCAATAACTGTGTCGATGTTATTATACTGATACTAGTACAGTTTTATTTAGGTATTAGTACTAAATTTCCAAATGTGTACTGATTTTCTGCAAGTATTGTTTGAACGTTAATTGAATGGTTGAAAAAGATAGAAACAAAAGGGTAAGAGCATCTCCAGTCTTCACCCATATTTTTCCTCAAATTTGAGTCAAATTTTGGGTAAAAACTCATTTTGGATGGACACATCTCCAACCATCAAACCCAAATTTTACACATCTCCCTCTTTCTCTCTCTCTCTAACTAGCCGTTGGAGAAATGGGTCAAGGCAAAAGTTGTCTCAAATTTGGGCAAAAAAATGGGTAAAACCCAAAATGGGGAAGGGTTTGAGTCAAAGATTGGAGAGAGATTTTTGTGGTTTTTGCCCCATTTTTAAATTTGAGTCTTAAAATGGGTCAAGGCTGGAGATGCTCTAATGACGTCGTACAAGCATTAGGAAATACAAAAGGTCTTCAAAGATTAATAAATAAATAAAAAATTTCTCTATTTTTTTCTGGTTTTTTGTTTAGACTTATAATCCAAATTCTAACTATCTAAAGGCTATGTGACAGAACAACTAATTAATTATATTCTACGCTGATTTTATTTCCCAACGGGCAAAATGTGTTGGTGTCGACAAAACAATTTCTCTTAAACGTGAGAAGACTCAACAATATTATTAGTTTAGACCAAATGAAACGTCGATAAGAATTCTCTCAGGGATGATGTGTTAGCTTTGAATCTAAAAAGGTGGATCAATCGTGAGTTTGAACTCTCATTGTCTCAAGATCTTTGGCCTGTTAGTTTCATGGCATATGTTGAATGAGAGGTTACTGTTTGGGAAAGACTCGGCAATAACGAAAATTCTAGAGAACAATTTCATTGATAACGTTACGATTACATGATTGAAACAAATTACAGTTACAGAGATACAAACAGATTTACGAGAATATGAATCGAGTCCTGTGTGATACCACAGTCGATCTCCTTAAGAAAAGATTCACCGCCTACCGAGGGCGTTGTAGGATTCGTCAGCGTCTTCCTCCCAGGGTTGGCTCGGCTAAACCACAAGCCTGATCCGGAACACCTTCGTCGACTGCCTTGGCAAACTGAACGAACGTTTGCCCCTCTCACAAGAACGATATAATATATAGCCATATAGGTGACTATAGAGCTGCACAAATAGGATTCAATTCTGTAACTGCTCAAGTTAACTCCGTGAATGAATTCTGCCATCGAGGGGTAATAACCATCGGATACCGCTGGAAATTCAAAAGGCTGGTCCAGATATAATGAACCAACGAGAGGCCTTTTCGGTTGCTTCGGGAGGCCCTCCAAATGCCTCTATTTTCATTCACAATATCTGGAATATTTCCAACAATTACATGTGCTTACATGAGTTAATCGGGGCGAAACTCTGATTACCCTTGTCACTGTCAGGAAGGAGATCTAGGGAGGACCAAAAAAGAAGAAGATCCCTACTAGGCCAATAAGGCAAGTACTGGTCCTCTCAAAAGGTTAATGGTGAGATGGAGATTTCTTGCCGTAGCTCAATATTTTTTTTAATAAGTCTTGCGCATACCTCGATTAACTACGGGAGTCAACAATTAGGCATACCTTTCAGTGGCCCCAAGATTTAAAATGCTTGATCTCTGTGGAATTCGAACGTGCGACCTGATGAAGGATTAACATATATATTAGTTATACCCCGATATCACATGTAACTAGTGGTTGTGGCAAAAATTCTGAAAAACCAGCATCTTGAGTAGTTTGTTGTAAAATAACAAGTCTAAATTCATCCATATATACTAGCCTATATAGGATTGGTATTTACTCTTTTCTGTTTGCATATCACTTCTCTGTTCAATAAGAGCTAGTCCACCTTCTCTTCTAGATCTTCTTTCCCCAAACCTGTAATTTGCAAAAGGTTGTCAAGATTTCCGATTGCTATTATAAGATTCTGGGATTTTCGATTGCTATTATAAGATCCTGTATGGTATATATATTTTCTCTACTGAGACAAGTATATATTCAAGGAGCCAGTTCTAAGCCCACAATGCTCAATATCAGATAGTCAAAGTCAAGTTTTCTCATACTCAAAATTTAATTTTGTTTCCTTTTTTTTTTTTTTTGGGTACATAATATGATGGTTTAGATCGATTTTAACCGTATATTATCATTTGGTTCCAAAGTTATTTTGGTAGGCTGCGATGGCATTTTGTCAAAAAAATGACAGGATTGCTCCATTTACCAGTGCTATTTTGGCTAAACCACCTTTCTTTCCCCCTTCGCAACTAGCTCTCCAATAATTATAATTTGAAGGTGCTGTGGCTAATTTTGCAATTGCTAAATTTGATTCCAAATTTGGAAGTGAACGCAATTTCCCCCTTAGTAAGTGTTTTTTTGGTAATGCAAAATTTTCCAAGCGAGTTTGCGTGCACCTTGTGCTAAACTCTCCAGCTCCTCTCACAATCGTCTCACACGCCTACGCAGGGGACGAGATGACTTTAAGATTTGCCAGCAAGGAAAATCGAACCTAAAAATAGAAGAAAATAGATACAAAACCAGTATCATTTTAAATTCATGCCATACCATTCTACATTCAAGGGGTTTAACAATTTGAAAATAGAAGACAAATATCACCTTTTCCAAGTTGGAAATCTTTCTATCAACTCAACGGAAATCTGATTCAAGAAAATTTTTTAAAAAAAAATTAATCAAGAAATAAAACAAACTTTCTCCTCCAACTGCCCAATTTTGTGAACCTAACCACCATTGCCTGTTAGTGTGAAATTACCCTGTTAGTGTGAAATTACAAGAAACCCACCGACATAGGACCTAACAGCAAGGAGAGTTGAGGACCAGTGGGAGATTCAATGTACATCTACTAGCACATGTTTTGCCTGTACATATTAAAGTGGGCTCCCAAAAAAACCTTTTTGGGGCAGAAATTTGTATCTCTGTAAAACTT
Source organism: Rhododendron mucronatum var. ripense (assembly GCA_019656295.1). Taxonomy (NCBI): domain Eukaryota; kingdom Viridiplantae; phylum Streptophyta; class Magnoliopsida; order Ericales; family Ericaceae; genus Rhododendron; species Rhododendron mucronatum. Next base: position 553,501 of record BPLT01000044.1, on the reverse strand, counting down.
CCTTCTTTGAGTATTTAATTAATTGAGATACCTTTAGCAACCTTTATCTATCATTGCGACATAATCACTTTAGACTGAAACACTAATGCCCTACCAATAATTGTAAGAGAGAAACTTATTTCTGGAAAGAGTCTATTTGCGGAGTCGTGCAATTTCAATCGTCCGTTTCGACAATCAATGATCCGGATTTTCAAAAAACTATTCGCGTAAATAGTCTTTTTAAAATCCGAACCGTCCGAAACACTTTTGGACGGCCGAGATTGAGCTCCGTAAACATTTGTTTACAACTGCTCTCTGTAAACAAGATTTTCTCTAATAGTAAGATTCATATCAATTATGTCACGTTTTTCGGTCATAGATACGTAATTAACATATGACAGAACACTACCGATCGAACACACTACCACGTGGTCTTTTGAAACCTGTGAGATCCGAATGCTGATGTTTTAGGATTGGAATTCATATGCACAAGGCTTGTCTGCAGGTGGAGGGAGAGTGGTTGGGCAATCACAACTTATGAGCAATTTCAATGATTCCAAAGGAAAAACAGTAGGTATATCTATCTTCAGTAATTCGGAATTCAATTTCTCCAATGATAATCTTGTGTCGCGTGACCGCACTGTTAATCGGAACCGTTCATAGAGTTAACCTTTGTTGCTTGGCAGCCTCCCCCGGCAATGTTGTCACGGCAACAAATAAAGGTAGGAATGGTGGATGCTGCCAAGCAGCAACCCTGCAAAGCGGTGTACAGCAATAGATGGTTTAGATTTGTATACGGTATGTGTGCGCTCAAATTTGTTTCGAAGCAGCTGTGCCGAGATGAATGGCCGGGTCAACCGCTCTGCACCCATTCGATAGGGAGCTGCTCACCAACATCTACCGTACTCCAGCATCGCCACCCATTTATTTACTGAAGCTTCCTTTAAAGCTCGTTGAGCTTTTTTGATTTCCGGATATCGCTTTGATGTTGGATAATAAATGAGATTGGTTGAGTGGAAAGGAAAGGAAAGGAATCCCTTTTGTGATTGAAAGCCCCATTCAATTCAAAAAGCTGAACTTAAACGAACAACATTAATCCATTTGACGGCAAGGTAGTTGGGGCTTGCACTTATGGCATACTATAAAGGAGTAGTTGTTGATGAAAAGTCTATTGCATCATTATTGCATACATACACATCTTCGTGGTGGAATTGGGTCCCCGAGATTAATTGCGATGTGCACAAACTGACTCTGACACTTGAGCTATCAAACAAGACAATAAAAATGTCTTTTTCCACCATAAACCTGCTTGACAATGGAGTGACTTTGTGCCAAAGGGACATTCGATAAAATTAGAACGATATAGAGAACGTTGCACGACGATAGAGTAACTTTCTGCATTGATTACTCACTTTTTGTGTACAGAAAGCATGTAGGAGTACTTGAGGCAAAAAGGACTGTTTGGAACGAAGGATAAGGTGTTATAAAGACACTGTTTTGCAGTTAAACACAAAGAATTAGATAATTTGGTATTGGAGTGGGCTTGAAAAAGATGACAAGTGAAAGCTAACCATAATGTGGAAATTTCCTTTCTGTTTATATTTCCTGATATACAGTGGATGAATCAAACACCTTGAATACAAGGCATTTTGTAACACAAAAAAGAAGTATATTCAAGAAAATTACGGAGCCCGCCGACAGTCGTCTTCTTGTGTATTTGTAAGATGTGATTCATACAAAATGTATTCAATTTCTCGGGCGTTATTTCTCATGCGAATAAATGCACACCACAACATGAACGACTCTTTATTAAGTCATATTTTGAATAAAAATCAGTTAGGGGCAACATGTAAAGGTTTAAAAGTAAATCAAAAAGAGCACATGCAAGATAATTACGGGGTTTTCCAGATAGGAGATGGCCCTGGCCCCCATAAGCCAACTCCTAGTTCCGTCTTTGCTATAGGGATCGAGTTTTACTTTGGAAGGTGACCTGTTATAATATTCCGGTCTTAGAGGCACAAGCTCTTATAATTTAGGTGTAAATCTCTATAATTTTCGATTCTCATCAAAGTTACTCCTACTGGAAATTTGGAAAATTATAGGGTGTGGTGCCCTTTGGTACTCTAGATCCATCCTTACACTCAGGTTGCATTCTTGTTTTCTTCTTCTTCTTCTTCGTTTTTGTGTGTTTTGTTCGTGTTTTTTGAAATTCTTGGTAGATTTGCATTATAATATTTTCCAGTTGAATCATCCGTCTCGACGATAGGAATTTAAAAGGCAAATTCACTAAAGATGAAAAATACGAAATCGTTGTCTTTTTTGTCTAAAGTGTCATCTTATATGAACTTTTTTTCAACATCAGTCCATATTTTTATACTTTTCTGACTCGTCTCATCGAGACAAACGATTAATCTCAAAAATTACTATGCTAAACTAACCAAAAAGTTACGGAAAAAAAATTACCGAAAAAAGTTATTGACAATTTTTTTACAAGAATGCAACCTCACTTGTGTTCAGGAAAATTAGAAGTGGAAATACAGCCAACATTTTCCTCTTATATAAGTCAACTCCCAAAAGCATTCCTCACTCATACATCTCAGAGACTACTATATGGAAGCACTGATTGGCAATGTGTGTGAAGGAGGCCTTGTTGAAGCCCTAAACACTAGGGTTTATGGAAATGGAACCCAAACCCTAGTCCTCTCTCATGGGTATGGCTCGGACCAGAGTGTTTGGCACTACCTTATCCCTTGCCTTGCTTTCTACTTCAAGGTGGTAGTTTTTGACTTGGCCTTCTCACCAAATGTCAACCCCAAATTCTATGATCCAAACAAGTACTCCTCCAGTGTTGGATTTGACTCTTATGCCCATGACTTGATTTGCATTCTTGATCAGCTCAATGTGACCAACACTGTTTACGTTGGTCATTCCATGTCTGCCATGATTGGATGCTTGGCTTCCACTAAGAGACCTGACCTTTTTCAACACCTTTTCCTTCTCAGTGGCTCTCCGAGGTTCTCTCTCTCTCTCTCTCTCTCTCTCTCTCTCTCTCAAGTAGTACTCTTATGTAACCATGTACTCAATTTGCTTTTAATAACTAAATGTCCAGGTCAGCTTGTGTGCACCTTGACTAATCCTGAATTTCTGAAGTTAGTGAGTAATAAAATCTCCAATGAGTGAGCCGAAGGTACGTTTGAGAAACTGTATATGTATGTACAATAGAGATCTTGAGTTTCCTAGTAATTCTCTCAGTAAGGGTGTGTGGTTAAAAAATTGAGTATATGGAGGGAAAGGGAAAACATGAAACGAAAAAACTCAACGGTGAGCGCTATTATTTGATTTTTCTCCTCTCTCTTGATAAAACCCTTCCTTTCTTTGAGAAAAATACTCTATTATTGTACACCTAACATTTTTGTAATAAAGGATTTGATAAAACCCTTCCTTTCTTTGAGAAAAATACGCTATTATTGTACACCTAACATTTTTGTAATAAAGGATGTTACACAGATAAATTGGCCGGAGTACTTATTTTAGATCTGAGTGATAGGTTTGCAACCCTTCTCTTAAGAAAAAAGATTTACGATTCGCAAGAATTTATTCTTACAAATTTTTAGTGCAAAAATGATGTGATTGTGACATTTTGTAATAAAAGGTACATTGATCGACTATTTATTTATTTATTTATTTATGATTCGTCGGTCAGGTTTGTTCAGGGCGACGTACCTGCGCCCCAACTATTTGTTTTGGAGTCATAGGTTTGGACCCTTGTATTAATTCTCACTGTCAGTCTTACTTCTTCTTCTTTTCTTTTTTTTCATTTTCTACGAATTCTCCTTCCCTAATTTCTTAATAATCACGTCCAAACAAGAAACAAAGCAAAAGCATAGGGCCAATACTTCTCCTTTTGAGTTTTCCTTTTCTACCATGTTATTTAGGTACCTCAATGCTAGTAAATATGATGGAGGCTTCAACAAAGAGGAACTCAACACAATCTTCAACACCATGCACAAAAATTTCTCAGCATGGGTTCGAGCATTCACCCCGGTAGCCATCGGCGTCATTAACAGCCACGCCATAACTGAGTTTGAAACCAGCTTAGGAAGAATGAAACCCGAGATCGCGTTAAGCGTTGCGAAAACTGTGTTTTTAAGTGATCTAAGAAGGGTTTTGCCGCAAGTTCATGTGCCGTCCACCATAATACAGTCCAAGAAAGACGTTATTGTCCCCAAGTTTATTGCTTATTACTTGAAGAAGAAGCTTGGTGGGCATGCTAGGGTGAGAATACTGAAAGCACAAGGCCATTTTCCCCAGCTAACAGCTTACCCTTTGCTCTTACATGTTTTGAAGAAAGTTCTTGTCCTTGATTGAGTAGGAATTTGCTCATTATCTTACTTCTTTTGAGGAATGGGAGTAGTTGTTTAGAAAAATGTTGTACGAGCCCCAAACAAACTTGAAACCGATAGAGATGTCGAGTTCTGATTGACAATGGTGACTGAGAATTTTGTTTAGTGGGGTCAAAAGTTAATTTTCTTCAATTTGAAATTACATTTAAGCGCGGTCTAAAATGGCATGACAAACATGACATTTTGCACTATTGGCCTGTTTGCATGATGGGAATAAGAGTGAAGTTTCTATGGTAGGACTAGTAGTGAAGCGATATATAATCACGTACGATATCCAATCTTGTGAAATAATAGTACTAAGACTAATAATACTACCATGACATCATGGTATTATTTGCACTTTCTTCGAGAGATTATATATCCGATTGGTAGTAGAAGTTTTTAACCAAGCACCTAATATTAATTTCCCTTCAATATACAGTCCAATTCGATGCTAATCAAAAACTCACTAATCAGATTGTTGAGAAATGAACAAGACTTGCAACAAGAAGCCAAAGCTTAAACCAAGTGGTAATGGCTAGTCTTTCCCCGAGCTAGGTCTTTAGTAGGCCTGGTAATGGACCAGATCTAACATGAATCCAATCCATATCCGATTACCAAAATTATCAAAAACCGGTCTGATAATTCGTTCGATCAGAATTCCAAACTCCAATAAATTAACGGACCAGATTCCTAAGTTCTGAGCTTTCACCCACCCCTCTCCTAAAACACATTTCATGAAAACACCAAGGATAAAGAACGCAAATGTGAACAAATGCAGACGTGTAGACCTGAAAACACCCAAACCTGAAACCTCCATGTTAGCAGGAGGACAATATGGAAGAGGGAAAATTGCGTGATTGCATTATTCCTCAACATGATTACACAGTTTCACCAAAGAAAAACAAGCCCCAAGGAACAAAATTGATTAATCTACCCCAACAACTAACACAAAACTAAGAAAAATACATTTCACATCTGTAGCTTCTATTTCTCTCTCCTGAATCACCCAAACCTCAATTGCAACCAAAGTTAATAAATAGAAACAAAATTTCGCGCCATTTCTCTCCCGTTGTGGTTGAGACAAGACTATAATTACACACGGGTCTCCTGATTGCAGCGCTTTTCCAATGGAATAGATTCTCTCAGCAGTTCAATCAGAGTTCTTAAGCACACTGGGACTAGACTGCATCAGGGTAAACACCTGATTCTGGTTCGTTTGCATCAGTGGGGAACTCACCCAGGAAAGAAATATAGATCAAGCAAGAGTACTCTCAACATACTCCATCGCTTTCCGCTTAACAGATTCAATCCTTTCTTCATCCCCAAGAGAATTTTCATACTCAAGATACTTTTTGAATAAGAACTGCATTCACAAAAACCAAAGCAATCATGTGAATTGTTAAGCCCGCCGCTGAACGAATCTAAAATATGTGCAGCAGAAAGGAAGGAGCCAAGGGCCTCTGTACCCAATTGCGTATGTTACCTACCCATGTACCAAGGCCATAGGATCATGTCGTAATCTCAAAACATGGGAATCTTAAAACATACTCCTCTGTCCCTAGGTGTGGTCCTTTCTGAGTAGTCATGTCAATAATTCAATTGAAAAAAATAATTGTATATTTGTCATTTAGTTCTTTGATAGAGTTCAGAAGATCTCAATTACTCCCTCCATCCCAATTTAATTGTCACTTTTGGGAATTCGTGTCACTTTTCAATTGATTATATCTTGTAATTTATAATGTCTTAGGTGATTTTGAAAACATTGTGTTATAGAACAAATCAAGATCTATCAAACAAGATCTATATTAGATATAAAATTCATTACCAATTTAAAGATATAACTAGTTTTTTTATCCGGTTAGAATAGAACTGGAACAAGTAAATTGGGACGGAGGGAGTATAACTTTTGAACAGGATATAAACATTCAAAAATTATTCAACAAAATAAATCACTTTTTTTCATTATTATTGTGGCACGGTTACCAAAAAGGACCAACAATTGGAGACAGATGGAGTAATCCGGTGGCTGAGAAACTGAGAGTGACATGGTACGTGTCTACATGGGTACATATAGTATCGGTTGCGGAGGATCCTTGACCTACAGGGAAAGAAATGGAATAATGGATCAAAGAATCAATCAGTTGTACAAACCTTCATCTTCTTAGGAGGAAGGGTCAAACTTATTGCCCTCTCAAATAAGGCGCGAATCATATCTTCATCACCAACTCGAATCTCCTGTTATGTTTAAAAACAAACTTTACTGACACTTCAAAATGTTCGATCAAATGTTAAACAAGAGAAAGGGATTTACCTGATCAAGATAAATGCTCCACAAATCAGTTCTCTTTGGATATTCCCGAAGCATTCCCTCAAAGATGGATCGCCCTCTATCAGGAACCCCACACTTGAACTCAAGGATAGCTGTTTGTGAGAGGAACTTAATGTGCTTATGGCGTGGAAGGCATAGAACAGCACGTTTTACAACTGATTGGACTTCATCCTTATTTTGCTTCAAGAGCCACTGAATGCGTCGTAACCAAACCTAAAAGATTGCAAAACAATATATTATTTCAGAAGTAAAGCTTGATCAGTTGATGGCATCCCTTTAGCATGGGTACCCGTGAATAATACCTTGCACGAATGCTTGAATTTTCTCATCATCTTGTTGAGAAGCTCATCAGTTAACTTGTGTTGTTCAGTCCTTTCATACATTCCCAATAGCGCCAGGTGCACCTTCTTGGTATCACAATACTGCAGAGCTCTGTGAAATAATTTCTCAACAGCCTCCTGAAGGAAAATTAAAACAAGGAACTCTTAAAACTATCTGAATGCCAATGATGAAGCAACTATGATATAGACGCAAAGTACAAAAAAATTATCTTTACCTCTGGAGGATTTCCATATTCGTTCTCCAGATTAAAGTAAGCCACCCATATATTCAACTTCTCTGATTCTTCTCTGATGTTTATTGTCTTCAGAGCCCTTCAGAATAGAAAAACAAAAGATGAATTTAAAGGAATAACTGACATAGTTCAGAAGATAAAAGGCAATCTCAACTCAACCTAAACAAGCCCTTTTCCCAAATCCCAGTTATTCTCGAGTCAATCTCAACAAGTGCTCCTAGTTCTACTGAAAACAATCTAGTTAGAACACTAATGAAAGAAGAAAATCACCCCATTAATAGCATTTTCCTTCTCCCTCTCTGTTTTTTCCAGTTAAAATGACACAATGTCATAAGAAGGCTAATTACAGTTCAACCAAGCCTCATAATGCTTTCTTACAGTTTCTTTTTCGCAACATTCCCCATGAAGATATAAAGTGACCACCAAAATTTATGTTTTGGTACAAAAAATTCTCATGAAAAGAGAATTTCAAAAAAACAAAGCACAGCATTCAATTTGTTTTGAAATAGAAAACTGAAATCAGAGAAATAAGAGCTACAGTACCTCTCGGCAACTGAGCGAGCATTCTCAACATCGGCCAAAGAGAGCATAAAGGCCATGTACTTTATCCAAACAAAGCTGCTATTGGGGGAACTTCTAACCATTTTCTCAAATTCATCAGCACTTCTCGGAATATCTTTCTCTACTAGCCTTCGTTCAGCAGCACTAATTTCTCGCTCCCTGTGCAGAACACTTCCACTTTTAGTATGAAAACTGTAAACACTGGAAAATGATATCTGAAAATGGAATTACCTTTCTTCGTTTGCTTTCTTTTTTGCTCGTCTCTTGCTCTTTTCATCTTCGGTGTCTACAGAATCTACAAGCTCTTTATCATGAGATAGAATGTCATCCATGCCAGAGCTCTCTATATCATCAAGAGGGACCTCAAGTGGAAGAATGGAAGCCCTTGCTTCTACATCAGCAAGAATGGGATGCTCCCCATTTCCAAAATCAATAGCCAAATTCTGAATCCCGGATGAGCCGCTCTCCGGCAACAAAGTTAACCGATCGAACTCTATGTGGTCATTTCCAACCAACTCATCATCAGAGTTTTGCGTTGAAGGAGCTTGAATCTCATCATTGCCCTCAAAATATGAATCCTTCATCCCAAGAGTAATTCGATGCTTCTCCTCATCCACCTATCATCGAGTAGAAGAATAGAAGGAAAATATAATCAAAACTACAGCTTATGTGCTGAGAGAGTTGCTCAAACAGGCAGAAACCCTGCGGTAGCTGTAACTTTTTAGTCATTTAACCAGAGAAATTATTCATTTATGGAGGTATAAAATCCTCGGAGTCTAGAATGCTAGAAAGAGGAATAACTCCCAGTTGATTGACCGTGCAGTTATAGAAGAATACTGACGAAAAATAATACTTCTCCCTACGAGGCTTTTTAGATGAAATGTGCGTACCTTCAAAACCTTTACGGTGACCCTCTCCCCAGCTTTGTATTTAGATTCAATGTCGTCAACATGATCATCAGAAAGCTCTGAAACATGGCATAATCCAACCTAGGTAAAAGAACAACACAATCATCAAACGCAAACTAAAATTCCTTCCACTTCCTTAGCATACTATCATATGATATAAAGCCTATAGAAAAGGTGTGAATCCACCAATAAACAAGTCCTGTAGGCTAGATTGGTGGATTCAAACAAATGTGATGACCATACTAAAATGCTTAATACGATCACACTAAAAGACCAGATGTTGAAATCTATTAATTGAGTTAATTTGTGGCTCATGAAATTTCAGGAAAACCCCAATCATATTCCAATTCACAAACATGTCTGGTTATCGCAAGAAACTTTTCTACGTAGAATTGTCAGTTTACTTACCATGTTTGTGTTATCAATGGTGATAAACAGACCATATTTCTCAATGCGCTTAATCCGGCCACAAACAATGCCTCCAACTTTGAGACTCTTAAAAAATTGAGATTTTTGTGCATCGCTTGCACCTGGTGTCTTAAGGGTGATTTCAACTCGCTTAGACAAAGGCTCCACAGATGCCACCCTGCATGTGTGCTGTCTCAGAATACTTCATTAACTAATATCTATCCAAAAGTATTAAAACTGCATATCCTTACTTGCCAACGAGAAGTTTCCCAATGGGGAAGTCTTTCTCAGGATTCTTGACATAGCCGTCTGACAAGTTTGAGAGAAGGATTTTCGCGTCAAGCTTCCGCGAAAGCATAATGAAGCATCCTTTTGGCGTAACGTTCTTAACATATCCCTGTTTGAATCCAAGACAAAACAAATAAAAAAACTAAGGTACTAAATATGCATATTTGAGAAGAGGGTAAGTACCAATAACAATAGACGGAAAATAACACTGGTCAGCTTAGACATAACACTGCTAAGATTACGTAAGAAATTAGAATGGATACTTAAATGCATTGTTGGAACATGAACCAGCATACAATAAGAAAAAAGAGTAAATCCAGATTTGAAATGTCGCCATCTGCCAAGCAATGTGTAGCTGGACCTTCTATGAGAGGCACTAGCATTTGACTTCCGAAATAAAGTCTGCAGCCAGCACTGGGAGATAATCATGAGTTTACTAAATATGTTGCTAAGCTTTTTGTATTGTGAGTCCTGTCCTTAACTCTTTAAATGAATGATCTTTCCTTGCAGTTCCTAGCAGAATAAGTCATGGCATGTTAGATAGTACGAGTTGTCTTAATAGCTCCCCAAAATGTAACAACTAAATTTTTCTATCACAACTATTTAAAATTGAAATGAACCTGATATTCTCCACAAACCAAACTACGAAGCTGGAACGACAGGAAGAAAAATACTGACGAAACATAAAGCATCATGCTGCCTTTAAACAAATAAGAGCATCTCCAGAAGAGGTTAGCAAATGTCAAAAATTAAGAGATTTGAAGGTTCAATCATGTTTTAGGAGCCCCAGCAAAACCCTCAAAAGTCAACCTTCAAATTTCTATCCTCTACTTACAAATTTAAAGGTTGAGTAATGTTGGAGTTTGTCACACATCGGTTAATTATTTCCTCCAAAACTAGTATATGAGCACGGGTGGCCTCTCCAATATTTGCAAATTGATATTAAGTTAGATGCCTTAACATGGTATCAGAACTAGGTTATCGGATTATCGGAGGTTTTTCCCCTTTGTGTCGTAGTAGCACATTATTTCGTTGTGATCCTTACGTTCCGGATTCTTTGTTGACCTCTCCACGTGCGAGTAGGGGGTCGCACGTGCGGGGGGGTGTTGGAATTTGTCCCCCATTGATTATTTATAACCATCAAAACTAGTATATGATCCTGAGTGGCCTCTCCACTCATTGCCAATTGGTTTTGAGGTGGATGCTTTAATATGGTATCAGAGCAGACAATTGATTCTGCTTTGGAATCTCACTGCCTACCGAATGTTAAAATATCTACGCATGTTTAGCCCCCGCTTATGGAGGAGACTAGGAGAGCCTGGCTACATGTGCGGGGGGTGTGTTGAAGGTGTAAATAATAAAGTTACCCCTCTCTAATAGCTTAAGCTTTTAGTTGAGTTGGTAGCTAACAATTTAATATAAACTATGGCCTATTATTTCAGAGAATTTGTTCCCCCCTCATATGTGCCTTAAGTGCACCATTGTTTGTTGAGATCCTTGTGTTAAGGATCGTTTGTTTACTTCTCCACATGCGAGTCAGACGTCGCAGGTGCAGGGGAGTGTTAGGAGTTTGTCCAACATCGGTTAATTATTTCCTCTAAAATTAGTATATGAGTAACGAGCTTGGGCGGCCTCTCCACTCTTTGCAAATTGGTATTAAATTGGATGCTTTAACAAGTAACCACCTTCAAATGTTAAAGAATTAAAGAACAAATTTTTTATTCTTTTAACGATTACTTTTTATTTTTCTTTGCTTTAATGTTGGTTTGCTTCACGTTTTAGGCTTACTTAAATTCTATTTGTTTTCACTGAAATTCCAGAAAAAGAATTTGTATCTTCTCATGATGACTGTTGGAAACTGGTACAATTTGAATGTTTATCCATTAATTATTTTTATCCTTTTGTCACTTATATTGCCTATACAAAGTAATTGTTCTTTGGTTTTTTCCCCACTAAATTTTCAAAACTTATTCCACTCTCCCATTTTTCTTTTTATCTAAACATGAGTTCCACAAATGTTTGAGAAAATGATTTTTATATTTTATACATTTCCCTTTTTACATTTATAAATGGAAACAACAGATTGTAATATCCGAAAAGGAAGCTAACTTTTATGAATTCTGCTCGAGACAGTCTAAACCAGAGTAAGGATAGGGTAATGTTTAAGTACATTTCAATCCAATTCGCAAAAATATACATTTTCTCTAGACATAGGAAGAAAAGAAATAAATAAATGATGTAGTCACTTTTATCTTGTCATTAGCATTTTAGTAAGTGTCCTTAGTCGCATGATGTATAGTAGGAGCACTATTGTCATTATGTCATTTTGTGTCCATAGTGCTAGTGGGTCTATAAATAGGTGTCTAGAGTCTTCATTAGGTAGATTTATCATTTTAAAGAAAGAATATCAAGAGCTAGACTCTTTTGTATCCCTTTTGGGAGTGTTCTCTCTCAAAAAGCTTCTCAATGGAGTATTTGGTTTGCACCAATGAATAAAATTCCATAGGTAGGAGAGCAGAAGAACTGCAACAATGACGTTTGTTAGAGCTTGTCCCACATTAATTAATTATAACCTCCAAAACTAGTATATGAGCTGAGCGGCCCCTCCACTCACTGCCAATTGGTTTTGAGTTGATATTTTAACATGGTATCAGAGCTAGGCTTTCAGAGGCTTTTGGATAAAACTCTCTTGATTGATTTGTCCCACATTGGATAATTATAACCTCCAAAACTACCATATGAGTCTGGACGGCCTCTCCATTCATTGTCAATTGGTTTTGAGTTGGATGCTTTAATAACAGAGCTCTAAAATCACGTCTTAGGAGAAACATGATTCAGATTGCACTATTATAAAGGTTCCTCTTTCTTTTTTGGGTGGGCATAGAGATGGCTGTAACTACACTGGAGGAACAAAAAATATGAGGTAGTTACCTCTTGGGGGAGGGAAGGAAAGAAAAAGGAACATTATACTGTCCAATACCTGTACAGTCATATTAGGATGAATATCTTCAATTCTTTCTACACGTTGGCAGGGAGAATACCTGCAAGTCATTGAAGATCTCAACTCAAAAGAACATTAACAAAGGGCAAGGTCAAAAGCATATGAATAAAAGGTAATATTCAACCAGGAAACAAGATTACATGAGCTCTAATAGCCACCATCGTGTGTACCAGTAAATATTCATCAATCCTATGCTCGAGCCTTCCAATGATGGAGGGTCAAATCTTAGTTCTTCGAACAATTCTAATAAGACTACTAGTTTCGATAACAATCTTGGAGGGTCAAATTTTAGTTCTTCGAACAATTCTAATAAGACTACTAGTTTCAATAACAATCTCTAAGCAAGAGACAGAATGATGAAGGGCCAAAGAGTTCAACTAGATTACCAAAAACAAAACCCTCTGATGCCACTGTAGGATTAAACTACATTTTCCGGGTAGACTTCTACAGATTACAATATATTAGAAATATAGTTTTTCATAAGATGTATATCCAGCAAGACAATCTTGTTTATGAAATTATTCATGTCAAACAAATGCCTAGGAGCATTATGACATTCTTTCATATTTTGTCTTGCAAAAGCAACACTCTATCAAATTTTCAGTTTAAGACTACTTCGTTCCTCATTGGCCAAAAGCATTAAAATATTAATAGGACAATATTTGGGGGTTGGTTTGAATTGTTAAATATACCGTTATGGAAGTTGTACCATATTTTGGACTAGTGTTTGCCCGTGCCTACAGCACTACGCACCCCAGTAATGCCGTAGGCACGGACAATTTTGTAATATATTTTTGTTTTTTTATGTCAACGCCAGAAGCCGAGCAGCGGGTAAGAAGAACCGATGGCATTTTTGTAATATATTTGTAAGAGTGTGGGTGTTTTCGTAAGAGAGTTAGAGAGCACATATCAGCCCTTGGATCAAATGAATCTCAGCCTTTCTTTCAACTTGAGTTTGTGTGGTCATCACACCCTTGTGTTTTATTAGGTAGATTGTGTCAATAAGACACGAGGTCTAGCACTTTTTGGTAATGTAGAGTTGCACTAGTGGTGCATCCTTAAAATAATAGAAGACAACAGATCTACCACAAATGAAAGAATCAAAATGCCAACAAATCTAAAACGCTTGACAAGTATAGCATAAAATCTTATTTAACCGAAAAGGAGAAAGAATAATAAGACAAAGAAGAAACATTGACATCAACTAGCTCCTAATCTACTAAATGTGAAAGTAATTACAAGCTTAAAATTTATAATATATGCTTGGACAACACAAACAAAAACCCCTTCCATTCACTTGCCTAAAAAATAACCAGAAGAGCTTGACATAAAGAATCAACTTGAGGTTACGTCTGAATTATGTATCTAAATAAGTGTCCCAACTAAATTACATTGGAGCATAAATCACTCAAACAAGATATTGTTAAATTGAGTAAATATTCTTTCACAACGCATGATCGCCATAGCATTATGATTTAAAAAGCCAAGTGATTTCTGGGACACTTTTAATTCACCATGAACGCCATATTGACCCATGCATTCTTTTTTCATCTTTCGACATGAGCCATTAAGACTATGATTACCATTATCAGGCACATAGTATTGTAATGATAATCGCTACAAAGTTCTCCTTCTTGCCAGGGAGCTTCATAAAAGAGTCTGGTATTAGAGTACTATAAAGTAACTATTCCACCACTTCAAATTAATTTGTGTAAGTGGCATCAATATATGAGTAACAAGGAGGGACAAAAAATATACAGCGTGTTTGTGGTCAAATACCCCCCCACCCCAAACCTTAGGAATTTAGATATTATGGTAAATTACAATGACCTCCACTGAGGTTTCTGACAAATACATTGACCTTCGTGCTGGTTCTAGAAATTACAGGCCTCCTTTATTTTACGGTGTTAACTTTGATGGGTAAAATACAAATTACCTCAACATATAGATTAGATTGCATTGACCTCCCATGCTCTATATTAGCGCACATATTGTGAGGATTAACAAATATAGAAGACTATTTTATTTTTTGAAAGCTATTTATTATAAGCAATAGAAAAAAATCAAATTCCAATATTTTTTTGTCAAATTTCCCTCGTCTATACAACTAAAAACAATATTAAATTTTGTCCAAAACCAAAAAAAAAAAAAAGAAGAGTAATTTAAAGACAAGATTCATAGGCTTTACGTATTTTGTTACCATTATTTATTCTTCTTCAAATATGTGATTCATATTAAATTTATAAAATTAGTACAAACTTTGTTTTCTTATCCTTAGTGAATTGTTTATGGTTATTGACCAATTCTTTTGTTCTTTCGGTTAGTCTCACTCTCGATGAGAAACATAAAAAGAACATTCAAACTATGTTTTAATAAATATACTAAAAGTCTATTTCAACTTGTTAATACTGATTTCTCCTATCTTAAGGGATTTTTAACTACCAAATATGAAGAAAAAGGTTAAATATGTTGATTTCTCCTATCTTAGATTTTTTATATTGCTTCTATTATATAGCGATCTATAAATAAAATAGTCTTTTGTCATGTTGATGCTAAAGTAGTATGTGCTCAATATAGGGCATGGGAGATGAATGCAATCTCATCTAGTCTTAGTTTAATGGTAAGCAAGGTATGTGTTTATTAGTATGTAAAGTAAGGGAGGTGACTGTAATTTTTAAAAACCAGAGGGGATGTCAGTGTAATTTACTCTAGATATTAATTGTTTTGTGTGTCTAATTCATAACTTTTTAGTAATTAATACTCCCTCTATCGCTTTTTAAATTTCTACGTTTTTGTTTTGGTATGTCCCAAAATAAATATCCACTTTCTAAAAATAGCCATCAAACCATATCAACCTTTCAATATTACCCTTAAAAAGTACAATTTATTCCCAATTAGTTTGTCCATTGTTGATATTTCTGTCATTTTTTTAATTGTCTATATCTGTCAATTCAATTTATAATACTTTTCATGATTTTAAAAATTTTGAATAATAAAACTACTTGAGGTCTATCAAACAAGATCATATTGCATATTTTTTTTAGTTTCGTATTGAAAGATATATAACCAATTTAAATACATTTACTTAAGTGCACAATTTTAAAGGTTAATTTTGGAAATCTAAAGTAATAATTTGAACTCCTTAAAGAGTTGGATTCCCCGTGGTGGACATTTAAAAGGGACGAAGGGAGCATCTAGATTCTAAAGAGTACGTTTTAGTGTTTTACTAAGTTGTAACTTAAGAGATAGCCATTTTCGGAACTTGAATTTCAAATTTGGTTAAAGCTTACATATACACATGTAAGAGACACGATGTAAGTAGAATTATCAAGGAAACGTGGGTTTCATAGGGTTTGCAACTTCTGTTCCCACGATGTGAAGATGCAAGAAGGGTTGCAAACGAACCGAGGTGTAAGAGTCTACTAGGTAAACGCTCGTTCGAGCTCGATTCGTGACATTCATCAACTAAAGGAACTAAACATGAGCCTCAATTTTAGGCTCATTTCATAAATGAGCCGAACCTAAACCTGGCAGTATTCAACTCGATTTAGCCTCGCGAACCTAGAGTATATGTATATCACTAGAATTTCATATAAGAACTTGAATATGTATTAACTTATATATGTACATAACAAACTCGAACATGTATAAATGTTAACAAGTACGATAAGAGAAATGATAATGCCAAAACTGTTTTTGTGTGTGCCAAAATTGTTGTT
This sequence comes from Rhododendron mucronatum var. ripense, assembly GCA_019656295.1. NCBI lineage: Eukaryota > Viridiplantae > Streptophyta > Magnoliopsida > Ericales > Ericaceae > Rhododendron > Rhododendron mucronatum. The sequence goes on along the minus strand of BPLT01000044.1, from coordinate 537,349 downwards.
GTGTGTGTAGTGCACATGGTACAAGGGTTTTATGCACTATAGTTTTGGCACAAACAAATACAGTTTTGGCATTGGCAGCACTCGTACGATAAATTTACTTATGGTTATGTTTTTATCATTTCTGTCAACTTATTTATGTCCATAATACTCCCTCCATCCCAATTTAAATGTCTCCTACAATTTTCTGTGCATTTTCAAACCCCACAAAAAATATACTTCTACATATTATTTTTTTAATTTTCGAACACCAAATTAAAGTGCTCGCACTTTAATTTGAGCACTTTAGACCCCGTTCGTTTTAGGATTGGATTTTGGATTCTAATCATTATTTTATTTCTCTCCAATCATTACTCTCATTTTTTTCTCTATCTCTCTATAAACATTACCCCTATTTTCAATCATTACTCAATTTCTTTCTACACTCATTACCTACAAATTCAAATCTAAAATCCCAAAACGAACGGGGTCTTAATTTTGTGTACAAAAATTTAAAAAAATAATATTTAAAAGTATATTTTGGGTGGGGGGGGTTTGAAAATGCACGGAAAGCCGTAGGAGACATTCAAATTGGGACGGAGGGAGTAAAATTTTATTTGCAGCTCTAGACCTGTATGGGAGCATAAATACCTGATTTATTTTCTAGTTAAGGTTCGTAAACAAGCTCGAGTTCGACTTAAACCTAGGCAAGCTCGGCTTGTCAAATTTTTATTGAGTTCGAGCTCGAGCTCGGCAAAACCTTAACAAACAAATTTGAACATTCTAATATTCAGCTCATTTACATGTTTTGGGAAGTTGGAACACACCCATTCTACAACGACAAGATGAAGCCAGAAAACATCAATTAGGTTAACTAAGTTTGTGATACATAATTGAATGTCTGCAAATACTTACCCGTTGTTGTTGAGTTCATTGTCGCCAATTACAATAGCCTTCTGAGAATGCATGCCATCTAAAGAAGAGCGTAATGACAATTCGACATGGAGAGTGCCCTTGACCGAATGGCTGATTTCTAGGACTTTGCATTTCACAAACTGCCCCTCATGGTATCCAGACAATGGATTCGAATCCCATGAGTCCGTCAACTCCGTAAAATGGACCTTTCCATAAAGGCGTGGATCTATTTGGATGAGCATTCCACCTACACATGGAAAAACTTTGGAAATCCTCCCACCCACAACATCACCTTCATGAATGTGCAAGATTGCATTCGAGGGACTGTTTGCATCATCCATATTAATATTTTCATGGCCAAGTTTTCTATCAGCAGCAGCAGCACAAAATGGATGCAGCACCAAACGTAACATCTTTTTCTCCTTGTTGGCATTCAAAACATAACCACATATTGGTTTCCCCACATTGTATCGCTTCTGGAATTCCTGAATTTCAGTAGGTTCACATGCACTGTCCAGAAGATACAGCTGAGCCTTCACATGACGTGATATTGTTAACCAGGCCCATTCCTTATCCACTTTGTATACAAATCCAGAGATACGTTGCCCAACCGAATAACTGAAATCTTCAGTCGTAAGTTTGTCTCCAATTTCTTTCGAACCTGGATAAGTAATTGCAGTGTAATTGAAATTTTGCTTCGTGTTACATAAATCAGTAAAGAAGTTGTTTAGATGGTTCTGCCCTGCAACTTGGATTCAAAGAAAGTGACTAATGGCTGATCCGGAACATATTGAAGGTAACAAACATGCAACAAGAAAACCAAGGACAGCATGGGTTACGGTGGTGGCCTTAGCTTTACCAAGGATCACTTTGACCAGATCACCTTATTGAGAATTGATCTCGACACTAACATCACACTAGATTTTCCTTACTTGAACTCATATTAAAAGATCTAGCGTAGAAACGCCAGCATCATGTTTTCTATCTTCAGTGGCTTGGAAGAACCTAATAATATCATCCACAATATGCCAATGTATAGTGGCATGTACTTGCCAATATACAAATCCAACAGAAAATAAAAGGCAAAGGGGTTGGGGATTGGAATGTTGGCACAATGGAGAGTAAGCGGGTAGTCATGGCAGTTAATTGTTGTTCACTAGGCAATACAGCAAGAGAAAAATCCCTACATAACAGTCAGAGTGCGCGCACGCGCATTTGCAACATTCTCCAGTTTTTCAATGTCATGATTTGGCCGATTTTATTGTTTCTGTGATTATGATGGTATTGAAAATGACTTCAGTTTTTGTTATTGAATTAAGTAGTTCATGCACAACATTTGAAAGTATATAATTTATGTAAATATTAAAAAATAAAAGGTTCTTAATAGTGTCAACCCGAACACGACACAATTTTAAACAAGTCGAGTTAATTGTCAAGATATTTGACACGTTTATGTTAATAGGTATTTTGACACGAACCCGAAATGACATGACACGACTAGACACAACACAATGCCCACACTTACATGGGGCGGGTCTTTGGAAAGGTATTACGAGAGGGTGGGGTTAGTTTTCCAGACATACTAGTATGAAGATGGGGACAGGGACGAGGGTGAAGTTTTGGGAGCATTTTTGGTGGGATGTTAGGTTGAGAGATGCTTACCCTTCTATATTTTAGTTGGCGGCAAATGGGAATGCGGTGGTGGCAGACTATCTCAAACTGGATGGGGAGACAGTGCGGAGAGATGTTACGCTTCGCTGGGAGGCACAAGATTGGGAGTTGGAGGAGTTGTTGGATCTATTTGGAAAACTATGGGGAATGAGGGATGTGGGAAGAAGAGAGGATTATTTGAGGTAGATCCCAGTAACAAAAATGCCTTTTCAGGCGAAAGTTTATTACCTAGTTTTTGCTAGAGAAGCAACTACTAACTTTCCCTGGAGAGCCATTTGGGGTACTCGCGCGCCAACCAAGGTTTCTTTTTTTGCTTGGTGTGCAGCTAAGGATAAGATTCTCACTATAGATAATCCTATACAGAGTCGGATGGTTATTTTTATCATGTGTCAAAGTTAGTTGAAAAGTCCAGTGTTGCATGTGCTTGAGAGATGAACGGTTGGTGGCACATTTGTTTATTCATTGTCCGGTCACCAAGGAGCTTTGGAATGTGGTTCTTGTTTCGTGGGGCATGTTGTGGGTTTTCCCTGCGACGGTGGAGGAGCTTCTTCAAGAATGGTATGGGGCTAGAATGGGTAGGAGAAGTCGGAAGCTATGGATTATGATCCCGTTGAGCTTGATGTGGTGAATCTGGGGAGACAGTTTGACGGGGAAGATAGGCCATAGTTCAAAATTAAAAGTTATGATTTCTATTTTGTTTGGAGGGGAGTCAAGGGAGTACAACTACAAACCTACTTTGATCAATACTTTGACAAGTTTGATATTTTCGGAGTTTAGAGGGGCGTATAGGTCCTTTTATAATTTGGTATTTTCTTTTTTATTCCTCGTTTTCTTTTGCACATGGGTGGCATCCCCTTATGCCTTTTCAATAAAAATTTATAAAAGATACCTGTACAAACACGTTCTGGATTATTTATTCTTAATACAAGCAAAATACACACAATGCTTTTGTGGGTCGACTTCGGGATCTCACACAAAGTATCTGAGCCATTCTATAATTTCAAAATTATCCTTAAACAAATCAGTTCAATCGGATAATTATAAGTATTTCATCCAATCTTTTATTTTTTCATTCAAAATTTAAGATCCTAAATTCTGAATGAACTTTGGAGAAAAATTAGACAAATGGGTGCCAAGTATTCCCTTGGTATGAACTGCAGATATTGTAGAGTGTGTTGAGAAGAGCATTAATAAAAAAAAATTATCTTGATCAGACATCCATAGGTATCTAAACGCAAACATTATTTGAAAGTTATGAACTGTTTTGATATATATCAATGTCCGATCAAGATAATTTTTTATTAATGCTCTTTTCAACAAGCCCAACAATATCTGCGGTTCAGATCAAGGGGGTACCAGACACACAATTGTCTAACTTTTCTTCAAATTTCATTCAGAATTCCGGATCCTAATATCTGATTGAAAGGTTGGATGAAGTACCTAGAATTATCCGATTGAGATAATTTTTTAAACAACGGCCACCTGAACAATTATTTTAAAATTATTGAATGACCCAGATCATTTAGAAGTTTAAAAAAAAAGTTTTTTTTTGGTTTGGAGCTGAACGGGGTTGGCAGTGCCACCCCGCCCCCTCAATAGCTCTGCCCTGAGGTGAATCAAGGTCATACGAAGAGAATAGTGTACCAAGATGAGGAAAATGACCCAAAACAAGTTGTCTATCCAATTCAACTACTTTGAACAATGACAGCCAGTTCGGGTGGATAAGAAGATATACAGAAAGAACTAGCATGCTGGAACTCAGTAATGAGAAGAATCAGAAGATTCACAAATACAGAAACTTTACCTGTGACCAATGAAGGTCTGATGGACAATTCCCACTGATAGTTCTTTCGATTATTTTCTGACTTACTGGTCTTTGAAATAATTGCTGCAGTCACAGTCTGTCCAATTCTGAAGCCTTTAAAGGGATCTTCAACAACATTATCATCAGTTGCCTACCAAAATACATGCTTACTTATTATTTTAAGTAACAGGAGCAGATTGGAATTTAGAAGCGGTGATAGCATGGACAACTGTACCATGCCAAAGCAAATCATCAAAAGAGATTCACCTCTGTTATATGCACCCTCCCATGGAAACCAGATCCAAATTTCAGTTTGAGTTCAAGAGGCTTTATTTCAGTAACCTGGAAATGAGAGAGTTATATTATAATCTGCAAATCCAGGCACACGATAAGACCTGTCCACTTAAGCTATTAAACATCAACACTGATGTCTGGATCTACAGATAATCAACGTTTCTACCTCTGCCTGAACAAGAGCTCCCACATCAAAGCTGGAATTCTTTTTCGCCCTCTTTGAACTTGATGTCTCTGCAACATCACTCATGGATTTAAGTACCAGCAGCAACCTCCCAGCTGTTGCAGGGTTTGGAAGAGCCATGACGGTGGCAATGACACTACACCGCATTAATAATATACACTTGTGAGTCCAGAGAAAAGAAATATACATTAATTTCAAACCAGAGAATGACAAATTCTGAAGGACTCTCGCCTAGAATTGACTTAATAATGGCTTGACTATTATATCTGATTACGGCTCATTTGTTTTGAAGTTTTTGCAGAAGGGATACACAGGATTATACTATGGAGATCTATTTTGTCTTTTCTCTACTCAGCTTCTTTTTGTTTTCCAAGGCTAGACTCCCAAATTCAAGCCAGAATCCTTCGTAGAAGTAATATAGAGGAACTGCTTTGAAACCCTGAAACTTGAGGACTAGGTTGTCTGGGTGAGGCCAATTAGAGAAGTTCCAGAGGGATTTCCCAAGCATTGGCATTGGAGAAGAGTTCAAATACCATCTCATGGAATCAGATACAGTCTGCAGCAAGGAGTTATGTGAAAGGAGATTGGGATTTTAATAAGACATGGTTGGGTCAATGGCTATGGAGATTCACTTTTGAGGGAGACAGGGCTTGGACTTTGGAGGGTGGTGGTGGCAACTTGCAGTGGTAGTCGGGTGATTCCATTTCTGAGCAGCAGAAGTGTCTTGCTCTCACAATAGGATCATGAATACAACAGAAAGGATCCAATGAAACCTTTCACAATTAAGTTCAGAATCCGTCCAGCCTTATTTTACGTTATTATGGTTGATATGATGCTGCTTCAGTTTAATGCATCTTCTGTTTTAGAAGCCAAAACTTATTTGACGTATTTAAATTTGCCAGAGCTGGGATGAAAAGATGTTGGGAATCAATTTTGTTTAAAGATGTTTTATAAGGTCCCTATACCTGGCTTTTAGTAGGTACAGATGTGGACATGAGGTAGGTAAGATAAGTAGTACTAGTCAGACGAGTCAACTTTAATGCTGCTAGCTTGCTACTTTGTTCTACACTAGAAGCTTCTCTCAAACCCTACATTCACCGAACGGATTTTGGACCAAAAAATTCAGCAACCACCCTGTGAAAAAAAAACCCTCAAACCCTCGATGCAAAATCGTACCATTACCCATGTCACTACGTATTCGAAGAATTGGGGGCCACCGACACTACTCTTAATGTCCAACAACATATGCTGTATTCAAAAGAAAACTTAAATTATCATCACCATTTGCATTCACCTTTGCCCGTTAACATAATGTCTTGGAGGGAACTTTTGTGTGTTGTAGTCAGTCAGTGAGGCATATCCGATATCAAAGTTACATTCCGGAATTGAAAGAACCTGCATCACATGCAACAAATAAGAAGAGACAGGTCAAAGGAAAATGTTATCACCCACAGCAGATTGTCAGTCCAAAACAAATATCAAATACTTGCCAAGTAATTCTCTTTCACAATCTCCACTACTGCATTTACAGTTTGTTGCACCTCCAGTTTTTTGTTTGCTTCCTTTTTGCGTTTCTGGGGGGAAAAAAACTAGCATCATTTAAATGCAAAAAAAAATAAATAAATAAAGACAAGGCAGAGAAGGGCACTCCAGATAATCTCATCAGTAAAATAATGGATGGAAATCTCTACAGCAGAACTAAATTAAGATGTGAAATATCAATCATACAAACTTCGTAGAGAACTAAATTAAGATGTGAAACATCAATCATACAAACTTTAAAAAGTGAACTATAAGTGAATGGTGAGTCCCTGACCAGCAAAAGGCGTATATGTAATAAGCTGCAAAGCACTAGGTGCCATGTTTTCCAGAAACCTTCACCACATACAAAAGTATATGGAGAGAGAAGACAGTACGATGATTGAGGAAGAGGAAGGACAAAAAGCAAGGGAACAGCCAGCAAATAGTATTCTAAAATGAAAATAAAAACCAAATCTAAGGCCAACCTTCTTGTTAGTTTCCATGCTAGATGTTTCTTCTCTCAATTTATCGACAAATGCTGGCTTCACAGACAATTCCACAAGGCGTTCAATCTTGGCAACATCAAGAACCGCAGCTTGAATAGTGGAGCCAGTTTTCAAGCTAATTCCACCCACTGCAAAAAAACAAAAAAACTGTGGTACCTAAATATCACTTCTTGAGACAGAATAATTTTTCTACTGATTAGGACTTACACTGGTGGTGCGTCACAAAGCCGAAAACATCATTATACTTTTCAAAGCTGACAACTACTCCACTATCCTTCACGTCATTAACTTTTCCTTCAACAACATTGCCAATACTAAAAGCTTCAACCCAATTCGACTCAGGAATTATAGAGTTCAATACTTGCAGCTTAGCAATCTGCATCATAAAGCACGATCAGTCCAAAATTAGGATAAAAAAGTGCAAAAATTATCAGGAGATCTGACAGTGGCATGAAAATACACGTGGCATGACCGCGGAATGAAATACAAGAGCTTAGTTTCTGCTCATGTGTATAAATAGCTCCCTTGACTCCATAATCCACATACACATGCATCAAAAATTCAGTAAGGGGTGCGTCACAAATAACATCTACTTAAGGATTCTCAAATACTACATCGATAGAATATGTTGACACCTAACAATAATGGTCTGATTGAAGTAGGAACAAGAAAGGGAAACTTTTAATTGTACCCACAGATTATATGAGCAGTTTGACGAACAAAAAACACGGAGAAGAATGTAACAACAGTTTTCACATAAAAACAAAATAGTTCCACCAAAACAGCAGAACAACAAAATCAACAAAAAAAGCTTCAGTAAACGAGTTTCTTTAATAGTAAGTTCCAAGGAATCTGTATTATATTTTAACCACAAGTGTTTTACTTCCACTAATTTAAGCTTTATGAAGCAATATGACACCTGATGCAAGTGTACAGACATGGATACTCGACTGTTGATAAAGTCTCGCAGCCATGACTGACATTAGGAATGGCATCCATGGTCTTCCCGCTTCAAATGCATACCAAAATGCTTAGAGGAGGCATCAAAAGGGTATATCACGTTTAAGCAATCACTGAAGCCAAACTGCCGATACCAGTTTATTATTACAAAGCACTTACAAATCAGGAAACATTTTGAGATGAGACATTGGAGGGCTCAAAAGCAGTTTTTGTGCCAAGCGGCTACATGTTTCCTTGTAGTATTAATCAATAGCTGGCACAATTACTCCAAGTTTCATGGTGATTTTCTGGGATTAACGTACGTGTTTGCTATTGAAGGTGGCCTTTCTTTGCACTCTTAGGGCTGGAAACTGGTTCAAGATGGACAATGAAGTGAATTTTTTTTTTTGGGTACTTCATGGTCTGATGTGATCTGACATCAATTGTGACGTGTTCTGTTCTTTCAAAACTTGGGCTGTCAGCTCATCCTGTAGAGTCATTGTGTCAGAAAAGATTACAAATGCGAACTGAATTTGGTGATAACAACTGAGTGCTTGTGGTATTGTAGTTAAAATGCAACACTTCCCCACTAACAAGGAATGCCTACTTGATGTAGAATCTAAAAGAAAGTCTGTCAATTAGATTTTGCTGACTTGCATGTCCACTAGGCATTTATAGAAGTGGAATGAGTACGCATTGTAGCCTAGCAAATAATTAGCAAGTCGTTGTCAGATAAGAGTTGAAGACCCTGTCTCGTCCACAGTATCAAACTTAGCAGTTGTCTCTCTATAAGAACAAGGATCAAAATAGAAATCTTGAAGTTTCTCAACAAAAAATAAAGAACGAAATATTCATACATATGATATCTTCTATTATTCTAATTCTGTGATTGAACAGAGAACTAGGAAACAACTTTCTTTTCCTAGGTTTGGATTCCTATTAAAGAAGCAAAAAATGGAAAATACGTCTATTGTCACCATTGATTTGGGACTTAAATGACTTACCTTGTCTTCCAAGAGAAAGTGTTCTTGAATAAAAGATGCATCTGTTGAACTGCATAATGATTGCTTCAAAGAGAGTGTCACTCTGCCAGTCTCACTACTAACCTGAAAACCAACAAACAAAAACTCATACCTAAACTTCTTCTACACGTTACAAGAGAATTCACTCTCAAAAAATCACCTACATCCATTATGTAAGTGCGAACAGATTGTCCAATGTAGAAGACTTCAGAAGGATTAGCTCTTCGATCATCCATACCCTTCAAAAAGAAAAGGGGAAAGGAATAAATTACTAAATAAAACAGCAAAACTTGAAGGGAGAAAAGGTAGTTTCTGTAATTAAAATAACCATTACCTTGCTTCTGGGAACAAAACCAGTTAAACGGCCAACATATCGGACAAAGCAACCAGATTCAATTAAGTTACACACATATCCCTGGTTCAGACATCAAAAGAACTAGTAAGCTCTAAAACAGTAGAGTTCATCATTAAAACATCTGATAAATTGATTAGTGAAAACTATTGAAGCTATGCAACTGTTTGGCAGCATTTTGTATCCTATTAAGTTTCTAGTTTCCAAAGGCTTCCTCAGTTTTTGGAAGTTCGAGTTGTTGGGGGTGATTATCCAGTTGTTGAATCACCTTTTATTTGTTTGTGTATTCCCTTTTTCTTGTTGGGAAAGGGATATGAAAAGAAAACATGATAGTGAACATGGGAGGTCGACTATTAGAAAGTATTGTATGTATCACAGCGAAACGGTGGGCATAACAGAGCAGAAAGGGATGTGAACAGATCATGACAACGTTTTTTGTTGCCTTTTCGGAGAACTTTTGAAGTTAGGAAACCAATTACAATAGGAAAAATGCATATTCTCCAGCATTCAAAAAGTGCACAGGAACACAGCCTGAATCAATTCTTGACAAAGCATTCCTACACAGATTTAAAAAAGGACAGAAAAAGTATAAATGCTCAATTTCTTACATGGACTATAGTATGAGGACGAACTTGAGAAACTTCAGCAGGAAGCTGCTGAGCAGAGTTAATAAGAGAATGCTTGGCAGTGAGAATTAAGTTGCTGCCCTCAACATCTACATCAACAAAGAAGATAATTTTAAAAACTAGGATAAAAAATTCACTGTTACGATACTTTTCTGAGTACAGCATATAAGCTGAGAAGGAAGCAAAGGAGGAAAAAAAAAAAAAAGGAGGAAACATAAAACAAAAATGACAAAGTGAAGAAACGCAGTGTAAAGTTACAAATTCCTCACAAAGAAACCAAAGTTACCAAACTGTGCCTGAACAGTGAACAAAATTCCCTGAATCCACCCAAAAAAACAATTAACAAATGTAACACAAAAGAGTAGCAAGAGGGTGCAACTCCAGCTCAACTGTTTCGCTAACACTAATTCACAGAACCTCAATCCCTTCCCCGTGCTGGTACGCATTCATCCTGGTACGTATTATTTAGTGAAAACACTGTTATGTTTTCCTAAGAGTCCTAACTCTATCTTCTCTCTAATTTTTTTCTCCAGGTATGAAGTTTGTTATCTTTCTTCTTTTCCTTTGGACTGCTAAACCAGACAAGCTGGAGAAAAGAAACGTCAACTTCAAAGTTAGATTCTTGTGTTGACCCTTTCCTGAACCAGGACTGGGGAAGGGCGAGAGGAAAAGGGTTTCAAAATGTGCCATCAATAAAGTGAGGGCCTTCTGGACCTTCCCCACCCCACTTTTTCCCCATACTACCGACCAAAACAAGCTGGCTGTTCTAAGTTCCGGGGTTGGATCAGATAGGACCAAACCAAATCGGATCTGACAGTAGCTCAAGTCCTGGCGCCGTACCACGTCTGGACCAGAAAAGAGGGGGACAGGGAACCTCCTGCCAAGAGGCCAAGATTGCTAGCTAACACTCAGCCACTTGTTACAAGGAAGTGCAGCTTGATTGTCAGGGTAGTCAAAAAAGAAGGTAGATTCTTCAATTCTACTTCCTGCTTTGGTAAGGATTGCCTTTAAGTGGTAGGGAATGTGATTAGAATGCATCTTTTCTTTGTTTGTATCACCAAGACACCCACCCGAAGGGCCGTCCATATGTACCTCGGGAGGCCCGCCGCCTGCCCCATTCAAACAAAAATGGAACGAGCAGCTATGACTACGGGGAAAGGAATGTTGACTACAGAGGGAGATACTCTTCTAACAAGAGGGCAAGTGACTGGTAAAGTCAAAAAACTCTGTGTGTGTGTGTGTGTGTGTGTGTGTGGGGGGGGGGGGGGGGGGGGGGGGGTTGTTCTGCGATAGTTTGAGCCATGGTCAAGCTTTCCGCCATCTTGAACGTAATAATAATGATAACAGAAGAAGACTTGTTGAGCCCCCTTCTAACAAAATCAGAGGAAAGTGCAACTACAATACTGGCTGATGCCTTAAGGGAAACAACATAAAAGGCGGCAATCAAAAGGGCAATAAGCAGGCAGCACAACGAAGCCCTCACACTTTTAAGTTCAACTATCACAACTCAAGAATGACAATCATCAAACTTCAGAAGAGGCTGAAAACTGCATGAGGCTCCATTTCGAAGACCAGAGTCACCAGAATCGTCGACTCTCCCAGTATCAATGAAGATCCTCTTTTTCATCTGAATGAAGATCCTCAACCAGGGTTTCTACCTGAACGCTTTTCTAATTTTTTCCTGTTTTGGTTTTTCACCATATCAGTATAGTGACAAACTTATGTCCAATAACATATAAAGCTCTTTGTGCTACAAAGTAACAAAAGAAAAAACTAGGCGGGGGTATAAACTTACTCTAATTCTGACCACTAAATTGATTTTCAAAATTTGACAGACATATACAACATATCCATGTCATGAAAGGAATCCTAAACAAAATACTAGACTTCACAAATTCTATCGACAAGTTATCGGATCTTTGACATCTAAAGTGTTCATATACACTTACACTCAAACAATCATTTGCAGACAAACCAATTTCAAGATGACTAGACCTGTTGGTTGTAAATACAGTATCATAAATTGTTTTGTAAATAACCATGCAATTCACTTAAAATACAAACGTGAGTTCACAAACGGAAGAATAAACTCTCAGAAAACAAATTCAAACAAAGGAGGATAATTTACAAGAAAATAAGTATGTCCTTCATGCATGTTCTTTAAAAGAAAGACATTGTGAGTACCAAGAACTAATAGTTGATCAAACTCATATCCTGGCTTCAAGGCTGACTTCATCAAAGCAGCAAACCCTGTATGTGTAATGCCTCTAAAGTCAGTACACACTGAAGAAAGCAGCCATGGCCAACCATTCTCCTTGATGGCAAAGAAAAAACTTACCCTGGTGATCTGCCAAATGTTCCGGATTTATTGTACCCTTGATATTACCTAGAGCACGTACATGAACTACTATCGCATGAGGGGTGACTCGTTCAACAACTCCAGAAACAATACTCCCCAACTTGATCATATCATCTTCAGTAACCCTGTCAATATTAAATCTCAGTTGAAATTAGTGCACAGGTGTTTCCATCACACAAATACTGTACTTAAAGGAAAAGATCGTGGTACTCTGCCAACGTTATTTTTGTCTTCATTTTTTGTTCTAAGATCATATACTGAAAATGATAGGAAGCTTGAAGACGCTATCATTTTCCAATCGGTTTTGATCCTTTGTAACTCATTGGCTGTTTCCAGAAAATTCTTCAATTGCAGTTTCCCACACTCTTTTACGTAATGAAGGGTCCAGGTCATTTACTTAATGATTTGTGAACACTACATAACATTTAAACAAATAAAAAGAAATTTATTTCAAGTTTTTTACCAATATGTATGTGTGTGAGTGAGTGAGTGAGTGAGAGAGAGAGAGAGAGAGAGAGGAACTTGATTAAGCTACTCGACAATTGATGCATTTCAACTCCCACGTCGGAAAAAATTCCATTGATAGTTTCCTAATCTATGTAGCACTGACACGACACCAAGATGGAAATTTTTAAAATTTGGATGCCACTGCTCTCATTATAATTGAAACATAGTCATGTGTTATATGATAATTATAGCAAATCAAAAAATAAGGCTCTAATTACGATTTAAAGACCATACACGCCTTTATTCACATTTATCATTAGATCATTCATTAAAGAATTCCACCAAAAAGCATGTCATAATTCACATATTGAATCAAGCATCATCCAAAGGAGACCTCCCTAAGTTTTAATGGAGCCTACCGCTCATCTTTACAACTACCGAAGTAACTTGTCGAAGTGAAAAATAGTTGAGAAAAAATAGGACACCTTTGATTTGAGTGCCACACACGTGTTTAGAGAATCAGTGTCCAAAAAAAGTCCAACACTGGTACATGACCTCCGAGTCTCCGACAAAGTGTTAGTGCTTCATAGACCATAACAATCACTTACGGCAATTAGAAATCATCTCCCATGTACATATAACATAAATACCTTAACCAACCATGTTAGAGATTACCTTGCAGGTGTTATAGTGAAACTAAGGTTGATTCGCCGTGAAGCTGGAACAGAAGTTGTAACTCTGCATTTGACAACTTCTTCAACATGGTACCCGGAAACTGGATCGCAACCCGCTTCTAATCCAAGCTCAGATCTGGATCAGAAAGGACAATCAGTTCATATACTTCGTTAATCCAGTCAGACAATGAAATAAAACAGTACCCACCAATAACACAAATTTTCCCGGGGACAACAGTTATTCAGAAAATCCAATCACTTACCAACTGGCCAAGATATGATTAAGAGTGCAAACCTAATTGCACCGAAAGACACAAAGAACTCAATACATTTTCCATCTTGACCCAAAATGACTGCTCTTTTCTTGATATAAAATTAAGAAAGTCTCCTAACATAGGCTGAGTCTGGGAAACATTTTCCTACATCATGTGAGCCCAAGATTGATGCATCAGAATTAAGTGTAGGCATTCGGAATTTGATCTAAATGCCCCTTGAGCTAATTTGGCAATTTCATTTTTTTGAAACAAAATAGCGAAGGTTTGAGAGAAAGCATTAGGCATCTTAGGGTGATATCAAATCAGGGCTCGTGGATTACCAAAACCTGGACTAGGCCTTCAATGCGCTCACGCATTGGTGGCTGTCAAAAGTACAAGAGCAAGCCCAAAACTGGGCAAACCAAGGCCTGTCCAGAGGTAATATGTCTCAGTAGTCAGGACTCCCGACCCCAAGGGCGAGAGGCGCAAAGATCTCTTGGGGCCAAGGCAAGGCGCACCTAGGCAAAAAAAATAGGAAAAATAGCATACACCAATATAGCCTAATACACACACACACACGCACGCACACACACAAAACATAAAAAGTGTACAGTTTCTATGCAGTAGAGTATATTTACACACACATTAATATATATTTCGAAAAACATTAAAAAAAAAGATTTTAAAAGTTTTCATATACAGTATAGTATATGTTGACTATATACGCGTAGAGAGAAGATCAACTAATGATCGAGAGAAAAAAGATGAGAGGAGAGAGAAGATCGACCGATGATCTAGATGACACACGTGCTATTTTCATTTCTGGTGATCAAGTAGAGAGATTTACGATCGAAGGAGTGAAAGTAATACGTTTAACCTAGCTTTGATCCTATTGTAGTGATTAAATTGAAAGAGGCGTGCCTTTTCTCCCCTTTGCGCCTTTTCTCGCCTTTGTTGCCTAAGCGTGCCTTGGCTATGCTTCATTGAAGGCGCCTCACCTGGGCTCAGTCCAGGCGCTAACCCTGCGCCTTCCACCTAGGCTCGCTTTTGACAACTATGCTCCTGACCAAGACAGTCGGCCTCTGCCAAAGTAATCTCTCACACATCTCAATAATATTCTAGAGAGCCGTGGTCTATAGTGCTCTCAGCCAATCCGCCATGCCTCAACTTAACTTTTTGTCTTGGCCAAGCTACCTTTATTAAGTAATACTTCCAAAGTTTACAACGCAAGACACCTGGCTCTAGAACATCAACACCATCCATACCCGCTCCAATTCGATCATCTACTTGCAGGCTACAACAAGGCACCAATGACATTCTAGGCGCAAAACCAAAGGAAACATGTGGTTTGGAGGCTAGAGCGAGGAGTTTGCCAAGGGGGTTGGGCTCACCCTTTACGAGGCAGCTCCAGCATGAGCAGTCATAGGGAAGGGGTGTTGACCAAGACATCCGACACCTCGAAGGGCATATCATGCACACCCCTCTGTATTCTGGAAATCCATACAAGAGACAACAGATCCTACACCAGTACTAAATAAAGTCTACGATTCTTCGGATTTTTATATTAATTAATCAAATCCATATTTGGTTTGATATATGTTAAACCTAAACCATACTGATGCCAACAGACAATTGTCATTTAGCCAAAGCGTCAGTTTAAAACCGCAAGGACAGCGAAGTAAAAAAGGTACAGATATAAGATAATTGCCACATTTCTACGAATAAAACTGAATACTCTGTCCATTGAACAACCTTATCAACAATACCTACAGTTACGAACAGAAAGTGATTGGGACATAAATTAGAGCAGCTCATACAGTGATACTAGGTGCTAACCTGGGGGCAAATCCTTGTACTCCATTGTAAAACCGCACAAAGCAGCCATGGCTTTCGATCTTGGCTATCCATCCATGTGCTATTAGTCCCTCAGTTGCATCAGTGTATGAACTAATAATTCCAAGCTTTGATTTAACCTGAAAAGGTGCCAAATTAGAGCTCTAGATTAGAGAATAAACTACTTTCACAGAAAAAGGTACGAGCTAATTTACTAATGCTCTAGAGTAGACAATAAAATAAGGAACTTATGAAGTACGGGTATATGAGCACGTTGATGCTGCTTTCCATTCCATTGAAGAATGTAATGGCATGAGCAACAGAATCACATTATATATATATATATATAACCAGTTCCCCTCACACAAAAGTTGACACAAAACTAACCGGAGTTTCACGCAAATGATCGGAGCCGTTCAATTCATTTAAAATAGGTTTTTAAGAGTTTCCATAAAAAATCAACTCATTCCGATATTGGTAAAAATTTGACAGAACCAACTGAACGAACCGATTATGCTGTTACCATTATCCGAATGAGTTGATTTTTAACGGGAGCTCTTAAAAACATGTTTTAAATAAATTGAACAGCTCCGATCATTTGTGTGAAGCCACCACGCAAAACTTGTGTTAAATGTAGTGAGAGGGACCAGCCCCGTGTGTGTGTGTGTGTGTGTGTGTGTGTGTATATATATATATATATATATATATATATATATATATATATATATAGTTCTTTTCAGATCCATATATATATATATAGTTCTTTTCAGATCCAGTCACCCAGATTTTCTTATGATCCGGATTTGTGTCTTAGCCAGTGATTGAAAAATCACGCCTAGGCGAGGCGAGGCGTGAGGCGAGCCTCTGCCTCACAGGTGTGAGGCGAGGCGAGGTTGAGTGAGGCGGGCGACTAGTCGTGAGTCGAACGACTAGTCGCGAGGCGTGAGGCGAACAGGAAAACCAGCTGGTGTAAGAGTATTTAATAGATAAAATGCCAAGCCAACAGGAAAACCAATGAAGTCTGAAAAAACCTACAAGGGTTTTCTTGTGTGTAACAGTGATTCTTTTGGATTTGCATCCAAGCACACGAAACTGTAAATCAGCTCCAACCTGCACAAATGACCAGAATCCAACGTATTAAACCAAATAAACCAGAATTAAAAAAATCCTCTTTCAACAAGGTAGAAAAGAATTATCTCTGCCCTCTGAAATACTTCATGAAGCAGAACAAACAACCAGCAGAAAATAAACGTATTCTAACAAAATAACCTGGAACTTTTTCCTAGGCTTTGATATTTCAAACTCTGACATATGTCGAAGAGGACAAAGCGCCTTCACACCGCTGGGAAATTGAACAATGGCCCCAAAACTATCAACAATAATTACTTTAGCTTTTACCACCATTCCAGGCTTGACATCCGAATGGGTGAAAACTGAACCTTCAAAGGCACTAGTCTGTTGAGAAGCAAACCACAAGGGTAAGAACATATGGCAGCACCAAGCCACATATTGAATGCTAACCCGTAAGCAAAATAAAACAGCAATTTTTTCGCTTTCAAACGTATGTTAGAAGATACCAGTTCACTAATTAAATTAAGACTTCTGCACAAATACATTACTACATTTTTCAAACTGAAACATTATTCCTTCTGCGTTACACAAAAAAAAACAAAATTCACCAGTAAAAGCACACTGGAATGCGTCATTTCAGAAATAATATAGATAGAATATATTTGCTAAACACTCGGCTGAGAAAGTCTTCATTATTTAGTTGATTTTTATCAAAAAAACTTCAATTGGTACACTCAATGGCTTCCCATGCGAACAGCCATCTATTGACCATAAAAGGTTACTGCAGGCAGTCAGCATGGGCTAAGAGATGTGCATATTTTGTGGAGATGGATCAAATCAGCTCGAGATATGACCAAAGATATTTGCGGATAATATTGAACAGTAACGAGAATTTTGCATAGAGACTCAAATATCACTATGATAGCACTACCCACGAACAATCTACCATTGATACTGCTCAAATGACACTCCATGCCCAAATAAAAATAAAATATCTAAGAGCATCTCCAACCTTGACATCAAATTTGGGGATGTCAAATTTTTTTCAAGGCTTATGTGTCAATTTGACATCTCTAAAAATACCCCCTCCAATCATTATGCCGAATTTGCTGTTTTGGTATGTTTTCACTTTAGTCTTGTTTAATATTTTATTTTTGTTAAGCTTTTTAGAGTAAAGTAACTAAAAGAAAAGATTTCACATAACATGTTAAATTTTGACATGTCAAACGACATCTAGGCTATTGACATCTTGGTTGGAGTTGGTTCAAATGCCAATTCATCCACTTGCCATGACATGTCAAACAGATATGCTCTTAGGGAGCTATTTAAATACTTAACAATCAGAATCTACACGAGCTCAATATGAAACATTCTCATTATACAAGTATAAAGAAAATCAATAGAAGTATCCACATTGGAGACCCCGATGCACATATGATGTACACAAACACAAATTAGCCACGCATTATGGTCTACCAAAGGGAAGACAGTAAACAAACTGTCAATACAAACTAGCTTCTAAATATTAAAAAAAAATTCAAAATTTCTCAAAATAGATGCAATGATAAAAGTTCCAAGTTTCAACAAGTAAAGAAGAAATCTTCTACTTCTTCCCAACAACGTACCTTCCCATATGCCACATTGTATAAAGATATGCTTTCAATGAGAACCTAGAAGCATCGCAACATGCTCCGCCATCAACAAAATAAAAGTATGGAGAAGTAAAAGGTTTAGTTCATCAAAGAGAAGCCAAAAACTCCAGCTTTTGATATTTGAAATGCAATTTTTTTTCTCTTCTTAAGCAAATGGAAACATCATAGACCTAGCAGAAATAAATATGTAGAGACATACACCCATACACACATGTATACAAACAAGATCACACACCAAAGAGCCCAACCAATGGAACCAACACAATGGCAACAAAAACTGTACTACTTCAGCCTACTCAGACTATATTTAAGACAAGATGTAACAGCGACCTTCAAAACACCCATAGCGAGCCCTTCCAAATGCTTAAATCCAAGAATCCGAACGCGAACATGGCTTCCTTCCCTGAAGGTTTTTTCCAATTTCTTCACTTCCTTGTCAGCCACATCAGATACCTACAAACACAAAATCAGTAACCAAGCTAAATCAAATCAATCTGCCCTTCACAACTTAAGCGGGATGAACTTACGCTGACATATGCTGGAGTTGGAAATGGAGCGGTAGGAATCTCAAGTAGAAGACCAAATCCTTTGTCAATCCTGATTACTTTGGAATGATCAAATATATCCCCAGATTTAACAAGCTGCATATCAGACTCAACATCAAAACTGAACAAATCGCATATAACTGTCCAAAAAGCAAATTGCATATCAACTTTCTATTGCCAAAGACAGGATCAACTAGTGGCAAGAGAAAATCAAAAAGGAACGCAAAGAGCAGAAGGCCAAAAAAAGAAATTGAAGAGAGTGATAGAAAGAAAGAAGGAAGAAGAAATCTTTAAGTTGAGCACAAGCTGTAACAAAGTCATCAGAAGAGCAAATAACCAATTCCAATCAGCTTAGGCAATTTAACTATAATGTGCACAGAGCACTGCACACATCAGTGGGGATCTTAACTAACATACATACAACTGTAAAACCACCATTAGATTTCTGAGCCTTTAGTGCATAGGGCTGCCCAATAGAATTTTGTTTCCTAACATGTAAATCCTGAAGAAATGGATTATGCCCCCCTTTTTCTATGTCAGATTCAACCCCAAGTTCAAAACAATGCAACTCGAGTTCAGCTCCTCAAGCCTTAACAAGTACTGAATCCTACTCCAAATAGCAGTCCAGCTTGTCAAATCGTGAATCGAATGGAGAATTTAAATGGTCCTTTTCGAATTGTGAATGAAACCGAATCCTCGATTGCTCCTATGCATTCGTGACTTCTAAAACACATGTAAAAAAGTATATTTATGCATTGGGGCAGCAAAAATACATTGTACAAATGAACATTTTAGGCCTTGAATTGATAATTACGTGATCTAATAGGTAAGATACTTCCGTTGTAACTTGCAAGAGATGTGAATTCATTAATCATATTTATTGCCTTTTTGTGGAAAATAATTAAAAGTACAAACGAACCCTTTGAAGGTCCTTACGACTATTGTATGCAATCTTGTCTTCGCCTTTTCGATTTACTCTCAAAGTGGGTTTTCTCTCTATGGTCACTATTTTACGAGAGGGGAATCTATTTTTGAGAGTAAACGAAAAACAAACACAAAAAAAGTGGCAAATAACAACACTGAAGACCTTAACAAAGTAATTTGAATACTTTGTCCGACAAATTAAATTCAGCAAATCCAAAGAGAATTGACCGATTGATCGATTCACTTCGGATACACAACAACTTTCGACTCATGCAACCTATTCGTATTGATGACCAAATGATCGTAACGAACTGCACAATGTGAATCGTAAATCCTATGATTCTAACAACTATGATAACAATACAGTAGGAATAAAATGTGCTTGTGCCAATTTTTCACAGCTAGGGAAGTTCTAGGCAATGCAAAGAATTCTCATCGAGTAATAAACTTACAGAAGGCGGAGACTTGTGATGGACAAGGTGAGGATTCAGGGTCAAGCCGATAGCTCTAGTAGAGGGATCAATGAATAATATCCGAGCATTAACCTAATTCCAGAAATCAGATATTAGTCAAAGTACCAAATGAAACTCCGGGAAATATGAGATAGAATAAATGGGAAAATAATGGCCAAGGCATCCATGGATAAAGTTTTGAACACTTTTAGTCACAAAAATATAGGAACAAGTGAAACCAAACCACCTACAGAAAGACAATATCATTCCAGCCTAAGCACTTTCCAAAAAGGTTAAGTGGCAACTATTAGTTAGTTCAGTAATGTCTGCGAGCATTTTTTGATGGAGAACAAATGTCTTTGTGCTGAAGATGTTAATTGCAGCAATGCAGCAGATACAATCAGTCTTTACATAATATTTATGATCTGCCTAAACTCGAAAATCATATTGTGCTCTTGAACACTTATCAAACTTGTCCCCTTTAAAAGTAGAAATTTTGAATCCATGAAATTATTCCGACGCCAAACTTATGATAAAAAGCATGCCCATATAAAACAATTCATCCTAAAGTTGAAGACAGCACAACAGCAGTGAAAAGCCCATAGGTCGAAACAATCCTATGGTGGATTCCCTTTTAGAGTAGAAAAATTGAAGCTCTAAAAATATCAAAATTTGCACACAAGGAAGATCAAGGACCTTTTTATTTTGGTTGTAATCGTCCTTCCAGTTTGAATTGGGGAAAGTTGTTTGCAAATGATACATATCAACCTGTAAAAAACAAGAAACAAAAAAATCATTGTTCAATAGTTCATAAACATGATCTTCATACTGAAAATATGACGCATCACCGCAAACTCACAGTTCCGGTAAAGTATGTTAGGAATGACAACATAATTCCGTTCTCAAGGGTTGATTGTACACGGGCATTAACCATCATGCCTGGAATGAGAAGATCAATTGAAATACCCCTAAGCTCCTTCGTCTGTGTACAACATTGATATGTTAAATAGCAGAGTAATTGGTGATCAAAAGAAATAGCAGAGTAATTGCATCAGAAAAAGAATCCTACAAGCAACAAGCAAAGTATACAATCAAGGACAGGAGACATACCACACATTTAGACACCGTGTCAGGGTCAGAAGTCAAATAAACTACTTTACGAGTTTTGTCAATGCTTTTGACAACCCCTTGTAAAAGGTGTCCAGTCCTGATACTAATGGCCCTGCTTTCTGCCAAAAGGGAAAAAAAACAATAGATAATAAAGGTGCAAAACCCTTGGCAACTAATGCAGCAATAGTACAGTCCTCGAAAAGAACTACTAGAATGCTGAAACACAAGTGAGAATGCCCAGAAATCTACATGATGACTTCAGAAATGGTAACAGTTGTGAAAACCTTTTCTTTCTTTTTTTTTTTGAAAAGTAATTTTATTAACAAAAATGCATAAAGGGAATGCCACCCATTTTATTAAAAATGGCTTTGATTGGGGCATTATCGGGCTTGACAATATCAATATGTATATCTTCCAAAAAAAGATTGCAGAATGTAACAAAGATACTCAAAAATTGACACGGTAAGTTATGAAAGTCAAAGATCCCAATTCCCATTCATTTTCCTTGTCTTTTTAGCCACCTGATAGAAGTTCACAGAAACCAAAAGTCAAAAAGAAAAAATAGGAGGTTAGGCCTTGAACCATACGATCTGGTCAACCAACAGCCAAAGGACGTATAGTGCAGAAAGTTACTCCATTTACAATTCTATAGTCCTTTCTATGGGACCTAAGCAGCAGATGAGGTTCTCAAGAACTAAACTGGAATCAAACGAAATACTGATAATATGGTATCTTTCCTGTAAATGTTTAAAGCAATGCAAATTGCAAAGTTATTCACAAAATTCATTGCGTTGATGTCCTAATGTTTTTCTATAGTCCTGTAGGACTCTACATTTCCCAGCTTGTACCCGCAATTCTATGTAAATATAGTGCCTTAACTACGATAAGAGAGAAGCTTACAACAGGAAAAGGGAGAGAGTGTAGTGGGCCGAATAAGACAGTTTGGTCGCTATCACTACGCTCGGCGAGAGGCGGGGACCAGTCCCTAGGTCCCACATGAAACGGTCGAGTCCCCAACTGGACTTGTAGGCCCGGTGACAGGGTTCGGCATCAGTAATGCTCTGGTCCTACAGCTGAGGGCTGTTGGCCCATCTGGAATGAAGGTTGGGGCAGGTGCTGAACTCCTAGGTTCGGGCACCTGGTTCGGCTATGTTGGTGCTCAGACAGAATAAGTTCATCTGTTGAGTTATATTGGAAACGACGATCGGCAGTCTTGGCCTGCGTCCAGACTGCTAGGTCTGGCAGAGACTCAAGCATGCCAGCTCATCCGCGTGCATGTACCTGCCTTATCCAAAGTGACGTGTGTGACATCACCCAAAGCGGATGTGCAACGAAGTAATCATGAGCGCACATGGGGTGGCAGCTCACACACGAGGCTGTTAACCACCTTATCTGCTACGTCATTAGTGACGTTAGCAGAAGTGTGCCGGGCACATGACCGAACTTGGAAAGCAAGCAAAGACACTCTATATAAAGGAAGCGAGACACCCTAAGAGGTACACACTATCTTCTACCTCAAAACCCCAGTACTTTCCCTACTTGCTCTGCACTTTCTGATCCTCATGCCGGAGGACCATTCCAGAGTCAGTGTGGTCTGTTAGTCGTGCTTCCTTGTGCAGGCTAGGTGAAGGTGTTAGGTGAGAACCGAGCTAAACCAGAGACTAGGAAGGTTACCTAATCTACGATCTAGAACCCCAGAGAAAGACAACAAGAGAAAAGCAGATGACATGCTGATTCAACAGGACAAAAAGGTAACAAGTTAAGACGTGAGCAATAACTATAGAAAAATGTTAAGATGGACATATGGTGATGTGATGCACATCCTGAAACTTTTCTAACACTAGGGCACCAGAATCCCAAGTACCACTCTTACAGAGGCAACAAGAGAACAACATGAATTCGAAAAGACAAGGACTAACCATAACATGGGTTACGGAAAAAACACATAATTCGGATTATTGATGATTACCAGCCTGACTGCTATTTGGCATAAACCCAGAGAATGAAGGTGATCCAAAATGAAGTATATAACCATGGTCTTCAATGCTTTTCACATATGAAGTGAGAACCTTTGAATAAACACCAGAAAAAAAATAATTAGTGATTCAAAATTTCATATCAGATCATCAGGATAAGAGAGAAGCATAACAAACGTTTGGCTAACTGCAAGCGATATACGACATGCCAACCACAATGTTATAACAACCTGATTCTTGATGAATCCCAAATGGGTAGTTTTTTTGTCTGACAAATAAAGTTACAATTTTTGGCACATGATCTAAACTAGTAGAAAAATGTATATACAGTTGCTTTAGTATCAATTCGGACATGATATAGGGAAAACAATTTTTTTAGTAACAAATTTAAATAAGTACGCACCTTTTCGTAATGATGAAAGAAAAGTTAAATATGCATTCACTCTTTTACGATTTAAGAATTTAAAGTGGTTCTCGCATTTAGTAAAGCCAAGTAGGGGAAGATTGAATCTCATCCAGTCTTCATCATTCTACACTATATTTATCGATTTGTGCTTAGATAAAATCAAGCAATAGCTTTTTGCATCAGTCTAGCATACTTGGGCTGCATCCCTTGGTGCTTGTTTCTTTTCCAAAGTGTAACAAAAATACTAGTAAACAGAATAAAACAATGAGGATAATAACTACCCAATCTGATAAAATGAGACATGAAAATTGCATACCATTCCCTCTTGAATAACATCCAAGCTTAAGCACTTATGCAACAAAGAAAGACGCAAAGAAAGCCAGATCTTTGGTTTCCCCTTCTCTTTCTTATCATCATGATCATCTAATTGCAATACAATGCAAGCAACCAGCTGGCCAACGTAATACATGCTAGAAAGGGAATTACAATTTACATCCTGGAATAACAGAAGATAAGAGCTCTCAGACTGGAATTACGAAAGCGAAACAAATTTAAGCAGATCATATATGTAAGAAACGGAAAAGGTATGAAGATTAGACTGATTAGTGATGTATTCCCACTTCAAATCAGTAAAAGCGGATAAAGATGAAAAATAACCCCTTCAGAAGTTTAAAGAAGAAGTAACTCACCACCTTCATTTTATTATCCGAAAAAGGATCAAATGCTTCACTTGCACGAACTAATCCACGCAACCCGCCTGGAAGACTCAGTACAATATCTTTCTCATTTACTTCCGAAATTACTCCCCATAGTTTCATTCCAGGAGAAATATTCTGGAAATTCAGACATGAAGAATAAGTTTTAAGTCAGTCACCAGTCAAACAAAAAAGCATCCAACATCCAGAGGTTTAAGTATGAATAGCTAAGAAGCATGGATACGGATACGGATACGATATGGATACGCGGATACGTGATTTTTTCAAAAAGTAGGATACGATACGTTGGGGGATACGTTGAACATAAAACTCGAGACAAACTTTTCTATCACAAACCCTCCAAACTCGAGACAAACATTACCTATTCATCAAATCTTTGTGCGCCCTCCAAACAAACCCCCAACCCAAAATGAATACACATGTTCAAACTTAAGCCAGAAGGTTCAGATACTCTTAACAATTACTTGACAAAGTACAGAACCAATACCCACATTATAACTCAACAACGGACAACAATATAAACAGAATTAATAGTTTATACCTTCCATGTGATTCTATTAGCAAACCTAGGCAGTTTTCCAGAAATCCCAACACCAAAAAGAGAACCCAAATCATCCTCCGCTGAATGGCTTTGCTTCTGCACCCTCTTCTTCTTATTCTTCTTCAGCCCCCTCCCCTCTGCCTCAAACTCCGCATCCACTTCCGCCCGAACCTCATCAAGCTCCTCCCGGCTCAGAGAACTTCCCCCACCTACACATACAACCCAACAAAATTTAAGCATCCACACACACACACACATACATACATACATATATCTAGATAACCCCAAGGGATTGGCCGGTCAGTTTTGAAACCTCTGACTTTAATTGGGATCTTTTTAAATACGAAATACATGCAAGCTTGTAGAAATCGGTACCTCTGGGGAAGTCGGGGACGTCGTCTTCGAGCTGCATGGCCACGGCTCTAGACTTGGCGGCGGGGGCGCCGTCTGGTTTGGTTTTGGGCTTGAATGGTTTTTGAGATGGCTTCTGGAGTTGGTTAAGGGCGGGCTTAGGTTTCTGGCTCGGGGTTTTCTTGGTAGGGGGTGCCATTTTGGCTGGGAATACTTATGAGTGACTAAGACAGTGTTGCTAGGGTTTTGAAGAGTGATGCCTTCGTTGTCGCCGACGGTGGCGGTTTGCGGCGGAGGGTTTGGAAGGGTTTAAAGGAAAAGCTTTCGGGCGCACGAAGGCTTTGTTTGTTTGGAGAAATTATTCGTGTCGCCCCAAACCAAGAACTCCAACAAACGGCACATAAGGCTTTGTCTGTTCAAAAAACAAACGGCACATCAACAACTCCAATCGCCGTACACCCAAACAACACAAACGGCGAAACAACGGCGTTAAGATACCTACTCCTGTATTTTCAATGAGTGATGCCTGTCGCCCCTTGCTATTCTCACTCCCTTTTTTTTTTTTTTTCATTAATTCTAGTGACACACAGAAACTCTATATATGGAATCCACCACTCATACGAGTGGTGGGTGTGTTTTTGGGTGTGATACTAACACCATTATTTTTTTATCCGGCTATTCTCTTTTAATTGGTTTGTTAATTTTTTGAGCTAGAATTGCCTAATAATTCGATCTTGATTTTTCGATTCGTGTAATATTTTTTAAATTAATTATCCGTCTCGATGTGAGGAATTTAAAAAATATAAAATTATGATCAGAACTTCTAACATTTCTATTTATTTATAAACGAAATGTAAACGAAGTTTTGCTATTTTTTATTTTTTGCAATATTTCCAACTGCTAACAAAATTATTTATCTCCAAACCTATTGTTATTTTACGTAACTGCTAACATTTCTATAGTGGCTCAGCTCATCCGGCGAGCCACTTTTCACTAGGTAGGCAATGTTTACGCAATTTCATAGAACTTTCGAAACGGTATTTTTAAATTGATTAGCATATACTGATCACTAAACTAAATGATCAAAACCAGTCATTCTGTAGAACTTGTTAAGAAGTTTAGGCATTAAAATTTTATCTCCAATCAAAATGAAATTTTCTTGAATGATATTCTCAACGACACCAAGGCACCAACGATATCCGCAATTAGGATTAACCGTTTGTCTACTATTTTTTCGGTGTTTGTTATTTTTTGCAATTTTTTTGTTTGCTTTTCGTTGTGATTTTTAGGATTGCTCATTAGTCTCGATTGAGGTACTTTAGAAAAGTATAACTATGGATTGAAATTCAAAAAAAAGTTCATATAATGCCTAGAACAATAGCAATTGTTTTGTAATTTTTTTGTATCAAGTAAACTCTTTTTTTTTTTGCTTTGGATCAAAATATTTATTTTGTAGACACGAGAAATAGATGATTAATTCAAAAAATATGGCACGATCAATAAAATTATCAAAAATTAAAAAAAAAATACCAGAATTTTGGAAGATTGGGTATTTTTACGTTATTCTTGGTCCTTTTACACTTGATACACAAAACTTGACGAGTGTTAGAATATTCATCTCTAAACTGAAAAGAAAAAAAAAGAGGATTTCAAATCTTATGCGCCCATTTTTGAGAGTGAGAAAGAAATTAAGATTGGAACTTGAAAGACTGTGTGCGAGACTGCCAGTGGAGAGAGAAGACCATTGCTCAACGGTGGTGGACTTTCGTTTGGTGACTAGCATCTCATCCACAATGCATTTTATGATTGGTGTGAGGCACCACATGTAAAAAATGACGTGTTGCCCCAAGGGCAAAGAATAATTTCTTGTTTGTTTGGGATAAAAAAGTAGAAGCAGTTTTTGCCTTTTGTCATTTTTTCATTTTAGAAACAAATTAAATAGATAATTCGTGTGACAAAAAAAATCCAAAAAAATCATTAAAAATGGGAAAAAAATACAAGAAGACAGTTTTTATTGTTTTTTTATCCATCTTATCTAAACTTTTTTCCAACTTTTAGCTATACTAGTATAATACTATTGTGATCTCACATTAGGCGGCAGCGGTTATTCTTAGGGATTGTAATTCACCCTGGCCTTACCCCGGCCCGAACGGGGCGGGTTTTCATCAAATTTTCAAGTACCAGGACGGGGTCGGGGGATATTAAAAAAAACAATCAGGTAGGGTAGTGTTTGGGTTGATGTTATCCCGATTTTTTTTAAATTATAATTTTATTTCAATATTTTTATCATTAAACTTATGAAATTATATTTATACCCACTCTTTTTTCTCATTATACTAAAAAAAAATATTTTTTCCTTTATATTTCATCATTATATAGTTATATAAACTATTTTCTTCTTTTTTTTCCCTTAGTTTTGAATATTTTTTTCAAATTTTTCACAGGGTGAGGTCGGTAATCCCAAGGGTGAGGTCGGTAATCCCAACCCCGAACGGAGCGGGAACGGGGACACCCACAAATAACCCAGGCAGAGTCGGGGTCATGCCATAATTCTCAGGGCGGGGCAGGTTATGACATAACCCGCCCTGCTCCATTGCCATTCCTAGTTATTCTCCTATACAAACCGCCCCGATCTCGTTTGGAAGGCTGGCAAGTATCTTTTATGTTTCCAAATATTTTTTCAAACACGCTAAACAAATTAACAAGGCAAATAATTTATCCTGATAAAAGCTAAACAAATTTTTATCTAAACACTAATATTATCCGTTGTCTTAAGCAAAATTTAGATTAAATCAAACTTAGCGTTATTTAGGCCTCGTCGATTATCAAAACGGTTAATCTTTTTAGAACTCGTTGAAGATATCAACCAGCCTACAAGGGACTCGAGGAGAGGGAAAAAAAGGACGCAAACCTAGGCCAAATGGCTACAAGTAACTATAATGAAAAGTAAAAGAATTATATCACAGCCTCATGTCTCTAAACGCCCAAGAATGAAATCCAAAAAATGTTGAAGTATGTCATGTTTTTCACGTTTAAAACAGTAGTTTGTCTTTGTCTAAGCAAAGTTTTCAACACTCTCTTATGCTCTCTCTTTCATATATTCTCATTTGTAAAACATGGAGACCTATTTTGATAGCAATAAAGAACAAGATTTAGTTAAGTTTTCAACTTCTTATTTGAAATTTCTTGTCTCAATGATTGATCCTTATACTTTTAGTGTTAGAGCTCAAATAAAGTGTTGCTAGATAAAACTAAAAACTAAAGCTCAAATAAAGTGTTGCAAAATTGTTAATCAAGAGTGACATTACAGAATCAGGGGGGAAAAGACACCCAATTAAAGGGCAGCCACCCATGGGCTACTGAATTAGAAGCACGGCGAACCCAGCTAAACGAAATATCACCCATCAAAGCAAACTCCCTAATATCTTCCACCAACGCACCCACCTCCCATGGAAGGAGACTAACTCAGACTCAAAGAAATGGCATGATGTTTGTCAGCTTCAGTAACCACTCCTTTCAGACCCAAAGCCAAAACCATTAAAAAGCAAGCCTTGCGGATGGCCTTCAATTCTCCCTGCAAGCTTGAGCAAGTTTGAGAAAACACTAGCAGATTTTACCACTCCATCTATCAGCTTACCTTTCCAATCTCTGAGAATGACAGCCAGTTTACCTTCACTGTTGTTAGGACCTACCGCCAAATCACAGTTTACCTTGAAACTGTTAAGAGTCTGGAGCCCTCCACCTAGAATTAGCTTCTGGCAGGGTTATCCCTATGGACTTGAGTTATCCCATAATTATTTAAACTCCACTTTAGCACAACGAATTTTTGCTACTACTTCCATTGGGTCCACTTTAGCATGTCAAAAAATTACATCATTCCTCCCTTTCCAAATGAACCAAGCCGTAAAAGCAACCGAACTTAATAACTCACATGCCTCTGAAGATAGTAGGGATTCACAAATTTCTGAGGTCCATTTGATGGCTGAGCAGGGATATCCAAATTCATTAAGGATTTGAATATTGTTGCCAAACCAAACCGCTCTTGCCCAAGAGCAGAGAAACAAGAGGTGTTCAACAGTTTCCAACTGGGAATCACAGACAGGACAAGAGCTGGATGGGGAACACTTACGTTTGGAGAGATTTTCCTTTGTCGCCAAGCTGTTCTTGCACACTCTCCACCAAAAGCTTTAAATTTTGTTAAGGGACCTTGAGCTTCCAAACCATTTTCCACAGATTCCCAACAGGTTTGAAAGAGGATTCTGGTTTGTCTCGGGGGGCTTCCATCTTCTGTCCGAAAGGCAAGTGGTAGCCTGATTTGATAGTGTAAATGCTAGATTCAGTTTGTCCTCCCTTGAAAGGATTGGCAAAGAAACCAACGGGATAGCATTCAGTTCTTTTTCCTTAAGAACTTGCTTTTATATATGCATCACATTGACAATATTTGCATTTGCATATGACCGACCTTTATCAGGGTGGCATAATTCTAGGTCCCTCTGTTCTGGGTCGGGTGGATTTACAGAGCACTGCCAACCGCAGCACAGCCGCTGAACAAAGGAACTTCCGCCGTTTTTACAGGAGAGAGAACCTTCAAAGAGCCTCCCCCTCGTGAATCATCGCCGTCGTTGTTATCTCCGGATTGTATATCAATGACAAACGAATAGAATACCAGTTCGAGAATCGTTGCTACGTGTTCGAACATAGATTGATTTCTCGTGCGATCGAGACACTGCTGCTGCTGCTGCTGTTGACGATGATGAAGCCATTAGTCGAATCGGATTCGCTGTACAGTAACACCAAAACCAAAAATCAAACGATAGAGGAGAGAAAGAATATATCACGCGTTGTATCCGCTCTGCACATCCGATTCATTCAATACAATTTTGGATGACTTGGATTGAAACTATGTCCCTCATTTCACCCAAACACACTTTCCCTCTTTTTTTTTTTTCTTTCCAAATCTGAGCTATTTAAAAACGCAATAGATAACTCGAATGCGCTGAACAGACACTAGATAATATCCGCCCGACACTAAAAATTAATTGGGCAGAATGTGCTAGACCCAAGTTTTAGGCCCAGGCCCGTTTGTAAAATAAGGCCGGACATTATCAAACACAAGTCTTCCGAGTGACGACGTCGGCCCCAGAAACTTCTCGAATGAGCGATAAACCAGATAGAGGAGAGAGAGAGAGAGAGAGAGAGAATCGGTTTCCCCAATTTAGAGAGAGAAACGTTCAATCAGAGCCTCAAATCAGAGAATCGCTGGTTCTGCGTTAAGAGGTTACTTCTTTTTCCAAGCAAATTTCTACACTTATCTGTTTATTTGCTCCAATTTCCTTGCTTGACATCGGATCGTAATTCGTTGATTACTGACGAACTTGTTGCGGGTGTTATTTCAAATCTTCTATTTGGTGATTAGGTTAATTGCATATCCGCAACCTAGCTCTTCTTGATCTGGATATATTGAGTTGGGATAATCAACTCGAATTTTCAAAGATTTATCTTTTTCTTTTCCAATAGATACACTGGATTTGTGAGAATCTTGATGGATGTCTGGATGAAAAGGGAAGAATTCTTATTAATTTAAATGCATCCTGTTGTTAATTTAGGTGTGCTGTGATATTTTGTTAGTTTACTTCTAATTGTTCCGCAATGTAATTTGTTGATAATTGACGAATTCATTGTGTTTTTTCTTCAAATGGAAAAAGAAAAAAGTAAGAGCAACTAATATTTTTTGTACTTTTGGCTTTCAAAGAAACAATTGGGATAAATGACTCGACTTGCTCAAGTGTAGCTCTGCCCTTTTTCTTTTTGAATAGTTACACCGGATTGGTGCGAATCTTGATGGAAGTCGGACGAAAAGAGAAGAATTGTCGATGATGATTCCAACTTGCACTTTTTTTTACGATTAATGTGGTTCATTTTGGAAATAGGACTGAATATTGAAGGAGAATGAGGGGAAGAAGTTATAGTTACAGTCCCTCACCACCAAGAGGGGGGTATAGCAGAAGACGTCGAAGCCCGAGTCCAAGGGGTCGATATGGTGGTCGTGATAGAGATCTTCCCACCAGTCTTTTGGTCCGCAACCTGCGCCATGATTGTAGGTATGTCCTTGTGAGATTTTGTTGATCGATGTTTTACTACAGTTAGTAATGTTAACTGCCGCCTTTGATTCTCATAGGAAATATTTTTTGTCTTGTTGAACTTAAATTGGGGTTCAGATGGTGTTCCATGTAAGAAAGGGTGTCAGAGAACGCATGTAACTGAATTTCTGGGAATAATACAATACACCAAGATATGCATATGATATCAAATACAATTGGTAAGGTTTGAATGGAATGCATGCGACACCCACCACGCTCCCTTGTCGAAGTCTCAAGCATTCGACAAGGGTGTTTAACTTATTTTGCAGAGTCCCTGATATCAAATACCAGTCGTTTTGTGCTGATGCCGTACAGTGTTTTTACTGTGGAGTACCCCAACTGTATTGCACCATACAAAGAGGTTGATGGGGATCTAAGATACAAAGCATCCACCTTTTTTAGTTGTGTCAAGTTCTATAATATTTTTAACACGTGAAACTTAAGGTTGTGGAACTGAGTGTTTGTCGGGCAATTTTTATGAAAGGTCTACTGTGTTCTAGATTTAGATTTATTTTTTCTTAAATTTTCATTTTTGATGCTAGAGGGGTCATTTTGGTTGAAAAAGGGTTAGGCTCCAACTAATTTGAACCAAATTTGACTGACTAATAATACTATTGTTGTTGGATAAATTCTTGCGTTGCATGCATAGGCAATGGTGGTTGGTTTGTACTTCCAATTTTCTAGAGCATGACTACTGAGTTTCTCTGCATGACCAATCCAACTGCTAGTCTTGTAAATCAATTACCAAGTTTACTCTGGATGCAGGCCAGAAGACCTCCGTGGGCCTTTTGGGGAGTTTGGTCCTCTAAAGGATGTGTACTTGCCCCGGGACTACCATACAGGGTGAGCATATCTCGATCTGGAGTTGTTCTAGGGCATTTCTCAAGTTTGACATCATCTAGTTACTATCATTTCGTGGGTTAAAATTTTCAACAGAGAGCTTGTTCTATTGCCAATCAGCTCCCTCCTCTTTTCCTGCTACTATTTCTGATCGGTTCTTGCTCTATTGTCAACATTTACTTTATGGGAATTGGTTGTATTTGGTTGTTTTTATTTTAAGTGTTGAAGAGAAGAATGAAGTAATAAGAGTTGTTCAAGATGATCT
Source organism: Rhododendron mucronatum var. ripense (assembly GCA_019656295.1). Taxonomy (NCBI): domain Eukaryota; kingdom Viridiplantae; phylum Streptophyta; class Magnoliopsida; order Ericales; family Ericaceae; genus Rhododendron; species Rhododendron mucronatum. Next base: position 504,983 of record BPLT01000044.1, on the reverse strand, counting down.
TAATGTACTTGAAGATTGAAGGAAGTTGGGTTTGAATACTGTATGAAGACGCTCAAGTTTTGAAGAATTTCAACTCACATTTTAACTTTGACCCGCACAAGGTTAGCAGCCTTGGAATTGCTTTACTTGAGTTGTGTAAAGTGTGAGCAGAGTCATCATGCCCCTCTGAGTATTCCTTATTTCTCAGGAATCAGTTTTTTCATTTTGGTAACAATTGGAGAACATTTTCTGTCTTATATTCATGTGGAATTGCAATACCCATGTAAAGTTCAAATCACCTTTTCACCTGAATCATTTCTATGGTGTAGGGAGCCACGTGGCTTTGGTTTTGTTCAGTTTTTGGATCCTGATGATGCTGCGGATGCCAAATACCATATGGATGGTCAAATTCTTCTTGGTCGAGAGCTGACTGTGGTATTTGCTGAGGAAAATAGAAAGAAGCCTGCAGAGATGAGGGCAAGACAGCGTTCCAGGTAATCTCTCCCGTTTTTTATATATGACGCCAGCCTAATTAGGGGGGAGCACTTCTAAAAAATAAGAACAACTCGGAGCGGAGCAATGTGCTGGACGGCAGGGTCAAATACCTTAGAGTCGTGTGTTGGCAATAATAGAAGAGCAACTTTTATGATAATTTTTCTTGCTCTCTGTGGGTTCAAATGGGTGAACGGTAATGAGGCCTATAATAGCAAATTTTTCCAGCTCAACTGGGTCATTTGACGCCCCCACCTAACCTGTCCCCCTCTTTGAGCATAGGGGTCTTGGTTCGGATTTCTGATTATCTGATTAGAGTAACATTCTCTTGCAGCGGCCGGGGGTCTGACCGGGGGAGCTCCTTCTCTCGTTATTCTCGATCACCGCGCCATGGAAGATCCTATTCGAGGTATTAAGTTTGAAGTCATCCATTGTTTTTAGGTCGTTACTTATGATGGAGGTATTCAAGTTATGGTTGCTAATGTCTTGTATTCTTGAGACAGGTCGAGGCATAGAGAGACATCTTACTCAAGGTCTCCATATGGCTCAAGGTATAGAGAGTGGTCTTACTCAAGGTCTCCATATGGCTCAAGGAGCAGGAGCAGAAGCCCAATTAGGAGTCGGAGTCAGACCCCTGACGGTTACCAGAAGCAACTTGGCAGATAACTGTCTAGACTTTCGAATGTATTGGGAGAGCTCTTAGCTGGGTGTTAGGACAATGAGCTTGCGATGTGTTCCTTCGTGTAGTAGTTTAAGGTGGTACCTAGTTTCTGGAGATGCATTTAGTTCTGAGAGTATTGTCGCAGACATTGTGTTTTTTTGTGGATATTGTACCTCGTATGGGTTTAGCCGTGTTTCAGCAGATGTTGCTAGCTTCCTGAAAATATGTGATTTGAATAGTTTTCTGATTGTTGTCTGTCAAGTTCGGTAGTCACAAGGCAAAAGACTGGTTTCACCAAATTTTATCATGATTCATTTTTCGGTAGGTCGGCGTTAGTTCTATTCTTAGAGTATGGCAAACAGCTTAAGCGCTTCAGATTGTCTCCCTTTTGTTTTCCGTAGGATGTGGGGATTGGATAAGTTTTGCTCCTATACCCACATCTAGCCTAGACAACCTGACAATCTGAGAGGAGTTAGACAACACAATTCTCTCTCTAAAATCCCTCCGATCCCTAAATTTCCCTCGAAGCTTAATTTCATTTCCATCCTAGAGAAGATGACCTTGTTATTGGAATTGATAGCGTGTTGATGGAAGTCAAGTTTCAAATCAAGGACTTTGTGAGGCTTTTTGACTACACTCGGATGGGATTCGGTTGACATGCAAGCATATAGAATCCAATATTAGTGTAGAACGGTCGGTGGCTGGTGTCATCAGTGTCTACCAGCCAGCATAATCAGTGTTCGCGTGTAGCCACGGAGACGATGTTCAGAGAGAGAGAGATGAGGGCGCAAGAGAGTGGAAGTAGAACTGTAGAAGGGATGCGGTGGTTTGGGGGAGATTAGACCTTTTTAAGGGGACAAGAGAGTAGAAATAGAAGGGATGCTTGCCTTTTGAGACAGAGAAAATAGCAAGTATACAGATGATTATGACTTTTGTAACCTAAAACAGACCGTATCTAGTTTCAAAACCGACCGATTGGCGTCGGACCAGACCGGGTTAACCGGGTTGCTCGGTTGGATGCTCACCCTCAGTGAAATGGAGTATGCATTTTGGAAAAAAAATACTCAGTGTAAAGTTTGGATTTTTGCGAAGATTTGACCAATAAATAATAGGGTAAATTATAGTTAACCCCTTCTAACTAAACCTCGCGTGCACTTTGCCCCCTCTAACTTTTGTTTTTTGACACTCAACCTCCTCTAACTAACTGAAATTCAAACGATCAAAATTTCAAACAGTCATAACTTCTTCGTCCAAAATAAAAAACAGGCAAATTATATATCCATTTCGAGGTCTTGAAGTCAGCTTTCTAATGACACCAAAATCACATCACGATTCAAAGTACACAGAAAGTTGCAATCAAAAGAGTAAGGGCTGGTAGACAGAAAGACCGTTTTGATCATAACTTTTTATGTACTTTGAATCGTGATGTGATTTTGGTGTCATTAGAAAGCTGACTTCAAGACCTCGAAATCGATATATAATTTGCATATTTTCGATTTTGGACGAAGAAGTTATGACCGTTTAAATTTCAGTTAGTTAGAGGGGGTTGAGTGTCAAAAAAAAGTTAGAGGGGACAAAGTGCATGCGAGACTTAGTTAGAGGGGGTTAACTATAGTTTACCCTAAATAATATAAGCGCATCGAAACTGAATCCTGTTTTGGGGTAAGATAATTTTCACTCTCTTCCTTCTTGTTTTGATTGGATAAATTAGAGATATTCACCACATGGGGAGGGGATATTCTCTCCCTCTGATTGTGTGTATGTGGAGTGACGTTTCTTATCTTAGGAACTACTATGGATGGCTTTGAAGGCTAATCCATCCCCAACCCTATGCCCCTGTTTGTTTGATGCCTTCTCCATCCATTGTTTGGTTACATTTTCTGAGCAGGGACAGAGAAATAGGGCTGCAAATGAACCGAAATGCTCGCAAGCAGCTAGAGGATCGGCTCGTTTAGTAACTAAGCCGAGCTCGAGTTTTAGGCTCATGTCGTCAATAACAACTCAGCAGTCTAAAGCTTGCTTGGCTCAAAAAAGCACAACTCGTTTGTATATACTTGGCTCGTTTGTAAAGACTCATTTAATAAATGAGACCGGGCTCAGCTCGATCGATCAAACGAGCCGAGCTAGAGCTCAAGTTTTAGACTCGGCTCTTTTACACCCCTCTGGAGTCCGGACAGGATATAAATCCGTCCGGAATTCTCTGTCTCCCAATTTTGATCAAACTTGAAGCAATAAAACAACTAAAAATCAAAATCCTCACTCACATAACAGTAAGATTAACGAGCAGCTCGAGGATCGGCTCCTTAGTAGCTGAGCCTGAGCCTGAGCCGAGCTCGAGTTTTAGGCTCATGTCGTCAATAAGCCGAACTCAGCATTCTAAAGCTTGGCTTAGTCGATTCATTTAATAAATGAACCGGGCTTGACTCATTCGATTAACGAGCCGAGCTTGAACTTGAATTTTAGACGGGCTCTTTTGCACCCCTCAGGAGTCCAGACCAAATCCGTCCGAAATTCTATGTCTCCCAAAATTGGAACCAATTTTGTTCAAACTTCATAAACAGTAAACACAACTGAGAATCAAAATCCTCGCTCACATAACAATAAGATTACAGAAACTAGAAGTTAATTTCAATCACAAGAACAAAACATGATTGAGGACTAAAACTTTTACAAGGAGAAACGAGTAAAAACTCAAACTACATACAAAACAGAAAGAGAGAAAGAAAGGCATAGTTGCAAAATTTAACCAAGTCAAACATCCTTATAGACAGATATGTACAGAGAGAGAGAGGAGAGATTTGTTGGATGGAATATTTTAGTCGCGAAGACGGTGGACGTGCCAACAGAGAAGCATGGAGAGACAGCGGCGGAGGATGTAGCAGCGAGCCCTCTGCTGCTGCACCGCCGTCATACACCGCCTCCAGAACTCCGATATCGGGTTTGTTATTGCCGTCAACGACGATGACGGTCCCTTGCTTCGATCAATATTAGTACCATCACTAGTAGTACTCATGTTTCTGCCTAAGTATGTGATTATGAGATTTGAGAGAGAGAGAGAGAGAGAGAGAGAGAGAGAGAGAGAGAGAGAGAGAGATGGGGGCCGGCTGATTTGGGTTTAGTGGCAATCGGAGAAATAAAAAGGGAGGAGGAGGAGTAGAAGGGACAGAGAGAGGAGGAGAAGTAGAAGGGATACACTCTTATCAGTACGCCGTTCGATTACGCAAACAGAGGTGCGCATAGGGTGTGCAAAAAATCCACCAACTCGCCAAGAATATCCAACCCGAACCGACCCGCGCCGAAAACCACAGGTTGAGTATGGCGGATCCAAAAAAAAAAGTATGGCGGATTGATGAATACTCCCTCCGTCCCATAATATTTGACACTTTCACTATTCCAGCCTTATGGAAAAATTAACTATATTTTTTAATCCATAATGTTCAGAGGGAGTACAAATTTTAAGCGGGTTGATTAGGGTGTGGGTAAAATTTTCTTTAACCCGACCCACGATACCTACATGCGTAAAATGATATAGCCAATAGTGATTTTTTTTTTTTTTCAATCTGTCTAATCTGCTGAGTCGAAATCGCAAGAAATAATCAATCAACCTGTTGGCTTTAGAGGTTGATGGGTTGGCGGCCGGTTAAAAAATTGTCGACGACCCCAACCCTACCCATAGGGCCAGCCCAAGAATTTGTAGTGCTCAATGTGTAATAAATAAAATGGGAAAAATTATGGCTCAGAACGTATTTTGATAATTAAAACTCGTCAAGGACATACTGAGAATATTTGCTAATACAGAAAATGTCCTTAGTGGGTATTAATTATCAAAACACGCCATTGACAGTCATTTTCCCAAAAAAAATGTGCCCTTAAATTTGGGATTTGAGCTTTGCATTACCCCACGTTTTGCCAAAAAACGGAAGTACATATAACCAGTCCATTGTCCATGTTTTTTATTTGAGTTTCTTAAAAAAAGTCTTATTCAAACCCAAGTAGTGAAAGTATTTGAGTGCCCCAAAAAACTTGGGATTTGGGAGTTGTCCAAAACCCAGACCTCTTGGGGGTGGGCCGGCCCTGCCTACCCATTTACACACCGTGCGCCTTCGGTCTTGTCTTATGTCAATTGCCTCATAGGGGTGATGAGCGAGCCGAATAGCTAGTTGCTCAAAGCTTAGTTTGAAAACTTAACAAACTTCAAAATATGTTGAAGCTTAGTTTGTTTATGACACAAGCCGATCTCAAATGAGTTTTAATCGAGCCGATCTTGAGTAGCTTCAATTTCTTATACGTCATAAGTGGAACAAGTCGAGAAGTAATTTGTTCGAACTTGGCTTGAAAACTTATCGAGATTCAAAAGATATTCAAGCTTAGTTTGTTTATAAAAGTGGTATGGGTGTGGGAGAGTGCTGTTATTAATTAGTGGATGGTAATGGCTGGGGTGGCCGTTAGTAGGTGATGTGGTGGGGTTCAAGCATTTTGAGAGTGATAGAGATAGAGAGTGATATTTGAGATGGTTGTTACTTGTGACGGAGAGAGATGGTTCTGGATGATGGCTAGGGTTTGAAATTGAAGAGGTGTACTATCAGAAAAAATAGGATAATTTGGAAATTAATGAAGAACCTAGCCCTATTTTAACTAAAAATTTTGCACCAAAACTCCAATTTTGTAGTTGTTCATATTGAAATGTTTTGTTTAGAGTCCCAGTAAAAAAAAAAAAGAAGACTTTTTTAGATATCGATAAAGGTGTTTACAAAACATCGCTTCAAAATTCAGGCTTGGATTGAAATGCATGCACAACAAGATGCCTGACACGGGTTATAATTTGATATGAAGACTCAATCAACAAGGCCATACAATGCCCATAAATTCCATCATACGTTCTGGTCTAAATACAATGCCCATAAATTCCTCATTGGAAAAAGCCACAATTAAACGTGAATCAATACGCACCCACCACTAGGCAGACAACTTCACTGAGAAGTCTCACAAGAATGAAATGCAATAACAAGTCTAACATAGAGAAAATATTACAACGCGAAAAGGATTAAACTTTTAAATTCCTCTCAAGGAAAACAGATTCTCTACACAATCAGAGACCTTTATTTTTCCGAGTCGAGCATTACGTCGTGGACCCATTAACTCTGAAAGAGGAAGCCCGGTGATATCGATCCTTCTCATACGACTCTTCTTCCGGTCATAATAGCAAACATCAAACAAGCTAGGAGACGAACACAGGGCCGTGGGTGGGCTATGTAGAAGGATCTCACCGGTCTGAATTGCACCATTCGTATGAAAAAAGTCCGCAAAAAACGAAATTACGCGGTGGCGTGATGATGACTTTGACCCAAACCCAATTCTCATAGTCCTCTAGTATCCAAAGCTCCTCCGGTACATCTTCTGGGAAATACTCACAAGCAGCCAAATGGCCTCCAAGTTCTCGCAGACAAGGCTTGGCTGAGGGTCCATCAGGCAATGGAATCACCCGAAATCTCTCATCTTTGAGGTCAAACGCCACTATGACCTCCTTATCAATAGTAGAAGAAGGTTTCGTAGATGTACTTCTCCAGTGTATAACTCCATTCACACAGATGCCCCCAAAACCAAATGGAAAGTACGGGGACGGGGGACAACGTCAATCTTTCTCCATGAATGTGTACCCAAAGTGAAAATTTCATACTGGCAATAATAAGAGTACTCAGCAAACTCCGTATTCGCACTCGGATGTAGGGTACGGTATACGTTGAACACTTTGTATTGTTTAGTGGAAGGGTCAAACCCAAACGCTAACCTTGGGTGAGAAAAAAAGGGGCAATTGCCTGTTGGCATACTTGGTTGGGGAAGGGTAACAACTTCTTTGGTGGTAGGATTCACTATGAAAATAGTTCTTGGCTTTATAAGGTACCCAAATATTAAGCCATTGACAGATTGTTTAATATGATACCAACTTTTCTCTTGGGTCGGGAAAGTGAACAAGCGTTGGGCAGATCCACCTTCGTAACCGACTGAGAAAAAATCTATCTTATCAAAGTTGATGGCGGGGCTTAAAGAGATTACCAGGTAGCAACTGTCCGGTCTACACTTGGCGCGATTATGGTGCAATTCGGCAAACGTAGGGTCCTCAATCAGAGCGCGCCAATGCTTACAGATACACTTGCACTGGCCTACCACCCTCGCTGGAAGTCTTGTCAGAATGTCAATCACTATCTCATGAGGCAAGCAGACATCATTCACCATTTCACCAGTATTGCCGGAGGAAATTCCACGGGTGCACTTCTTCTTCCTCATAGCATTCAGTTTCAAAATCCAAGAACAAACGTCAAGTAGGGGAGCTTGGTTTGGCAATGTCCATGTAGAGAACAAATGAATAGCTAATGAAAAAAAAAAAAACCAAAAACAAGTTTCATAAGGGCTCGATAGCAAAAATGATAATACAGAAAAACTTACAAATACCTTAAACATTAGGAAGCGCTTATCATAATTGGTGTGCAAATAGGTTTTTTTAGTTCGAGTAAGTAAACTAAGCTGGTCAAAAGTTTTTTTAATAGAGAAAGGAACCGGACATTTCGACTAATAATCTTCTTTCCTTGAGGCTAATCTAAAATAGATAGAGAGAACAAATGGATTACCTAATAAACAAAGAAAAATGTAACAAATGAACAACCTCAATCTCCGTAAGTCTAGAATTTCTAAGCATAGGTTATAGCTAAGATAATAGACAAAAGGGTTTCCATACTTCCATTCCAAAATAAAAAAAAAACAATTCACCATACTAATAAATCAAAGGAAGATGAAGAAAAATGGAGCCCAACCCCTCGAATTCCGAGATTCAGATTCTCAGGAGGGCCCTTAGCTATCCGAATCTACACTACATACTCAGCACGTTTATCCTACTTGAAAATATCTCTTTTTTCCTTAAAAAACAATGAAATCATACCAAAATCCACTTAACCCTTTACGTCTACACCTTTCCCATTTTACTCCCATCTCCTTCCTCGAACTGTCCTTTTCCATATGATTTTAGTTTCATTTTGATCTTTTTTTCTCTCTTTGTTTCTTCCTATTATGGTCATGAACCAAATTCCTTCAAATAAAATTAAATATATTCCGTTACTCATCTAAGTATGGTACGCTTCTCAATGTCACAACCGTTATTATCTACCAACTCCTCGTACCAAATCCATAATTTTATCTTCTATTATTGCAAAATAGATTTATTGCTCTTGTTTTTATCACACAACTCGCCTTTTTTGGGATTCCGGGGGCCTGTGGTGAGGGAGATCACCACAGGGTTGCAGCTACCCCAAAATTGTGCCGTGTGCGCACAAAACCCATTTCCCCTTACACTTCTATTGGTCCCTGTTTGGTGCACAAAACCCACGATGATTGATGATTTTGTGGAACACATTTTAAGTCCAAAAATAATAATTCATAACAGCAGGTTATTCTTAAAATATTTTTTTATGAGTTCTTGTAAAAGATTATCTCAATTCGATATCCGTACTGACTTTTTCAGCATTCGTAGAAACCCTACGAATATCGGATTGAGCTAATTTTTTACAAGACTCATAAAAAATATAAAAATACTTTTAAGTGGTTTCTAAAATTTTGTTTTGCCCTATTTCAATAGCGGTAAGAGCTTTTTCAAAATTCGTAAGGCCCCTACAACGAATGCTGAAAAATAAAATTAAAAAACATAAAAATACGGATATTTGATTGAGCTAATTTTTTACAAGAACCAATAAAAAACATAAAAAAAACTTTCCTTTAGTTTCTGGAAAAAAAATCAGTTCCATCGGATATCCGTAAGGGCTTTTTCAGACTTCGTAAGGCCCCTACGAATGTTGAAAAAGCCCTTGTGGGTATCGGATTGAGACAGTTTTTTACAAGAACTCATAAAAAATTAAAAATAACTTGCGGTTTGAAATAACTTTTTTGGACTCAAAATGAGCTCCACAAAATCATTAATCATCAAGGATTTTGTGCACCATAAAAACAGGGACCAAACACGGACCAATAGAATTGTAAGGAGAAATGGGTTTTGTGCCCAAATGGCACAGTTTTAAGATGGCTGCTACCCTGTGGTGACCTCTCTCACCACAGGCCCCCCGAATCCCCTTTTTTGGCCTTAATAGTATTTTAATTACATAATTAGTTACCCCTTCATTCGTAAAGAGTGTATCCAAAATTGAAGAATAGATAGGGGAATTTCATTTAAAAATGGTAAAAACAGGGTTGTTCACTTTTAAAAGGTTTGTGCTAAATTTAGTTCACTTAATTTCATGCTTGTTGACCAAAGTTATTTTAATTTATACTTATATGTCTCCAACAATCTCTCCCTACTTTACCAAATTAAAATTTGAAATTCATCTGTGAGAACATCCCTCCCCAAACCAAAATACTACTATTTCGAACACTTTTTTACTCAAAAATTGGTTTCCAAAATCAAAATACATTGACTTGCTGTTAAATTTTATTATATCGAAAATCACTTTTTCCGTAGTTTTTACAATCTATATTTGCCCGTCTTTCCGTAGTAATACGTTTGTGTCTCTGCACATAGTTTTCAGATCCCGTGAATCGAAAAGAGATTAGATTATTGCTAGTAAGATAATGTACAAGAGAGACGAGCAGAGAAAAATCGCAAGGGGTACATGGCTAAACAGTAATACAAAGATCCGAGAAGTAAGGACTGAACCCAGCAGTTCAGATTTAGAACACAATTGATTTCCCCCACCACCACCACCACGCCACCCACCCCCCCCCCCCACCCCCCCCCCCCCCCCCCAAAAAAAAAAAAAAGAAAAGAATATTGTAGCTATCTCAGAAAACAAGGGGCACATATTCTAAATCATCGCAGGGAAGACAATTTTATCAAAAGCTAACCTTTTTCAATGGAGAGAGAAAGGGATCAGACGCAGTAGCCAGGTGTGGTGAGAGCCGGAGTGCCGCCATTTTGGTGTTCCCCAGCCGAACCTCCAGAAGCCCCCGGCTCCTCTCCAATCCATAAAGAATTGGATGGTCCTCCAATTCCAATTCGATGATCAAGATTACTCTAGTAACTCAAGCCCCAAAATTCACATGGTATTCTACGGGTACCCAATTACTCTCCAAATATTTTTCAATTACATAAGCGTCTTCTCTCCCCATTTTTTTTGAACAGCGAAAAAAATTCATTAAATTCTTTTGAACGGCGTCCTCTTCCCGTTAAATCTGCCTTTGAAAAACTTTTTATAGCTCACGAGGATTTTTTCAACCGATATTATATAGTTCATAAGGATTTTTTTACTAATATTATATCAATATTTTTATTATTTCAGCATGGTTTTTTTTTTTTGATATTATCTTATTATGTAGCTCATGAGGTTTTTTTTACTAATACTAATGTATTTTCATTTGTGCTTCGTACTGTGTTATGTGCTCATTGATGTAGTTGTTCTTTTATGTAAAGAAAGTTAAAATTAAACTTCGGTTATGGAAATTAGAAAGAAATCGTAAGAGTAAGTAATTGAACGTAATATAATTTTTATAGAAAAATATTTTAGAAGAAATGCAAAAGGAGTCTTTGATCAACCCTGTGAATCTAATAATTTTTTGAACTTGTACCAATTATTAAAGTTACGAAATGAAATTTTACTAATGTTTGGAATTTGGTAAATTAGTGCATAAAATATACATAATTGGGGAATATTTGTGAAGTAATTGGATGCCCGTAGAATACCATATGAGTTTTGGGCTGAAAATACTAGAGTAATTCTAACCATTGTATTGGAATTGAAGGATCCTTTAATTCTCTATGGATTGGAGAGGAGCCGAACTCCATTTGGCTTGGAGAAAGGCTGAAAGAACAGCCTTTTAACTGGTATCACGTAGTGTCCGCTCGCGCATCCGAGCCGTCCATTTCATTTTTGAACGGCTCAAATTTGGAGAGAGAAAGTATTGGGATGAGAGGAGAGAGAAGGTTTCAATTCAAACCATCCAAAACTATATTGGACAGCTCAGATGCGCCAAACGGATACCACGTGGAATATACCTGCTCGGCACCAAAAAATCTCCCCTCTCACACGCTCTCTCTTTCGTATGGATATTTAATCTCCCCTCTCGTACGCTCTCTCCTTCGTATGGATATTTAAGAAAAAAGTTATTAATATCCTAGAATCATTCCAGAATCATTGTCACGTGGTGCTCTAATTCATCCCTCCACGAGAGTTTTGCCAACATTTGGCAATGCCTTTAGGGCACTCGATAGGGTGGGCTTGTCCTGTCTCCTTTTTTGTTTGTTTTTTACTTGTTAAATTTGTTTCATGGAAAGTTTCCCAAATGTGCTTGCAGTGTTAAAAGTACTAAATTAAAAAAAAAAAAAAAGTTTAGTACTTTTAGCATACTCTTCTGTCTAAAAAAAAAAATGATTTTTTTTTTGAAATTTGTGTCATTTTTTATCGCTTATATCTTTAGATCTATAATGTCTTTCATGAGTTTGAAAACTTTGTATAATAGAACTAATCGAGAACTATCAAACAAGAACCATATTGCATATTTTTCATATTTTTTGAGATCCATATTGAAATATATGAGAAATTGAAATTGACATCCAATTTGAACGAAGGGAGTATTTCAGAAACTATCCCATAATATTTTAGTTGTTCGCCTCGGCAAGAATCATATTTAAATATGAAAAAATATACCAAAGTTCAAAAAATTTAAGTACAGTAATATTTATACATGTTTAGAAGTGGAGCCTTATGTCACCAAGTGTCAATACTAGTTAGTAATAGAGCTGCTCGCGGTCCGGTTCAGTTCGGATTTTTAGGAATCCGAGGACCGAACCGCTAGTCACGGTTTTTACAAAATGAAATCCGTGTCCGGACCAAAAGTCCTACGGTCCGGTTCCAATCCGATATGTGACTCATGGATCAGTCACGGTTTTGTTCACGAATTTTAGCAAAAATAAAGCTCAAGCATATATCCCACAATAAAAGGGAAGAATGTTACATTCAGAATTAAATTTAACACCACCAAAAATCAAAGAACCGGAAAAGAATCTAAAACACTAGTATGATTGTATCATTATAGTACATTACATAGCATAAAAGAACCGGAAAATAAACGAACTACTGAAACTTAACTAAGGTTACCTGTAATTTTTATGAAAAAACTACGATTTACTCTCTATATTTTATGTCCATTTACACTATATCCCATTATTAAGATAAAATACTAAAATTGGTGGAAAAAAGTGTTAACGTTACTAACAATTTATTATATAAATACACACATATATATTATTTATATAAAATAAATATCTCACGGTCCAGTTTGGTTAATCCACGGTTTCGTAATGAAAATCCATAGACCGAACCGCGAGTCACGGTTTTCTAATTTTTCAATCAGTGTCCAGACCATTAATCCACGGACAAAATCCAAAAGGTACAGATCGGTTCGGTCCGGACCGGTTTCACGGTTCACTGGATTTTTTGAGCAGCCCTAGTTAGTAATACGGAGAGAGTTCTACCAAATTGTTTGGCTTCGAATAAGATTCCAGTGTTGTCCAAACAAGGACTTAAATGGGCTCGTTGATGTCCAGAAATCTATGCCAAAACGGCAGCAAGATCCCCGAATCTGACGGGGCCGCACGGATTTGGGTTTGTTGCAATCGGAAAAAGAAAATAGAGGAGTAGAAGGAACGAAGACAAGGGACACATGTTAATTGAGCCGAACACAAGCAGATTCCGAGTAACTTTAATTTTGTATACATCATAAACCGGAAAAGTCAAGTAATACGCAAATAGCTAGTTCGAGTTTTGCTTGAAAGATCAGCTTCAAAAAAACATATTCAAACTTGATTTAGTTAATTCCGTTCGTCTAAATTTGTTTGCTTACTTTTTGACTTTTAGATGTCCTAAAATATTTATCCAAGTTAAAGTGACTCGTGAAAATTCTTATAATGCCATCTCTCTATTTAGAAAAACTATGCATTAAAATTAAAATACTGTGCCCTTTCATTCATCAATGTTAGAAAAGTAAGGGGTATTCTTGGAAAGTCCAAACTTTTCCATTCCTAGTTCGGACATTGTGATCCTTTTAGTAAGGTGGAGTCTAAAACATGAAACAAAAGATTGTGACAAAAAGGGCATACCGATAACCAATATGAGCGCGAATTCGAGTAGCTCAATTCGTTTATTAGCACTTTCTCCTAGTTGTCTTGTGGAGTAGTACAATGGTTTCAGTGGGATGGGCTTCCAGAGCCTCTCGGCCCATTTATCTTTGTTCCCCTTTTTTTTTTTTTCATTTCAGTTTTGTTATTACGTACAATTTCGGCAAAGATTTATTATTTGATCTCTCTCTTTGTCTGGACTGAAATATCAAAGTAAACTGTACTCCTATATATCTAAGGGGGTGTTCCAATAAGCCTCTTAAAAAATGTAAGTAGCTTATTTGCAACAATCCCTCCTCAATTTCTACCTATGTAGATATTTATTTTGATCATCGTGCAACAATCGAATAAACTCAATTTCTTCCAATTGGATTGTTTCTGCAGAAAAATATTTAGTTGATTTGGTATATAATTTGTGGGATGAATTCTCACCGTCTTGGTTACTTGATCCTTTGTCTAAGGACGAGTTTTTATCTTGATGTACTCTTTGATTGAAGTTATAATATCATCTGTTATTGACTGGAAAAAGAAAAAAAAACCGAATAAACTCAATTTGTTTCTCTAGAGTGTATTCAGAAGGATTTCGAACCATTTTTAGATTGTAAGGATCGCAATGTCTAAATGGTTTTCGAATTGTTTGAATCCCACCGTCCAAATTATTTCTAATTGTTTGGATTTTCCGCAACAGACCCTTGTTCAAATTTATGCGTATGAATTATTATTTCAGATTGTTAGGATCTCAAAGTCCGTTCTATTTCTGATTGTGTCCAAATAGTTTCACTCTGTTTGAAATTACAGAACCATTTGAAATGTAGTCACGAAACAGCGAATGCGGTCGACTTTTCATTGCACTCCCTTCTCCAAAATGAGCAAAAAAGACGCAGGTCTGGGAGAGTGTTGTTTGATCCCTCCGTTTCAATTATTGCGTCTATTTTGACTTTCACTTTTTTTTAAAAAGATCATAACTACATTGACTTTGTGTCAATTTTACCATTTTACACCTTGTAACTTATGACTTTTTGTCAACTTTCTTGTCAAGTCATTAACTTGCTCCACTTTTTCTTTCAAATCAAATTCAAAATTTGAATTTGGGAGAGAGAAATGAGGGGTAAAACAATAATATGGACATCCAAAATTAGAAAGTTTTGAAACAAACATATCATTTTAGAACATCTCAAAAAAGGAATACGAACACAACAAAATGGAATAAATGAGTAGTATGTTATGCAAAAATGCTAAGGACACATACATTTGTACACATATCTTGCACATACATTTTTATGGGACTCACCTCGGGTCCCACCTATATGATCCAAGCCGCTCATTATTTTTAACATAATGTTTTAAGAGTTTCTGTAAATCAGACGGTAGGATATCGGTAAGGGCTTTTTCAGAAATCGCAGTGCGAATCAGACTGTTTCACCCTATGATTTCTAAAAAAACCCTTACCGATATCCTATCGAGTTGATTTTTTACAGGAACTCTTAAAAAATTATTTTAAAAATAATGAGCGGTTCGGATCATATTGGTGGGACCCGAGGTGGGCCCCATAAAAGTGTATGTGCAAGATATGTGCAAAAATGTATGTGCAAGTAGCATCATTGTATATTATGTAGATATTTTTTTGGGTGCGAGTCTCACAAAAGAAAAAAAATAAGTTCATAAAGTTATGGGAGCAAGACAATTGAGTACAAAAGACAAATCCACTCACCCAAAGTGGGCTCATGAAATTATTACTCTTATTTTATATTTGTTTTTATTAAAAAAATTAAGTTTCGCTCATAAATTTTTGGCTTTTTTGATTTCTTCTCATCGAGATGAACAAATAACTCACAAAAGTTCGTTGTGAAGCAAAAAAGGTAGAAAAAATTGAAGGAATATAAAAAAAAAAAAAAAACATAAGCCAACCGACTTATTTAAATTCAAAGCCAAACCTAGCATTTGTATTTTTCTTATGAATAATTTTAGAGTTGCATGATGATTCAGAAGTAGCAATTCGTTTGTATCAATTTCTTAAAAATATGGTGGCCAGATATTTAGCTCCCAAAATTACTTTTATTCAAAATTGCAAATGAATCAAGATAAAAGTAGTTTCCTATAAGTTTCTTTTCCTAGCAAATGAACAACTAAATTTCAATTTTTCTACAATTTTTTTAATTATAAATGAACGAGTATAGGAAAATAGATTTTTTATTTTTCTTTACTTCACTTGAATTCACTTTTTTCAGGACTACATTTGCTAAACAACATTCCTAACAATTGAAAAAAAGCCTACAAATTTATTTTATCCAATGTACTCCTATACTACATTAAGATTTTCTCAAAAACAATTTTCTTACGTCAATTTCTTGGCTAGTGGTGAAGACCTAGAATTTTAGAAGTTTATCCCGTCTTGGGTCTCAAATACAAAACTTTTAACCTGCTACGTATAAATTCTTCCGAGGATTGTCCTATGTGTGAGAATTTGCTTAAGTTTGACACCTCATTAATTGTGGAGTCGACCCTACACATATATGAAAAATGAGTAATCGAAGAGTAGTCGATAAAAGTGTACGTGAATTTATTGAAATCGTAGCTAGTACTACATTCACTGGCTATGACCGAAAGTATGACCTTTCAGAAAAGGCAAAGTAGAAAGAATCAAAAACCAAGATTAGCTTCTTCTCTGTTCGTTTCATAGACTATCAGCTACGAAAAGTAGGGCCCTACACGTATGTGAAAAATGAGTGATTGAAGAGTGGTCGTTAAAAATGTACGTGTACTTATTGAAATTGTAGCTAGTACTACATTCACTTGCTATGACCGAAAGTATGACCTTTCGGTAAAGGCAAAGTAGAAAGAATCAAAAACCAAGATCGGCTTCTTCTCTGTCCGTTTCATAGACTATCAGGTAGGAAAAGTAGGGCCCTACACATGTATAAAAAATGAGTGATTAAAGAGTGGTCGATAAAATTATACGTGGACTTATTGAAATCGTAGCTAGTACTACATTCACTGGCTATGACCGAAAGTATGACCTTTGGGAAAAGGCAAAGTAGAAAGAATCAACAACCAAGATCGACTTCTTCTCTGTTCGTTTCATAGACTTTCAGCTAGGAAAAGTAAGAAACGAGAATAATTAAGGACAGAGGAGGAAACCGGGGATATGTAAGGCGGGCTTTCCTAAAGGATTGTAGGGGCCTAGGGCGGCCAATCCAATCGACTATTTCGACAATAAACAACTCGGTTTCTTCACCAATACTTTCACCATGTAACAAAAGGAGAACAAAAAGTACGTACCCCTCTGTTCCCATGGCTTTATCCCAGTTATCACTTTTGTTGTACAAAGAAAACTTACCCCGAAAACAGCAATCAATGGTTTAAAATCACTTGGATGATTGTGTCATACATATCAATGTGAATCTCAACCACTAGTTGATCTTTTCGGAGTACTTCGGGGTATATTTTCTTTGTCCATAGCGTTTCTGTTCAAAAAAATGCCCCAAACCCGCGCCCCCCCCCCCCCCCCCCCCCCAAAAAAAAAAAAAAAAAAAAAACGAAAAAACAAAAACAAAACAAAACAAAACGAGCAATATTCAATGAATTTTCTCTTTTATCGAATCCCTTAATAAAAAATAATGATTGGAGGATAAAATGAAAAAAAAAATTGACTAGACCCGTAATGAGTGTGTTCCGTAAGTAAGTTAGTACCCTAAATACGGACCAAAGGGACATAGTAAGTTATATAGATCCATTTCGAAGGATGTGTATGTTTCTTTGCGTCGAGTCCAACTTCGAGTTGCAACAGAGAATCAAATAGGTGGTTTTAGTCTAACGGAGCTAGCTCAACCAATACCTCCTACTTCGCTCTCGGATTGAGATTTCGGTTATGACCTTTCGCATCTCCTTTATGAAATGAAAAAAATAAAATGATTTTCATAATATATTTTTTAAAATCAACAAAATAATCCATTCAAGATAGTCTAACAGCTCAGCTACATGAGGCACCATACCTTTTCTTTTTTTCGTTTTTTAAGAAACTTACAAAATAGAACATTCTACCTGTGGGGCATTCACTATTATTGATAAGATAAAGGAGACACCATCATGTATTTGAAGGATTGTTTTTGTCCGCGGCTATTATTAATCAGAAGCAAGTGAGTCTGAGACGACCCGGTTCCACTAACACTTTTTGCACTTTTATTTCAGAAGCAAGTGAGTTTGAGACGACCCGGTTCCACTAACACTTTTTGCACTTTTATTTCAGAAGCAAGTGAGTTTGAGACGACCCGGTTCTACTATACTCCATGCACCCGGATGCTGGTTCTGATCACATCCATCCTACTACTACCACTAACTCCTAAATGATTTAGATAAAAGAAAAGGAATTGATATTTGCACTCTCTTTTTTGATATTCACATTCTCTTTTTGTTTTTTAGTATTGAAAGCGTACGTATTTTTTTTTGTTAAAAGACAAAAAGGATAATGTAGATATAGAAAAGGGGAATGTGAAAATCAATTCCCTAAGGTCGTGTTTGATAAACGGATTGTAGATTGGGATTAGATTGCTAAGGTGATAGTATTAGTAATACTGTGTTTGGTTTTCAAAATTGGTCCGGATTGGTAGTCTCATATGGGATGAACACAATCCGGCCCATAGGGGGTATTAGCAATACCCCTTGAAACTTGGTATTCGTAGTCCAATCCTAATCTCTTTTCATTACCAATTTCTTCTATCAATCCAATCTCATCATCTTACCCCATCTCAAACAAACATGATATTAATAATCTCATTATCTAATCCCATCCAAAACAAACATAATCATTATCAATCCATTCTCATTAACAATCTCAACTCATTACCAATCCCAATTCTAATATCATCTTTTACGAATCTCATCCATCTATCATTATTATCAAACGGAACCTATAGAAATTACTCCCTCTATTCTAATTTTTGTCCATTTTTTAGAGACCCAAACAAACAGAAAGTGTCCCAAATATTTGTCCAATATAAATTTGACTTGTTAAAGTTTCATATATGCCCTCTCTTTTACTCCCTCTGTCCCATAAAGTTAGTTTCCTACAAAATTACGTGCAATTTTCAAGTTTAAAAATAATGTACTTACAAAATAATTTTCATACAATGTAAATCTTGTTTAAGAGATCTTGATAAGATCTTTTAAACGGTGTACAAAAATATCAAAAAATTATTTTAGTAAATATATTATTTTTAAATTTTAAAATTACACATAGTTTTGTAGAAAACCAACTTTATGGGACGAAGGGAATGAAAAATTGTGCATTGTAGACTCATTTTTGGGAAAGCAATACTTTTAAAGTGATCATTGACATTGCGTTCCCTTAATGGGTTGAGATTTAAAAAAATCTATATAATAAGGGAGGAGGGTTTTTGAATCTTATCTCTTTATAACTCCTAACCATTGATTTGCTCTATAAATTCTACGGCTCTCCCCATATCTCTCAAAAAATAGTAATTGCACAATTGCCACTAATTAGATCTCATGTTTAAAATTCATATACCCCCCCCCCCCCCCCCCCCCCCCCCTTTTTTTTCTCCGTTTAAATGCATATTTCGATTGCAAAGCTCTCACCATTGTCCAATCTATAACAGGATTGTCTACCTTTGGGTCAATGTTTGATTTTGCAATGATTCTCTCCCCCCAAAATCAAAATAAATAATAATAATGATAACCAAACGTTCCATATTCTCTCTGTGTGTGTGCGCTATTTTCAAATTTTTAACGACCCCTCTGTGTTACATGAACAGATTGATACTTTGTTCACGGTTACAGTGTTGATTTGCTTTTGTGTTGATTGTTCAATCCGCGTCTTCGGGCACGAGCATGCCCTAAAAAAACTCTATTTGAACCTAATTTTTAAAAAAAATTATTCCCGTATAAGTCAATTTTGTCAGCGGGAGTGGTCAATATATAATTTTGTAATTCATTTTAATTGTGTTCAAAATGTGTTGCGCTGTGCCTTTAGGCACGGGCAACCCCTAGTAGACAAATAATTTGAGACGGATGAAGCATTAATTAGAAAAAGAAAAGAGTATAATTCCCAATTTGTTAATCCCTCTGTCCCTAATTAATTGTCCACCACGGGGAATCCAACTATTTAAGTAGACAACATTATTACACCTTAAAAACATTTGTTTTTCAAAAATGCCCCTCAATTAAAATCTCGTGAGTTTGAAAAAATTAGTGCAATTAAATTCAAAAATTTGGCGGCAGAATTTGTGGTGAAAATTTGGCAAGTGCTGATCCAGATCCTTCCAAAATATTGGCAGTGACACCTCTCCGGGCAAGTGTTGATCCAGATCCTTCCAAAAAAATTAGCGGCTGAATTTGTTTGAAAACAAATTTAAATTCAAAAGCAATATCAGGTGGAAATCTGTGTTGTTTTGTTTGACTTTAAGTATTTAATGTGAATTTTTTGGAATGTACGTATTGCTAGTTCAATTTCAAAAGAAGGGCAAAAAATGAATTTTGGCAAGTTTTATCCATCCATTTTTGGAATGTGGACAATTAATTTGAGACAACCCAAAATAGAAAGGTGAACAATTAATTAGGAATGGAGGGAGTATTATTTTCTGCTCATTGACTTTGTGGGAGGAAAACAATCTGTTAGGATTATATAACCAAAACTACAACAGGCCAGCCGACATTGTGACCTTGCATTTTTAACATTATCTATAAGACCTTTTACAATCCGACTCAAAGATAACTTCAGGGGAGCCGTATTCCATAGCCAAAACACAACGCAATGCGAAGTGTCCATGCCTCAATAACATGAGCTGAATCGCGAGTGTTCAACTATCCGAATTTTAAAACTTCTCTCCTAAAAAAAATTCTTTTAAAATTCAAATTGCTAATTGTCGAAATGAACGGATAAAATTTGCCGTCTCCGTAAATAAGTTATTCTCATTACGGGAGTATTACTTTCATCATCAAATACACAATAGAAACCAAAAAGTACATAGTATAGTACTCCGTAGTATAGATAGGGTATAGACCCATTTCGTATGGAACATCTCTATACATATATCCACATATTTTCTCATTCTCAAATCATCAAAACAACAAAACAAAATCAGATTTCAACACAGCAACCTGATTGAACAAATCCACAGAACTCCTCAGGCACTTCAAACTTCACCAATTTACCTTTCTGCCCTTCTTTCTTCCTCTCCACCATGTAAAACCCCTGAGGCCCACCCTGGTACTCCGCCCCGGTCACCAAGGTCCAACCACCCATATCGACCCCGCATGCCCCGACCCGCAAAACCGGGTCGAATTCGGCCCAGCTGAAAAACCCTCCGTTTTCCCCCACGCCTGCGCAGGACCTCGGGCACTGACTCACCCCCCACGCGTCCTCGACTCGCCTCCACTCGCCTGTGCCGAGTCCGAACGACTCGGCGCTTCTCTTGAACCCGCCCTGGCTCTCGGTTCCGTACCCGCTCACGACCCAAAACTCCGACCCGACTACGATCCCCTCGCACTCGTCTCGCTCCTCGCCCATCCGACCCAATTCGGTCCACTCGTCTCTCCTTGTGTCGTACGCCCACGCCGTGCCCAGCGCGTTCTTGCTCTCGTCGTGCCCGCCGGCGACGAGCACCACCCCGTCGACGGCGCCCGCGGCGAAGAACGACCGGCTGGAAGGCATGTCCCTGCGCTGGGTCCAGCTCCGAGTCGTGAACTCGTACACGAACACGTCCCGGACCGGTTCCCAACTCGCCGGGTCCCACCCGCCCATCACCACCAGCTTCCCTTCGGAGCTCACCACCTGGCAGAACAAGGGGAGCCCATCCGGGTACTTCGGAACCGGGTCGACCCGGTCCCAAATCCGGCTCGCGGGGTCGTAAATCGTCAACCCGTAGCTCGGGGAGCGAACCGGTTTCTCTCCGCCCGAATGAACCGGGATCGACTGGACCAAGACGGCGGCTTTTCGGGTGAACCCGGTCCGTTTTCCTGTGGTAGTAGAAGTCCCTGCTGTGGAGGAGCTCGCGCCAGCGGTGGCAGACCGAGGCGGCGATGCCGTGGGTCGTGTAGTTGAGCCGGGTCAGGCACTCGAGGGCGATTTCTTCGGGGAGGCTGGGTATGAACTCGGTGAACTCAGCTGTCATCTCTATTTCTAGAAGATTTTTTAAGAGGATGGATCGATGAATGAGAATTTTTGTTCGAGTGGGGAGTATTTATAGTGTGAGGATTCTGTCTAGGGGAGTGCACATGGGGACGTTGGGTCTGAGCAATGAGATGCTGCCACTCTGGCACATGGTATGGCGGTGGGGCCTTTGAGCTGACTATTTTTGGATTGTGATATACGGAGTACTAGACTTTTTCGCCCGTTCCTCAAGTTTTAAATTTCTTCCTTGGACCCTATACTAGTCTTTTTCGCCCGTTCTTCAAGTTTTAAATTTCTTCTTTTTCGCCCGTTCTTCAAGTTACTCCTTTTTTTTGCAATTCGATCTCATTGCCAACTCCGTTCTATTTTGCTTTTCTTTTTGGTGCAACAGAAATTCATTGAAACATTAGAGAGTTAAAGTCGTAAAAGTTCGATTCATAAGGATTATAGCAGGTGAACAGAGCGAAACAAATCAAAAGGACGTTAAACTTGGAAGGTGTCCTACCTGCCTTAAGATAATCGTCACGTACGACCATAGTGCCGGCCGGAATTTCATAGGTTATCACCAAGTTTTCCTCTTGCTCAGCCCCTAGACAGGCGAGATTGTCAACGCTTTGGTTAGTCATTCGGTATATTTTGCTGATAGAATGTGTTATGTGGTGTGATATGTTGGGTTGCCAATAAATCGAGTCGAACCGATTTGGAGAGTTCGAATTAGACTCGTTGAAAATCAGTTGGACTTCAAACTCAAGCTAAAAAAGATCAAGTTCAAACTAAATTTTTATTAACATTAGTAAATAAATACATAATGAATAAAAATATTAATCAACTTTATTATTGTGTTCTCCAATTTACTTGATCGGAGTTTAGAGTGTTTACCAGTGTGACTCGATGCATCTAGAGTATATTTGAGCTTGGCTCGATGACCAAATGTGCTAACATGCTTTATTTTAACCTCGTCTTTTAAGCGACAAGATGAATTTGAATGAGTTTTTAAGGAGCCAAATTCAAGTTGTTAAGGAACATGACCGTACACTCCACTTACAGGGCATTATTACATGTGAACACAACGAGGTACTTTGTGTTATTGTCTGGGACATGTTAATCAAAAATAAATAAATAAGGGCAACGTGATAGGCTTGGATGATGTGGTTGTTAGCCCATCTGATTGTACTCTTTGGTTTCCTAGGGGAATGCCTGAGGCTAACGTTCGAGTCGATGGATAGAGGTTGAACTCCCTTTGGATTTTAACCTGTTAATTCTCTTCTAAATGAAAAAAAAGAAATTAAAAGATAGGCCAGGGACCAGGGTGTATATTGACAGCAATTTATAATCTTTTGGATGTCAAAGTGAAAATAAAGATAGCCTATGCACTTTGCATACAATTGCAGAGAAGTCCTTAAAAAGGGCGGTTTGACTGATTGTTGGGGGGTTTGGATAAGAGCCGTCCAATTGTGGGGTCATTGGGGTGATGAGGCCTATCGGGAGCACAATGTAAACTGGATAAAAGATAAACTTTAGGGCTGGTGATGAGTCGGACGGTTTCGGCTATTTTTGAATTTTTAATGGGCGAGTTGGCTAAAAGAGAAAAAAACGACACTTCCATTATTGAAGTCTTATGATTCAATGTTCTACGGAGTAAAAAAAAATATACTCATACCCTAAATCCGATGGAATTAACTAGAGTTTTAAACCTTGATTGACTCTATTTAATGTATGATTACATGAAGTCTTACCCTTTGTAATCGTGACTCTTCGTTGATTGACTTACGTGTTAAAATACATTCTGTGCTTGATAGGCGCTGCTTTAAACCAGCAAGCCTTTTGGTTTCGGAGACTCACCGAATGACTTGAACTTGCGTTCTTCAACATGGCTTCTCTAAAGTCCTTTTTTTTTTCTTTTTTTCCTTTTTGGACAAGTGGGCTTCTCTCAAGTTGGTTTTTTTTTTTTTTTTTTGTGCTTTGTTCTTTTTACAATTCAAAAAGAATTTTTCAAAAAATACCTCCTAGATTCCATCTACTTGTAACATTTATCTCTCTATCTCTCTCTACTTATTACCTCTAGTATTTTTCAAAAAAAATTTCAAAAACCAAACCAAACATAGCACTGATAATTTAAGTGTTCGAACTAATTTACACGTATTTCAACTATATGCGGTCCCTGGACACCCTCAGTCTTTTAGGAAGGGAAAGAGGCAATGTTTTTGGTGAGATGTGTTTTTTGACATTTTAATTATAAGTTACCATTGTGTTCTCATATAGTTAAAGATTAAAAAACGCCTTAATCTTTGAATGAATACAACTTTTGGATATTCTAATTTAATATAACTAAAGTTTTGGATAATTATCTGGGAGCCCCCATTATTGGTTTATTTCTGAAATTAAGGTTTGCCCAATCAAAGAGGCATATTCACAACTAAGATTAGCTATCACAAAACATGGCCATCTCATCATATCATATGATTCCCGTGACTAAAATAAAACTAACACGTCTTCAACATTCATTGATGATTCTCCCTATTTTTCTAATGTTTTGACTCTTTTGAGTACTCTCCCCCGGGCCGCAAATTTGTCAAGTCTACAGGTTTAGAGAATAGGAGAGTAGGGGCCACGGCACAACGGCCATGTGCTCATTTTCCGGCCTATTTTCCTACTTAATTTTACGATTTTTATTTTGTTTGACTTTGTCAAGTTGATCGTTAATCTACTAAGAGAGGGTAAGATTCTTTCCACTTGTGGTGGGGTTTTCCACACCACCGCCGTTGCGGGCTCCACCAAGCATTTTTTGTTATAGTCTGAATCGTCCATCTTATAAGGATTGGAAAATTCTGTAGTGCAAAGCTCTGTAAAGCATCCTGTAGGACTTACATGGGCTATCGATCTTGACAATAAATGGTTGAGATATAATTTATAATTATGACCGGCAAGAATTATTTATTACCGGTCATAATTTTATTTAATGTCGACCGTTGATTGATGAGATCGATGTCTGTGTGCCGCCCTATACGTGCACTACACGGGGGTGCTGTAGTTAAGGATGGCAATCTCGGCCGACCCGTTCGAATCCGCCCCGTTCCCCGCCCCAAAAATCCCCGAACTTCAGGGATTCGTTTGGGAATTGGATAGGGTATGGGGAATTTTTTAAAAAAAATTCGGGGATCGGGTAGGAGGTGGGGATAGGTCTGTCCCCGCCCCGAACCCTACTCGTCCCAGTTCCCCGTTCGTTACCCGCCCCACCACGTCCATCCCGAAATATATATATTTATATATAAAAATAAATAAATATATACTATATTATATATACCCCTTTAGTAGTACTTGCTGAAACAGTGATAACAGATGCTATTATGTGCTGAAAATTGGTAGTATATGTTGAAATTGTGAAATACAAGTGTAGGAAATGAAGGTGCTATTATGTGCCGCAAATACAGGTGCATGCCAATGTGTGTTGCAGAATTCTGCTGAAACTTTTCAGTGATAAATATGGCCGTTCCTGATACTTTACTTTATTTTATTTTGTTGGCTTTTCTAATTCTGTTTGTGGAGCTTTGTTAACTCCTAACTTCCTGGCCAACCGACAATCGTTACTAGTACTGTTTTCTTAGCCATTTTCCCTGGAAAAAAATACAAAACAATCTAAGTCCTTTCGGCTTTCATATGCTAGTATATGCTATTAGGTGCTGAAATTGTGAAATACAGGTGCCCGAATCCCGAACCCCCAAATCCCCGTTTTGGATCCCCGTTCCCCGTTTGGCTCGGGGATGGAGGAAAAAAACAAATCCCCATCGGGGATCGGGTCGGCGATGGGGATGGGGTAGGGGGTAATGGGTAGGGGGTGGAGGTAGTACCCACCGTCCCCGACCCGTCCCCATTGCCATCCCTAACTGTAGTGCACCACCGGATCCATCTTTATATATATATATATATATATACTATATTATATATACCCCTTTAGTAGTACTTGCTGAAACAGTGATAACATATGCTATTATGTGCTGAAAATTGGTAGTATATGCTGAAATTATGAAATACAAGTGTAGGAAATGGAGGTGCTATTATGTGCCGCAAATACAGGTGCGTGCCAATGTGTGTTGCAGAATTCTGCTGAAACTTTTCAGTGATAAATATGGCCGTTCCAGATACTTTACTTCATTTTATTTTGTTGGCTTTTCTAATTCTGTTTGTGGAGCTTTGTTAACTCCTAACTTCCTGGCCAACCGACAACCGTTACTAGTACTGTTTCCTTAGCCATTTTCCCTGGAAAAAAAAATACAAAACAATCCAAGTCCTTTCAGCTTTCACATGCTAGTATATGCTATTAGTGCACCACCGGATCCATCTTGTAAGGCTCGTAGAGTATTAAATTCATGCAAAAAATGAGCTTAATTAGACGTCAACAGATATATTAAAAATGGAATTTCTGTTTAGAAAATGGACAATCATGAATAATTTAACTTCAAAATCTATAACTGTCAATTCTGTAAAGCAAAATTCAAGTTTTTATATACTTATCGATATCCAATCAAACTAAATTTTTTCATGGATATATTACCCTACGTATCCTACAAGATGAATGGTTTATATTGTATCAAAAAAAAGTCTTGTAGGGCCCAGAGGCGGTGGTGGAAGAACTATTTTTTTTTGTCAATCGATAAAAGATATCATTTTACATCAGATATGAAGTATAAAGTACAAATTAATTCGGGACAATACATCAATTGTAAGAGTCCACGAGATAATCAAATCCAATAATTTAACCAATATAAAAAAGAAGCTCATTGTAGAATAGAAAAAAATAAATAAAGGAAAAATCCTCCAAAGAGGGAAAACCCACATGCAGGGTTATCTCACAATCAACCGTTTTTAGAAGCATATTATTTTCTCAATTTATTTGGATAATGATCTGATAGTTCACTTATCAATGCTGGATCAATTAATTTGAGACCAAATCAGCCGACTGCAGTGGGCAATATTTGAAGATACCATTTTACAACCAGCAACTGAGGTTAATTCAGTTGATCAGGATTTTTGCATCTCACTAGGAGGTCAGAAGTTTGAGTCTTTCCATCTGTGTGTGGGTGCTTTTTCCTTTGTATTTGTTGGAGGTTATTTCTCTCCTTAAATGAGGTTTGTAGTTGAGTTGAGTTTATAGTGATTATGGTCCCTTTGATAGACTTATGTATCGTGTCGGTTTAATTATTGGATTTGATTATCTCGTGAACTCTCACACAATGAATATAGTGTTCTGTGATTTGTACTTTGTATTTCATACATGATATAATTATCTCTTCTATTAATTGACACACAAAAAAAAAAAATTGATCACAACGATATGTACTATCCGATACAGTACAAGGATTAAATCATGCGTGTTGTGCCCAAGTCAAACTCATCTCTAGTGATGTTGTTAAAAATTGTATGTATATACCATAAATTGTATAAAGTGGGTTTCCATTTTGCTTGTTAAGATTTTATAAATTTAAGAAATGAATTTGTGTTGCAGTGGTGTTGTTAAAATGTGTGGTAAGGTACACTATGTCCCCGCCCTTACTCCCCCACTTTTGTTGTCTCTCTTTTCTCTTTCCTATCGTAAATTGCTTTTCCCACCCCCCTGCGGACCCCACAGCCCATTTTCCCTATTTACCCCCGCCACCCCTCACATTTACCCCCTCCACCCTCCGGCTCCCAACGCCCCCCCCCCCCCCCCCCCCCCCCCACCCCCCTCCCCCCCCCCCCGGTCCTTTTCCAGTTTGTTTTCCTTTTTTTTTCCTTTTTTTTAATTTCTTTTTCTTACTTTTCATTTGAATTTTTTTTTAAATTTTCAATTACTTTCTTCCCCCCACACCCCCGATTTCCTGTTTGCTTCTTTTTTTTTCTTTATTTCCTTTTCTTACTTTTCATTTGAATTTTTTTTAAATTTTCAATTATTTTCTTTATTTGTTTCTTTTCCCATTAACCTCCCTTCTTCTTTTTTTCTTTATTTGTTTCTTTTCCTATTTACCTCCCTTCTTATTTTTTTGGGTAACTCAAATTATATTTTCAATTAAATTTGTCTTCATACTTAATAAATTTATATTATTTTAATTAATTAGTTTTAACAATGAATAATAAAAATAACTTCTAATCAACAATAATAATTTAACCAAATTTAACAAAAAAAAATTAAGTGTTCCGAATTTCAATCCGTTTGAATGGTGGGAAGATTTTATGTTTCTGATCATTTAATTCTAAAGGGTCATAGTTAAATTTTGATTATAGGACTCTTGTTGGTTAGTCCTAAGATATATTTGATTCAACGATTTTGTTAGGGTCAATCCACGAGAGCCCTATAATCAAAATTTAATTATGACCATTTAGGATAAAATGATCAAAAAACTAAAATCTTTCTATCGGTTCAAACGAATTGAAATTTGGAACACTTAATTTTTTAACCATATTTTTTAATATATAAACTGTACATTGAAAAATTAAGTATTCCAAATTTCAATCCGTTTGAATGGGTGAGAAGATTTTATTTTTTTGATCATTTAATTCTAAAGGGTCATAATTAAATTTTGACTATAGGACTCTCGTTGATTAGCTAAGAAAGTCGTAGAATCAAATATCTCTTAGGACTAATCAACGAGAGTCCTATAGTCAAAATTTAATTATGACCCTTTAGAATTAAATGATCAGAAAAATAAAATCTTCTCACCCATTCAAACGAATTGAAATTTGGAACACTTAATTTTTCAACCTTTAGTTTATTTATTAAAAAAATGGTTAAAAAATTAAGTACTTTAAATTTCAATCCGTTTGAATGGGTGAGAAGATTTTATTTTTCTGATCATTTAATTCTAAAGGGTCATAATTAAATTTTGACTACAGGACTCTCGTTGATTAGCCCTAAGAAAGTCGTAGAATCAAATATCTCTTAGGACTAATCAACGAGAGTCCTATAGTCAAAATTTAATTATGACCATATAGAATTAAATGATAAAAAAAATAAAATCTTCTCACCCATTCAAACGGATTGAAATTTGAAACACTTATTTTCGTAATTATATTTTTTAATCTATAAAGGACAAAAAAAGAAAAATAAAACAGTCAAAAAAAGAAAAATAAAATAGTCGAATAAACATGATCAATTGAAACATTTTTTTCCTCACAATTACTGTAAAAAGCCTAGAATTAGACTTGAATCCATTATTAAAGAGAAAAAAAATTGAAACCGGAAAGAAAGAAAATAAAATAAAATGAAAAAAAACCAAACTGAAAAAAAAAGGAAAAAAAAAAGAATCAAACGGTAAAGAAAGAAAGAAAGAAAAAGAAAGAAAGAAAGAAAAGGGAGAGAGAGAGAGAGGGGGAGGGGCTGGGTAGTTCGGGAAATAAGAGGTGGGGCCGGCAGGAGGGTGTGTCAGGAGGGGGGAAAAGCAGCTCTCTTTCCTATCGCCTCTCTCTCTCTATCTCTGCCACATTCCTGCAAAAGTCAGACTCTCTCTCTCCGCTAGAGGTGAAGCGTACTTTAGTTAAAAAAACTTGGTGAACAGTATACATTTTTTATTTTACCTACTCATATTTCTGTCAATACTATATTAATACTATCTATTTAACCTACTTTCTATTAAAATACACATTTTTTCAACCTTTTTCTTTATCCTATTATTATAATATGAGAAAGAGAAGGGGGAGAGAGAGGAAACAATAAAAAAAATAGATTGTTTGTGAATAGTTGTAAGCTCTTTTTAGCTTACAACAGTAGATGGAGCCAAATTAGCTCTCTGTTTACCTACGCTGCTGTATGGTTCCTTTTCTCACTTTCGGGAGCTAAAATAGCTTTATAGCTATTTTACGCAACTTGGTAAACTTGCTCTAACAAACTTGTTGCAAAAAGCTACTGGTTCGCACAGTTAGAGCATCCGCAATGGTAATAATTAAAATGAATAACTAAAATGTGTCACATTTGATTATCCATTTAGTTCATAAGCAAATTTAACAATCTCTCTCTACAAATTGGTTATTTTTGCAACCCTAACAAAAAAAATTCTCACAATACACAATGCACATTTGTCCAATCGCAAACGAGTTTCAACCACGCATCAGACTACACCAAATTATTTGTCTTGATAAGAAGATTCTAATGTGGGGTGTTTTTGAATTTTGGTTATTGATACAAGTTGTTAAGTTTGATTGTAAATGTGTGAAATTTGGTTATTTACTAAAAGACTAATAATTTTCCTTATTACATTGTGGAGTGTTTTTTTAGTATTATTATTAAATTACTTATTTACATTCATTTACTTATTACAATGTGGATGCTCTTAGTATTGCTTAACCAAACCCATTAGAAGAGTAATTTCTACACATCTTTAGTTAACTGCAAAAAGCTGATAATTTCTTGCACCAATGCACTCTTTATAGTTCCCACTTCCTACTAGAGATGCCCTTAGAAAGTCTTTTTTTGGATCCGCATGCCCTTAGATTGTTAGAATAGCCTATTTCAATGATTCATCAGAATACAAAGGGGTGGGTATCCCTTCAAGGGAGAATCTAATTTTTTGGTCATTTTTCGATCACAATTGAATGATCGGATCCATTCATTATGTAGAGTTCGGCGACAATCTTATTCATATAAAAAATGTGTTCATTGGGCTTTAGTAGATACATGATCGGCACACGTAAAAATTGCAAAAAAACCAAAACTAGGTTTCGATTCAATGTATTTTTGGTCCCAGTTTTGGTTTTCTTCAATTTTCACCTGTGCCGATCATGTATCTATTAAAGTCCGATGAATACAATTTTTGGTATAAGTATGGTTTTCGCTAAACTCTACAAAATGATCGGAGCCGATCATCTACATGTGATCGAAAAATAGCCGAAAAGTAAAAAACTTTTTAGAGAGGATTTCAAGCCCTTCTATACTGGGGATGCTTAAAAGTTTCTCATGATTCATTGATTCTCGTGGCCAAGACTAGAAAGCCTGTTTGCTGGGTCTCATTACTGTTGAATATAGGGCCAAGGATGGGTCGGTCAACTCCCCTTCATACATGATACATCTATCCAAAGCTGCTGTGAGTACATGCGGAAGAGTACATAACCCAAGTATTGGGTTTTACAAAGTTGATTGGAGCCGTTCATTTTATTTAAAATATTTTGTTTAAGGTCCCCATACAAAACCACCTCAATCGAATATTTGAATGAATATTTACAAAATGTCCAATTTTGTCTCATAATTCAAACTTGAATTCTAAAGCAAAATTGAATGTTTCATAACTAGCTTTACCGATATCCGATTGAGCTGATTTTTTATTAGATCCCTAAAAATAAAATATTTTGAATAAAATGAGCAACTCGGATTATCTTTGTGAAAACATATATACGCGGGGTATGTACTCTTTCGTGTGTACCCAGATTCTTTTCACTATCTATCCATACCTCTCTAAACTTCTATTCGTAGATCACATCTCACACTCATAATGATAATTTGAACCGTCAAT
This sequence comes from Rhododendron mucronatum var. ripense, assembly GCA_019656295.1. Classification (NCBI taxonomy): domain Eukaryota; kingdom Viridiplantae; phylum Streptophyta; class Magnoliopsida; order Ericales; family Ericaceae; genus Rhododendron; species Rhododendron mucronatum. The sequence continues at coordinate 474,096 of BPLT01000044.1, read as the reverse complement.
TTTGTATATCTCTCGGAGATATCATTCATGTAAAAGCAGTTCAATCACACTGGTGGACATGTGAACGACGGTTACTTTGTTATGTAAAATGGTTGACGAATAAAATTCTGAACGTACATCGTCTACCTTATCAAAAGAATACAAGCAGATTAGGTGTTCATCGATACCCAACGATCAGTCTACTTCTGACAGTAACATGCTATTTCACAGTCAGAATTACATAGGATGAACAACTCAGAATCACTATTGTGTGCTGGGGTGGCCGGGACTTTGGCCCAATTTGGCTTCATAAGTTAAATAGCAGTAATTTTTTATTTTTATTTTGTCTTTATTCAATTTTTTTATTTGATAATTTTGCGTCAAATTTTTGTGACTTATTGATTCATCTCGTCAAGAAAAATCGGAAGAGTAAAAAAATTATGATTGAAACTCATAATTTTTTTTCAAAAATACAAGAATAAGTAAAAAATACTGTCTTATTGACTTATTTTTGTCTTTATTCAAAAAATTATAAGTTTCGATCAAATTTTTTTACTTTTCCGATTCCTCTTGGCGAAATGAATCAATAAGTCACAAAAGTTTAATGCAAAAGTTTGAATAAAGATAAAAAAATAAGTCACTTGATTTTTAATCCAAACCCACCCTTTATATGGAAGAAGTGATTTTGATTCTTTTGCAAAAAAAAAAATTTGTGATTTTGATAGAGAGAGATGAGATATGTGTTAGGATCACAGGCCACGGTCTCTCTGTGTTGACAAATTGCAAGACAAAAACACATATTTATTTGTATCCCCATTTATCGAGTTGTATTTTATTTATTTTTATTTATAGAGTGTCTGTTTAGCAACTTTATCTCACATATTTATTTGTATCCCCATTTATCGAGTTGTATTTTATTTATTTTTATTTATAAAGTGTCTGTTTAGCAACTTCATCTCATTTGTGCAAATGAAAGGAATATTGAAAAGGAGGGTTTTTGCTTGTGTATCTTGGAGAAAAATGGGATTGATGAATCATTGAGCGTACAAGACATCTCTAAGAGGTTTCAATATTTTCTTCAACTTATTTGAGAAAAGTCCTAAGAAGGATACCTAAGCAAGTTAAAGTCCTTCAGTGAATTTTTGGGAGGCAAATGAAAAACTTGTGGATTCAAGGCAGCAACAATCTAATACTGGATGTGGTGAATAAGGATTCGGCAGGTAGAATTTAGGGCGATTGTTGAGGATTCATAATCCTATGTAAGTTTACATATAACGACACATTGAATATAGTGTTTTGATTCATTTTCGTAGTTTTTTCCACGTATATTGTTGCGTTCTTCAATTGTTTGCTTCCTACTTATATGATTTGTTTAGTTTTATTGATCGGTGAATCGTTGATTGGGACTAAAAAATAGCAATTCTATAAACCTAGGCCAACTGGGATTTTTCAATAGGGAGGGAGGTGATCTCTATCCAAGGATGGTGACTTTGTTTGGTTTCCACTATCCAAATGAGTACATGGCACTGCATCATTTGTCCCCCACCCAATCAACAGGACTCTATAAAGTAGCATTGGAGATAGGCCGTTGTGGTCCTTGTGGATATGTTTCTTGGACTCACATTTATCCTTCTTTTCTTTTTCTTTTTAATTTGGTTTTCCCCCAAGACTTCAAAAAGTGGGTAGCGATAGTCAAATTAGCTTTGTTTCTTTTCCCTTTTCGAAAAACAATTCAACTCAAAAAATAATAATTATTTTTATTTTTAATCATTATTCTCTATTCATTATCTCAATTTTTAATCATTATTCTCATTTCTTTTTATATCTTTCTACACTCATTACTCTTATTTTCAATCATTACTCTCATAAAAAAAATTTAAAAACTCATCCAAAACACAGCAAATGCCTTTTTTCTTAAATCTTTGGTACGTGCCTCTTTGCTTTGCCTGAGAGTGACATATCGTTGGTTGGATATATGTACAATTAATGTGTACGTACATGCTATCTACTGGAGTATATAGGAACAATCTCAGCTTCGTCAGAAGATGAAAATTAACTAGCTCTAGACAAAAAAAAAAAAAAAAACTAGCTCTAGACAGGTCTTGATAAAGAAATTAATTCACTCCCTCTGTCCCATAAAGTTGATTCTTTACGAAACTTCATGCAATTTTTAAACTAAAAAAAATGCATCTGCTAAAATAATTTGTTCATTTTTTGTACCGTTTTAAAGATTTTATCAAGATTTATCAAATAAGATTTATATTGCACAGAAAATTATTTCGGTGAGTACCTTATTTTTAAGCTTAAAAACTGCACATAATTTCGTAGGGGACTAATTTTACGGGTTGGATGGAGTATATTTTCCAAATGAAAATGATAATTGATTTTGCACTTTTTGATAATTACAGTCTTATATTTGTCTTCTAGTGTTTCAAAAGAAAAAAGATAATTATAATGCTTTGATTTTTTGTTTTTTTCAGAAGGTAAAGAAAAAGAGAAGAAAGTAAGACAAAATAATTAGGGTAAATTACATTTATCCTCTTAACTAACACCCATTAGCAGTTTATACCCTCTAACTATAAAACTCAACACTTAACCCCCTCTAATTATGTAAATCCTAAATGCATTAGACACTGTTAATGAAAAATGTTCAATTCCCATATTGCCCTCAATCAGACAATCATCAATACATCATTGTCAAAAAATAAAAATAAAAAATAAAAAAACCACCATCGAATCTTCTCTTTTCCTCCTACAACACAACCACCAAAATGACTTCTACTGTAAAAGCTAAAAAATCCAGTCACCGTACTTCCACACCACCACCACCACACCGATTCACCTCGTATCTCCTATTACTATCTCCTCATCCACTAACCTCATAGCCAGAATTGTTTCACCGCCACCACTATCTCATCCCGTTCTCTGAAGTGGTGAAGTACGGTTGAGACCCTCTAGATCCCGATGGCTCAGGATCTAACAATGCAAGCGAAGAAGAAGAGGGAGGTGAATTGGAGCTCCGGTTGCTGGACAAAGGTAGGCTTGGTTTGGTGCTCCCAAGTTGATTCACCTCCTTTTAGCCACAATTGGGGTTTCAGTATTGTTTCCTATGCTCCTCACATTCGTACCTTTCCTGGAAAACAAACAAAACCTGTAAAAGTTGGTCCCTCATTTCCTTTCTCTTTTCGGTTGCTGGACAAAGGCAGATTCGACGAGATTTCTATAATAGTGTGGCAATTTGTTCTCAGATCCGACAGAGTTGCTATTGTGAGGCATTTTGATTTCCATGAGAGAGAGTAGCTGGGCTTGTAGAGATAGAAAGGATGGAGCTTTTGATTTCCAACTAAGTAAGCTCTGATTTGGTCGATGGTGGTGTAGGGGAGGTGAGGCTGTGTGGATGTGCAGGGGATTCGTAAGGCTTGGCTGACTTTGTGGTGTAGGTTAGTTTGGTTTCAACTTAGGAAAGAGACAACAAGAGGAGGACATTAACGTCCATAATTTTTAATTGGGAGGGCATGTGACTTGCACATGATATTTCCATCCAATTCCTAATAGAATACAAACGGAATAAGGGTTTCTATTAGTTAAAAGGGGTTAAGTGCCAAAAATAATAGTTAGAGGAGGAAAAGTGTCTCTAAGCCATAGTAAAGAGGGTTAACTGTAATTTACCCAGATAATTATTGGGCAGTGGTACTTTCTCCTTCTTTCCTCTCTTAATTATTCTCGAGTTGAGTTTTGTTCACCCTCCACTTAAGAGGGTGAACATTATCCTTCTTCCTATTGCTTGAAATGATATGTATCCCACTATAAAGTGATGTCATGCTTACCAAAAAGTGTATTGCATGGGTGAGACGTACATCATTTCAACTAGATGTGACAAATGAGCGGATTGAATACCGGTCAATATTAGGCGGGTTGAAACGGGTTGAGTCGACTATGGGTCAAACCATATCCAAACCCGCCTGACTAGACTCGTTTTTCATTTTCTCCCCATTTCCATTTTGTCCTAATTCAACTTTTTTCCCACATTGGTTCGTTTTGCGACAAACCTTTTACTCTTATTGATCGTCTTGATGAGAGGAATCAGAAAAGTAATTTTTTTTACTTTCACCCTAATATTTTTTTGTAGTAATATCTAAGATTTTGAACTTTACTTTGTTTCACATTAATTTTTTTGTGGATTATTGGTTCGATTCGACGAGAGAAATTGAAAAAGTAAAAAATTATGGTCCAAACCTAATTTTTTTTGAATAAAGACAAAAAATAAGCCAATTAACTTGTTTAGCCAAAAAACAACATCAACTGTAATTATGTCTTAAGTGTTATTGCATTAAGAACTTTTATGATTTTTTTTTGTTTCGTCCTTATTTAATTTTTTTTTTCCGCGTTTTTTAGTTTTGTGCTTTACTTTTGTGATTTTTTGATTTGTCTCGTCAAGACAAATCGAAAAGGTTTAAAATTATGACTTTTACCTAGTTATTTTGGGAAACAACCACTTTTAAACCAAAAAAAAGTCAAAAAAATCGACCTTTTTTTTTTTTTTTTTTTCTTCAAAGTGCATATTTTTCAAAACGTTTGGGTAAAAGTAAATTAACTTTTACTGTTCCGAGTTGTCTTGACTAGATAAATCAAAAATTTATAAGAATTTAGTGCAGAATTAACAAACGCGGAAAAAAATTGAATAGGAAAAGAAAAAGTTATTAGCGGAACATGCCTTGTCATAGTAGTCGGTTTTAGAGAAGTTTTTGAAATGGAGAGAGAGGGGGAGAATTTGTGAGGATGTACTCATTTCAATGGATCTTTTTTCTAGCAGAAAAAATCGTAGTTTGTTACTCAAGGGAGGCTTACAGGAGAGAGAGAGAGAGATTACCCATAGTTCACTGGGAAAATGATGGCCAATGATGTGTTTTAATAATTAATATTTGTTAAATACATTTTTAGCATTAACAAATGTTCTTAGTTTGTTTTTGGCAAGTATTAATTATTAAAACATTTCTTGGACCATCATTTTCCCTAGTTCACTCTTTTGCATGTGTGGGTTTTTTAATTCTAACCCACATAGAACTCATTTTTAATCCACTTAAACCCATGTAAATGTGGGTTTATATGGGTTGAATCCATATAAATCTATTATAAAATATGGACGGGTTTGAGCTAATTATAAATGGATGGGTTTTAGTGAAACCATATTGCTAGACCCAAATTGCCACCTCTACTTTCAACCAATGAGAGATAGAGATTAGTTCTTTTTTTCTTTTTTTTTCACAGAGATAGAGATTAGCTCACTCTCCTTAAAAGAGAGTGAACAAAATTGCACTCAATATTCTCTCAAATTTTTTTTTGTAAAAGATCAATATTCTCTCAATTTAAGAAAGAGAGAATTGGCAGAACATGATTCGTGAAACCCGACCCGAAACAGTTGAGTAACAAGGCTTTGTTGAGTCGATGTGATGTGGCCCTGGTGCGATGGGCCTTTCATGCAGACCTCTTTTTTTTACCGCTATCCCCGTGCAACTTCTTTTTTAAAAATGATTTTACCATTTTGTCATTTTGCATAATTCTTGAGGTATGAATTCTTGGAGGTGTGAATTCGGCCCCAGTACACCCCTTTGTACCGAATTCACACCTTCACGAATTCATACCCTAAAAATTCACACCAAGGTTGCAGATGAGACGAGGGTATTTCCAAGAATTCACACCAAGGTTGCGGATGAGACGGGGGTATTTTTGACAGTTTACTTAAAATGGAGCTTATGCGGGATTGGCTTGACATGCGGTGATTAGCTTGGACGGGTAGGAAATGACAAAATAGGACCACCTGGGAACTGGGAAGAAGCCCGATGGGATTGGGCGACTTTTGTGGTCCAGCCCTCTGTAATAATGGAAGAGTTCAAGAATCCAGCACAATCCATTTGAAAAAGCCCAAACAGGAAGGTAGTCCAATAAAGGTCTGGCGGTCTTTTAGCGCCCAAAACGTGCATCAAAAACTCCAAAATAGAACATGCTCCTATTCAAGACACTCATCACTTGATCACACCACGTTACTGTTTTATTTGGGTTAACGCAGGGTGTCGGAGATTAGTTTGTGTGGACCTCAGATTAATTTCTACAGGCTACATCCCTTTCCACAACTGTTTCACACGCTCACGCGTGAGGTGAGATGAGGTGATCTTAAAAGTTGCTGGTAAGGAGAAACGAACTTGAGACTTTAAGAAGGAATAAATCCCCAAGTTTCAGGCTAAAACCACTTGGTGTTGGGGTTTCATACGACTCTTCATATGCATGTGTGTACAAGTATTTGTGATAGTAACAAAATAGGTGCACAATACATTGGGATTGGGTCATAAGCACTTCTCCAATGACCTAGTAATCGTTTAAATTTGGCACGGAGTTTCTCTCCAATGGCTACCCAAACGGCTTGCTAAATTTACAGTTTGTATATTTGGATACAAATTTGGGACAAGTTTCTATACAAATCGGTCAAACCACAACCCACATAATATGCAAAGAATAATCAAGGAAAGAACACGGACAAAAATAGTTTACGTGATTTTTCAATTCTGTACATCGATCCATCTATGACTCGCAATAGTTTTAATTATTATCGAATTAAGAAAGAGCGTAAAGATTTACATAAAAAAGAGAGAGGAGGAGTTTAAAGACTACGTTAGCTGAGTATAATACTGAAATTGCTATATGGATGGAATTGCCAACCAAAAGTTAGCGCCACCTTTTGGAGTTAACAAACATGATCTTTGTTTTGGGCTTTGTCCCAACTTGTGTTTTTTATTTTCATTTAACTTTTGGTTGGATTTTTCTCTCCTCTCCCCCAGTTTGATGCATCATTTGTGAGATTTTCTTAATAAAATGTTACTGTTACCGGTCAAAAACTAATAATTTACTGTAACAAGCCTAACATACAATCAACAAAATAGCAATTCAAAACCGAACCAGGGCCTCACAAGCTCAACAAATTTTGCGTAATGGGCTTAGCTCCTCTCCCTATTCCGACATATACTTTCATCTTTACGAGCTCATTCCGAGTACACAATTAAAATCTATCACGTTTGTAAAGATTTCACTTATTGGGTACCGATCACACACACCTAAAACAAGTAGTACACGCATTTTGCACAAAAAACCACCATCACAATATGTCGAAATGGAAATATGCGTGATCTTTTTCCTCTACATTGTTATGTGATCTTAATTCCCCTCTACGAAATTCTAGATCGAAAGTGATTTTTCATCCAGGGGTGCATGTGCCTAAAGAACTGTTTTTTGTCCAGATAGAATCAAATCAAATGAACTGGATCCCTTGTTATTAGCATATCTGCTTTGTACTACCAGACTACCAGAAAAGCCATGATCACGAAGAGGAAAGATGTAGACATTTTGCCTGCGTTGCCTCCCTTGAAAGCCCCCTCTCTTTTATCCCCAAAACCAGGTGATGATAATTGTTTCATTCACGCGCCAATATTTTCCCCCCAATGGAATGCATTTGGAGTAGGGCTCCAGTTGAGCCGAGCCGAGCTTTGTTGCCAATATTAGTATATGCTTGACTTTGGTTCGTTTACTAAACAAGCCAAACATTTGAGCTCTTAACGAGTCGAACTTAGTTATTTACTAAATAAGTCTCTTTAATCGAGTCGAGCCTCTCTTAAAAGTAAAGCTTTTGTCGACTCGTTTACGAGCTCTTAACGAGTCGAGTTTAGTCATCTACTAAACAAATCTCTTTAATCGAGCTGAGCCTCCCTTAAAAGTCAAGCTTCTGTCGACTTGTTTATTAATAGTCGAGCTTAGTCATTACTAAATAAGTCTTTTTAATCGAGCCGAGCCTCCCTTAAAAGTTAAGCTTTTGTTGACTCGTTTACGAGCTCTTAACGAGTTGAGCTTAGTCATTTACTAAACAAGTCTCTTTAATCGAGCCGAGCCTCCCTTAAATGTCAAGCTTTTGTTGACTCGTTTACTAAACAAGCCGAGTATTAATGAGCCGAGCCGAGCTTGCGAGCTGCTCGGCTCATTTACAGCTCTAATTTAGGGTAGAAAAAAAAAATCTCTTAAAAGGACCAAACCCTTTCCAGTGGCTCACCTTGGCAAAACATTTGGCACATCATGCTGCTGACATGATTTAATTTAATTAACACACTTTCACCAGTAGGAAAAGCATGTAATTTGAAAGTTACTTTATGAGAAGGTTGACTAATAATTGCCATGACTACAACTGTTCAGATGCTAATTTGGATAGTAGTATTTAATTTGAAAGGAACAGGTAAAAAATAAATACTAAAAAATCAGTGACTGAAGCTGAATTTACTGTCTCTTTCTTAGAATTTCTTGGGTTATGAAAATGAACCAGTACTGGTCCCATTAAGAGTTTAGTAGTAATTTTCTTTTCCTTAACAAGTGGGGCCGGGACCACATAAAACCCAAATCACACAGCATTGTTGAATTTACTGAATTTTCTTGAGGGAAATAATGAATAAAGTTTTGGTGAGATAATATACTACTATTTAATTTACACTGTTGAGAAGGTATCAGTTCCATGTGAAAAAGACGACAGGAGAGATAAAGCCAGTGTCAAACTCGTGATTAAACTTCATCGCCACTGATCAAAGGATTGAACTTATATATATTTTTATTTTATCTTTGTTTTCAACCAAAAGAAGATAGAGAAGAGAGGCTATTTGCATTTTAATTGGAAGAAGTTATTTTGACTAATGAACTTTTTAGCTTGTCCATAATCCTTCACACGAGTTCATTCCCTGACTTATACATTAACTAGTTGAAATGAACTGGAAATTTAGCTATATGAACACTTTAACCGACCGATAGCGACACTAGTGCCCTGTTTGGATGCCGGATTTGGAGGCCGGATATGGAGCCGCCCGGATTTCATCTCCTGGTCCCACTCATATCCGGTCTTTGGATGCATTTTTGGGAGGGTGGATTAAAACACTGTTGGGACTACAAATCCACCTCCAACAGTGTTTTGGGTGGATTTGCCAAGCGGAGCTTTGCCCCTATCGTTAGCAAATCCGGGGGATTTGGGACTCTTTTACCCCTCCAAATCCACCCTCACCCCCACACAGTGCTTTACGAGGAAGATGAAGAAGAAGAGAGAGAGAGAGAGAGAGGAGGAGGAGGAGGTCGAACCCAGCAACCATGATATTTAGCTACAGCAACCTTGAGATCTGTTCACGGCATCAAGAGATGAGAAAGAAAGAGAGACCGACGGGAGAGAAGAGAGAGAGAGAGGAGGAGAAGTGGTACCTCACAGAGCTCGTTGGGGTCGGAGAAGAAGGTGTACCCATCGTCGTTCATGTCGGCGTCCAAGGAGGAGTGGTAACTCTGGGATGGGGTTTTTTGTTTTTTCGGAGGAAGCGATAGAAACGAGGAAGAAAAGGGGGCTGTGTAATGTGTATAGAAACGAGGAAGAAAAGGTGTACCCATCGTTGTATTTTTTTTATATAAAAATTTCACTTTCCAATTATTTTTTTTTGAAGTATTCCGGAAAATACTATTTTTTTTCTAATAAATAATATGGTTTAAACATTTGTAAAATAAAATGAATTTATTTTATCCTACAATTAATGACAAATATGTATTTACTTTAATTATAGTTAAGTAAACGAATTTTGATCATTTAAAAATTTAAGTGGGGGCAATTTAGTCATTCGACATCTAATCTCATCATATCCACCTTCTATATCCTCCCTCCTCAAAAAATCATCCAAACACCTCATTACAAATCCACCCTCCTTAAAAGGTGGGGTCACCCTTCTTAATATATCACCCCTCATTACATATCCACCTTCAAATCCACCCTTATTACATATCCACCTAAAACAAATCCTCCATCCAAACGGGCCGTAGCAGTAGTATGTGTTTATACTAAAGTAAAAATGTGCAGAGATAGAGGGGGAAACGTCGTCCGGTGAAAACGGCGAGACAGTATTTTCGGATAAAGTACAACTGTGTTTGGAACTTGCCAACTTGGAAAGGTGAGAGAAAAGACAAATTAGAGAAATATGAGAGTAAAATTAGAAATTTGATTTTCACACTTTCTCCCTTTTTATAACTACACTCATTTTTTTTGCCTTTTAGCAAATGAGATAAAATGGTGGGTGAATATAAACTTTCTCAGAGATGAGTGAGATACTTGAGAGCTTCTCCTAGAAACCAGAAGGTTATAGCATGAGCGGTGAGCCCCGCGATTATTACTAGTAGTGCCAAATTATTGTTCAAAACAATTTAGGAGTTATTACCAAGTAAGGCTACAAATGAGCAAAATTGAACTGAGTTTTAGAATGTTCAGGTTCGTTAAGTTTGTAAATAATCTCGAGCCGAATACTTTCATGTTCAGGTTTGGCTCATTCATTTATTTAACGAGCCTAAAATTGAGGCCCAGGTTCAGTTCATTTAGGCCCCATTCCCATTAAAAATTTTGCATTACAACTTATTAGTTTTTGTGAAGTTATTCATAACTAAAACATTCAACCCATTTTTTCCCCTAACTTAACACATTTCATATAAATTTTAGTTTAGTGGAAACAATTTGACTACAAAATAGTACAAGAAGTAGTCCACAACTTTTGGCTTGGAGGAAGTTAGTACCCGAATCAAATTTGAATGAGCTTTTACCGAGTCGAATCTCGAACAGATCACGAACGGCTCGGTTGATTTGAAATCGGGTTACCAACTTACCAAGCATATTGGAGTTACAAGCACGCGCCTGCACTGCACGTGCCAAAAGCAATAAACTCTGTGATGCTTCTTTTTAAGTATAGGGAAAATTTTTGGTCGTCGTCGCCTACTTCTCTCTCTCTCTCTGCTGCCAACCAGAAGTGAAAGGGAGACAGACACAGAGAGCGAGGGGCGAATCATGAGTCGTCTAGCACCATTATCAGAGGAACCCATAAACGAAGACGACGATCAGCAGTGCCATACCACCTCATCGAACGGGTCGAAGAAATCAGCTCAGAAAACATGGCGGAATTGGGTCAAGACCCACTTCTCTCTCCTCTTCAACAAGAAATCGGACGATCTCAGGATTCTCTTGAGCGTTCTGGGTTGCCCTCTCTCCCCTGTCTCTCTCCATCCCAAATTACAAACCAATGTCTCCCAAGTATGTCTTTCTTAATTCCATTATTCTCTGTTATTATTCTCTGTTTTTGAAATAAATACATATATACATTTTTCTCTAATTTTTTTGGCCGAAAGTTAGTATCGTTAGACTATAACACCTATAAGAGTTGGAACTCCTGACCTCCTTACTCGTAACGCCTAATTAAGTGCACCCTGATGCCGCTGACCCAAGACCTCTTGGCAATTTTTCTCAACTCATTCAGAGTTTGTTGAATTGGCAATTTTGGAAATTGGGATTCTTGGAAAAAATTTCGAACTCTCGGAAATCATACCATTACCGGGTTTCGACATAGAAATGACAAATTTTCTTGGTCATTTGGCCTGATTTTATTATTGAAATGATTGTCATGAAGTTTTAGTATTTTTTGAACCTTTTGTTCATTTTGTTTTTTATAAATATTTTATACATCTCGACGAAAGTTTTCTGATGAGCGATAATATAAACTTAACGTAGTTTACTAAAGATAAAAATAATTTGAAGTTGATAGAGTATTATAGATTTTTTTTTGTCTAGTTTGGACTTTTTACAAGTTTGGTTTCCGCCGAAGGAGATAAATAAATAATTTACTAAAATTTGACGCAAAACTAATAAAATTTATATTAAACCTATATTACTGAAAAAAAAAGTTATTGACAAATTACATTTTGTAGTTGGGTTTAATCAAAATTGTGTAAATGTGGTAGTGCTTAAAATTTTCCAGCTAATTATGACATTACATGATGCAAAACCCTCTTACATGGACATATGATAATGTGGTAGCTTTAGAGATGGGGCATGAACTTTTATTCTTTATATGGTGATGGGATCTCTAGGCTACATCCTTTTTCTAGTGAGTAAAGTAGGAGCGTTGTGTTGTGCTCTGATTTTTGTCCAATCTTATGTGGAGCTGCTAAACAAACCAAATTACTCGAGTTCGTTTGTTAAAAATTTGTTAAAATTTCAAATCGAGTTTGAATAAGCTACTCTACTCGGCTTTGTTTGGATTATAATGTGCAAACAATTTAAGCTACTGGAAATCGACTCGTATTTTGCTTGATTGAAGCTTGTTTGAGGTACGGACTCATCTCATGAAGCTCGAACATGTTTTGAAAACAATTAGCAAAGAGGCACATGTACAAGTTCAGGTGTCTAGCTTTTATGTTCTCTCTGTTTTGGACCAGGCAGTGGGCCTCCTTGGAAAGACTAGTTACATTCTAGTACTATCTTTTATTCAACCCAGTTCAGTTTTTTCTGGTTTTCCTTCAATGTCATTTATTGTTATCTGATGCAAAGTAGTAACTTGCACAAACAGTAAAATTGTACACAAATAGTCGGTTGGTGGATTTCACACAATTGACCTGGATGGCCGGATTCGATGGATCTGGTTGCAAGAAAGTATTTTTTCTTGTAAATTCACTAGTCCCGGCATGAATGGCCTACTCAAATGGACCGGAGAGAGAATTAGTAGAGGTGTGTGTAAGCTCAAGAAATTTCCTAGTCCCGACACGAATGGCCTACTCAAATGGATCGGAAAGAAAATTAGTAGAAGTGTGTTTAAGCTGAACTGTACCCCCTAACCCTCAAACAAAAAAAAAAAATCACAAAGTTACTAATTAAGGGAAAATGTATATGTAGCACTCTTATGAGTATTGAAACCTTTTCCTTTATAATTTTCTAACTGCAGAATTTTACAATTTTGTGAGTTTTTTTCGTGGCTTCATTTTTTAAAAATATTGCAGGTCTCATCATCCGCACAATACATAATCCAGCACTTCACGGCCGCAACGGGTTGCCGGAAACTAGACGGGACGGTGAAGAACACGTACGTTACGGGAAGAGTGACGATGGGCATGATCGATGATCAGCTTGGCTCGGCTGGCGGAGCTGCGACAGGGGTCCCGCAAAAGGGCTGCTTCGTCTCGTGGCAAATGGTGCCTAACAAGTGGCTAATCGAGCTGGTTGTGGGTGGCCGAAAGGTTGTAGCCGGCAGTGATGGCAGCGTGGCTTGGCGCCACACCCCTTGGCTCGGCTCTCACACCGCCAAAGGTGGCATTCGCCCTCTCCGGCGTGCCCTTCAGGTAATTACCGCTGCCATTAACCACCACTTTATAATTGCCAACTACCCATCATCAAGAACTCGTCAAAAGAAATTATCTGGTAACTGGTAAGTCAAGCCTAGTAGTAGTTACAAGTACTAGGGCCTAGCAGTAGTTACAAGTACTACGGCCAACAGGTCGGTTTGTTCCGGGTTTTGACAAATTAATCAAACCGAACCCGGAATTCGAAACCCACACCAAACCTGATGAGTTTTTTTTTTTCACCTAGACCGTAACCTTACCCGGCTGGCTGGAATCGGTTATGTTCGGTTTTTCCCTGAATCCGGTTGTGTATGTACATGTATGCATATATGCGAAGGCCAGGGCATTTATGTGAACATGTAATGTAAAAAATACACTTGGAACCGAAATCTGCGGATTTTATCCACATTAAAAATCGAAACCAAACCAGCGATTAAAAAATGGGATAAAAGCCGCCCCTATAGGTGTGAATTGGTTTCGTTATTCATCGATTCGGGTGAAATTGTCATCTAATGGCGGGCCACATTAAGATTTAGACTCAACAAAATAATTAGTTGGCTTCCAAACAAATAAATGCACCCATTTAAGTTATTTCGTTTGACGTTTGTGCAGGGACTGGATCCTGTGGCTGTATCAGATATGTTCTCCCTAGCACAATACATAGGCGAAAAACGAATCATGACCGTTGATTGCTTCGTGTTGAAATTGTCCGCTGATCAGACGGACCTAGTCGATCGAGGTGACAACACAGCTGAGACCATAAAACATGTCATGTTTGGCTACTTCAGCCAAAGAAGTGGACTGCTGGTGTACTTGGAGGACTCTTACTTGACCAGGATCCAGTGCCCCGGGGCGCATCCTGTGTACTGGGAGACCACGATGTTCACAGAAATCGAGGACTACCGGACGGTGGAGGGGGTGATGATCGCACACTCGGGACGGTCGAGTGCGGTCATCACCAGATTCGGGGACAACTTGAAGGCGGGCCCGGCGATCACTACGATGGAAGAAGCGTGGACGATCGATGACGTGGCATTCAACGTGCCGGGACTGTCGGGGGATTGCTTCATTCCCCCTGGAGAGGTACAGAGAGATTATCCACAAGAATGAATGGATTGGAGATCAAACTTCACATGTGGCTGATTATCATGGTTGAATTTGTTTCTAAAGGGTGTTGATTGACTAATATTGATATGAATTTTTGACTTGTACTGGATTACTTGACTTCTTCTTTTTTTTTTTTTTTTTAATTTTAATTTTTTTGAACTGGATTTCTTGACAACCAATACTTCATTTTTGTGTGTATATATTGGACAAGCAATTTGCTTGATGAGGAGTGATATTTGATGATTATTTTTTGCTCTATTATATATCTTTGGGTATTCAAAGCATCCGGTTGCAACGCGTCTCGAACTGAGATCAAGATATTCGTAATTCCAAATGTGTAATCCAGATTTGCTTGATTGTACATTTGGTACTTCTTAGTTATTGATTGGGAATATTTTTGGATATTTGGAAAACAAAAGTTTTGTGTTCATTGAAATCTGAACTTGAACTCCCAATTCTTGATGTTGACTCAATCAGTTTATAACAAGCCCTATTTTTCTTGCGCAGAAAGATTCAGCGGAAGGAGTTTCAATGACTAATAATACAAGTAGGGATAAACTTTTTAATGGGGCCTCCCGTAAATAAAGTTTACGGCGGTCAATCTCGGCAGTTCAAATGTGTTTTGGACGATTCAGATTAAAGACAAACTATTAATGGTAAGAAATAATCTATTACCGTTAATATATTATTTTTAATCTGGATCGTCAAAAATATTTTTGGATGACTTGGATTGCGTGAATAAATTTCCCTCCTAGAAGAATATTTTTGGCTAAGGGAAAAAGAGTGTGTTCTGTTTGAGCTTGAAACCTGCATCTAGCTACAAATCAAAGGTCTGTCTATTTCCACCAACCCCACACCCTTTCTTCCTTCACATAATTTTGGCAGGATGATTAACCTGAAAACCAATAAACAAATACCCATGAGAGTCCAATTCCCTTCAACTTAGCTGTTGGTGAGCAAGTGTCAAGAGAGCCATTCTGTTACTCTCCTAACTTTCATCACTCCTACCCTTAAAACCTCCCAACCCACCCCTCTTTCCCTTCTCACTCCTCTCCCTTTGCCTCTCTCTCTAAATCTAAACCAAACCCATATCTTATATTGCCTCTGTTTGTTTACTTGCCTTTTTTCTTTCTTTCATGTAGGAAGTGTTTAGATAGGGGTTCAGTTCACTACCCCAACAATCTTGATCACGTTCCCAAAAATAAACTCTCCTTTCATTTTTCCATTCTAATCTTTTCAAGTCCTTTGGAAAGATGGGGGCCTTCTCAATATCTTCGAAGTCCCTTATACCCCTTCCCTACAAGCACCAAAGGTGGTGTTTGAAGGGGAACAAGAGTGTGGTGGTGCATTGCCAAAGCAGTGGCAATGTTGTAAAATCGGGTGGGGTATCATCTGTTCTGACAGAGAGATCAAAATTGGTGAGTGATGATCATGGCAAGGGTGCTCTAATGGATGCTGGAACTCTGGTTCTATCCACAAATGGGAATGAAGTGAAGGACTTGGTGCCTTACGGTGGACCAGCAAAATCACTAGTGGAAATGGATGATGGAATTGGAATTGTCAAATATCTTAGGGGGAAGAGTTTTCTCATTACTGGTGCAACTGGGTTTTTGGCCAAAGGTACATTTTCTCATTTTATTCGGCCTTCATGTCGAATGTATTTGACATATGTTTTAATTTTTCTCAATCTAATTCCTTTGCTATAGTTTTATTTTGGCATAACTTCAATGTTTTTGTTTACCCCCTAGAAATTTTGGCACCTCATTTCTTTTTTTCCATTTTAAAGTTGTTTGTGTTATCTCTTAGATTATATTTTTCGAGTTTGTCTTCAGCATTTCTACCTGCACACTAGTTGGACACACATTTGCAAAATAATTATTTTCATGAGGTGTGGGTTCTACAGTCAAACCCACCGACCGAATCCGTGTCCAATAATTTGTAAGAAGGTCCTTTATACTACTATATGGTATTTCATTTGATAATGACATAGTTAACTTGGTTGTCTTTGTTTAACGATTGCCCATCGATTTTTTTGCTACGAATATTCAGTTCTTATTGAGAAGATAATAAGGACAGTGCCTGATGTGGGCAAGATTTTTCTCTTGATCAAAGCAAAAAGCAAAGAAGATGCAATGGAAAGATTGAAAACTGAAGTGAGCTTTGTTTGTAACTTCATTCCTTCAATAGTAAATTGTTTACCCATTTTCTTGCTTATTCATTAGCAAATAACTTTGGATGTCTATGCTACCTGGTTGTAGATCATAAATACTGAACTGTTCTGCTGTCTCCAACAAACTTATGGGAATGGCTATGAGGCATTCATGTTGAGCAAGCTGGTTCCTGTTTTAGGAAATGTTTGTGAATCTAATCTTGGCTTAGAAGAAACTGCACTTGATGAAATTGTGAAAGACGTTGACATAATTGTAAATTCTGCGGCGAATACCACTTTTGATGAAAGGTTAAGGAGCAATTGTTTCCTTCACAAATTTTCTACGAACGCTTCTTTGTATACTGCTTTGTCAAGAAATTGATTTGATTTTTTTCCCCAATGAAATTGCAGATATGATGTAGCTCTCGACATTAACACCGGAGGGCCGAGTCGTCTTATGAGCTTTGCAAAGAAGTGTGAGAAGCTAAAGCTCTTCTTGCAAATGTCTACAGGTAAATCCCTCCATATATCCAAACACAGCCTCAAATATACGCTTGTGGAATTTGTGGAGGGAAATAAAATGAAAGGGTAAAGAGGAAAAACTTGGGTTTGTTTGACAAACGTCATCTGTTCTTTGTGGACTAGTTGTCAGCTACCTAGCACGCAACCTCCTCCTTTATCCGGACTTGGGACCAGCTGCATAGAAAATATTACTCTAGGCATGATCACGCGGAGTTTGACAAATCTCTTTAATTTTCTTTTGCCTCTCTGCAATGTCCTTTCTGAGATTGCTTCACTCATGGGATACTGCAGCTTATGTTAATGGACAAAGGCAAGGAAGAATAATGGAAAAGCCATTCTGCATAGGGGATAGCATCGCAAGGGAGAATCAAGCATTTGAAACCAGCGAAAGACCCTTACCTTTTTTGAGGGTTGAGGATGAACTGAAGTTGGTTTTGGATTCAAAGGAATCTTTAGACGGTAATGCAGTGGCTCAGAAAATGAAAGAATTGGGCTTGGAGAGGTGATAGTTTTCTCCCTGCACTTCCTTTTCCTTTCCCTACCATCATAAGGCGATGTTTCGTTGCAGTTTTGAGAATCTATCTTCTTCGATATATAATACTCCTGCAACCATAGAAAACTTGTTCAGTTTTAAACTTTTTCTGGGAACATTTCCAAAGAGAACCCACTTTTTAGAAAGCAAGCAGAAAGTTTTCAATGTTCTTGACAACCATCTTGCTAGAAAATGAAGAAGATACGGAAAGGATGAGTGTTCATTCTACAGAAAATAATAGACAGTTTGCTGAAAAGTTGGTCGTGGAAACTGCAACCAAACTAACTAAATTTTTTCTTACTTAAATTAATCTATTTTTAGTACAAAACAGAAACACATCTTGTAATCCTGCACTTGATCATGGTGATGACATGGTTGATTGAATCAGGGCAAACATACACGGGTGGCAAGATACTTATGTGTTCACAAAGGCGATGGGAGAAATGTTGATTGATAGCATGAGAGGAGAAATACCGGTTGTCATAATCAGGCCTAGTGTTATTGAAAGCACTTACAGAGAACCTTTCCCTGGATGGATGGAAGGAAATAGGTATGAAATTTTCACATCAAAAAATTCGTCAATCAAACGAATTGCTATAATCAGGCCTAGTCTGTATATGCTTCCAAATAATCCTTTATTTTTGGCCAGGATGATGGACCCTATAGTGTTGTACTACGGGAAAGGGCAGCTCACTGGCTTTCTGGTAGACCCAAATGGGGTCCTTGATGTAGTAAGTACTCCAGTAATCATCTTGTTCTCATTTTTGAAAGCAACAAACCTTTCGCTTTTTCCCGATAAATTAGTCTTTTATACCAAAAGAGAACCAAGCTACAGAAGCAACACACTGGGTAACAACCCCGCACCAAAATGAGAAACAAAAGAAAAGGCCTTAAAGCCTAACACCAAACTGCCAAGAAACAACCAAAACCAAGGCCTTAACATCGACTACTAGTTTTGTTACCTCTAAAAATCATGGGAGAAAAATTCCAAATACAACATCGTGCAGATGTGCATATTGCAGCGAGTCTTGCTGATATTAGTCCAAGAGCTATCCCTGCCCGTTTGGTTTTTTCCAATTCTATATACACAAAGCCCCAAGTGCCAATTCATACCGAGTGCAACTAAGCATTTACCCTTCACATTTTGCAAACACCAATCTGATAATGCAGGCCAGTTAGGAGGGGCTGCATAGATTCTGAACCTTATCAAAACCTTGGCCCAGACAATCGTAGTCTTCGTAGAGTGAGGTTAAAGCTTTTACTGACTAAACACAGAAAGGAATTCCCATTTTTCCAATGCCAACAAGTGCAAAGGATTCAAATAAACCAGAAGTTTGTTTACAAAATGTAAACAAACCTTCCACCTAGCCACACAATTACTTTGCAAGTAGGCAAGATCACAAGACGGAAGGCTGGAACCTAAGACCTTTTGATTTTGTCCTTGAGATTTATCTTCCGAGCTACACTTAGGAATTCGAATAATTACCAAAAAGTTTACGATAGATTAATACTCCTTACATACCTGCCCACAGTGGCAGAGTCACCTTCTGACTTAAAATTACAGGTTCCAGCAGATATGGTTGTGAATGCAACTCTGGCAGCAATAGCAAAGCATGGATCAGCTGGAAAACCGGAGAGTAATGTCTACCAAATCGCTTCGTCGGTTGTGAACCCCTTGGTTTTCCGAGACCTTGCCTCTCTGCTCCACCAACACTTCGAATCAGCCCCGTGCGTGGATCCCAAGGGGAGGCCTGTCCGTGTTCCTACGATGAAACTATTCGGGTCGATGGAAGATTTCTCCTCTCACCTCTGGAGAGATGCGATTGAGCGAACCGGGTTGAATTCCACTGCCAGTAATGTTCCTAATGGGACGAAGTCCAAAAAACTGGAAAACATTTGCAGGAAAATAGTGGAGCAAGCCAAGTACTTGGCTAGTATTTATCAGCCCTACACCTTTTATGGTGGGAGGTGAGATGATTATACAATCTTGCATTTCTTGTGTTTATTTGAAAAAGCAATGTCACGGACACAGATGTCCAAACATAAATCTGAATACATGTGTCTGGAGCTGTCCAATCTGATGTACGTGGATCCCACATAATGCACCCTAAGCATTTTTCTCAATATCCTAATTGTGTATGCCGGAAACGAGTCTTGCTGGTGCTAGCTGCAACCATCATGGAGCTAGCATGTGCCCATCACCCTCAAACTGACAAAAATTGATGTTTAGCCTATGATGTTCCAAATGTCTTTCGCTTCTAAAATTTCCCGCATACCCCAAAATATGTTTTTAGCACTCTTTTTACATTTTCAACATATACTTCACTTCCCCATTATCACATTTGCAAGTTATGCAGTATATGCACAAGTCCTATTCCATCAGTTGTCGCAACTTTCTTTTTCCCCCTATTCTCCTCCAGTCCTCCTACCTTTTGTGAATAACTCAGGGCGTCCGGCTCAACTTATGCTCTTACCTAAATGTATCTTCATATGTTAACTTGCCATCATTTTTGTGGCGTTCAGGTTTGATAACAGCAATACAGAGAGACTGATGGAATGCATGTCTGAAGAAGAAAGAGAAGAGTTTGGATTTGATGTGGGGAACATAGATTGGAAAGATTACATCTCAAATGTCCACATTCCTGGTCTACGAAGGCATGTTATGAAGGGAAGAGGGATGTGTAGCTAAATGCCCTGCATCCTATTACATGGGGATATATACATATATAACTTGTGAATTGCTGCAAGAATATGTAATAATAAAGAGTTGTGGCTTTTTCTTCTTCTTTTTCCCTATAAGTTGGGGGGCAAAGGAAAAGCTTTGCCTTTTTCAAAATAGTGTAAACCAAGTATGACAACTATCAGTGCTTTGTTCCAATAAGTACTTCTTGTAAATCCGACCATCTCAAGTTAATTTATATTTATAGCATCGAAGAAATCACAGAGGAGATGGAACAGCAGTGGAAACTATTTTGCTGAGTATAATTGATGACCTCCAGCCACCCAAGTACTTCGTATTTATATACTAGCGTGAGGTGACGTGCTCCGCATGAAATCATGTGCTCAATGCTATTGTTTATATTAAGGAACTTTGGTTAGATATAGAGAATTAAAAAATTGTTAAATATGGAGTTTGCAAAATAATTATATGTGCAGACTATAGGGTATACATTGTAGGGTGGAACTTTCAAAGAATGGCTGAATTTTTAAACCAAACATAAAAAGGGTTTGTAAATTTCGTATTTTAAAACTCATACATATATATCTCGAGTTATGGAAACGAAGGTTGAAAACATCAAAAATAAAACCAAATGTTTACAAGATATGGACCATTTTACAATAAGAAAACTAATGTTACATATTTAAATACGTAATTTGGTCAATGTGCTGCGATTTGTACAAACGAGACCAAAAAGTACTTTCTTTCCTCATCAAAGCAAGGATTTTATTGATCAATCGAACTAATGCTTCAAAATTAAAAGGAGGGGACGGCATCCGAACCAAAAATTTATATCCCAACCAGGTTGGCACCTAAGAATCAGACAATCCTATGCTACACCCCACCCCCAAAAGGAAAAGCAAGGCTTGCAAGGAGCCAACCAGATAGAGAGACTAACAAATTACATAATGAAACCAAAACCAGGTTAAACTCCTAGCTACATCATCACTATCAGCAGAAAACCAGCAAAAAAAAGATGAGGTTAGCATTGTCGCCTCAACAACCAGTATCAAAGAAGCATTTGCATAATCAAGATCTGCATTCAACATCCTAATCAAAAACTGACCATAACTTGCAAGGCATATGCAGATAAAGTATCTCCCAGTTAGCATCATCACTAGGATATGCCAGAACCACAAATCATCAACCAGTACAGCATAGTAGTCACAAACTTCTCATTAAGTATCACTAAGGAGCAAGGTTGTCAAATCGTGAATCGAATTGACAATCGAAATGGTCTTTTTGCAAATCGCATGATTTTTAAAGTACATGGGAAAGTGTATTTTTACATGTGAGTGACAACGATACATAGTATGAATGAAAATTTTAGGCCTAACTCAATAATTTTTTTGTTTCAAATGAAGAATCGATAATCCCATGTATCTAATAAGTAAGATGCTTCTATTGTAACTTGCAAGAAGTGTGGATTTGTGAATATACTTCGAAGACCTTTGAGGTTATTGTATCATCTCAGACTAAGCGTATCAAACCACCTGAAACATGTAGTGTGTCATGTTATTTTGTAACTGGAGCTGCGAGGCCTCCCTCTAAAGATTAACATCGCCTTGCTTGAGAGGCTCCTTCAGACAATCTTGAGTTATATTTGTAGATATAGATAGATTTTTATTTACTCGGTAAGCCTATAAGCAGTTACTGTTGTTTTTTCAAGTATTTGAAGAGTCGTGGAAGGACCATCTAACTTCGAAACCACCCTTGTTTTGCCACCAAACAACAGACAAGAAATCACGCACCGAGGTCTACAAAGCAAATAATCCGCTGAAAAAAAAGCATCAGGAACTCTCCCTAAAAACATTACATGGAAAAAGCAGCCGCAATCAGCAAAACCAAAAAAAATGACTAACTCATGATTAAAACTTTTGGCAAGCTCAGCACTATCAATATCAATGCAAATCGTTTGAACTATGTGATTTGCTAAGAAGCGCAATGCATCATATGTGTAATACTTAATATGTCTTAGACTTGATGTCTACAACTTAATATCTATACTTTGTTAACATCGTATATACAACAACAACAACAACAACAACAACAGAACCCATGTAATTCCCAACCATTGGGATGATTGGAGACAGACCTAACAACAACAACAACAACAATAGAACCCATGTAGTTCCCAATCATTGGGAGGATTGGAGACAGACCTAACCTTTGGCAATATGCACAAAGTGGCTGCTCTCAAAATACCACTGAAACATTGGCCCTCCTATACCTAAATATAAATTATCGGGCATTACTTTATTGTGCGAAGCACGTTGCCATGCCAATATATCTATAATATATGTATGCATCTTCTGTTTATAGTGTGTCTCTATCTAATATTTTTTAAATTTGTTATATTGATGTTAAATTGGCTGTATATGTAAAGGGATGTACATTATAAAGACTAGACAGGTTATCTTGGTCAACTGTTGTATTGCAATGTATTATGACAACTACATTGGATGAAAGGACGAATAGGTTCCTCTCTTCGAGCGAGAAACAAGAGTTCTATATGAAGAAAAGGGGGTTGTGGTGGAGGTTCAATCAAATAAAAAGGAAGACCTATCTGAGGGCGCTGGTATAGTTATAAATAATATACCAGTTATAAATAAACATGGGCACGTTTTTACTTGTAATCACATCTTGGAGGAAGATTATGAGCATTTAAAAATTGGAATGTTTAATGAAGAGTTGAAGGCAACGTGGAAACCTAGCGTTGACTTGGCTGTAGTAAAACTCGGGAACTTTTATGATAATTATGAATATTGTAAACTTGCTAATAATCAAGTATTAAACCTTGGCATAGAAGTCCTAACTATTTCACACCCGGAGGGCTTGAGGTTTTCATTTGATGGCAGTCATCTTGCTCATGGCTTCAATAGAGAAGTTGCTGATGGGAGGATTGCTGAAACTTTACTTGAGTGTGATTTGAGTTCACATTAGTTTCTTGAAATGCATGATGTGGACACGCCGGTACTTCAGATTTGGTTGGGATGTGTTTCATGGCTTGTATGGATGGTGGAGCTATGTCATTCCCTATAACATATGCCATTGGTTTCCCCACATTAAAAGACTTTGTTTCTCAAACATTCGGCTCAAAAGTTGAGAGTGGTGAAGCACGAGAGGTTGATGAAGCTGTTGAAGTTTAGGGCTTTCGGGCAGGGCATGGTCAAGCACAAAATTGAGAATGGCAGAAATACTTTTGTGGCTGATGCTAGAGTAATTGTGCTTGACAATGCCATGCCCGGAAGCCCTAAACTTTAACAGCTTTATCAACCTCTTGTGCTTCACCAACTTTTGAGCCGTGTGTTAGAGAAACAAAGTCTTTTAATGTGGGAAAACCAATTGCCTATGATATAGGGAATGACATCTCCACAATTCATACAAGCCATGAATCACATCACGACCATTGTTCTGTGTAATCAAAGAAAGAACCCCCATATGATCCATAATAGGATGAGAGGAGGCCGCAAATTTGAAGTACTGGCGTGTCCACATCATCCATTTAAAGAAACTCATGAATCCAAATCACTCAAGTAAATCTCAGCGATCCTTCTATCAGTAATTTCTCCATTGAAGCCATGAGCAAGATTACCGGTATCAAATGAAAACCTCAAGCCCTCTAAGTGTGAAATAGTTAGGACTTCCATGCCAAGGTTTAATGCTTAATCATCAAGAAGTTAACAATATTCATAATCATCATAAAAGTCCACAATTTTACTACAAGCAAGTCAACGCTAGGTTTGCCAACTAACTTCGCTTGCTTCAACTCTTCGTTAAACCTTCCAATTTTTAAATGCTCATAATCTTCTTCCAAGATGTGATTACAAGTAAGGACGTGCCCATGTTTGTTTATAACTACATGAGCGCCCTTAGATAGGTCTCCCTCTTTCCTTGATTGAACCTCTACCACAACCCCTTATCTTCATATAGAACTCTTGTTTCTAACTTGTAGAGAGGAACCTATTGGTACTTCCACCAAATGTAGTCGTCCTACTGCATTGCAAGACAACAAGTAACCGAGATAATCAGTCTAATCTTCATAATGTAAATCCAATAGCTCTCTTTACATATACAGTCAATTAATCATCAATATAACAAAGCTACAAAATATTAGAAAGAGAGACGGACTATAAACAAAAGATGCATACATAGATATACTGGCATGGTGACATGCTTTGCACGATAAAGTAATACCCGATAATTTACATTAATGTATATACGAGGTTAGCAATGTACATATATTAAGTTGTAGACATCAAGCCTAAGACATATTAAGCATTACACATATGATGCATTGCGTTTCTTAGCAAATCACACAGTTCAAACGATTTGCTTTGACATTGATAGCGCTGAACTTCCCAAAAGTTTTGTTCATGACTTAGTCATTTTTTTAGTTTTGCTCATTGCGGCTACGTCTTCCATGGTAATGTTTTTAGGGGGAGTTCCTGTTGCTTCTTTTTCGGCAGATTATCTGCTTTATAGACCTCGGTGCGTGATTTCTTGTTGGGTGGCAAAGAAAGGGTGGTTTCAAAGTTCGATGGTCCATCGATGGACGTCTCTTCAAAGGTTTATTGGCTCAGCTAGTTTACTTACTTGTTTGTACTTTGTACGCTTTGCTCTAGAGGTTCTCCGCGAGACGGATTGATTGATGGTAAGGAAGGTATCACATACTCATGGCAGGCTATATTAGCTGTCTCATGCTACTCTTTCTTCACCTCCTGCTTTGCGAATTCTGAATTGAAAATGGGTTCCCCTTTTTGCTCTTGGAATAGCCCCGTTAGCCGGCTTTTGTAGCAAATTCTATTTGTTCTTCGCCACTTTGGGTTGTGGGGCTTACTTCCTAGCCGTAGTGGCAGTAGTGACTAACGTTATAGGTCGTTGGCAGCTGGAAGGGATTATGGAGAGCCTCTGACACAGACCGGGGAATAGGAACAGAATCAAGTTTACCCCAAGGAAAACCCGATAAGAATCTAAGAGACTATAATAAGAAACATATTGAGAGATAGGATAATTAGTAGTGCTAAGCCAACCATAACGAGGAGGAGGGAAATAACAATGAATTTGCACTGACAAACTGTTGTGAACTGATCACCTCCAAATCACAAAATACGTTACTTGAAAGTAGCTTTACACATGAACTCATATACGTGTATATATCCAGATGGAGAAGAGGAGTTCACCATTTTGCTTCCGCGAAATTGAACAGGCCACGGAGAGAGGAAGAGCGAGGGGAAATATTATTTGATCAAAGCGTTGAAGAAACGGGAGCATGTCAAACGTGCACACATCACTCAGAATAATGGAACTCGTCGATCTTGATCGAACTCCTCCTCAAAAACGACAATGTCGGCGGCGGAACCCCCCCCCCCCTGCCCGCTGAGACCAAGAACAAAGCTAGAGTTTTGCAGGTCAATAATTTTAGAAATTATGCTGCAAAAACAGATGCAAAGCCATAACTCTAACAAAGTTTGACGTTATAGATCGAAGAGGTCTAGACGCTGAAAAACTCAGAGCATCTTTCACTCCTTACCCAAAATTTTACTCAAATTTGAGTGAAATTTGGATAAAAGCTTGGTTTGATACGAGAGCATCCTGCCCTTATTCAAATTTGAAGCCCTGATCACTCTATCCATCCATCCAAAGGGGTTATGGAGTGATTTCAAGAGAAAAGTACAAGAATGATTTCTAGAGAAACGAAAAGAAATGGTTTGGGTTTTTGGCCAAATTACTCATTTGAATTGACTATTTTGGTGAGAAATTAAGAGAGAAGTATAAAATAAAATGTTTTAATTGGCTCATCCCTTTCTCACTCAATCCCACCAAAATGATGAGATTTTGTGAGAAAATGTTTCCTTTTCTTATTTTACTCTTTCTCACCATTTGAAAGGGTTGCATCTCCACTCCTTACTCAATTTTTTACCCAAAGTTAGTAAAAATTTGGGTAAAAACTTAATTTAGTATAAACCAATCCAATAGACGAATGTAAATCTAGACATAAAATTTGAGTAAAGGTTTCATTAATGACATATTTGTAAATTTGATGAGGATAAAATAGCTTTTAAAATTTGAGCAAGGATTTGGTTCAAATCAAATTTGAAAAGAAATTTGAGGAAAACTCAAATTTGGTATAAGTTTGAATAAGGAGTGAAGTGGTATTTTGGGTGATTTTTACTCAAATTTGAGTAAAGAGTGGAGAGCACCCTTTTCCCCCCTCAATTTTGAGTCAAATTTTGGGTGAAAACCCAATTTGGGGAGATCATCTCCAATGATAAAATTCATTTTTTACCCAAATTTATTATTATTTCAATACTCAGGTCCCGTTCCAGAACTCGATTTAAATACTTATTTTTTAAGAAGGCAATTTCAAGTTAAAAAATAATGTGTTTACGCAAATAATTTTCCTACTAATATGAATCTTGTTTGATAGATCTTATCGAAATCTTTTATACGGTGCAAAAAAAAATAAAAATATTATTTTTTATTTACATTATTTTTGAGTTTAAAAATATGAAATAAGTATTTATTTTTTAAGGAGGTGTTCTGGAATGGGGCTGGCATATATGTAAATAAGAGAGAGGAGAAGCTCAATGGAACAAAGCTGCGAAGACGATCAAAACTCTGGCGGCAAAGCTCAGCACAGTTTCGGCAATGCTCAGTAGCTCTTGCAGATTCTTAGATTTGGGCAAAAAAATGGGTAAAACCCAAAAATGAAGGGTTTGGGTCATGATTAGAGATGGATTTTTAAAGGTTTGGCCCAAATTTTGGGTTTTGAGTCTTAAAATGGAGCAAGATTGGAGATGCTCTAATTAACCACCGTCTTCCGTCGCTCAATGTCGCCAGATCTGCAACAATTCAAGTTTAAGTCGGGTAATGGTTGAAGATGACGACGAGTTGACAACGATGACGAGCACAACCTATTTTCGGTGACGTATCCTTGCTTGAGTTGACGATGACGACGAGTACTTCCGGCGACGAACATCACCACAAGGCAGCCGTGAAGGATTTGGCGAAGGACCAAATTTGGTAGAACTCAAACTTTGGTATGGGTTTGGGTAAGGGCTGGAGATGTGATTTGAGGAGTTTTAACTCAAATTTGAGTTTGAGTTTAAAATTGAGTAAGGAGTGGGGATACTCTACCACGTTAAGCACTTTGTAGTGTGAAAAATGTAGTGTGAAGAATGTAGAAGATTATAGATTCAGACTCATTCATTAAGCACTTTTCTTCTAGCATTTTTTGTCCTTATTTAAATTTTTTTTTTTTTGCGTTTGTTAGTTTTGCGCTAAAATTTTGTGACTTATTGATTCGTCTCAATGAGATAAATTGGAAAAGTATTTTTTTTTACTTTTTCCTAAATATTTTGAGAAGTAACCACTTTTAATGTTTTACTTAAAAGTGGTTATTTTTCAAAATATTTGAATAAAAGTAAAATTTTTTAACTTTTTCGATTCATCTCAAGAGACGAATCAATAAGTAACAAAAGTTTGGCGCAAAATTAACAAACGTAAAAAAAAATTGATTGGTTTAGGGTTTTTGGATTTTCGTGTTTGGGCTTCGGCCCATTAGGTGTGGGCTTTGTTCCAATGGGTGTCTTTAATTGGTTCCTTGGTAATCGAGGGTTTGGGTCTCAGACTAGGTACAAGATTGTTCTTAGCTTTGTTAGAATATGATGTCGTTTTCATTGTCCTATTGTCTTTGTAACAATTTCAAAGATCAATGAATTTTTTTTGTTGTTCAAAAAAAAAAAAGAAAAAAAGAAAGCTAGGTTGTGCAAACAATTTTTGCCAGCTGATTATTTGATCGAGTTATACGAGAAGTTTCACTCATTGAAGCAAAGAGGAATGACGGTAGAGGAGTACACCTCCGACTCTCCGAGTTCAATACCCTCTCTATTCGGGTTGGTTTGAACGAGACTAACGAACAGATGACTTTGTGTTATCTTTCGGGCTTGAACCAAAGCGTTAGAGATGAGATGGGAGTTGTTTGTTTGTTTAACCTGGAAGATGCTCGACAATATGCCTTAATAGCCGAAAAGAAGGTTGGGCGTTATGGTGCAAGAAGGTTGTTACCTGGACGCTTTGAGAGCAATACAACGAAATACGGCTTTTGTCCAAAGTTTTCAGAGCCAAAAAATAACCTCAAAAACTCCCATAGCTAGCCAAACCGGTGGCAGCAGTGTTGGGGTGGCTGATGAGGATGAGAAAGGAAAAGGAACAGTCCAAGTATGGTGCACAAAATGCTGGTACAAGCAATTCAAAGACAGGCAACAACTCACAGATTCGTTGTTTCACGTGTGGAGAGAGAGGACGCAGGGAGGCTGCTGTCCTGATTTTGGGGCAGGGCACATACATACGCTGCTGTCCCGATTTTGGGGCAGGGCACAATTCGTATGTATGTCCACAAAAAGCGAATAAACTTAGCAGAATTTGAGAATGAAGACAAACACTGTTTAATTTGTTTGCGAAAACACTATTCAATTAATATATCGGGGGGAAATCTAATTCTAAATAACTAAATGTAAATCCTAATATTTGCTTTGCAAACCTCACTCACGGATGGGATATCTATTTTTTGGAAATGGATCTAGCTCCCTCTCCAGGGCCCTTGCATTGTTCAAATTCAACGAATCATAGACTTATGTTGGAACTTGCACTGCCCACAAAAGAGACTGCGTTCTGAAAAACACTACAACAGGACAATAATTTATTGGAAAACAAGAAAATCATGAGACGAACCCAGAAAACAGATTAACAAACCATCAACAAAAAAGATCTTCACCTTATTACATGTACAATTCCGACGTACCCAAACTAAGAACAATCTACTTTTGGAATTGACCAGTACATTTGCAAAGCGTTTTTTTTTCCTTTCTAACAGGGCTGGCTCATAAGTTTCGGAGGCCGGAAGCGAACCTCTTGAATGAGGCCTCCCTGTATTTTCCATACAAAAATGGTCTACAAAGAGTCTCATAAAAGAAAACTATTACAAAAGATTTACCATTACAAAATAGAAGCATATAATTATCCAAACAAAAATGCAACTATTACAACACCTCAAAATCTATCATTTGAAAATTAGTCTTCTTGCACTTTTTGCTGCAAATTTACTAATTAAGCTGCTTCACCGGTGACTCAGTCAAGCGTGAAGAAACGTTTCTTTCTTTCTTTCTTTTTTGGATCGGCTCAAGTATTCTTCTGTCCCTTGAATTGGCGTTTCTTTTTTTTTTCCCGATCACCCCAATTATTCTAATGAGTAATTTCACCGTTTGGGTCTATTTTAGGGCTCCGAAATTTCAATTGGGCCTATTTTGTGTAAAAAAGATTTAGTGCAAAAAAAAAATTGGAGCCATATATACATACATATATATAGGGATCCTAGAATTTTGGGGGCCCTCATTTAAAACATTTTTTGGAGGCCCGAAGCCCGTGCTTCTCCCGCCTATGCCATTAGCCGGCTCTGCTTTCTAATACCGAGAGCTATTAAGCCGAGAGTTATTAAGCGGAAACGTCATGCTGCAGTTGAAACTATATTTCTTAGATACGTCACTCGTGCTGGTAGAAAGACTTGTTGGCTCGGTGTTGTAAGAGTCTACTCGTGCTTCTTCACTCAGCAAACTTTCACTCTCTTCATGACTTCGTTGATTAACCCATGGATCCTTTCTATACGTTCTCAAACGTTCCAACTCCGTAACCACTTCTTTCATTGCAGGCCTCCCTTCACTTTTAGAACAAAGACACCTCTTCACAAGCTCCGCAATTGCTTGAAGTTGCTCCGACGTCCCTTCCCTCACCACCCGAGGCTCCAAAATTTGGGACAACCTATTTTCCTTCATTGACACAATGAAGTAGTGCACCAAATTTCTTTCCTCTTCAGACCTCTCAAGACAAATAGGCTTTTTTCCGGTCAATAATTCCGCCAAAACCACGCCGAAACTATAAACATCACTCTTCTCTGTTAACTGGCTAGATTGTAAGTACTCAGGATCCAAATAACCTAAAGTCCCTTGTACAAGTGTAGACACTTGGGTTTGGTCCAAAGGAACTAATCTCGAAGCACCAAAATCTGCTATTTTTGCCACGTAATTAGAGTCTAGCAATATATTGGCAGACTTTACGTCTCTATGAATAATCGGAATGGAAGCGGCAGAGTGAAGATAGGAAAGTGCACTGGCTGCTTCTGTGGCTATTCTCAATCGATTATCCAACGTTAACCATGATAATGTCTTATGAATATGCTGGGATAGCGTGCCATTTGAAATATATTCGTAAACAAGCTCGGGAACTTCTGATTCGAAACAACATCCCAAGACCTTCACAACATTCCTATGGTTAACTTGTGTTAGGATCAACAACTCATTAATGAATTGCTCTACTTGGTTCATGTCCATCACTTTGGACTTCTTGATGGCGACGACGCGTTGGTCAGGTAAAATTCCCTTGTAAACCACACCGTAACCACCTTGGCCAAGTATCCGATCCTCAGCATAGTTGTTAGTGGCTTTCTTTAGCTCTTCAGCTGTGAAGAATTTTGACAACTCTGCACTTGTTCCATCAATTGAAGAAATTTTTTGTTTCATTAATAACCCACCATTTTGGTGAAAGAATTTCTCCCTTTGTTTGTTTAGCTTCCTTCTCCTTATGCCGAAGTATAGCCAAGTTACACTTATCAGTAATGACAAGAGGCCAAAGCTCAATCCTGCGGAAATTAAATTTAAGTATAGGAATTAAGTCATTAGGTAATCTCTACTTAAAACAAATATTTTTGAGTATGTTGTAATGAGCTTTGCCAAGACTTTGTTTTCATGGGAGTAAATTGGTTATGATTCGAAGGGATTAGTGGCAATATATATGATATCATTCTTCTTTTTCACCATTCTTGTTTTTTAATAACCGATGTCGGACCCAGTTTGCACTTACGTTGACTAATTCTGGGACCCTGAAGTTAACGATCGGCCAAACCTCCAACGGTCTCAAGGTTTGGAATGTATGGCCTTGGTGGGAATGAAACATGTGACTGTTAGCAATTTTTTGATGGTGAGTATACATAGATCATAAAATTAAATATTATATGTTGTCGAATAAGACTAATTAAGTGATGTTGGTATTATCCATTAAATTGCGATCATTCAATTAATGTGACTGGGTAATAGACACGTCTCTATTAGCACATACTTGGGTCAAATTGTGTGTGTTAAGTGGTGCGAGCTGATAATATATATGTAGAGACCAGTTAAAGGGCCCAACATAATTCCATCTATTATAATAGGCTATAATGGAATCACGACTTATAAATATGTGGTTAGGTCTCCACTCCAAACCCTAGCCTCCCTCTTGTACTTTTCCATCTTTATGTGACACATAAAATCAAGACAAGAAAAGGGCTAGCTTTGGAGGACGAAGACAAATAATCACACACGAAGTTTTTCATCCTCCATGGTGATAGGTACACATCCAGTATTATTTTTTTCAATGATTTGACATGAGTTCTTTGTTTAGGGTTTCATATATATGAAATCCTACAGTGATCTGGATAGTCATAAAAGAGAAAACAAGAGAATTGGATCTATATTATATATACTATGCAATTACGTACCTAGAGATAACTTGATAACTGAGAAGGCCTTGGGAATGCAGTATGTTTTTCCATCGCCATAGTAATGATGTTTGCAAGAACAATTGAAAGTTTGAAACCTCCTGGAGTATTGGTGCAAATTGCATTCTCAGCACAGTCATTCATTGTCTGGTTGAGGATGGTTGTCAGGTTGAGGATGGTTGGCATATTGAGGATGGAAGAAGGGTCACACTCGTCAATATCTGCCAATGTATAAAGTCATTTACAAATCAGTGTTTGCCAACTCAGGCTGTTTCGAGTAGGGGCGGAGCTATGTTGGGGCCTGGGGAACCCGGCTCCCCGAGCGTCCAAATTTTAAAATTTTAATTTTATATATGCCTGATTTTGAATATTATTGATAACTATTTGTGCATACCTACTTATAATCTTAATAATTTTGATTCGATTTGATTAAAAAAATCGGTTATTTTATATTTTCATTTCTCAATTTCTTTAGTAAATAAAAAATAAGCTTGCTACAGTTGAAATGGCCTAAACAAATCATTTCAACATACAAATGTAATGAATTGAAAAGCAAAAATCTTATGATATAATAAATATACGTTTCGATAAAAATATATGTCTACTAATCGGGCCTCCCGGATTCAAAATCCTGGCCTGATTTCAAGTCTATTTTTCGATCTGTATAACCAAAAGAAAAAAACAATATGGTGCAGCTATAGCTATAGGCGTGAAAAAAGAAAGAAAGAAAAGAATTAATGTTGTTAGTTCACCCCAATCTGGCTTGTTTGCGGTCCAATTTTGGACTGCTGTGCGATCTAAGTGATCGCAACTGTTGGATGATATTTTTAATGGTCCATATTTATTTTCATATTTTTACTAGTAAGACACAAATCTGAACCATTGATTATCATGATAAATGGTTTAAATTGAATCGCAACTCTTCTTTGCAGTTGACTGTAGACTGCAGAGAAGCCGGATCCTTCTAGTCTCTCCCCTCGTCACCCAAAACTATTAAAATATTGCCGTGCGACAACTGCATTTATTATCATAAAATGTGATCCAGTAAAACGCAGCATGGATATGATATACAGCACGACGTCATTCATTCGAGATGCTTTCTTGAAAAATTCCACAAAATTGTTATGTAATGTTATCTGAAAATGACGTAGAATACACTATTTATGATTGATCATAAAAGACCAATGTATTTATAACCGGTCATAATAGTATATTCCGGATCATTTTCGAGTAAAATTTGTTTGTACCACATAGCATTATGAATTGAACACTTCAGAAATTTTTTTTTTTTTGCCCATAGCGGCATTTGAAAAAGCACCACAAAAAACCCAGCAAATGTAGGCAAAATGGCGGCTTTTTGAAACGTTGCTAATAAAAGTGTCGGGACCTTTTTTCCTTGTAGTGGGAAAACAAAAATAGCATAGCCAACAGCAAACCTTTGCATCCAGAACTGAGATAAGGATTGCCCCAGTAACCATACTTGCAGCTGCAAAGATATCCTCCAGAGCCACTAATCGGATTATCAGTACAGATAGCATTATTAGTGCACAAGTTTTGGGCTTCGGCACAAGTACTCTGGTTTCCAATCATAAAATCTGCCACCACAGGTAAATTATCTAGTCGGTCTTGGAAAGTGGTCGAGTTCAGGTCTGAGGCACCGCGGAACTGAAAGCTATTCTGCTCTGCGATAAATGCGTAGCTACAGGGGTCAAATGACCAAACCTGTGAGAGGCATAAGTATAAGATAGGAGAGAGTGACTTTTCATGTGGTTATGATCTTAAGAAGACTGGAAAAAAAGATAAAAGGGTGCTACTTCGAATGTCCAATTTTACCCGATTTTGTGCCGGGACAATCAAAACCATTGATTTATTCAAGCTTGTTGAAATCATCAATCACGCATGCCCGAATCATATGGACGTACGGGATATCATTCGATCAACATGATGGTCTCTACAACATCTAAATAGGATGGCAAGCGGGCTTAGAAAGAACCCACTACTAGACAAACTAGACAGTGCAATGCCTTCAAGATACTTGATTTATTTTTTATTTTTTTATGATTTCCTAAATTATTTTTCAGGTGTTGGTTTTCAAGGGAAAAAAAGGAATACATGCAATAAGAGAATCTTCTTTACGGTTGTTTCTGTAAAGGAAAAGTTACGAAGTTCAATCGCGACAGTCCAAAGTATTTTTGGACGATCCGGATTAAAAACAAATTAATTGTGACTGGTCATAATTGAAAACAAATCTCAGCCATTAATTATGTGAATGAAAGGCTGAGATTGCGCCGCTCCGTGAAAAAGGGATCCGGGGACTGTGTTGGGCAGGGTGCTGCGAGGCTGCAGGCATCGGTTCGACGATCGGAGATGTCCACTGCGTAGAGCTCATCGAATACTACAAGTATAACAAAAATCAACTCAATCAAATATCATTTTCATCTGATGAAAAAAAAAAATCGATCACATACCGTTAAGTTTCTCATCGGAACACATGTAACTTGAAAAAAATGATTCTAATGGATACGATCAAAACCACTGAATCCATTTTTTTCAAGTTATTTGTATTCCGATGAGGCACTTAACGATATTTGATCGAGTTGATTTTTGGTACACTTGTAGTACTCGACGAGCTCTATGCAGTGGACGTCTCCGATTGTTGGATCGATGCCGACAATGCCGCGCTACACAGCAGAAGCTCCAGCACAGTCCCCGGATCCATGAAAAAGTCTATCTCATACAAAAATCCAAACCTGGGAATAATTGAAGATGCTACTACTAAGGGAAGTATTGAAACTCTTCAGCCCCTTTGGAATAGCGGTTTGGCAGCAGCCGATCCCGGAACAACTCCCATTAGTACTCAAATCCGTACTTTCGGAGCATGTGGACACGCATCCACTAGTGAGGTTCTGGCCGGATTCAGTAAACCCCCAGACCAAACCTAAGGCATCGCAGCCGACAACTGTGAACTTGTTATCCGTGCCCGAAACCGTGAATGGTGACTCCATCAAAAACCAGACGTCGACCTCGTAATCTTGGGTCACGTCCCCAGAGGAGTCGTAGCATGCAAAGGCGACATAATTGCTTCGGATCCGGATTTGTGTTTGGGAGATGGATAGGACCTCGAAATTGGAATCTGCTATGAAGGGCTTTGGAGGATTGGATGAAGTGCTGCAGTTGATTTCAAATTAAGTATGGGCCGATGTAGCAGCCAGCCCCTATGCCAAAGGGGTAAGGGACAGTTACGCCTCCGCATGTGGGTTGGCAGCCGGGCTTTGCGACGAAGAAGGTGGAGTTGGTCACGGCGAGGACATTGGCGGTGACGTTGCCTAGTGTGGGTTGTGCTAATACGAGGAGGCAGGAATGAAACAAGAGGAGTGCATGGAGATACATGTTTAAGGATGAACTCATCGTTGGAACTTGGAAGAGAATTTGAACAATCAAAACGAGCTCGTGTGTCTATATCTCTCTCCCCCAAGATGTGTGTCTATATATACACACACTAAGCACTACTAAAAATGAGAAAATCTTTCTTCTTGTTCCAAAAGTATTTTGGACGGTCCGAATGTTAATGAAACTTTTCTGAGGAAGAGTAACTTTGGATGCAGCTGCTCCATACCGTAAATATAGCCCCGTTCGGTTAAATAAGCCAACTGGCTCATTTTTTGTCCTTATTCAATTTTTTTTCGTATTTGTTAATTTTCCGTCAATTTTTTGGGGATTATTGCATCAATGCATTGTCATGACGATAGGAATCTAAAAAGTAAAAAATTATGATCGAAATTCAATTTTTTTAATAAAGACGAAAAAATTGGCTTGTTTTTGTTTTTATTCAAAAAAATTAGGTTTCGATCATAATTTTTTACTTTTTAGATTCCTCTTTGTCATGACGATGAAATAATCCCCAAAAAATTGACGAAAAATTAACAAAGAATTTTTTTTGAATAAGGACAAAAAAAATAAGTCAGTTGGCTTATTTAGCCGAATGGGGCATAAGTATTTCTCACCAAAAATACTATTTAAGTACAAGTGGAATGATATGAATAACATATAGAAAAGGAATATTATACTATGAATGGACAAATTTTGACTTCATATTACATTTTTTTTTTTTTGGCTAAGCGAAGAAAATATTTTATTATTCTTTGAAAAAATTAGGAAGATTAAAGGGGGGGACTTGCACCTGGTCAATTACAAAAGCCCACATTGACTCACTGCACGTTCAAAAATTATACCAAGTCGAGTCAGACTGTTAATATGTTTGTCAAATTAAAACTAATGGAAAAGAGCTTTGAAGTCTTTCTAAATCATTTTCTCCGCCTTAAAGTTATATATATCTTCAATATTCAAATATTACTCAGACTGACCAAATTACTTAGCTAATTAGTTATTTTGAATTACATTTTACTTAAATATTTGCGATCAGAAATTTGAGTTTGGGATCCAAGGAGGTGGTTATACGTGCCCCTCTTTCCTAAAATTTCATTTTTGGTAAAAAAATTTCAAGTCGATAAATGTTCAAGTCATCGATCAGTTACTCAGGTCAACTTGGCTTATCTAGCTACAATCCTAAGCATATATATCGAAAAAGACAGATATTGTTACGAATAAAGAGTCTTTTTTTTTTTTTGAATAACAAAAACGGTCTTGCTATTGTCAGCCTTGTGGGCTGACGATAAACACACTACAAGACAAAGAAAATATATTTCTTAGTGTACTTTATACATTCTTTAATATATATCCACACATTTATTATTGTCAGCCCATTGTGCTGATTTTAGAATTTTTCAAACAAAAAAAGATTTTGTTAATCTTTGAATGAATAAAACAAAGACTGAAGGGGTCAAGGGCAAGCCCGCACAACGTCATAAGCCACCCTGGACCGTTAGGAATGTAGATATATATTTTAAAGATCAACTCCCCTTTTTCTATTGTGATGATTTTGTTACAATGATGTTGCAACGTATGGTGTACTACTAAACCTTCAAGGTCAACTTGCATTTTTCTGTTGTAAGATTCTCGATGACGAAGAATCAAAGGAAAAAAATATTTTCGACGACAATGTTTCGATTGTTTGAGTTAATAATCCAATCATCGTCATCATATATACAATACAGTGTTGAAATGGAAGAAATTAGAAATCTTAGTTCGAGTCACTTGAGAGATTGGAATGGTTGGTATCAATGATGATTTTGTATTGTCGACCAAAGGGCAATGTCAAGAAGTTTCTGAAAACAATCATGTGTACTAAGGAACTCAAAAAAAAATATCATGTGTTTAAATTGATCAGCAATTTTTTTATTATAAACCTTTGAAACGAATCGCAAAGATTTAACGGATCAAGGGCACACCAACGAAACGCCACCCGAGAACCAAACCCAAGGGAAGGCAAAGAGTTAACCAAAACCCAAAAAAAAAAAACAAATCCAAAACAATCGTTGCAAAAATCCAAACAGCCAGAACACCTAAGACCAAAAGAAAAAACCGGAAAAACTCAAGGGAGCAGACTTCATGCTGGCATGGAGAAACATTAAACAAATTAAGCTCTGCAAATAGGGATCTCTCCAATTCTAGAAACCTTAACAATTACAGACGGCCCTCGATCTGTATTTGTTTTGTTTCTGTTTAGCTATCCTCCTAGGCTAGCTTGTTTTGTCTTCTGTTGCTTGTGATCTGTTTGTGTAGTTAGTAGGGCTCATAAAAGGCCTCTCTTTCTTCTTCTTTTTGAGTTTTTAATTTTTATGTTTGTTGACTGAAAGGAATTGGGAAATTCTGTAGCGCAAGGCCCTGCTAGGCACTTTGTAGGGGGCACACGGGTTATCGATCTTGACAATGAATGGTTGGATATAATTTGAGCTTCTACAAATCTTACTCGTCCATTGTCTGGATGAAAATCCAAACCGTCCATTGCCAAGATGGACGGCCGAATTGACCGTACTACACTACAGCATCCCCGGGTCCGACTGGAAGGGTTTACAACCCTTGAACTTTGGTTGTAAATCGTTTACATATACTACTATATGTGGTACTTTATACCCTGGATTTAATTAAGCAGGAAAAAATCAATTTAATTGTTATATTCTTCTTTTTCGGTTCGCCAAACGGAACCAATAAATTTTTGGGTAAACGCCTAATAAATTTCTTATCTTCTTGTTTTGTTAATTGGAATTGACAGCTTAAATATGGAGTCATTCAACACTGCTAAAATGCCAGAATTAGTCGAAATTTTAGGAAGAAAAAGCAGGTACAATAGCGCGTATCTTACCATGGATGGTGAAGATCGATCTCTTTTTCTTATACTCTCTCGATCCGTTCCAAATTTTTGATCCTTTACGGTTTTACGTACAATTTTTAATAGCCTATATCTTTTAATGTATATTGTTTAAAATATACAATATGGATCTTATTTGATAGATTTCAATTATTTTTATAACATAATATTTTCAAAAACATAAAAAAACATTATACATGGAGAGATATAGACAATTGAAAAGTGCACGTAAAATAGAAGATCAAGAATTTGGGTAGCACACCAGAGGTTATAGTTCCATCAGGACTAGATACTTAATTACTATTAGGGATCTTGATATAGCTAGTCGAATGAAGGTTAAAGTTTTGAAAACCCCGTCCTCAATTGGAAAGGTATATAGTCAGCCATATACCCTTTACAACTTATTGAATTGTCTCCTTAATGCAGTTGAGTGGAAACATCTGTTAACCATTTTGGAACCTTTTTGGGAGGTAAGCACTCACAATGGGTTTACTAACTTGTGTGCTTAATCGTGTGTGTGAAGACTTAGTAAACAAAAATGTATTTTTTTTTTGTACCATAATGCTTACATTAGTTTGTGTGCTAGAGTGTGTTAAATTTTGTAGTGTGTGCTAGCATGTGTGCCAAGTTTGACAACTGTGCTAGCAAATAATAAATGGATCCTACCTCTATAATTCAAACTCTAACCATAAAATATAAATATCTATTACTTCTAATATACACTTGTGAGATCCATTTTTTTTTTTATCATAACACATATTTTAACGTACAAATTTACTAAATTCACTGTGGATGTTCTAACATACTCATATGTTAACAATGTCTAACACATACTTGTGGGACTTATTTTTGTCTTACTACACATTTTAACACACAAACATACCAAACCCCATTGCGGATATCACTTGTCATTCTCGTCCTCACCCTTATGGCCGATTATTTGCCTTGTCTAAACTAGTCGTCTTTTATTGTTCGTCATTTCATTATCGTGTATATATGGATCATCCAACTAAGGTGTAGGGGTGGCAAATTGAACCCAGATCCATCAACTAAAAAATAGACCCAACCCAATCAATTTATTAGTTGGGTAAGAATGGGTCCAAACCCAACTAACCCATTATTAGTTGGGTCTTAATTGAGTATCAATTGGGACAACTTAAATGACCCAATGGGTATGAAAGCAACCCATAAAAAATTTTCATCTCTTTACCAGATTCCCAATGAATGCAGCCCACTCCCTACCACGCCACCACCACGACGGTCACCGCCGCTGTCGCCACCACCACCACCACCACACCACCACCACAACCGTCGCCACCACCATACAACGCCGCCACCACCACAATGACCACCACGCCACCCTCACCACCCCCACCACCACGCCACCACCACCACCACGGCCACCGCCGCAGCCACCACCACCACAACGCCGCCACCACCATAATGCCGCCGCCACCACCACCACCACAACTGCGGCCACCACCACCACAACGCTGCAACCACCACCACCGCCGCCTCCATGCCACCCTCACCACCACCGCTGCCACCACCACCACGACGCCACCCTCACCGCCGCCGCCACCGCCACTATGGCCACCGCCGCCACACCACCCTCACCACCACCACGCCGCCGCCCCCACCACCACCACAACCGGCGGTGAGGGTGGCGTGGTGGCGGTGGTGGCGTGGTGGAGGCGGTGGTGGCAACGGTGGTGGTGGTGGCGTGGTGGTGAGGGTGGCGTGGCGTGGTGGCGGCCATGGTGGTGGTGGTGGTGGCGGCGGCGTTGTGGTGGTGGTGGTTAATTGGGTTAATGGGCGGGTCGGATTTGCTTTTAAATAAATTGGTTGGGTTGGGTATGGGTATATGTAATTAAACTCATAATTAATAGGTCTAAATGGGTCAATGACCCATTAAAGACCCAACCCACTTACAATTTACCCATTTTTGCCCAAACCCGCCCATTTGACACCCCTACTAAGGTGACATTAAACAATCCTAATGATTAAAAATAAATAAAAATTTAAACAAACTCTACAAAGTACTACTTTTTCGTAAAAGCTATTGTCGTATTACGATTTGGCACCGTGTGGCATATCACCATACCTTATGAAGAAGAGCTAACATATCCATACTAGGAATTTATACCCTTTTGGGACGTAAAAGGTCCCCCATTAATTTCTGCATCTCGTCCTAAACCTATGTATGACCGATGAAATGTCTCCTATCTTAAGCAGTCGTCTTTAAATATCGTTCCATAAATCCTTATCCTATATTGTAATTCTATTCCTCCATAAATTTGCAAAATTCTTTTAGGTGAAAGTTTCGTATTTTCCTAATTGCTGAGGTGAAAACTTGACATGCGGTTAATTCCAAGTAACAAATTAATTAGAAACCAAATATTCACAAAAAATTCCAATGGGTTGACGTATGATAAAATGACTTTTGGTCGCATAATTTGCAGCTTCAGAATAGGTAAAAATCTGAAAGTAATGTAACCTCTTCGCCGGAGTAATGAGCAGAAAATCATATACAATTACCAATTGGTAGCATTGGGAATATTATTGACCTCATAAAGATACTTTTTTTCACAAACCATCACATCCCATCGTACTCTATGTATGCTTTCCTTATTATATACATACTTCTTTTGATAACCCGGCATGTCTGAGTCAACTTACGCGTACATTGATTAATTCATGAGGATCCAATCCAAGTGCCCATTAGCGGAGAATGAAATTCAATGAAAAATCGCATACGGACTAGTTCGATAAGAGTTAACAGCAAAACCAATGAATTTCTCCCTCTAGACTCTGAATTCTTATTATTACTCTACAACATCTCTCTCACTCTCCCACTTGCCTCTTGATTGCAATAGAATAGAATGGACAAGATTGTGGTGATTTCAAGGAGAAGGGGGAGAAATTAATTGCATGTTCTCCCATTGCGGATGGAGGTGGTGAGATGATGATGGCCTTGTGTGGTTGTGAGACCATGGCCTCAAGCAGGGACGGATCCAGAAATATAGCCTAGTGGGGGCACTTTGTTAATCATAATAACAAAAATTCACTGTTTTTAGTCAATGCTTCGTTTTTCTCCGATGTAGAAGAATAACGCCCCAAGCGTAGGGCTTAATACGTCATTTGAAGCATAATAATCCGGAAGACCGGGATCGTACCCACGAGAATAATTATACGGCTTTGCTCGGATTTGTAGAGTAAGCAAGACTTTCGGCTATTAGGTAGCTAACCGAGTTTTACTTTTAAACGGTGGAAATTTAAAGGGCTAAATTGAAAACGAATAAACTAGGAAAAAGATAGGCTAGGTCTAGGAATCACTAGCACCCATGGCTAGGGCTAAATCACATTTCTCACCAATTCACGCGATTTAAAGTACACAATTGTGGGTACCTAAACCGGGAAATAGAGATGGTTTGAAAATCAAGCTAGCTCTAGAACTCATTTGGTAAACACCTCGAGCGACAGAGCTCTAAGCATCACGTGTGGTGAGTAGTCGATGCTCCCACCTACACGTGATCAAAGAGGTTAACACCTCGGTAATTTACCAAACGAATCCGAACCCCACATCAATTTTCAAATCCAAAGATTGAAACTTTATTGGTGAAAAATGCAATTTTTACCCAAGCCATGGAATGCTAATCATCCCATGACCTAACCCTTGAAACTACTCACACATATCTAGAGAGATAAGAGCAAGCAAAAATCTACTTAACATAATTGAAATGCAAGACTATAAGAAAATTAGCTTAAACAATAGATCGGGAACTAAGCAACAACTTTAATTAAAGCAAGAGTAGCAAAAGACAACTAATAAAGGCAGGAAATTAAGAAATAAGTGCTGAAAATGAAGAACAAGGTAAGAACAATTCAAAAAGCTGAAAAGTAATCTAAGCTAGATCTAAAATTATGGGTACATTTCTGTCCAAATCGTGCAAAGGTGACATAACGGGGTATTTATACCGCCTCTGTTTCGCGCACGGAATATCCCAAAAGATGCTCTGAAGATGCCCCGCTAAGCCCTTCGGTACCGATAGCCAAGCCTTACATAACTGAGTTAAGGGCTCGGTACCGATTGGACTAAAAACCTTCGATCAATACCGAACCAGTTAGGGTCAGCGCTAAGCATCTCGGTACCGATTGGAGCTAAAACCTTCGATCGGTAGCGAGGCAGTTAGTACCAGCGTTTAAGCAGTTCGGTACCGATTGGAAGGATTCTCTTCGATTGGTAGCGAGCTCTTATCAGTTCTGAACCTTGGCTTCTTTTCCTTCCTTGGCCACGCCTTGGCCACACCTTGGCCTTGACTGATTCTGCCTTGGCGTAGCTTGGCTGGATCCCTTCTGCCCGGGCTGTTCCTCTTGCTTTGGCTCTGCCTTGGCGTTGCTCAGCCGTCGGTCACGCCTAGCCTTGGCCTCGCCTTGCTCAGCCTTGACGTCGGGTAACTTTTGCCTGAGATGCGCCTTGGCCGTCGGGCAACTTCAGGCCATGACACGCTTTGGACCTTTAAAGCTTCTTATTAGGCGATTCTTCCTGCAATACAGACCAACATACTCTACGAGCAGAACAGATTAAAAACAACTAATTAATAATTAAATTAACCTAAAACTAGACACTAGCGCACCCTCTCATTACATTCCCGGGTGCTTATCAGTCAACCAGTAAGATCGTACAAAATTAAAACATACAGTACTAAC
Source organism: Rhododendron mucronatum var. ripense (assembly GCA_019656295.1). Taxonomy (NCBI): domain Eukaryota; kingdom Viridiplantae; phylum Streptophyta; class Magnoliopsida; order Ericales; family Ericaceae; genus Rhododendron; species Rhododendron mucronatum. Next base: position 431,311 of record BPLT01000044.1, on the reverse strand, counting down.
TACAAAAGTTTATAACGCGTACTTTATGTTAAACTAAGTAAAAATGTGCATAAAATCTCAGACAAAAATTAAGTGTTTTAAATAAACATTGACAAGTTTTAGAATGATCAAACTAGTTTTGTTAATGACTTTATTATAAGATATTTCTCCCAAACGGTTAAAAATAAAAAGAACCAAGAAAGAATGGCTCCAAATATACAAATAGCTCATTAAACAACAAGTATAAATGCACCATATGATGAAATTCAAGTATAAAATTAATACTATATGTGTATTTTCAAGATATATGCAAGTGTATATGTTTATATATTACAATCGATTGAAAAATGACACAAATTCTCAAATATGACTATTAAATCCGGACAGAAGGAGTATAAAAATACTTTTAAAATATTTTAATTTCGAATGGGATACGGGTTTGAATGGGGGCACGTACCAGTGTGGATCCGTTCCTGGCCGGAAGCCTTTTCGCATTACATTTGTGGCTGTGTGCTACTAGTTTTGTAGAGATTTAGTAGTGTGTAAGGATGATTTGAGAAGACAAAATGGAATTAAGCAGATGAGGAGGGTGAGGATTAGTAGTGTGTGGCATTTCGCCATCTCTTGTGGAGAAGAGCTAACGTATCTGATAATAGAAGTTTAGGAACCTTTCAGGAAGGTAAAAGGCCCCCGATTATTTTTTGTGTCATTTCCGAGCTCGGCCTGCGTATGATCGATGAAATGTCTTGTCTGAACTAGTTGTATTTTTTTTTTTAACACATTCAATTCATTTCATAATAAAGCCCGAAGGCAATACAGATTTCATCAAAAAATATAAGAATGAGCCAAAACTATCCAGACTTCGACACAAGCACCTCCTGCAGAAGCAAATCCGGCAAAATCGCCAGAATTTTCACTTTAATCATTCATCATATCCTCATCATCTAGAGAATTTTCTGTCACGCCCTCGATTTTTAACATAAATATAAATGATTTCCATAGATAAACTTCGCCATAATCCTTACGATAACCAAAATCATGTAGAATTTCCAAAATATTACACCTTTGGCTCCGAAGCCCAAATTAATGTAAGTACTGAATGTTCAAGAGTTAAAGATTTACAATATTCCATAGTCCAAAAGATTTACAAATAAAGTTACTAATACATCTCCAACAGAGATTACAGAGATGCCTAAGTAACTCCTTCAATCTTAGCTCTCAAAATAATGATCACATCCAAGCATTCTGAACATGCATGCAATTATCCTGCGTTGGTACCTGAAAATGATAATAGGTTTGAGCTACACTAGCCCAGTAGGAAATTCTACGCTAACATTATATGCAAGAGAAATGCAAGAACGATCACCAGGCAAGAACGGGATATAAACCACACGATAAGCAATAATCAAGGTTTAACAATCCAACATACTCGATACAAAATTTGGTAAACGCCTCAACCTCCAATCATATCAATTTCCCATGTGTCCAATGTCACCTCGCGTTACGTGTCATGAGCTGAAGCTCCTGCCGGGCTAATTATGGGACCCCGATATCCCCTGCCAAGCACCCACCTGTAGAAGGTTGGGCCTTGAATATTCAATATGAGCATTAGCTCCTGCCAGGCTAATTATGGGACCCTGATATCCCCTGCCAGGCACCCACCCGTCGATGGGCCCCGAATGTTCATCGTTGTGTCGATAAATGTCCAAGAATCTCGTACTCACATAACGTCTCATTTCAATTCAATTCAATTCAAGCAAAGTTCATGCGTTAATCGATATCAAAATTTATCGAACAAGGACAAGGGATGCAAAGGACACACAACGAACTCAAGGAATAAGATTAACAATACTATGGAGTGATTTGGTGATGTCTAGAACAAGTTAGAAATGATCGGGAGCCGAAACAATGGAGTTTGAAGCAAAGAACCATGGCTGGGATAAGCTACTGTTGTATAGATACTGAGAATTTCAGTATCTATACAACAGGGGCTAAAAACGTTCAAGAGCACGTTGTATCGATACTGATTAAATCAGTATCGATACGACAGTAGCTAAGAGCATTCCAGAGATTCCTGTATCGATACTGAGCAGAGCAGTATCGATACAAATGGGTGTTCGCCCAGATTTTCTGCAGATTTCGACGATTTCCACCACAACAACAACAACCACAACCACAACAACCAAGGACACGATTTCAAGCAAGGAGAACACTTCTATTACATATATTGAGAGGTAGAATCCCTACCTCGAGGTCGAAGGACGAAACCCACAAAGATACGAGCCCTAGCTTTTCGAAAACCTTGATTCGAACGAAATACGACTCCTCCGAGCTCAAACCAACGTGGTACGGACCACCTTACGCGTAGAGGATGAAGGTTTGAAGGTTATTTTGGTGAGTTTTGAGAGAAATTTGGTGAAATTTGGAGAGAGAGCAAGAGAGACCGAGAGAAAGAGAAAGAGTCGGTGAGAGGGTGGGGGAGAAAAATGATTCAATGCTCTCTCACCCTCCTATATATACCCATAAATATGTTAATTACACATTGCATCCTTCCACAATCAATTCTAACACTTTAGCCCAAAATTACATAAACACAATTATTTCATATTTCTCCATTTATAAACATTAAACTTAATTGAATTAAATACGGGTCTCTACATCCTACCCTCCTTAAAGAAATTTCGTCCCCGAAATTTTCCGAGCCAAGACTAGCTAACATAAACATCATATATGCCTGCAACAATCATAGACATCAATATTATGTAACATGTCTGACATCACGATACTTAAATCTTAACACTTATTTTGGTTCATTCAGGAAATAGATGCGAATATTTCTCTCTAACTTCGTCCTCCCTTTCCCATGTCAACTCTTCCCTACCTTGATTACTCCACAAGACACGCACCAATGGTATCGTCTTACCTCTCAAAACTTGATCGCACGAATCTAGGATACGTCTCTATTCCTCTCCATAAGACACGTCAGCCTCTAACTCAAGCTCGAACCACTCTAACACGTGCGATGGATCCGGTTCGTATTTCCTCAACATCGATACATGAACCACGTTATGAACGCCGATAATCTCGGTGGTAAAGCCAATCGATACGCGACTTCCCCAATCTTCTCGATAATATCAAACGGTCCGATATAACACGGCTAAAGCTTGCCCCCTTTGCCCAAAATGAGATAGTCAACGACGCGACGACACCTTAAAGAACACGTGATCCCCCACTTCAAAACGATATCGGTCGACGACGACGATCGGCATAACTCTTTTGCCTACTTTGCGTGGTTAACAATCATTGATGAATCACTTTGATTTACTCGGTGGTTTTCTTTTGTGCCTCAAGAAGACATAGACGAATCGCTCTCATGTTCTCGGAGAATTCTTGGATCAATTTCGGCCCAACCAACGTAACCTCGCCCAACTGGGTTCAACAAACGAGTGGTCGACACGGTCTCCCATATAAGGCTTCATACGGTGCCATCTCGAGGCTAGCTTGATAACTACTATCGTACGCAAACTCGACTAACGACAAGTGATCTTCCCACTTACCCCGAAAATTCCATGACACAAGTCCTAATCATATCTTCTAAAATTTGAATTATCCTTGAAATTTGCTAACTCAACTCCAACCGAGTCACCAACCATAATATCAAATCTCATACTACAACCTCAGAATCATCACATCATTCACTCTTTTCTACGTAAATTTTTTTTTTTTAATCCTAATTACTCCACAAAATTCTTACTATCAGTATGGTTCTGCCACTTAACACTCAATCTTGAACCTTTATCATCCTTATTACATCCTCAAGTTCCAACATCTGTACAAGAATCTTAGTCCCCACACACCAATCATGACAGTTAGACCGCAACCCGACAAATAATAACCTTACATTCCCAAATTTCAAATTCTACATTTTCGTTCCATGCGCCTTATTCTACCAAGTACTCCTCGAACTTCCTAGAAGGACAAATTGAACTACTCATAAAAACTCAAATTTTAATACTCTAAGTTTCATCTTCCCAACCCCAACCGATAGACCAATCCATTGATATTTTTTTTGAATGCCCAACTACTCTCCACTATAATAGAACCAAGAAATCCAAAACCCAACAATTTGACTACATAACAATCATTACCATTTTCTCAATTTTAACACCAACTCACCCTAGTTAAACGTCTCACATCTCAAAGTTGTTAATACCTCTTTCGTCTCCAAAATAAATAAATAACACACCTCATAACTGATTCAATTCTATCAATACCACAAATAATATAATAGGCAGCTGCACCATTCCCTTCAACAATCTCAAATTATTTCACGCACCCCGCTACTCACTTTCCTCTCTTAAAGACATAATTAACCTCAAATTGTACATCGGTGCACTTATAACACAAAACTGCTAGCCATTACCTCCATTTCACATCCATATTTCCATATGGCCCTTATATCAACTCTACATAAACCTCGAATGTCTTTTCATCCGTCTAACATTCAAACACAATCAAGGGTCCAACACTACTCCACTTTCCCTAGCCAACTCGGAGTCATTATTAGTTTCAATTTTCGAAAATCTAACCTCGCTTCTATGGAAATACATCCCTTCTACATAACTCAATACAACGCGACATTAAGGCCGTTCAAGCAAACTCCCAAATTCACTGTTCTCCCATCACGAGCTATTAACTACCCCCATCTAAGGGTTGACATGCCGTTGATACCTTCCGTATCTAACTTTTTAATCATCATACAAAAGAGTAGTAAGGACACACGTCAGATTTTAACCAAAAATCGTCTCTCCGTAACAAATATCCTTGCACACATCAGTGTCTACCCCACACCGCGTACTACGAGCAAATCACAAATATTGAAATTGCACATCAAGTCAAGCATGTATGTTAACGCTAAATGACAATAAATTTCATACATGAAATATATATCAACAAACCATCCTCACAAATTGATGACTTACATAACATCAGATTCATCCACGTATTAACAAACTCGCTTGGCACCCAGTACATCATAATCTCCTGGCTCTAGCAAGCCCAACAGTAATCATTTCATCTCATTTTCGCAATGGCTTTCATGTTTCCCATTCGCCCATCAATCTTGAATGCTCACATTCAGTAACTCTAGTCAAGCTAGGTATTCAATTTTTTTTTTTTACGACTTTAAATATCACTGTAAATATAATATACACACCGAACACACGTACGCTTAAAACCTAATCATTGGTATGACTTGACAGCATTGGAACTTGACAATATCTCATTATTCAAACACTTACACACAATATGGTCATGGCTGCACCAATAAACACCCAATAATCTCGAATATCTCCATGCTAATATCTAGTCACCAATACAAACCCATTGACAAAGAAAATCTCCCTAAATTCCCAAAGACTCTTGGATTTCAAACAACAATTCTATACTTCTCATTACATTCTAAGACTCAAACTAATCCATCACTTAAGAATAAATCTCACTCGCATGAATAACCTCTAACAGTTCCACTCACCATAAGTTTCACAGCTTAAAATTTTCTCTTAACTAAGTGATCACATCAACCTCAAGATTTCTCAAAGTCATTCACCACATCTACACTCGATCTCAAAAATAACAACTTCCATTGCCACTATCATCTCTACTATATCTATCATTATCACTACTGTCTCTTAATCTCTCTTAAACAGACTCATAATCTCCATGGCATATCTCAACATGTCCTATGCAGTCATTGGTGTCGTCTACATACCCGATTACACACCTTACATGATCTTTACACTCCAATCCTTCAATTCACAACATACTATTTTTCCACATGCCTATCACTTCAAAGTTTCTATCATTTCCACTCAGGACATCAACTATACTCCACTGTATTATCAACCATAATAGTCCTCACTCATATTGCCCTCACTTTGAACAAGTCTCTCACCACACCCTGACATCAATCACTCTCCTTAAGTCACACTGACATAGTTCACCTCACGTTTTGTTGTCCCTCTCACCAAGCAATGCTTTCACTACTTCCTACCAATCTATCATAACGACACCATCACGACACTCACCTCAGCAATGAAGACTACAACACCATAACACTCCCATTTTCTACGAGATTCCTACGTACAACCATCTGTCTCAAACCTAAAAGGCTAACCCCTATACACAATCTTAGTGTCCAATTGACTCTCCGAGACTTCCATCCAGAAGGAGCGGTGATCAAACGCCTCTTCTAACTGGATCTCATCGGTAGTCGCCTGGGTGTCCAGAAGACACATATCGTATCCTGACACCATACTTATAACCCTCATTTTCCTATATCACCCTTAGTTACATAGAAATTACTATGCAGGTTTAGCTTGTTCTACCCATGATCACAATCACAACCTTAATAACTATCACTACAACGACCAACATCAAACATTACCTTAATAAGTCATTACCTCTGTAAACACCTCAAGACACTATCTAACTCAACTCATAACATATACGTTATTCTCCTCGTTCTCATACTCAACACAACTCATATCTCATAAGATCTACTCAATACACTTAAAACTTAAGTACGTAATCCACGCAATTCAAACAGAAGTACATCTAACACTTAACTCGTAAGTCTAATTAATATTCTAACTCCACCCCCCCCCCCCCCCCCCCCCCCCCTTTTTTTTTTTTTGCTAATGAATAACATCTTCCACACACCGGCATCACCACTGCGCATAATCACTACAACCATCATGATTTTCTAAATCCACCCCATCTAGCATCACGTATAAAAGGCATCTTACCACATGGAATTCAAGAACAAGACTGCCATCAGCAATAACGATAATAACAATTGACGTAACCACAGTCACTACAATGATGCCAAACTTCTATATATTTTTGATATGAGTCATCAACTTTTCACCATTTCATGCAAACACAGGTGCAATGCCAGTTTAGTGAAAACACATCATTCATGCAAGCACACACATTTTTTGTAAGAGTATGCAGTGAATTTTGAACCCATGAGACTGAAAGTCTCCCCACGGTCTCTAGGTGTTCTAGACGTACGCTCTGATACCAAGTTGTCACGCCCTCGATTTTTAACATAAATATAAATGATTTCCATAGATAAACTTCGCCATAATCCTTACGATAACCAAAATCATGTAGAATTTCCAAAATATTACACCTTTGGCTCCGAAGCCCAAATTAATGTAAGTACTGAATATTCAAGAGTTAAAGATTTACAATATTCCATAGTCCAAAAGATTTACAAATAAAGTTACTAATACATCTCCAACAGAGATTACAGAGATGCCTAAGTAACTCCTTCAATCTTAGCTCTCAAAATAATGATCACATCCAAGCATTCTGAACATGCATGCAATTATCCTGCGTTGGTACCTGAAAATGATAATAGGTTTGAGCTACACTAGCCCAGTAGGAAATTCTACGCTAACATTATATGCAAGAGAAATGCAAGAACGATCACCAGGCAAGAACGGGATATAAACCACACGATAAGCAATAATCAAGGTTTAACAATCCAACATACTCGATACAAAATTTGGTAAACGCCTCAACCTCCAATCATATCAATTTCCCATGTGTCCAATGTCACCTCGCGTTACGTGTCATGAGCTGAAGCTCCTGCCGGGCTAATTATGGGACCCCGATATCCCCTGCCAAGCACCCACCTGTAGAAGGTTGGGCCTTGAATATTCAATATGAGCATTAGCTCCTGCCAGGCTAATTATGGGACCCTGATATCCCCTGCCAGGCACCCACCCGTCGATGGGCCCCGAATGTTCATCGTTGTGTCGATAAATGTCCAAGAATCTCGTACTCACATAACGTCTCATTTCAATTCAATTCAATTCAAGCAAAGTTCATGCGTTAATCGATATCAAAATTTATCGAACAAGGACAAGGGATGCAAAGGACACACAACGAACTCAAGGAATAAGATTAACAATACTATGGAGTGATTTGGTGATGTCTAGAACAAGTTAGAAATGATCGGGAGCCGAAACAATGGAGTTTGAAGCAAAGAACCATGGCTGGGATAAGCTACTGTTGTATAGATACTGAGAATTTCAGTATCTATACAACAGGGGCTAAAAACGTTCAAGAGCACGTTGTATCGATACTGATTAAATCAGTATCGATACGACAGTAGCTAAGAGCATTCCAGAGATTCCTGTATCGATACTGAGCAGAGCAGTATCGATACAAATGGGTGTTCGCCCAGATTTTCTGCAGATTTCGACGATTTCCACCACAACAACAACAACCACAACCACAACAACCAAGGACACGATTTCAAGCAAGGAGAACACTTCTATTACATATATTGAGAGGTAGAATCCCTACCTCGAGGTCGAAGGACGAAACCCACAAAGATACGAGCCCTAGCTTTTCGAAAACCTTGATTCGAACGAAATACGACTCCTCCGAGCTCAAACCAACGTGGTACGGACCACCTTACGCGTAGAGGATGAAGGTTTGAAGGTTATTTTGGTGAGTTTTGAGAGAAATTTGGTGAAATTTGGAGAGAGAGCAAGAGAGACCGAGAGAAAGAGAAAGAGTCGGTGAGAGGGTGGGGGAGAAAAATGATTCAATGCTCTCTCACCCTCCTATATATACCCATAAATATGTTAATTACACATTGCATCCTTCCACAATCAATTCTAACACTTTAGCCCAAAATTACATAAACACAATTATTTCATATTTCTCCATTTATAAACATTAAACTTAATTGAATTAAATACGGGTCTCTACATTTTCACTTGTTTTTGAAGTTGTTATATTTTAGCTCTATTCCTCCATAAATGTGCAAAATTCTTCCAGGAAAAAGTTTCACATTTTTTCCTTGCTGAGGTGAAAACTTGATGTGTGGTTCCAAGTAACCAACTAATTAATTAGAAACCAAATATATATTCACCAACAGTTACAATGGGTTGACTTATGATAAAGATGAATTTTGGTACATTAATTTGCAGCTTAAGAATAGGTAAAATTGTAAAACTTGGATAGAAATGTTTACCTCTTCGCCGGAGTGATGTGCAGAAAATCATATACAATTACCAGTTGGTAGCATTGGATATATTATATTGACCGCATAAAAATACTCTTTCAACAAACCATCACATGTCATCCTACTCTACGTATGCTTTCCTTATTATATATGTACTTCTTTTGATAACTCGGCATGTGAGTCGGCTTATATACATGTTCATTGATTAATTCTTGAGGACCGAATCCAAGTGTCCATTAACGGATAGTGAAATTTAGCAAGCGCAAAGTCCCGTGCGGACTAGTTCCATAAGAGTTGGTTGCAAAACAAATGAACCTTCTCCCTCTAGACTTTGATTTCTTACTCTACAACGTCTCTCTCACTCTCCCACTTGCCTTTTGATTGCAATAGAATAAAATGGACAGGATTGTGGTAGTCTAAAGGAGAAGAGGGAGAAATTTGCATGTCAGATCTCTCATTGCGGAGGGTGAGCTGATGTAGAACAAATCTCTACAGATTTTATAGAAAGATTTGATCGGATCAAATCATGTAAGAAGTATTGATCAAGACAGCTAAATTGACATTAGATGTTGTGGTGCGCAACGATACGAGTATAGTAGGTTTATGTGAACAAGTAGCCTTTAACAGAGCTCAATGGAAGAAAATGATTTATGTAGCCGACCCCAAAAGATTGGGACATAAGGCTCGGTTTAGTTTGGTTTGGAATAAACACTAGTGACCCGAAGCGATGTCTTTTATCGGCATTTTTCCCGGCATTTAATAAACACGGGTAAAAGTTTGCCGGTGACTGAAACCAGCATCTTTTGCCGGGGTTTGTGTAAACGCCGGAAATAGTTGTTTTGTTAAAAAAAAATTCCTTCATTGTTTCATAGCAAGTTCATTCTGTTAGTTTTTTCCTATTAGTGTGGCCCACTAGCCTCCACGTTTTGTGCATGTGGGACTCCACCATCAGATATGCCAATGAAGTGTTATGGTTCATTATGATAACTAATTAGAAGTATAGATTAAGAAAAACTCTTGATAATAAAAGAGACCTTGATGGATTAGGTGTCTTTTAATAATTATCTCTAAGGCCCTCTTCTCTCCTCTATAAAAGATAGAATACCTACCCCTTATTCCTACGGTTTTTCCATCAATTAAAGTTACTGGGGTATTCTAGAAAAGTAGAGACAGAGAGGAGAAGGTGAGCCAAGAATTAAGGTGTTTCTAATTAAGGGGTTTGTTCTCTCTAATCACGATGGCCAATAAAGGTACGCTATTTATTGTTCTTGAGATGTATTGAATTCAAGATCCTGTTATATCTGTTTTCCGCATAATAGTTTTAATACAGATATAGATTTACACATTCCCCTTTATAAAATAAGCTCTGATTTTATTTTGCCCAGCTTTGAGCGAGCCAGCTGTCTATTCCTTTCCCAACTACTAGGACACAATGGCTGCTACTAAATATGAGAGGGGTGTGACTAGAAGAAAATGGGCAGAAATAAGTAAATTCCCAATCGTGTCCTCAAACATTGCCTATACGTACCTAGAACCAGATTTACAATAGCAAATGACATCAACATTTTTCTCCAATATTCGCAAAGCGTTTACCATCGCTACAAGAGCTTGGCCTCTGCATTATGTTCATTAATTTCACTGACATTCCCATTTCATCAACAATACCAAGTTAATTGGATACATTTAATCATGCAATAGTACGTAAAGCATTGCGGTGAAAGCAGTCAGCAGCAAGACATCATTTTGCGCATATGCAAGGTACGAAGAACCCAATATATATATACAGAAATCAGCAAGTCTGACATAATTTGCATTCATACAACAGCTCGGTTTGTCCATGTATACCATGCTCACAAACCAGATATATACGTACAAGGGGAAGAGAGTGACTAATTACTTCTGATGCACGCACATCATCGACTCCAACGAATGGTTTTTCTATGTACAAGTTCCATCCTTGTTATTAGAATATATATATATATATAATCTGAAACAAAAAAGCAACCTCACATTTTGTAGACGGAGAAAGAGATAACAGAGTGACCATGGTTCTACTACAACAGACACGATTTTTGAATTTCTTGACGAGAATTACGAAGGGTTGCCGGAAAGTACTAACGGGATTGATTACGGCGAGAATCATGAAATAGATGAAGAGGAAGAGGACGAAAGTAGTAGCTATGGTAGGAATGTTGAAGATGACAGGGCCGGGCTTCTGGGGAAACACAACACCAACTTCTTGTTGGGTTCCCTCCTTATGTTATTTTTTTTGGAAGCCCAATATTTTGTTAGCCCAATTATATTTTGTTTGGCCCAAATGAGTTATATTTGTATGGGCTAATATTTGGGTAGAATATTCTACACATTTGTGGCACATGATTGGCACATGCTTTGTAAGCTTTTCTTGGAAGCTAAAAAGGGATCAAAGTCTCCTGGAGAAGAGCAATTGCATTCGTAGCTTCTGGAAAAGAAAGAAATACGGCAAGTGCACTGTGTGCGTGTTTTCGACTTCGGTGGAAAAGGTCAAGGCCAAAGTCCAGATTTGTTCTCCCATATTCAGCAGCTTCATCGTCAATTGTTGGGGCTGTTTTGTTCTCAGTTTGTCGCTCTCCATTTCGGCTATTTTGGAGGGTTTTGTTCATCTATATTTGGTGAGTTCTTTCTTCTTTGTCTTTGGAATTTGTTGGATACACTTTAGGGTGTTTATGAGATCTCGTATCTCTTATAAACCCATTTGTGAGAACCTTTGTTGATAGTAGAATCGGACTCCGGTTCCGTGGACGTACCTCACACTTTGGAGGAACCACGTAAAAATCTCTTGTGTTTGTTTGGTTTGTGGTCTGCGCATTTGAATTACGTTTGCCGCATTTATTCTATTTCCTTCGTGATTTATTTGTGAGATATTCCACATATTTTTTCCAACACTTCTCCATGTGAATGGCAAGTCATTTTAATTCATACGGATTTATGCTCCTTAATTTCGACCCCAAACTCAAAATCGCCTTGATTTGTTGATCAACAAACTGTAAAGGTAAATCAAATTATAGTATCAATTATTTGCACACGCATCTTGTGTGCCCCAAGCTCTAATAAGTAACTCATGCTAGAGCAACAAGGGGTAAATGCGTTGCAAGAGCAGATATTCCTCCTCCTCTTAAAGAAGAACCTCTTTCGCTTGCCACTTTTTGGTGGACGATTTTGCCCTTTTATTGTGGGCTTCTTCTTGTTTTTTTGGTAGGTGAAATGGTAATTTCACTGCTTGGATTTACTGGGCTACGTGTTGGTTCGTTAGGTCTTACGGGGTTATGTGGCAAAAGGGTGTGAACGTTGTGGAGGCTGGAGCTGTGTATACTGTATATCTGGGCTGGTCTTTATTTCCTCTGGTTATAGAGAGAGAGAGAGAGAGAGAGAGAGATCCGCACCTCTCTGTAATTGGCCTCAATCCGAAAAAAAAACTCTGCTTTGCATATCTTTTGTAGCCCAAGATTCAAGAGTTTCAGGCGATTTTGAGTTTGACGACGACGGAGTTTCAGGCCATTTGGGACTTCGCCAACGACGATCCTGTCGGGGGGGGGGGGGGGGGGGGGGGGGGGGGGGGGGGCGTTGCTGCTACGTTCTCTATGTATCTCCATTGCCGATTTTATTTTTTAGTCTTTCTCTTCGCAGATCTGTTCATGTGTGCAGACACAAGTTATTTTCTAGGGTTTTGCCATTGGGAAGATTTGGGTCTCAGAGATTTGATGAAGGTTGTTAAGCTACATACGACGTTTGTGGCGAATTCTACATCTGTAAGATATTTGGATTCTCTCATTTCAATAGATGATTTTCGTTCACCTCTGCTTTTACTGAGTGGTTTGGTTCAGTATGTTGTACGACGCTTTGTTCTTTGGGTTTTCTGATTTTATAGTTTTTGTGTTTGATTTGTGTTTGGAAACTTATGCAGGCCCCGTGTTTTCAATTTTTCATCTCTTTTTTGTATTCGATTCGAGTTGCATGTGTGCTTTTGTAACTTTAAGATGGGTCAGCGTGTTCTCTAACATGTAGTGTTTTGATGATTTCTCGCATTTAGGTTTCATTGTTTGGAAATCATGGAGTATCTCTTCTGATTTGCTGCTTTTGTTCCTCTGTTTTTTTTCCCTATATATCCGATTTGCACGCTTTGCATGTCTTTGTTAGTGCTAATTTCTATGGGTTGGCAGTTAGCGGATCAGAGAGAGAAAGAGGGCAGTGGCGGTGGCAATCTGTGGTGGTGGTGATTTTGGTGGCCGGAGACAACCAGAACTAAATCTGTGGTTTGCTCTCTCTCTCTCTTGAATCCACTGCTCGCCCTCTCCCCTAAATCTACTGTCCCTATACCCATAATAATAGCGATTTAGTTTTTGAAGCTCTACGTTAGAGTTTCACTGTTTTTGAAAATTTGAGAAAATTTTTGACGAAAATTAAAATTACATTGAAATGTTGTTTAATTTACGCAAATCTGAGAGTACGTAATTCTCTAACTTTTTTTGTGGTGACCAAAAACGAATTTTTTTAGTTCCGGAAGATAAATTTTGGCGAAGAGATCAACGTGTAATTGATCTGATAGCCTCTTGTGGTGTATGTTCGTTAAGTAATTTGTAGTAAAATAAGTTACAGTTTTTAATTCGATTTCATCCACTTTCATGATTATTTTAAGATCACCGATTACACTTCTAATTTAGATGACAATATTTGGAGAAACTTCTTGATCAATCATGGAGATCTTTGATTGGGAATAGGTTTTGGCTGCCACTCAAACACCAGGAGAAGTGGGAAAAAGTGGTTCCAAGGAGTAGCTGATTATATTTTACATGGGTATTTGAGGTGTGTGCTAAGCTTAGAATCCTTTACTATCAATCTGTTTTTAATCTTTGGAACTTGAAAAGAACTAATTGTGGCATTGATGATTTTAATAGGATGCCATGAAGAAAAACGTGGAGCACATACTAATTTTGTCCAGTGATCATCTCTACTGGATGGATTACATGGACTTTGTGCAAGTACTTACATTTTTATAAAAATATTGTCACATCCACTTTGATTTCTTATTAAGCAACTTAATTGCATAAGTATGTTGACTCACAAGCTGATATCATGGTTTCATGTGTCCCCATGAATGATAGGTATTTTATAGTCTTCCGGTTGAACATAGTTCCAACTCATTCGGAGGCCTCAAACTCATTCGGAGTTGGAGGCTCGTCTCCAAAAAAGTCAGTGAGAGCCCGGAAAGGTAGAGATAAATGTATGTCGTCTTGATCTCATCCTATATCTGTAACCAGGTTTTATTCGGGAATTTAGAGTCTTGTTTTGATAGATAAATACTTTTAAAAAAAGGAGCTTTGATGCCACTCAACAACTACAAGGGTTTCCCGGTTACTGTATTCTTCCATCCAGGAAATGAGCTCCTTTGTCCCTTGACAGAGCAGTCTTCTCCTTTACGTTTCTTTATGCTGAGGCCTAAATTGTGTGTTCAAAGTCATGCAATTAGCTGAATAACTTCAAACCTTTTGTTGAATGCAAAAACTTATCTAGACCATAACTTCTACACCTAGCAACCTCTAATGATACACTTGATCAAATTTATCCTTATAACCTTTGCTATGATCAACAAGAGCCATAATTTAAAGAAAAATCAAAACGCATCTATACAACAGGCATGAATAACGTGCTTTGCACGTCGGCATGCACCTAGTAAGTAATTAATAAAGCTACTCCGCCTCTCTCTACGCCATGTGATTAATCAGACACCTAACACCACTCCACTGCCCCTTGCAAATTTTGAAGTTTTGAATGCAAGAAATACTTTCATATTCTTTGAGGGATTCATTGAATAAGGCGGCTCCACATTACCACTTGGGTGGTCACATGAACACCCAAACAAAAAATTTTTGATCATACTATATGTATAAATTTTAGGTCAATCTTTCTTTTGAACACCGACCAATATAAATATGAATGAACACCCAATTCAAAAATATTTGAACACCCTGCCAAAAAAAATTAACCCACAAATCAACCAATAAATAGCCTAATTATGTTATTATGTATTTGAACACTCAACTCAATATACTATGAACACCCATCAACCTAGATAATTCGTAGTTGAACACCTAATACATTAACTTATTGAAAGAAATTTAAAAAGACCGAGAAGGGAAAAAAAGATTTGTTGCTATAGGTATCGTGCCCTGCATTCTCTCTACATGTCCACTATGTCTAAATATACTAATTTTTACTTTATGGCACTAACTAATTCAAATTTGTTGTTGGTTTAGTTTATGAGATTATAGATAACCTTAAAAGAAATTTAACTACGCTACAAAACTCGATTGACTTTAGAATCAAATTTCTTCAGATCCAAGACTACAATAGAAAATTTAACGGTAGGAACTAAATAGGAAGAGCACATTTTTTAAAAGGTACTCCCTAATCTCTTCACCGCCATTTCTCTCAAGAAGATATTAGTAGAATAGTGCACTGATTTAACATAAATTCAAAATATGACAAATTATCGAAGTCAATTATAAAATCTTACTCTCTCCCCTCCAAAAAAAAAACTTATTCACCACGCGATATGAGAATTTTAAATTTTTTTTTCCCGTAAACTAAAAAAACTCATTGTTATCTACTCACTTCCCAAAAAAGGCATGGATTTATTTTTACCTAGAACAACTTTTTTGAGTTCTTGTGTGGTATATTGGACAATTTTTGTGGAATTTTTTGATTGCATTATTCATACTCGCATATGAAATTGTGTTACTTGTATGTATTGTTGGATTCTTATAAAGATAATTTCTGAACACCGTAATACAAAATCCTCGAGCCGCTTATTTCAAAGGACTTCTGAATCATATTGCTCATATTATTATAAAGGAGAAGTTTTTTAGTGCCGGGTGGGTACGGGCCACGTGGTGCTCGGCACCATCTCGGTTATGCAAATGTATTTTGCTCGGCACCAATGGCCACGATTAAAAAAGGGGACAAATGGGTTAGAAACGGGTAGGTCACGGGTAAATAACCCCTCACGAGTTCACGGGTCAAACCCCGTTTCCCCTTTCATTTCAACAGAATGCAAAGAGAGAGACTTAGGGATGGCAAAGTGAACCATACTAATAGGTACCCGAACCATAACCGAAAATTTTCCCTGAACCATAACCGAAAAATTCCCCGTGGGTATGGGTATGGTTGAGGCCTTGGATAACCGAACGGGTATCGGTTCGGGTATGATTTAGCAGATCCCCGAACCTAACCGAACCAAAATATATATGTATAGGAGTCTAGTGGTCGAAGTGCAAATGTCCAGAAATTTAGGGACCAAATTGTTGCACGTGTTAAGGTTTAAAGGCCTGGAGTGTGATAATCCTTTATTTATAATCAGGGTTACAATTGACAGCTAGACATTCATACCTCAAACAGTCAAACCTATCCCCTCCTCTTTTCTGCGTTGCAGACAACCCTTCGCGGCCTCACCGCCGCTCATTATCGTCGTCCCCTCTCTCTCTCAATCACACAGACATGAGACACCCCCACCCACCTTCGCCAATGTCGTCAAGCAAAATATTCAGTCGAACGCACAGATCGAAGGCTCTGGAGATTGGCCGCTCCGACAATGTCAAAACATACGTACTCTTCTCTCTCTCTCTCTCTCTCTCTCTCTATTTGTTACTCCCTTTTTCTTCTCTCATCGATCAGAACCCACTCCAAGAACTTGAAATCGGACAAAATTTTTAGATCCGCCCATAGTAGTTGTCATTTGGTTCGGCTACCCGAATGGTTCGGGGATTACCCGAACCCCGAATGGTTCAGTTATGGTTTCTTCTTGCCCTCCCCATTTGGGTATCGCGGCGGATATGGGTAGGGGTTCAGTTTCGGGGATCGGGTACATAATTCCCCATATCCACCCTGAACGCCCCGATTGCCATCCCTAAGAGAGAGAGAGAGGGAGAGGCGATTCTGGAGGCGACGAAGAGAAGAAGAACCTTAACAATTGAGGAAGAAGAACAGATCAAAGACAGGAAAAGGTTTCTCTCTCTCGATTCTCTCGCTCCTCTGTGTTTTCAAATTGCGTTCTCAAGAATTAAGGTTTTTTTTTACTCAATTAGGGCTCTTAAACTCAGTTGGAAATGGAAGAAGAAGATCCAACGGTCGAACAAGGTCGAATCATCTTTGAGCCGTCACCACCAAGGTATATATCTCTCTCTCTCTGTGTATCAACGTTGGGTTTCACTGCTAAGTGTGGTTTCTACAACATCCATGATTGACTATGACGAGTTTAATGTTTTAGTAATTTTTGCTTTTTTGAGTGAGAATTAAACATTGCAGAAACCAAAATCTTCCCATACTTGAATTGTTTTTTGTTGTTTTTGAGTGAGAATCAGGATCTCATCAAATTGGATCAGTAGTGAACATCATTCTTCCTAAGGCTTTTCAAGTTAGGGCTATTATTGCGAAGTTGCCGCCATCCTGGAAAGAATACAGGAAGAAACTTCCTGACTTGCTGCCATTCTTTTAGGACTGATGTTCATAACATTGAATCTGGATCTTGAGTTGAGTTGGGGATCTCTGTTCTGAATTTAATTGGTTTTTTTAACAAGTACAGTACACTGCTAAACACTCAAATACTCCAATGGTTACTGAAAACGGGTCAGGTTTGGGTATGACTTGACCCATATTTGAACCAACCCGTTTCAACCCGCCTATTGTTGACTCATATTCAACCCGCCCAAACTTTTCAAACCCGCCCATTTGCCACCTCTAATATTATAATTTATTCTACCATCTGTGAAACCTCTCAAGTTTCTTAAGACGTGTGCACAAGAAAAGTTATGTCTTCATAGAGTAATTCATTACAGAAGAGTAAATCAAGTCTCCCCTCAATATGAGTTCCCAATCATCAGAAGAAGAAAACGACAAATGTGTTTATTACATCTTTACAAATACTCTTATACGCCTGCATTTATTTAAGCTCTCTCAATCAAACCCAATAATTCACCTATTGTATACCAACTATTTTTAATGACTGCTTAATTTACCTGACACTGACTATTAAGTGTAAATTCTCGTATGGAAATATTCTAGTTGCTCATGCCTTAGATTAAAGTGGGATTCAACTTTACTGGACATATGTTTGGTGGGCTTGTCTTTTTTGTTCGACATCAAAAAATTTCACTTTCCTCTCACAAGGATTCTTTGGTGGTCTATTCCTCTATAACACATGTGCCTTTAGTAGGAAAGTATCCATAAAGCACTTAGTTTGAGTATGAGTTTGTAATGTTAGTTCACCATTATATTTGGGTTTTCTAATTTCTACTGTGTGAATTATGAAACCCAAATGCTGGCAATGAATTATAGTGCTTTGTTGAGCCTAGATTGTTCAGAAATTAAAGTTGTTTTTCCAATGTGTATTGCAGATGGAAGCCGGTATGTATTTAAACCAGGACCTTCCATCTCCAACTAATAACACAACCTTGTACAACAAAGTGTAAAGTGGTGGTGATGGTAGAATGTAAGAGCAAGATCTCTAACAAGGCCATGCTCACTAAACATTTTAGTGGTGGTGTTGTCAATGAGAAAGGTCATGTACTAGTTGTTAGTCATGCTCTCCCATTACGGAAAGAGGACATCGTGCAGATGAACCTTAGGAAAGTTGGGGATGAAACTGTTTGGCCAACAGTGTGTCTTGCCAAAGACCCGAAAAGGGGTCTAGCCCTATTAAAAGTGGAAGTCAAGGAAGATGATGAGTTATCTATTCCGAGTCAAGAAGAATGGATACTCCCTAGAAAGAAGATATTTTGTATTTCACAACTTTTTGGGATGTTTGAATGTAGGGAGGTGTCATATCCACATTTAGCTTATGGAGAAAGGGAAAATCCTTCCAAAATAGAATAGTTGATGATGTGAGATGTATGTGGGATGATGTTGGACTTCGAAAGTATGTAATGATGACAGACAACAAAAGTTCTATTCTAGTAAGTATGGATAGGAACATTCCTCGCCTCTCCTCCAAATGTCAAAATTCACTGGGAGTTTGGCATTAATCGGTTTCAACATTACAGAAGAGACCAGTCGATATGATTCCCAAGGCACACCTATTTGTGGCATTGAAGGAGAAGTCATTGGCATATTTGCTTTTTTAATAGCGAAGGTCTTATTTGCCATACCTTCTGATATACTAACTGATCAATAAGGAAGCTTTCACCACTTCAAAAGTTATGGCAAATGAGATCTTCGATATTGAAAAAGCAAATACGCCAATGACTTCTCCTTCAATTCCACAAATAGGTGTGCCTTGGGAATCATATCGACGGGCCTCTTCTGTTATGTTGAAATTCATTAATGCCAAACTCCCAGTGAATTTTGACATTTGGAGGAGAGTAATATTCTCATCCATACTTAATAGAATAGAACTTTTGTTTTATCATCATCAAATGCTTTCGAAGTCCACCATCATCCCACATAGTTTTCACATCATCAACTGTTCTATTTTGAAAGGATTTTCACTTTTATCCAAGAGCTAAATGTGGATATGACCTCCCCACATTCAAATGAAAACGGCATTCCAGAAAGTTGTGAAAGACAAAATATTTCTTTCCAGGGAGTATCCGTTCTTCTTGACTCAAAATACATAACTCGTCACCTTCATTGACTTCCACTTTTAATAGGGCTAGACCCCTTTTTTCAGGTCTTTGGCAACACACACTGCTGGCCAAACAGTTTCATCCCCAACTTTGCTAATGTTCATCTCCACGATGTCCTTTTTCCTTGATGGGGGAGCATGACTAACAATTAGGTGGTGATCCTCTTTTTCAAAAAAAAAAACTTTTTGGAAAAAGAAGGTAATTTCAAACTCAAATATAATGAAAATGAAAAATGATTTTTCATTTTTTTGCACCGTTTAAAAGATCTCAATGAGATCTATCAAACAAGATCTATACTGATAGAAAAATTATTTGAGAAAATACATAATTTTTTAGCTTGAAATTGCCTTCTTTTTCAAAAACTTACTTTTTTGAAAAAGGGGAACACCCCCTTAGTACATGACCTTTCTCATTGACACCACCATCGAAATGTGCAATGAGCATGGACTTGTTAGAGATCTTGCTCTTACATTCTACCATCACCACCACCTTACACATTTTGTTGTACAAAGCTGTGTTTTTAGTTGGAGATGGAAGGTGATTTAAAAACATATCAACTTCCATCTGCCCTACACATTGAAAAAACAACTTTAATTTCCACACAATCTAGGCTCAACAAAGCACTACAATTCATTGCTAGCATTTGGATTTTTATAATTCACACAGTAGAAATTAGAAAACCCAAATATAATGATGAACTAACATTACAAACTCTTACTCAAACCAAGTGCTTTGTGGATACATTCCTACTAGAAATGATGATGGCACATATGTTACAGAGGAATGGACCACCAAAGAATCCTTGTAAGAGGAAAGTAAGATTTTTTGATGTTGAACAAAAAAGACAAGTCAAACCAAACATATGTCCAGTAAAACTCAAATCTCATTTTAAACTAAGGCATGAGCAACTAGAACATTTCCATACGAGAATTTACACTTAATAGTCATTGTCAAGTAAATGAATTAATCATTAAAAATAGTTGGTATACAATAGTTGAATTCATTGAGAGCTTAAATAAATGCAGGCTGCCAGGCACATAGGAGTTTGTAAAGAAGTAATAACACAATTGTCATTTTCTTCTTTGATTGGGAACTCATATTGAGGGGAGACTTGATTTACTCTTCCGTAATGAATTATTCCATAAAGACATCACTTTTCTTGTGCACACGTCCCGAAGAACATTTGGAGGAGAAGAGAATCCTGACTCATGCATAACAATATCCCATGTTCCTCGTCTTCTTCCATCTTCACAAAAATATTAAAACAAGAAGGAGGAGGCATATTGACAACATCAACAACTGTTCTATTTTGGAAACCTGTCACCTTTTCACAGGAATATGGATACACAACCTCCCCAGTTTCAAAAGAAAAAATCATCTTCGAGGGGTGTGAAATAGAAAAAGCTGATCTCCAGGCTTTAAGCATGGTACGTCACTTAAAAGAGAAAACTTCCCAGCTAGCCATCCCTCGGCTTTCAACAAAGCTAAATTCATAGTTAAATTTTTATTTATTAGCTTTGCTGACAAATGTTGGCCTTCCTCAAATGTCCACAAAGTAATCTTTTTGAAATGCAAAGGGATGGCATTAGCAACTGTTAGGACGTAGCCTTGTTGTTCGATAAAGACACCACCAAATCTCTTCATCAGCACGCCCGTTTTTTCCTTACTAGCAAAATGATCTACCAGTTTAGCACAGGAACTCTGTCCTTTGTCACTGATGTCAAAATCTAATTTTAGAGGTGGTTGTCTCTCATAACTGCATTCTACTATAACTACTGTGTTCCTCATTTCATAGTAGAATCTTGCGTTTTCGACTTCTATGGTAGTTGGCACCTGCAATACACAATAAAAAAGCTTATTTAAATTTCAAGAATTAACAAAGTCTGAAAATGAAAAAATTAAGTACACAAAAGAAGACATTGAAGGATGCCACAAATCAGAGTGCTACTTGAAGCAGTTTAGCCTGACTCGATGGCTCAAACTACTCATAGATGCACTAGCATTCAATAAAACCATGCCCGCCAAACATGCATACAATATGAAATGGTGAGAAACAATACATAATGCCTTCTATTTCTTAGCATATTACGGTTATTACCCATTGCTTAAAGGCAATTCAAAAATATACTTTATGAACAGGACCCACAACCCAGTAGTTTAAAACTTCAAAGCTTGCTCATGAGTGATCAAAACCCACCTCACCTTTAGAAAGGTGTCTCCTATGATGCACCGACGCGGACACCGACACCGGGACACGGGAATGGGGACACGGACACGGCGGGAGACACGCTACGTGTATATTTATTTATATATATAAATATATAAATAAATAAATAATTATAGTTTAGCACCCAAAAATTTTAAAAGAATTATAATTTGGCCCCAAATTTTTAAAAAAAAATTACAGTTTGACCCCAATTTTTTCACAAATTACAGTTTGGTCCCCAATTTTTTTCAAAAATTATAATTTTACCCCTGCCGTGTCCCCATTAGTGTCCCCGCCGTGTCCCAGCCAAAATTCAAATTAAATTAAGGGACACGTGGCGTGTCCCGTACGTATCCCCGCGGTGTCCCCGTGTCAGACACTGCGATACCTCGACTTCTAGAGGTGTCGGTGCTTCATAGGGTGTCTCCAATATGCCCAAATGAATGTTCACACACAATTCAGTCAATTTAGCGAGTGTATTACAAAGAAGTACAGTAATTTACATTATCACTTAAGCTAGGTCCAATTTAAGAAACATCCATTATAGTACGAGGTATCCATTTCTTTTTTATTTTTTATTTTTTTGATAAAAACATATAGAAATCAAGTATTTTCTAACTACGAATATAAAGGTCTAATCTCGTCAACATAGGGACAAATACCAACAATTTTGGCAGACTATGGCCATAAAGCTAATTGACTTGCTTGTAACCGAATATGGAGTGATGATAATCTCTAGTGAGATGCAAGGAAGGCTAGCCGCAAAAGTATGAAGGAAAAAAAAAAAACCTAAGCACAAATCAAAGTCAGCTTCAAATACACTCAAACTCACATAAGTGGCCATGTTTAATAGTATACCTCCCAAATGTATAGTTGGAAATGATCCACACAAACAAAGTAATTCATCAAACCAATTAAAGGCACTTCAATGAAACCAAGGCAGTGAACCAATCAAACCCTATACATTTGACATGACCCTTGTTAGCTACCAAAAAAATAAAACTTTGATAAAGGAGTCATCCAAGAGCCCACCTAACACATAGTGAGATCAGCCAATTCTAAAAGCTATGGACACAATTTCATAGAAAATAGAAAACACTTTAGTTCGAAATGAGAAAACACATTTAGCAATATCTTTAGGAGGGCGATAATGCCACAAACCCCTTTGTTAGCACCACGAGGTTATGACCTTTTGTCACCTTTACCCTCAAGATCTTATACTCTCTCTCTCTCTCTCTCTCTCTCTCTCTCTCTCCGCATTCATTCTCGTCTTCTTATGTTCTAACCGATCAAGCATTTTGCTAACCTACAACGTTGCAATCTATGAAGCATGGATACTCTATTTTGGCCTTCGTATCACGTACCGTACGCGTATCGGATACAGATACGCTCAGATATGCTCCGGATATGTATCCGATACATTTTTTTAAAGTATCTGGTTTTCAAATTTATTTTTTGGTGTTCCGATATGTTTCGGATACGCTCGGGGGTAAATTTGTTGTTACTTAAAACATATGGGTTTGAACTGTAATTAGGGCTATATAACCTAATTACCCTTCCTGACGAGAAAAGGAAGAACGAACAGAAAAAGAAAAAGCAGAAACGAAAAGGGGGAAGAAAGTGATCCATCTGGACCATCTCTGTCATCTCTCGATCTGACCTGTAAGCTCTCCTCTCTCTCTCGTCTCGTCTCTCTGTTCTCTCGTCTCTCTTTTCTCGCTCTCTCTCGCTCTCTTTCGTCCCTTATCTCTCTCTCTCTCTCTCTCTCTCTCTCTCTCTTTCTCTCTCTCTCTCGTTTTGCTTGTAGCATATACATACATACAGTCATTTTTAAATAAGGAGGTCCTTATTTTAGTTAAAATAAGGACCTCTCCATTTCTCCTATTTTCCATTCGAATTTTGATGATCCGAGCCGCTCAATGTATTCAGAATGTGATTTTATGTGTACCCTCAAGGAATCAACAAAAAAAATGACCGGAAAAGGCTTCATTCAAGCAGTTTTTATTTGAACTGTTCGATAAAAAACAAACAAAAATTGCTCGGATGAAACCTTTCCGGTCATTTTTTTTTTGCTGATTTCTTGCGGGTACCCTTAAAATCACGTTCTGAACACATTGAGCGGCTTGGATCATTGAAATTCTATCGGGAAAGGGAGGTCCTTATTTTATTAAGTTAAGGTGGTTCTTAGGAGAAGGGGACTCTACATACATATATATATATATATATATATATGCGGGGCGGTTCCGTGGACACCTAAAAAAACACCTCATAGTTCCCAATCAAATTTTGACGATCCGAGCCGCTCAATATGATCAGATCGTGATTTTAAGGGTACTCGCGAGAAATCAGCAAAAAAATGACCGGCAAGAGCTTGATCCGAACAGTTTCGAACAGTTTTTTATTGAACGGTTCAAATAAAAACTACTCAAATAAAGCATTTTCCGGTCTTTTTTTTTTCTAATTTCACGCGGGCACACTTAAAATCACATTCTGCACACATTGAACGGTTCGGATCATAAAAATTTGATCGGGAAGATTGAGATTGAGATTTAGGATGTTTTTTTAGGTGTTTTTTTAGGGTGTTCATTGAACCGTCCCCATATATATACATACATATATATACAACGCAGTATAGATATTAGCTTCTTTTTCTTTTTTATCAGAAAATTTTAAATTGCAAACACCAGTTTCAAACCCTTGTGCAACAATACCCAAAGCCAAAGGCATGTGACTAAACCACCATGCCAAGAGGAACATTGTATAGATATTAGCTAGTAGCTACTGTTGTTGTCTGATATTTTTTTTTTAATAACTATATATTGAATTCAAATGGATTCTGCTTCTGCTTGTGTAATGGATAACTTTAGTAGTCAATGGAATATTATTTTTATTTATTTTTATATTCAACGTATCCCTAACGCATCGTATCTTACTTTTCGGAAAAATCACGTATCCGTGTATCCATATCGTATTCGTATCTCGTATCCGTATCCGTGCTACTTTGGTTGCAATTAGCACCAGAAAACGATATCATCACAACGCAATTTTTTCTCTCTAGTCGACATCTCCTTTCTCATCCAAGAGAGATATATCTGCATTGGTCTATCGCTCGAGGCACTGGGAAGACAAGAAATATTTCTTCTATTTGAATGAATGGTCGATTTGTAAAATGTATTGGCCCCAAAGGAAAAGGTTTGTGATTTTGGGGAAACAAAGATTCCATTGTACTGTCACTGTATGGCTGGATTCGACATAAGAGATGGGTTATGGGCTCGCTGTAAGAGCCGATGGGTAGTTTGTATGTAACTATATTTTCCGTAATTAGAGTACTAGATCTTGCAAACTATAACGGTTATTGGTAGAGGGCCGAGGTGGCTCTTGTATGGGCATCGTTTGGGTCACTGAAGGTGTGTGAAATAGAAAAGAAATCCAGAGAGAGAGAGAGAGAGAGAGAGAGAGATTCAGGAGAGGAGAGGCAGAGTCTGTGGTTTGAGAAAAGGGTAGAATTGAGAAATCGTGGCACTGACAAAAGGGCTCGTGGCATTATCGCCCTTCTATCTTTATCCGCTCCAAACATAACCATGATGACACGGACAAAGCAGAGATATGCATATGAGACAAACACCAAAATAAGATTACCATGCTTCCATTTTTCAAAACCAAGGAGCAAAAGACTTGGCATTAAAACAAACACTAGATATCAATCAAGCGGTTGGCCAAAAGAATTTCTCTTTCTACATGTTTGAGGTGGGTCTTTACTATTCTAAAGAACAAGAAAGGCTTCAAGTAACCAATCAATGCAGCAAACCGATCTAGATGGTTAGGGTCAACACTTAAGTCCTTTTAACACCTCAATGGTAGAAAAAGAAATCATACCATCTAAAGGGACAACCAATTCATTACAACATCGAAAAAAACTTTGGGGCTCTTAAACTAATTCAAGTATTCGAAACCTTAAAACATATACTTCAAATCTAACCCATCTCGAAATTATTTTCTGAGCTCAAACTGGTACCAATTTTCCAATTCTGCATTTCAGCACAATTTAACCCAACTAATATCTACTAGCACTTATTTCACTACCTTACCCGGCTTTAAGCAGTGTTACTGTACTCCATTAAATCATAGTAAGATTTTTCTCTTAACCATGGACGCAAGGGGCAAAACAATGGCTCAAATCTTCATTCTTTGCGGCAATAAACTAAGGCTCCGTTCCAGAACACCTTCTTAAAAAATAAATACTTATTTCACTTTTTCAAACTAAAAAATAATGTAAATAAAAAAATTCAATTTTTTTTTCACCGTATTAAAAATCTCAATGAGATCTATCAAATAAGATCCATATTAATAGGAAAACAATTGGCGTAAATACACAATTTTTGAGCTTGAAATTGCTTTTTTAAAAAAATATGTACTTATTTTCCTTTCCGGAATGGAGCCTAAGTAGGAAGGAAAAGTGCATATATTGAACTAAATGACCACTATACTGGTTAAACACCTTGCTTGAAACCAATCTCGACCCACTGGTGTTGTCATCACTATACATCCAGAACTCGAGGTTTTGAGAATATATAAAATGCAAGGGAAGTACAAGGTTTGATAATGTAGAAGTTGCTAAATAATCTCTTCTTGTCGAGGAATATCAATCAATGGAATGCATTTTAGCTTATATACCATAAAGATTTAAAAATGAAAAAGACAAGAAGTTTGAAAGTAAAAAGACCCACACTATCAGCCAAAAGAATAAATGGGGATAGGGTAGAGGCATAGATAGAAATAATTAACAAGCAAATGTAGCAAACAATTCAGTCAGTATATTTGTTAACAAAACAAGCAACGGAGCAAATGTGAACCAATGGAAGGGTACGTACGGATGATATGGCTGTAAACCCTACACCCTAAACCCGCATTATGGTACTCATTCAGGCAAATTATCAAACATGTGATTCCCATATATATGTTGGAAGTGGTTACCTGTTAATCACTAAACTAAGCCTCGAGTCCAATGAAATCGCAGTAATTCAGCCCCTGCAAAGATCGATCAATGGCTCTCTCTCTCTCTCTCTCTCTCTCTCTCTCTCTCTCCTGATCTCTGAGTACGACAAAAAACTCACTCTTTTAAGCATGGGAGAAAAGGGGTACTGTGATAAAGCTAAGATATAGAAAACCGTTATCAGCGCTAGCCCCATCCTTGATTAATTTTAAACCCTGACTCTTTCAGAGAGAATCACGTAAATTTCTTTTGTAAGGTGACAGCTCGGGTTTGTAGCATGGAGGATACGAGGAAGGCGCGTGCTAAATAAAGAAAGATAAGGCTGCTTCTCGTATGCGGAGAGCTGAACAGAGTGTAGACGAAGGAAGTAGGGGTGATATTCGGTCGGGGTTGGTCGGTCGGTTTGGTCCAAAAATGTTGGAGACCGAATCGGTTCGGGGATGAAAATGCCAGGACCGATCCCGACCGTTTTTAAGTTCGGTTCAATTCGGTTCGGGGTGGATTCGGTCTGGTCGGGGAATTCGGGGAATTCGGTCTGGCTTAATTGGGCCTAGTTGGGCCAAACATAAAAATTTGAAAATGGGCCAAACATAAAAATTTGAAAGTGGGCCAATTAAAAAAAACTTGGTAGTGGGCCAGGAGAGTTTTCGGTCCAATACACCTGTTTTTTTTTTTTTTAATCAAACACCAATTCAAAATTTTGATAATGCGGCCACCTGTTGAGGATTTTATTTTATTTTTTGGGTGAAAACCTGTTGAGGATTTGATTCTCTCCATTTCTCTAACATATACAAAGCTCAATTCAAAAAAAAGAAGATATATACTATATACTTACGGTTAAGATTTATGCAGATTACTACTATATAATTATATAAATTATATATACTTGGTTCGGTTCGGTTCGGTCCATTTCGGTTCGGTTTGGTTCTGTCTGGTTCGATCGATCGGTCTTGTTCGGTTCGGTTCGGTCCAATCGGTCTACAATTTTAGAAAACCGAACTTGGTTCGGTTCGGTTCGGTTCGGTCCACCCCGAACTGGAAAATCCCGCCAGCACCCCAATCGAAAACCGAACCGAACGGTCAGTTTTTTCGGTTTTTTTTTCGGTCCAGTCGATTTTGTATCAGCCCTAGAAGGAAGTTTGTGAGAGAGAGAAAGGAGAGAGAGAGAGAGAGAGGGAGGACAGTGAGAGAGAATCGGCTCCACTCCACTCTATCTTCCTTGGCTAGTGGGTTCAGGCGGGAGAATTTGAGGAGTTCAATAAAAAATCCCTCACAAGGGGTTTCTTTACGGAGGAAAATGAATTGTGACCATCCAAAATTGTTTCAACGGTCGAAATTTTGATGTTCTTACCGTCTAAACTAAAAAAAATACTCTTAGACGATCGCGATTCACCTCCAATACCCTACATAAAGAAATTTCTCTTTGGTCTATCGAAGTTTTTCCCTTTCGTCCATCCAGCGAAAGCTACACAAAAATTTGAAAATGCTATCCTCACCCCCGTCTTTACTTTAGTACCCACACCAAGTCCCCTTATTATACCCCATTAATTCCAAAACCATCCTTGTTCTTTCTCATTACCCACACCTCCCAACTTCAAACTTAGCCACCACCTCCTCCTTCATGCTTCATGCTGCAACCATCCAAAACAGTCTCTAGCCATCATCCACTTCCAATGAGCCGCCATCTTTGCTGACCTCTTTCTCATGTTCCAGACTTATCCACCCAACTCAACATCTCTCACGTATAGAACAAACTTATTGAAGATGTAAAATAGACTAAATAGTATTCCCTCCATTCTTTTTTAAATGTCCTACTTCGAAACTCCAACTTAGTAAAAAGACATCATCATTATACCTTTTACATCAATTTTTTCCTTCAATTTCCCTACTTACCCATCATCATTACACTTTTACTCATTAACTTTTTAAAATGGAATCTACTTTTGGGGACAAAATAGACAATGCACCAACTTTTACCCACTAACTGTATAAAATGGACACTTATTAAGGGAGAGTCCAAAATGGAATATTGAACTCTAAATAAGGGACGGAGGGAGTACTTACATAAGACATTTAGGCTATGTTTGGAACTCAAGGAAAAGAAAGGAAAATTAAAAAAAAAATCCCTTCCATTATTTGGTTGGAAGAGAAAGAGAGAAGAAAATAAAAAATTTAACTTAAAATTTTTGGGGCTGGTTCCGCTCACACAAATTTTAACATAAGTTTTTTGTGGGACCCATTTTGAGTCTCACACAAATGATCTAAGCCGTTCAATTTGTTTAAAACATATTTTTAAGGGTTCCTTGTAAAAAATTAATTCATTCGGATATCGGTAAGTGCTTGATCGGTTAATTTAGTTGGGTCCTGTCAAATTTTACAAGGTAAAATTGAATGAACTGATCAAACCCTTACATATATTAGAATAAGTTTATTTTTTACGGGAGCTCTTAAAAGCCTATTTTAAACAAATTAAACGGCTTTGATCAT
This sequence comes from Rhododendron mucronatum var. ripense, assembly GCA_019656295.1. NCBI lineage: Eukaryota > Viridiplantae > Streptophyta > Magnoliopsida > Ericales > Ericaceae > Rhododendron > Rhododendron mucronatum. Next base: position 401,945 of record BPLT01000044.1, on the reverse strand, counting down.
TTGTGTGAGACTTCGATTAGTGGTTTGTCAAAATATGTGTCAATTTTTGAGTGAGCGAAACCAGCCCCATTGATGTGTGATGGCACCGATCAAAAAAGTGAAAAAAAAGAAACTGGTGAGGCATTAAAATTATATGTTAACTACATTGTTTTCTAGCCGTGCATAGCAAGGGTTTGCCACAGATAAAAAATAAGTTACTATTGGACTTTTTCATCCAAATCAGTGTACAGGGTTTAGATCTAATAAAATGTGTCGTTCTAGATTCTTAGAAAATGAAGGTTTAGAAGAAAAAAAAAGAAGGTAATTTTAAGCTCCAAAATCACATGTTTACGCAAATAATTTTCTGACCAATATAGATATTGTTTGATAGATCTCATTGAGATCTTTTAAACCGTGCAAAAAAAATTAAAAAATTACTTTTCATTTTCATTATATTTAAACTTGAAATAACCTTCTTTTAAAAAAATGTTTAAAAAGAAAGCAAAACAGGGTCTAAAAACATCTAGGGTTCAATTGGTTATAACATCCAACAATAAGGGTAAATTTTCAATTACTCCAAAACTCAAAATCCCACAAATTCTGGGCCCTCACGAAACCAAACGGACTTTCATGCCCATTTAGAAGCCGTTCCACTTTAAGAAAAAGAAGGATTTTGAAAAAAAGAAGGTATTTTCAAGGTAAAAAATTATGTATTTACGTAAATAATTTTTCTATCAATATGAATCTTGTATGATACATCTTATTAAGATCTTTTAAACGGTACAAAAAAAATTTTGAAAATTTATTTTTTATTTTCGCTATGTGTTTAAAAATACCTTATTTTAAAAAAATACGTAAGATTTTAGGAAAAAGCGGAACGGGTCCTGAAACCCGCACACAGTCCTGCATGAACCCTCTCTCTCTCTCTCTCTCTACCATAACTCCATTGGATCAGAGAGCAACGAAGCAAATCAGGTCAGTTTTGTCTCTCCTCTAATCATTCCGTTTCTTAATTCTTCTAATCAACGTTGTCATCATCAGAGAGTTTTTTTTCTTCGATATTTAATTGAGAATTTCGCTCCCTTTTTTGATTTTTCGTTGTCATCAAATGATGGAAGATGTTGTTCTGTGTGCAGGTCTTTGATGATTTGATATCCTGTTGATTGATACATAAAAAGAGATGAAGATCGAAAAGTTAAACGAGAGTTTTGGTCGTGGCTGCGGTTAGGGTTTTTGTATCATAATTTGAAACATGGCGTCTTTGGATTCCGAGATTGCAAGGACTCAAGAGGAGAAGAGAGCGCCGGAGCAGCAGCTCGCGTCCCTCACTTTGGTCACTTACGACAAGGATCTCTGTGGAGGTAGCAACCGGTTCAAGGATTATGAGCAAGCGATACCAGTGAACAACGAGGAGGAGAATGTGGACGCGATGGATTCAGAGGAGGCGAGGAAACTGGCTTCGTACACGGCCCCCAAGTCAACACTGAAGGATATGCCGAGAGGGACGGGGGAGGATTTAGACGAGGAGCTTAAGAGCTTTATTAGGAAAAAGCTTAGGGAGGAAGAGTACAATACGTTGGTTGGTGTGAGAGTGACTTCGTGGGAGAAGAAGCGTATTAGGAAAATCTTTAGGAAGGATGAGTTGGTTTGTGTGAGCGTGACTTCGCGGGATAGGCGCTATCCTTTTGCTGCCGGGGATAAGACCCCTGATTTGTCTGTGAGGACTTTTCAGGATGCGATTCAAGAGTACGAGTTGTGGAGGGAGAAGGAAAAGATGTTGAGGGCGATTGCGAAGGAGGAGGAAGAGGAGAGGAAGGCGGTGGGATGCAACCCCAACCTTTGGTAGGGTTATTGGCGACGCGACTCCTTTCCTTTCGAGGAGGAACAGGTGGGATGAGACTCCCACGCCCGGTCGTTTGGCTGATTCTGACGCGACTGTGTCTGCTTTCTAAATGTCGAATAAGCTCTTTGGAATACGACACCGACACATAAATCTCCAAAAAAAATGGTGGACACGGCACCTTGGGCTACACATTTATTACTAAATGTGTAATTTACTCCATCATTTTACTGCAGAACAGAAGGCCAAGCCTCTACTTACAATCAAAGTATGATAATTTACAACCAAACTGCAACATATCCTGTATGTGTGTTTATATTTATTCAACCATTATCTATCACACTAAAATAAGACCACAACGAGTGAGGGAAGAGTGATTGCTAAAGTTTCATTCTTTTCCAAATGTAGCAGGGAAAAAAAAAAATTGGGTGGGTTGTTTCAGTTCTCTTTTGAAATGCTTCATAAGGTGCACGTATGTATGTTAATTTATGGGCAAAAAGCATAAAGGTTGTGGTTTCACTCTTTAGATTCACTTGGTCGAGATGTCAATGGACTCATGATATATTCTACCGGAATGGTTGTACTGCTGGATTTACCAGTTCTTCCTTTTTTTTCCCTCGAGTTTTCAAAAAGACCAAAAAAAATCATTTCAATTATTGCATCTTTATTCTTTAGTGGTATACGTATATAAAACCCTTCCAACTAATGATGTATGAATTATTCCTCACATGCTTGACAGTATCCACTTGCCGCAGGAAGATGTTTTTCTGTTTTCATGTCCAAATTGATTGGTTCAAACTTAATCAATATGGTTAGGATTTTATTGTTTGTACAATGGTTTGGTAGTCATGCACTCAGGACTCCCAGAAGTTCGTATATAGCATCATTTAGCCATTGATTGTGGTTTGTTTAGGTAGTTTGTCCCTCTTGGTTGGTTTTTGCATATCCCGATCTAGTGGTATTCCTTGCATCTTAGATTGAATGCATTTTTTTTCATCTGAGATTGAATGGTTAGTGGTTTATTTTCTATTCTGGTTGTGGAATTTTTTATTGTGTGGCTTGACAGGAAAACTGTCCCTTATCTGAACTTGATGCTTGCTTGACAGATTTGTCGACTTTGTGGTACTGTCTTCCTGATCTGCATAGTGGGAGAGAATCCTGCATGTTACATTCCAACTAGTGTAAAAGATAAGTGGTGAATGTATGGTATGGGTTGAACTCGTCACCCAAAGGACACAAGTTCTTGACTTGATCATAGGAGATAGAGATTGCCAAGCTGTATAAATATGACTCAACTACTCATTATGTTTGGCCGCTATCATCTCATTCGTGTGATAGGTATGGAAATTCTATGTGACTTGATCATAGGAAATAGAGATTACCAAGGTGTATAAATATTACTCACCTACTACTAATTATTTTTGCCCGCTATTGTGTCATTCATGTGATTGGTATGGAAATTTGCCCGCTATTATGTCATGCGTGTGATAGGTATGGAAATTCTATCTGATCTCATGCAACTTTACATTTCTTGTTCTTTAGAGGGTCCAATAAGTACCAGCTCCTAGTTCTGAAAGAGTTGGTAATTCCTTGTTTACAAAACAAGGGTAAATTGAGGTGTTCCCTGTTGAGACAGATCACTTCAGGTAGATATCCTTGACGGGAGTATTCTTACTTTCACTCCTTTCTGTGCTCAACACAAGACAATATTATGATCTGGTCTGTGATATTATGGGGAAAACGTACCTATTATGAACTCTGAAGTTTATTGTGAGCCCGATGGTACTGTTAATTTCACATATGAAATCATGAGAAATACCCACAATGGAATTCCAACCTAAGCTGGAGTTCAAACGACGGTGAATGCTGGTCATGAGATGGAATCCAAGGAGCATTTTAATTAACTTGTGCGTGGATTTGAACATGAAGTGGAGAAAGTGATGGAGCTAGTTACAGATGTGTAAGCTGCTTCCAGAGTTCTCTAGTACAGTGCCAAAAGAGTTTCGTTAGCTTCACTTGGTTGATCAGGTGAATTCAAGCGCCCATGGGAAGCTGAAAGGGCCACCGACCATTGGTGAAATCAAAGAACGCGTCAATATCAAACAAGAAGAAGGTAATGTCACAAGAGATGGTGTCAACCATTGATTCGTCATTCCTGTCGAGTTCAAGGATCCAATTGTGGAGTTAAAAGCGTCCTTGCCTTTTCTTTTTGTGTGAAACAAAAGAAGACTGGAATCAACTTCAAGCTTTTCATACCAAGAAGTGGTTGCAAATATGGAGGAGTTCATGGAGTCTTATACTTCAGTCTACAGTACTTTAAAATTCGAGGTTTAGTTTTCCAACCATGGGAGAATGATGCAGTCCGTGGTTACATAATTTCATATGGTTGGAAGTTATGAGACACTAGATGGACCCAATAAAAGTCTATCAAAGGTTTTGACTTTTGACCACACATCCAATGTATTCAAGAGTTTGGGAAATGGATTGAATGAATGAAGAATTACAAGAGCTTTAAGCTTTTATGATAGTGTGATGCAATCTCATTCTTTGGTGTGATGCTAAAGAGGCATTAGGTGTGATGCCTTTGGACTTTTGGTAACCTAGGTCTACCTTCTTAAACCCTTCTTTCTCTCCTCTTTTAGTATTCACAGCTCCAAAAACACTTATTTTTCTAGTGTTTGATCATACTTAGTCCTATTCCAAATATGTCCTACATCATTTGGATCATGGATTTTTTTTCCACAAATTCACGATCCCAACTAGGCCTGTCAATAGGGGTGCAAACGATCCGAGCCGCTCGCGAGCGGCTCGAGGCTCGGCTCGACAATGGCTCGACTCGGCTCGGTTCGAGACATAAACGAACGAGCTCGAGCTCGAATGTTGGGCTCGTTTCATAAACGAGCCGAGCTCGAGCTAGTCAAAACTCGGCTCGACTTGGCTCGCGAGCCCAATTATATTATATATATATAATATATATATATATATATATATTATTTTACTTACATATTTATATTTATTTATATTTATACACACACATATATATAAATAAATATATATATTTATATTTGTTTCATAAACGAGCCGAACGAGCCGAGCTCGAGCTCTGTAAATACTTCTCGAGCCGAGCTCGAGCTCGAGTCCTGCAGCTCGTCACGAGCTCGAGCCGAGCTCGAGCCAACTATATTTTTGGCGAGCCGAGCTCGAGCACGCTAAAACTCGGCTCGGCTCGTTTGCAGCCCTACCTGTCAATGGACCGGATTCGATCCGAAAAATCCGATCCGGATCCGAATCCGATAACGTCGATCCGAAATCCGATAGTCCGAATCCGGTAATTCAAATATGGATCGGATTGGATTCGGATTAAATCCGTTATCAATCCGAATCCTAACTTTATTTTTTTTAATTTTTAAATCTTTTTTAAAAAAACAGTAAATTTTTTATTTTGAAAAAAAAATATTTAAGAAGTTGTATTTTTGTTTTTTTTTAATTTTAAATTTTTTTTCTGAAAATAATTTTTTTTTAAAAAAAGTTTTGTATTTTTTTTGCTAAAATTTTTGAAGTAAAAAGGTTTTCGGATCGGATTCAGATCCGGATTACCACTATCGGATTTGGGTCTTATTGGATTCGGATCAGATCCGGCCCATTGACAGGCCTAATCCCAACGCAACCTTACAAACGCAATGTACAGCTACACGCCCATATAAGCATAGGTACACCGAAGCGCAGATGATCATTGTAAGGTCAAAGGCAATCTGCACCTAATTCTTTGGCAGGACCTGCATCGTTTTCTGGGTGAATATATAAAACCCAGTATTTCACACTCAATATTATCAGAAAAACAAGCATCTCCTTCAACCATGTGTGTGTATATGTATATATATAAAAATTGTTTCCCGGAAGAAATGGAGTAAATGGTTTATGTCATCTCATCTGATGTGGGTGTGATTCGGCAAGGCGAAAGAAATGCGGCATCAATTATGTTAACAAAATAATACTCCAATCATTTGAACATGAGGTTTATCAGAAACCAAGAAAACAAACAAAACTGCATTTCAACAAGTTACTGTGAAAATTTTCAGTTCAAATTATCTGGATGAAGCATGAAAAAATATTCTGCTCCATTAACTAGAAAGACTCACCTCATACAGAAAACCTTCAAACATTATGACACTCTCTCAGCCTCTTTCCTCTCTGTAAATTAGGAGGAAGATTGAGACAAACTGAATAAAATATAACAAATCACAAAGCCATAAGATACTGTGAAAATTTTCTAAGAGAAACATTATTGTGTTCCAAATTACAAATTACTCAAACTTTTCCCTTAACAAGAAAACGAGAGGCAGCTTAAATACCACATCAGAAGAACGAAAACTTCATCCCATTACTTGCTGCAAACAAGTTGTATTCCTCAACGGCATCTTTCTCATCGCAGGCGCGATCATCCTGAACATGTTCCACGGCCAAATCCGAAGATCGACTCCCAAAAATTCCATCTTTAGGAGGCACAGAATTCGATTTACCAGTTGAAAGAGCTACAGGACTACCAAAATGGAAGAGGGAAAATCCTGAATTTCCTTTGTGGGATTTTTCTGAGTTCCCATTTTGCCCTCCATCCCCAATAGGAATTTCTTCCACCGGACTCTGTCCTGCTGGAACTGCTCTTCCAATTTTAGGTTCATTAGACGAATCTTGGACCCCACCAGGTTTAGGAATCTTGGTTTGATCCTTTGAGTTTGTGCCATTTGTTCTAACAACTGGCCGGTAAATCGGCACTGGGCATGGGTTAAGCAGCGGAGCAGCAAAATGCTGCAGAGAATCATACTGCATGAAGGGTGAATTCCCGTTTAAACCGTATCCAAAAGGGTGGGAAAGTACGTAGTGGTGGTTTGGGTGGGGGAAGGGCATAAATCCATTAGCCGGAGCTGCTGCCCAAGAAACTGGACTCTGATGGAAGTAACCCATTGTTGAAGGAGCTTGAAATACAGGAAAGGGTATGCCACCCTGGTTATGCATTGGTGGAATCACCACGTGATGATGTTGCGAATACACACCGACATTCGTTCTTCCATTCTCAAGATTCTCCGATGCTTTTTTGGGAAAATTCAGAGAAAAATCACTTTTTCCATTTTGTGGAATATACACAGATGATGTCCCGCTTCTCAAAGCTTGCCCTTCCTCCTCTGCCATTTGTTTCCTCTCCATTTCAGATTTATGAGATTCAGTGACATTATTTTCACTGCATACTGACGTTTCTCTTCCATCTTCTGAATCTGACAAGGACATGGATTCTGCATTGGGGGAATTTGATGAGGTTATATTGCTGTCTCCCTCACTAAGACATGATGAACAGTTGTCAGAATTGGAAGTGCTCAGAGATGGATCACATGTTCCACGTAAGGGAGAATTTGTAACAGAACATAATTCAATTTCCTCATCGACTGTTTCATCTGAGTTGTGAGGAGCCTTTGCTTCTAAATAAAATCCATTCTGGGAATTTTTTCTTGGTTCCTTCGAGTTTTTCTGGTTATGGCTGGTTTCATCCAGTTTTTCAGTGACATCATCAGAGCAAATGGCACTGGATGAACGCAATGTAACATCAGTGTCTGAGTTGCTGTGGGGATACTTCCTCTGTGAATCTAAGGGCTCCCAAACCTTCTTTGCATAATGCAAATCCCTAACAAAAGGATTCTTCCCCGTGCCATTCTTGGTTTTAGGCCTCCCACAATTCTCACGGTTATAGTCAATTTGATTAGACTTGTTAATGTTACCACGATAATATGGCTTGGATAAATCAGACACAGATTCCAACTGACTCATTGACTTGGGCTCCCGACGTACTCTCATTGAAGCATTTGGCTCCACCTTTGTTTTGTAATCATTGTGTTGGTCACAGCTACAAGCACGGAAGTCGCATCTATCACTCATCCGACCGTTAACACAGCGAGACCTCTCACCAAACTTGGGGCCACCATTTCTGATTGATTTTGTGGAATCACTACACCTTGACTGTTTATTCATTCCATAGCCACTCTTTGACGAAAAGTCAAAATTATCACCATGACGTCTATGCTCAGATTTACTAACCATTCCCCCGCTTTCTGAAACAACTGCAAATTGCCTCCTGTCCGACCATTTCAAGGTTGGATCCGATTGAAACCCTTTCCGAATTTTCGGCTTTCGATGAAATACTGTTGCGTGATCATTTGCAAATGAACCATTGTCCTCATTCGAATTCAAAAATTCCCCATCCGGAATGTCATCTGAATGATTTTCCGTGTATAACATGATAGACTCATTCGAAAGCTGCTCTTCTTGAGCATAAGGGGATAGAATCTCACCTGTTTCACATATCGGGCTCCTGTCGTTGAAGAAATTTGGCTGCTCATCAACAGTGGGGGAAATTTCCTCCCTTGGAACATCAGCAACAACTGGACTTTGGTATGATTCAGAAGATTTCTTCTCCCTGTCTATCTCCTTGCCCCTCAATCTCTCCTTCCTTCGGAGCTTTTTCTCTCTTTCTTTTGTTCTTCTTCTCTCCTTGCGTTCTTCTTCTTCACGCTTTTCCTTTTCTTCTTCTTCAAGAAGTTTGATCTGCAGAACAAACCCGATAGAGAGTCAGAATTCTCCTTCCTCATGCTGGAGTCTGAGACTATCTTAAAATACAACACCTATGATTTTACCTGTTTTTCTAATGTAATAATTTCTTTACATGCCACATGAACGCGTTCTTCAAGCAGTTTTAGCGCAAGACACACAAAAATGCTGTGAGAATTTTGTCTTGCAGTTCCTTCTCTGAAAGCCTTTTCAACCTGAAAATAGTTGACAAGACATTGGTTATCTGCTAATTACACAAATGTGCCTGAACAAAAGCCACATACATATAGGCCAAAATCTACTAGAGGGAAGAAGGTCATCCTCTTCAACAAGACTTTATTTCACTACCGGGATCATCGAAAGATTTAACTGATTCCTTTTACAAGCCAAAATATTTAATTGATAAACATTCGGTTTGGTGAGGAGGTTTTTCTGTTGTTCTTTTCTTAGAGAAACACCGAGGTGTTCAAATGGAAAATTTTCATGCTACTGCCATAAAATGGCATAAAATTTGGCAAATTGGGTGCCACACCCATGAACTCATTTTCCTTTCCTCCCAAATTTGGCAAATGCCAAAATCTACGCCATATAGGGTAGGATTTTTGGCAAAATTGCCATTTGAGAGAGAGAGAGAGAGAGGAGGGGGGGACCCACCTCGGGGTCCCACAAATGATCTGAGCCGTTAATTATTTTCAAAACATTTTTTAAATGCCCCAGAAAGCTCAATCGGATATTAGTAAAGGGCTTGTGTAATCTCATTTGATTTTTGGTAGGTGTTGAATGGAGGGTGAGGATTGGTAGTTGAGAAAGTTAGGTATAATTTCCCTCCCTCTTTCACTTTCTCTTCCCTTCCTTTTCTTTTCCACCCCCTTAAGCCCTTAATTGAAAACACTTAGGACTAGGGAGGCTAGAGAGGAAACTGAAGAAAAGATATTTGAAAAGTTGGGATGGGGCATCAACACTGAAATACAATGAATGCTTAAGCAAAGCATGAAAATTGTCAGGAGCGAACCTGTTCCTTGAAAATAACAGTCGCAGCATCTAGAAGAAATTCTCGAGCAAGTTCAGGACTCTTCGCATGTTTTTGGGGACGGGAGCATTCTCCATCCATATCATTTCCGTCTTTGTCCATGGAATCATCATCCTGAAAATTAATATCAGCATATTGAAAGAAAAATATCAGATTATTTACCACCAACTCATTAAAAGGCGTAAGCTATTAGAAAAAGGGAAACTGAAATATTTTTATTCTCAACATCAAGTGTAGCCAGACTTTCCTCTGTAAGCGGGCCAAACACGTGCAAATAAATAATTATCAGGCATGCAGTACGATTAGAACACATCATCCATTGCCTGCTATGGTTTAACCACCAACTTATCTAACAACTTAAGCTTCTTCTTTTTTCTAAGCAAACAACTTAAGCGATTAAAGAGGAAGCAAGTTCATTATTCTTGCTCTCAACAAAAGATCAAGACAAAAATATCCATCTGCTTGTGATCATACCAATGACTTTTAAACTCACAAGAGATAGTATGCTTTTTGCAAAAATTGATTACCTCTTCTTCCTCAGCCTCTTCAGCATGCTCAAAGAACCTTCTGATGCTTTCCCCTCTACTGATAGTTACAAAGCCATCACCAACTACAAGCCTACAATGTACACATTGTTGACCCTTCAATGCATGAGCTTTCACACAAAGTTCAGTACAACGGCCATCTATTTTCCAAGCCCTTAGGGTGATGTAGCAAGCATTCAAGCCACCTAGGTCTAGACCATCCACTTGAACCCTTCCAGTCGAGCCAACATTTTCAAACTCTAGAATATCCGATTTTCCTTCTCCAGTTCCTACAGCCCATTCGAAGTAATGAAATTTTGCAACATTGTCCTTGAAGGTTTGGTGCCAATCAGCTTGGACTGTGTCATGAGACACCTGGGATATTGAAGAACTCATAAATTCATAATGCTTCAAAATGCAGCATCTTATATAAGTTAAAACTTTCATTGTTCATAGTTGTGCTTTACTAAGTTTAACGAAATATAAGAAGGAAGTCTAAATCAAAACATATGATCGACCACTGTACTAGTATAGATACACTTATAAGACATGGTTGAGACAAACCTCATATTGGAAGGCTGTATCTGCTACACAAAACCAACTGGTGCAGCGAGGTTCCCTTCGCATGCGCTTTAGCTCCTTCAGTTCCTTGAACTCCCGAATAACATTTCTTCTGCAATCTCTACAAAACCTCTTGCTATCAAACCTGTGACAGAAGCATTAATTTTTAATGAAAATAGAACAGTCCATGATCACCATGAGATCTGATCAAACTAAAAGGCAGGTTTCCAATCGTGCATGATGCATCAAAAGCACATGAATAAGAACACAGGTGATCTTAAGGGCAAAATTAAAATACTCCCAGCGAGTATAAGAACGATAAGAACTTCAAAGGTCAAGCCTTAAACGGTCAACTGCAACAGGGAATTTGTATCAGCTGTCTGTATCAGTCGATGTCCAAATAATGATCTCACTCTCTCTGTTAATTGTCAGCCTTCGTATTGGGTGCTGATAGAACATATATCTCAATACATACTGTTAATATTCTCAATTTCTAGGAGCCAAGGAGGCAGTACTTCAGTTCAAATCTGATGTGTCACTACTCTTGACTTAAACTAGCCCTTTTTGTAATCTAGATTTTCTGACATAGAGAAGATACTACTCTTTCCTTAAGATGTGTCATGCTACACCCATTAACTCCATAAGCTCAATGGATTCTGCTTCTTCAGGCCTAAAGAATCGAAACTTTTAACTTCCCAAAGAAAACGTCTGTTTGTTATTGGACCTCAACATTGTACATTCACTTTGAAGTTTTGGGTGCATGATGACTCTTGGGACACGATGCTCAGGAAACACCATCTTAGCAAAATCCAGCAGGAAGACAACTTTGTGTATTTGAAACCTCGGAGAATATTGCCTTCGTAAATACTGCTAAGGTGCCAACCATCCCCAGGCCCACTTAGGGAAAAAAATAACTGTATTTCTGCTTAACTCAACAAATTGTTAATAAAACACATCAGTCTCTAATTCAGATTACTATGAAATGGTAATGTGGGTGCAGCTGACAAATTTTCTCGTTCTTTGAAGAGGGTATAATCGTACCAAAGTCAACAGTGTCATTAAATTTAATAGTAAATCAATGTCATTCGCTTTTGATACAATCTGACACAATGCCATCCACTTCCAAGCTGTTTTCTAACTACATTTTCTGCTGTTCCATCAAGAGTATCCTTTCCTTGATTGACTTGCATTCTTGTGAGTAGAACATCAAGAAGTGGTTTAAACTTCAACTTTACAAGGCCAGTTACGTAAATGACTTTTTCCTTCAAAACAGAAAAATAAATATAAATGAAGATGATCTAAAGTGCCCATCAAATGAAGTTGAGTCAATGTCATTTTCTTTGCTATTTTCTGTATAGAATATACATCATAGCGCTCCCATTAACTCCACCAACTTGAAAATAATATCAGATATAGAAATGAAGGATGATAATATCAAGAAGATAGCCAAACACACACCGGTACATGAGCCTTTCTATAAAATCCTCTTCCTTCATCCTTAGAAGAGATTGTCGAGTTTCTTCTCCAAGTGCTGACCAAAAATCCACCAATGTATCAACAGACAGTCTGGCAGTGTGCAGAGCACACGTTTCCCTTGTTCCATGCCCTCTTCCATAACCTATCATTCCTTGACTGATCCAACCTCGACCACCTCCCCCACAGGCATCAGGATAAAGCAATTCTCGCTCCCGTTCCCTCGCCCGTGCACTGTCAAAAACCTGATCAAACAGAAACAGAGTTATCAGAAAATGGAAAATGGAAAAGAACAAGAAAGGAATATTATTTTTTGTGTACATTGGATGCCGTAACCTAGGGAGAGGGACGTTGGGGGAGGGACGTTGCCTGTTGCAATAATCGAACCTTTGACTTTGCAGTGAGGAACAAAGACTCTAGCCAACTAAGCTAGCCCAGCCGGTTTGAAAAAACAAAAAGGAATTAAGAATACTAAATCACGGGGATGTATCATGTGAGGGTGCAACGTACAATCTGGAGTCCCTTCAGAGACTTGGAATGCAAATAGCAGTCCAAAAGTGTCAGTGTCCCATCTCTAGTTGTGGTCAAACCTCCCCAGGGGTGAACTGATGGATCTTGAACCTCCTCTTGGCATGCCGTAGTCATACCCAAATCACCATCACCATCTTGATTTTTCAAGGCTCCTTGCCCATTACATAGAAGGGACCCAACTGCTCCCTCCTGCTGCAAAGACTTTCCATGCATGACAATCTGCAAAAAAACCTTCAAGCAGCAACCCATTGCATCTAGAGCAGTACGTATTTTTACGGGCTTGCTCGAAGAGGGTTTGTTTGTCAATCCTCAGGAGCTCATGCCGTGCTTGTGCTGACAAGTCACCCCAAAACTGCATGCAAGTAGACAGCACATTGGTCAAGAATACACACGTCTTTACAAGCTAAACCAAAACAGGTATTGAAACACACCGCATTAACTCCTAACCTGCATCCCCAAGGATATGTAACTTTATAGTTTTGTTGTTTTATTGTTATTACATGCCCTAAATTCCGGAAAAAAGATTGGATTCATCTGGTTACTACAATAAGAAAACTTTCGACCCTAATTAAAACTTGTAAGTATGTAACCATTTCCCTCATGCATTGAAGAAGACGCGTAGCAGAATATATACAAAAACACAGAGAGCTTCACGCTCACGTAAAACCTCACTTACTGTAAGTCCATTACCAGTTCATATCTCACTTTCTTCATAGCAGAAGTGGAATAAAATAAACTCGAACTTCTAGACCCAATTAACAGTTCAAACTTCAAAGCCATGTGTGGAAAAAAGAAATTAATAGGCTAAGACATTAAGGTAATGCCATGGGTGGAAAAACAAGTCCAAAACAAGCGATTGATCGAGGAAAGTATTGCAATCCCCCGATTCCCAACTGTACAAACTACTAACCTAAAAGCTCTTAAGCCTGTACATTGGACTTACTGGGCCTTCGAAACAACAATGGTTCCTTTCTAGCCCGATTAGCCACATCAACCAAAGAGTAATAGTTTGCCAAATGCTTCTTCTCCTCTTCCCCACCTTTGCGCCTCTTCAAGCAGGAAGAAGCTCAACCAAAACTTCCAGAAATACCCAAGACACCAAAACCGCCATAGGATCGAAGTCCCGAAGCTCCTACAGGGTAAACGAATCACAAAATGGGTAACCGACTAAGCAACCCGTTTTCACTTGCAACCCCAATTAACAACTAACAACACCGATGCAAAACTGGATCCAAATTCTAATCAATCACAGACTCCACGTCCAATCAGAACAAGACAACCAGCTGACAATCACACCCCACCCCACACTAGAATCCCAAAAAGAACACCACGACCGGATTATACACACTAAACCAAACCCAATCGAACCTTGTGTCCCAATACATGAATCCTATTTTTTCATTAAGTTCTGTCCAGGGCGACCCGTTCACTTAATTTAGCGAATCCAAATCCTTCGGTATCACTAGATTCTACACACTACAAGATCTAAATTGAACTCATCACAATCCAATAAAGACATACCCATAACAACACCACATAATGATCAAAACTGCAATACCCAATTTCTCAAAAACAATTACAAAAGTAATTATCTAACTACGCACTCAATTAAAAGTTGTATACCTTCTGTAGCTGATTGTAGCTGACATCATTGCGATGCCTAGACCAGAACCCATTGGCAACTGATCCGTTCGAGCACGGTAACGAGTAAAACGCCGCCGCCGCCGCGGCACCATTACTGAATTGACTTTCATTGTTTGTTTGCGCTAACCCTGGCATCTTCAAACTAATAATACCGATTCATTCTTTATTACATCCGTTACCACCCATCTGAATTGTACCGTCACAAAAAAAAAAAAAAAAAAAAGGGATCAAAACCCAATCAGTTTTTGCGAGTTACAGATATGCAATTGCATCAAGCTACCGGAAATTGGATCGATAAGGATTGGTGTATTGGCGGGTATCCGAGTCACGGTGGATTTGGTGTGGATCGGTGGAGAATTTAGAGAGATGCGAGAGGTGTAGAGAGAGGACGTAGAGATTTTCGGTGATGAGATTTGGTGTACATGTAGAGAGAGAGAGAGAGAGAGAGAGAGAGAGATGGGATTTGGAGGCTGTGAACGCTAGAAAACACCCTCCTGCGTTGGCGCACGCCGCACGGTTAAAAGGAGAAGCTACTGTTACATTACCATTTACGGATTGCGAAAGTTAAATACACTCACCTATATTATAGCATTCGTATCAGTCTCTTTGCATTTTGAATTAAATTACATTTTAAAAAATTACTTAATTTATTAATTTAATTATTCATTTTTAAAATATTTACTGCATTAAACTCTTCACTCACACTCTCTGCTCAATCAAATATTCATACTCTTGAAAAAAAAAACTCCAACCCCAAAAACACCCAAACCAACAAAATCAGAACCAGATGAAAAAAGAAGAGGCAAAACCAGAAAGCTGAAAGCAAAACCAGCAAACCCCCCACCCCCTCTCTCTCTCTCTCTCTCTCTCTCTCTGGGCTTCAAAAGCAACAAACTGAGATACCAAAAGCTCTGATAAATTTTTTTTGTTTTTTTTTACCAAATGCCTTCCCCTTGAAATCTCTCCCTCTCGTCTTCATGACTTCATCATCTTTAGCTTTCTGTTTTGGAACTAAAAAAGAAACATCACCGTCAATCCATTTGGAAGCTTGTTAAAATATTGAATGACTTGATGAATAGTGACTCGTGGGAATAAACGAGTTACTGCAAAGCAGAGAGGAAGGAAGAGCGGATGATGTAGGGGGGTTTTTGGAATTTTTTCCTGTTTTGGCTCTTTTATTTAGTTTGAAGAGGGAAATACAGAGATAGATGAGGATGCTCTTATATATTCTCTCTTTTTCTCATAGGAATGTACTATTGTACTTGTCATGTTGGGTTTGGAATTTGCGAAAGGTTTTTAAAAATAATGAAAGAAGAGATAAGGAAAATTTTTTAGAAATCATGTTCAAAAATTTTGAGACCTCAAAATGAACAAGGCCGATCTTGGCCTTAGGACGGCAAACAAATCGAATTACTCACAAGCAGCTTGAGACTCGGTTCATTAGGACTCGACTCGACTTGGTTAGTAATTTTCAATCGAGTCAAGGTTGAGCTCGAGTTTTGAATTGTTTAATAAACGAGTTAAGCTTAACACTGCAAAGTTTAGTTTGGCTCGTTTATGAATGCTCATTTAGTTAATGAATCGGACTTGATTCGAACAATTGAGCCGAACTTGAACTCAAACACAACAAAACTCAACTCAACTTGCTTGTAGCCCTACGGCTATGGTTCACTAAAATCAATCAAACTTAACAAGCCGTATTGCTACCAAAGAAAATGATCTTCAATGTACATTTTAAAAACTGAAAAAACTAAACATGAAATGAGGACACAAAGATGAATAAATTCATTAAAGTTTTTACACGATTCGGCTTGTGGGCAAAGCCAAGATTTGCATTTATTTAAACCAACGGGCCAATTAGGGAAAAAAATTAGGTATACGATGTGTGAAAATTAAGTTTTGTTCTTTTAAAGTATCATAGAACTTGTTAACAAATCGTTCATAGCATGTTCGCATGACTGGTGGACCACGACTGTAAATGAGTCGAGTCGAGCTTTGTCAACCTCGAGTTCGGCCCGTTTACTAAACGAGCCAAAAACTTGAGCTCGAGCCTTAACGAGCTGAGCCCCTTTACAAATTGAGCTTAGTCATTTACTAAACGAGCCTCTTTAATCGAGCCGAGCTTCTGTCAAACGAGCGTTTACTAAACGAGCCGAAAACTCGAACTCTAGCTCGGTTCATTTACTGAACGAGCCGAGCTCACAAGCTGCTCGGTTCATTTATAGCCCCACTCGTGATATTAAAATGCAACAGTGAACAATCTTGTGCAAAAATTATACTAAGAGTAAAATTGTTTTGCATATTTTTATCAGGAACAGAGAATTTTTTATGCCTTCTCAAGTACGTGACAAAAAATCATAGTAAAAGAAATAGTGATTTTTTTTTTTTTTTTTTGGCTGGAGTCGAGGCCTCTGCGGACCCCTTGGATCCTTGATTCATCCACCCATGTGACTTTTATTGCCTGTGTGAATATATATATATATATAAAAAATAATTGAATGGATTGGTAATTCAGTAAGATAGATAATTGAATTGAAAGTTCAAGTGGACTAAGGCTCCGTTTGTTTGGGCGTAAAATGTTTTACCTATTTTTCGGTGTTTGGTTGTATAAAAAATGAAGAAAATATTTTACATCCATTAATTGGATGAAAATGACTTACCCTAAAATCTTTCATAAATTATTTTCCGAAATGAACTCGCTGCCTTCTATTAAAATTCTCATTGCTCAATTTCCTCGATCGTCAGTCCTGACCCACGTTCAATTCCAATATTGTCATATCTCTCCGACGTTTAAGCCCTCCCCCCTCTCTTTACACTATTTTGTTGATTTTTGAAAATATTTTCAAGTGTCAACCAAACACTAGATAATAAAAATTTGAAGTATGTTTTTTGAAAAATTATTTTACATTTTACATCGAAAAAAACAGAGCCTAAATACTTTTTTTTTGGCTGTTAACTACTACTAAATACTATTCTTATTCCGTTATTTGGTTGCCAAAATCAGGTTATATTATATTAGAGTAGGTTCCCAAAATACTTTTTTTTTTTTTGGCTGTTTACATTCAGTTTATAACCTAATTTGCTAAAATTGCATAAAAATTTATAACTGAGTGAACACAATTAGGCTGTGTTCTTATAAACTTAACTTAAGTTTTTGCTACCAAAGAAAATGATCTTCAAAATTGACTTATTTTGCTAAAAAGTGGTTATTTTCCAAAATACTTGGGTGAAAGTCAAAAAAATTATTTTTCTGATTTCTCTCGTCGAGACGAATCAATCAATCCATAAAAGTTTCGCACAAAACTAACTAATGCAAAAAAAATTCAAATAAAGACAAAACCAACTTAATTTAAGATAAATTTAGGAGAACTCACCTTAATAAGCTTTTAAGATGGCATGGGAGTTGCGATGGTGACACAGCGATGGTGGTACAATTGGTAAAGCAACGGAGACATATAGTGACATGACCAATGATGGCAACATGGTGCGGTGGTGGTAGAACTTCTACCGTAGAAGCAATGAGATGTGGTGTTGTGCAATGGTAGTGGTGGTTTGACCATTTTAGTGTAGTGTGATACCACCACGCTACTTCTAGCATTTCGACTTTCACCGTCACCACCACAATTAAGCAACTATATATTGTGATACGTAGATGACAATAATTGTGTGATGTTGACGGTGAGAGTGGTAGTGGTTGTGGTGGTGTAAACAGCAACTATTGTGGTGGTGCGGAGGAGATGATAGTGGTAACATGGTAGTCCGAGACTATGAAAAATTCAAGAAATAAGAATACTTATAAATCAATTTCAAGAAAATTTCAACTATTTTTTCAACCGTACATAATTTCATTCCTTCTCTTGCCAAGGGTCGTCCTCGCATTTGTGAGTATAGTTATATTTGCAAATAAGTGGTCAGCTCCGAGGCAATGGCTCTGGCGACTTACCCAGTGACCGGAGATTTATTTTCCTGTTTTTATTTTCTTTTGTTTCTTGTTACTCTCCAGTTATGGAGAGTTTTGTTCCCTGCATAGAACTCTTTCTACCCTCTATGCGTATTATTTTTCTGTACATGATGAGATCCTATTTAATCCACATGGATAATCCCAAAGCTGTTTTTTTCCAACGAAGGGCTCCAGATTTATTGAATAAGAAGTTAGAAAGGCATTCCGTTTTCCTATTGAATTATTTGTTTTAAGAAAATTATGTTTGATATGTCTTGGTCAATGATTTCAATTGAATTTAGTGACTTGCAGATCATGGTTGCCGGAGGCGTCCTAACCCGCCGGACTGGGAGATTTAAGTGGGTGGATGAAGTCTACTCCGATACGGCGGACTCCGTTCGATTCTATTATCGGTTTTTCTCTTTTTTTCTGGTTCTTTACTTTGGTGTCCTCTGTGTAGGATTTCTCCCTGTTTGTGAGGCTTCTATCACCCTGTGTGGGTGGTTTAGTTGTTTTCTGCAATGCTCCGTCTGTTATTGTTGTGGGGGAAAAAAATGATTTCAATTGAAATCACATCAAACCAGTGCAAAAAAAAAAAAATCGCAGAAGTTTGTTGGCTTGTGTAATTTATTTATTAGACGTCCTGGCAACCCCATAACTAGGGCTGTAAGTGAGCCGAGCTACTCGCGAGCTCGGCTCGGCTCGGCTCGTTAAAGCTCGGCTCGGCTCGGCTCGTTTACTAAACGAGCCGAGCTCGAGCTCGAGTATTCGGTTCGTTTACTAAACGAGCCGAGTAGAGCTCGGCTCGTTCGATAAAAGCTCGGCTCGTTAAGGGAGACTCGGCTCGATTAAGAGAGGCTCGTTTAGTAAACGGCTAAGCTCGGCTCGATAAGGGCTCGGCTCGTTAAGGCTCGAGCCGAGCTCGAGCTCGCCAAAGCTTGGCTCGGCTCGGCTCGTTTACACCCCTACCCATAACACCGTGATTACTATTTATAAAATAAAAAATTGAATAAATTTATTGAGCCAAAATACTAGCAATTGTTTAAGTTTGATTTGTCTTCACGTAGGGAATCGATCTTGGATGATCTTTACCTTTGGACATGCGAGGCGCACTAGGATGGCCTAATTTATTACTCCAAAAGCCCTCATTTTTTTTTAAAGAGAGATCTGAGCCCTCAGTTAAATTTTTTATTTTACCAACTTTAGAGGGAACGTGACGGCATACTTAAGTTAAACAGAAGTGCAATTTCTCATCTCTTTTCTTTCTTTCTTTTTTTTTTTTTGGTTATTTATGCACAATGTACACCTGCTCGAGATCCTATTATGAGTATAGAAATCTCCTGCACTGTAAATGTAAAACGTACCGTGTGGGCCCACTTTGAATTACACACAAGTGATTAGCGTTTTTTATTGGTTGTTTATTTTGGCGCTTCGACTTTGTACACAGACACTTCGCTTTTTGTTCTCATTCGTGAAGTTCCGAATTTATTCTTCCACTTTGACCCCCCAAAACTCTCTCTCTCTCTCTCTCTCTCTCTCTCTCTCTCTCTCTCTCATTAGTAATCAAAAATCCTATGAACCAAGCCTGATCTAGATTAAAAAAAAAAGGTCGACCTCACCCTCCTTATCATCTTCTTCTCTAAAGACTCCATGATTTTATGGACGTCATTCTGGAGGGAGGTGTGATTAGATGCGGTGGGGTGTTGGGTACCGCAGTTATCGCACCACTTGAGGATCGTGGATTTGAGGGCGAGATTGGGGTTTGCAATTGTAAAATTGGGTTTTGAACCACCAAGGAGTGGGGGAGAGAACCCTAGGTCGTGGAAGGCTTGTACGGATGTTCTCTCGAAGGTTTGACCCGAAGAAACGACAATCGGGTTGAACATTAAGTAAGGAGCCAGATATGGGGCAGATGAATTCGATGGGCGGGACATTGTTTTGGAGCATTGATGGGAAAGATGACTTGAACATAGAGGGGAGAGAGAGAGAGGGGTTTGATCGGAGGGGGCGAATTTGTCAATGAGAGAGAGAGAGAGAAAGAAAAAAAAAAAAAGGGTGAGGTCGGTGTTGATTCAGTGATTTGAGGTTTGATTGCTAGTTTTGGGGGTTGAGCGTGAGAGAGAGAGGTTGGTTTTGGGTGGTTAAGTGGAAGGATAAATTAGAAACTTTACTGTGGGCTCCCCGACCGGCGCGCGCCTAAAAGAGTCGCCACCCGGATATTTGAGATGGATGATCCGAGAAACTGAAAACTCGTTGGAAGAAGGGCTTTTGGTCCAACGAAAACGTCGAGATTTTAGGTTCGGGAGCCACGTTACGAACGGGAAAGGTTTTATTTGAAAAGCACCCCGCTCGTGCCTGCAAAACCGGTCTCTACTAAACATTTTCAAAAGGGAAGTTTTTTAAATATCTTTCGGAAAGATCAAGCTCTTTAATAAACAAGTAAAAGGGGAAGGGACATGAGAAATATATCACATCGACGTACACGTGGTGCTGTCTGTACAGGAATGGTAAAGATGATGAAAAAGAAAAGGACTTTTCGACAAAGACAAGCTGTCTGGATCTGAGCAACCTTCTTCACGGCATATTGCAATACCATGCACGGCTTTACAATATGTCGTGCGGGGTACCTGTTCTATTATCAGGCCATTATCATGTTTCAGAACGCCACCCAGCATATTGTGTAGTACGCATGGGGTTTTTGAACAAACATCAAATAGTGCTTTAGTCATTGGATCATTTTGGGAGGATACCATTCCTTCAAGCCATGAATGTAAAACAACTTTTGATGCGCTTAACCACTCAAAATGATCAAGGGAGTTTTGTTTATAAAACCAAACATTGGCTTGTAGATATGGTCTTATTCTGAAATCGCCGATAACTGATATCTTAGTAACAAAAACAGGCCTGATGAAGAAGTAGCTATGATCCAGACAGTTCGAATAGGGAGTTAACAACTCAGCAAAACGCCGTGCGCTTGATTGCACTACGCCGTGTGACGCATCAAAACGCCGCATGACGCGGTGCAGTCAGCACAGTGATTTGTTTTTGTTTTTGAAAATGGGTTTTGAGTCAATATTCAACCAATGGGGTTAAACCTGACTGTAGAAAAGTTCCTTCAGGAATAAGGACAGAGCCTATCCCAAGGGAACCAGTTTATATCTTTCGACCTTAAACTTGGATGAGGATGGACGGCTATGGATGAGTGCGGGTAAGACTGGTTGAGAAAAAATGGTTGTGGATGTGAGTGATAGATGGTATATTGCATGGTTAGAACCTTAAAGTGAGTAAAAAGACTCATTTAAATGGTAAGGAGAAAAATGGAGGATTTTGAGAAAGAAAGAGCCTAGAAAATGTTTTTAGAGTGACTTTCTCAAGACTTAGAGTGAGGAGTGAGTGTGAAAGTATGATGAAAGAGAAAGAAGATTCAAGGCCCCTTTCTCTTGAGTGGAGGGTTGTATTTATAGGCAAAAGCCAATGATTTTGAATTCAAATGGGAGAGGTATTTTCTGGACAGGTTGGAAGTGCTTTTTCAGTTAAGCCAACTTGTAGCTGTGGCTCAAATGGGCGTAGCCGACAGCTAACTGAGTCAGTCAGAACTTTATTCAAAATGCCGTGCAGTTGACCTAATGAACTCGTGCGGCATAATGAGATTCGTTATGCCATGCGGTATAGAAATGTGTCGTGCGATACTAAAGGTCCAGTTCTGGGCCCTTGGGCTTTCTTTTGAGATTTTGGTTCAAGGGAGTCCTTCATCCAAGCTCTCGAATGCATTGTTTCTTTTATTTCATCATCGGGACATTTAAAGATCATCCGAGGTCCGGATTGGGGTGTCTACATATATCTAATGAATTGGGGGATGGTGGTGTATACCACACCACGCTGCACCTTCGAGTTGTTGGATCGTGGATTCGACGGCTCAGATCTCATCTCGGTAAAGAGCGGCTCTCAATCGTTGGTTGTCGAGATAAGATCCGAGCGGTCGGATGGTGCATCCGATGGCTCAGAGGTGTGCACCTCATTGCACAGCACCAACCCGAAGTCATCATCTAATGGGGACAAAAAGTGGAGTGCCTATAATCTATATATAAAGTGGGAGTTCGACACTGTTTTTGTAAAAGATCAACTTATATAATTGAATATTATTAAGTGCTTAATTAATTTCCAATTTTAGATTTAAAATTAGGGACTATAAATCATAAACCAAAACTTAAAGGGACCGATCAAGAGTTAAATGTATTCTATTTAACATATGATTACAAAACAAAATCATAAAAAAATATACATATATTTTACAAAATGAACGACTTTGATCCAAGGACTACGGTTGGGCCACGAAACATGTGTACATTTGTTGGACAAGAAATTTCTATACCCATACAATTATAGGTTTGATGAGTACCCAATATTGCAGATATTTGGTGCGACTAGTCCCGTTTATATTGTTTTAATTTGCGTTTATTTAGCTTTTATTTGATATTACTCGTAAGGTAGTTTGTTTAGTGTTACAGGTAAAACGTCCTAATAACGCACATTTCGACGCGCATGGATGGCCCGAGTGCTTCCAAGTACCCGAAGATCCTGTCGGCCCCCTAAAATCTGTCTAAGTATGAAAAAATGACTTTTCGGAAAAGTATCGATTTTCGAGATAAAAAATGGAGGTAATTGATCCTTGAATTTTTCTAAGAGTAACTACAAAGTTGCAAAGTTTTATTCGAAGAGCAAGGTCGTGTTCCGAACCATTTTCTCTTGAGAAAAACGTGCAGTTTTCCATTTTACACTAAAAATGGGGGGTTGACATTTTGATTTAATTGGAATCTTGAAATTCTAGTAATGCCATTGTTTCCAAATGGGGGGTACTTTCTTATTTTCATTAAATAAATTAAAGTAAAGGAAAGGTAAAAGAAAGGTTTAAAATGTAGCCTTTACTTAAGTTTAGAGAATGAAAATAAGGTGCTGTGAAGCTGTGGAAGTTGCTGGGAGCCGTCGGGTGCTGAGTTTTGGAGGCTGGCCTGAAGACTGGAGATAAGCTCCCCGTATCGATACAGCCTTAATCTGTATCGATACGAATTAGCTTCGTGGCAAGGCAGATTGTTCCGTATCGATACGGCCTTAATCCGTATCGATACGGGGAAGCTACGGGGAAATGACCCTTTTTGATTTAGCAGCTTGGTATCGATACTTTGCTTAATCTGTATCGATACTATGAGCCTTCGGCTAGATATTTGTTGCTTTTTGGACCTTCCATTTATGGAATAGTTGCTACTTATAGCATGTTTTTAGGATATTTGTTGGGAGAGAAGATGAGTTGTATAAATACTCTTCTCCCTCACTTTAGTTCATAATCCACTTTTATGCTTTAGGTTAGGTTTTCTCCATAGTTTTTCTCAAGCTTTCTTAGTTTAATTGTTCAAGAACTTCTTAAGGTAATTGTCTTATATTAATTTCTCGTTTATTAATGTTGTAGCTACGGTTGTGATCCTTACTAATTTCAAGTTTATTTTCGATTTCGTCGGTTAAACATGTTTATCTTTCCTAGCATAATTTCTAGTCTTTTTAATATGTGTGAGTAGTTTCTTGGCTAAATCTCGGGCTAATCTTTCCCAATGACTTAGGTGGTTATTTGGTTCTCAAACCTTCGGACTTAAAATCATGGTTTTCGGAATCGAACTAACCTAGCCATTTTGGTCTAAGCGAGGGGTGTTAACTCCTTAATATGTTGTTTAGTCAAGCGGTCTTGGCAAGTGGCATATTGAGGGCTCGTGGCCTCCTACGTGTTAGATACATTAGCAAATATAGGTTGTTTTAGTTCCGTTTAATCACATCTTTTGATAAATGAAATCGTTAATGCAAAATCTTCCGGGCGTGAGCACGCGGTCGTGACTCTCGCCTGAGTTATATTGAGAACCGGTAACAACCTTTGTCAAGGGTTAGACGATCCCTAGACTTGCCTCTTTTAGTTCATTAAACTCATTTCTAGTCTTTTCCATTTTTACTTTTACCGTTTCAAAGCAAACCTAGTTGGCCGCCTTGAACGCCGTATTCCACCGTTAACCTACAATCCGATTAAGCTATCATCGAATACCCTGTGGTACGATCCCGGTCTTACCGGTTTATTATGCTACCGACAATCTAGCCCTACGCTTGGGGTTTTTCTCAACCTTATTTGAAGGCAAGGTTTGGAGGCTAAGCAAGGTTCGTCCCTCAACAGTGCTTAAAACACAACTTTGTATGAATGAGTCTGACGTGATTTGATCCGTATGGATTCACATACATCTAACGATTGGATTTACATCTAGTAAGGGCTTGAATCACGTGTATTTTCATATTAATACTTCTTTCGTTTCAATTCTTTAATTTTTTTTGAGAGTTTATGACACTTTTCAATTGAGTATATCTTACAATTTATAATCTTATAGGTGATTTTGAGAGAGTCGTTTAAAAGAGCTTATTAAAATCTATCAAATGATATCTATATCGCATAAAAACAGTATTACCAACTAATAGTTATAATTAGTTTTTTATCCGATTGGTATAAGATGAGGGATAAAAGAATGGAGACAGAGGGAATAATAAAAATTATATTTTATTAATTTTATAAATTTGTATTGCTACTCGCGAGGTCCGAAGCAGAGATGATATTTTATAGCTTCAACCTAATTACCTAAAGAATGAGGTATTGATAACTTGAAATTTAGGGGATTTTAACCCCCCCACATATAGAAATTAGAATATTTAAATATCCATTCTCTTTATTCATGTTATGTAAGAATTCATCCCGCCATTCTATCATGCTTATATTTTCATCCTCTTAGTGTGTAAATTATCTTTCTTACCCTTTTCATTATGATATACATATATTATGTAATACTGCATTCTTAATTTAGTGGGATTGGATTGAATTGTTTTCCCAATATAGTGGGATTGGATTGAATTGTTTTTTCTAATTAAGTGGGATATGGTAAATTTAAATATGATTGATTACTTTTATTTTTTATCCTATTACTTTTATATTTCAAATTGAATCGCATCAAAACAATTATAGTTCATGTTTTTTGGTAATTTTAATATGATTGATTGCTTTTATATTTCAATGATAATATTTTGAGAGTATGTCATGTTTATTAAATCGGTTTCAAGCTAGATTACGAATGGTCATGAAACGTTAAAATCGACATGGTAATTTAACCATAAAACACTGATCACGATAACACTTGTTTTGATGGTAATTTAACCATATTTCATAGAATAAGATCAATTAAAAATATGACCTTTTTGGTTAATACGTGAGCATTTTAACATTATCAATACATTAAAAAATGTGGTCAACTTATCATGTTAATTTCATAAACATGGTCACTTTGTCATGTTTGGTTGGTCAATACCTATAATCCACAAAGCTGATGGCCAAAGGCCTTCATCATGAACCATTCCGATCTTTCCATGAAATTGAATAAAACTAAATAAACCAAAATTATGTTTTCCCGAAAAAATCCAATTCTTTTCTTTAATTTCATGACTATTTCGAAATAAACATATTTCATGGTAAATGAAGTAAATAATTTACCACGAAATCGAATAAAACTAAATAAACCAAAATCATGCTTTCTCGGCAAAAATCCAGATCTTTCCAAATACAACAATCGATCCAAACCCAAATACAACAGTAGATCCATAAGCACAATCAAAAAATTGAAATATTTAACCAACATAGTACATGAAAAAATTGGGAAAAAACCATATCTTTGCACTACCATAGTTGGATCTTCGTTGGCTTTGGCTTTAGATTAGCGTAGGTCTGAGAAGGGGATGGCGGCCGCTGAAAGACTCTACGTCGTTGATTTCGTCCTTATGAAGGGAACGGTGGTCATTGTTCTCCTCTCGGGCGGTGGCCACCAGATTCCAATGACGGAAAGATACTTGGAAGGCATGGTTTTGTAATTGGAAAGCGTGTCTTATGGGATTTGATATCCCATAATAACAGACCCTGAACTTTAAGGCCCCGTTTGTTAAAGCTCCTGGGAGTTGGGATTGGATTACTAAGCCGAAGGGATTAACAATACTGCGTTTGGTTTCCAAAATTGGTTCGGATTCGTAGTCCGTTGGGATAACGAATCCGAGGATTAGGGAGTATTACCAATACCCCGTGGGACTTGGTATTCATAGTCCGAACCCAACCCCTCCTCATTACCAATTTCTTCTATCAATCCAATCCCATCATCTAATCTCATCTCAAACAAACATGATATTAATAATCTCATCATCTAATCTCATCCCAAACAAACATACTCATTATCAATCCCTTCTCATTACTAATCCCATCTCCTTACGAATTTCAATCCTAATCCCATCTCCTTACGAATCCTATCCATCTAATCCTGTTATCAAACGGAGCCTAAGATTTCATCCAAAAAATCTATTATATATATATGATACCTAACGTATTATATAAGGGCACTATTGGGATTAAAAAAAAAAAGAGATGGAAACTTAAATGCTCAAACTGATCAGGATGAAAACATAAGTAAGAGAGTAAGGATGAATATTTAAGTTTCCCATAAAAATTTTAAAATTTTTTCTCACTCAAAGGACTTGCAGGGTCAAATTCAATAGAAATTTTCCTAATTAACCTAGAAATTAATATAATACGTGAGAGTATTTAGAGTTGTGTAGGGCTGGATTGCCCTACACCCTTGGGACGACCCTCCCCGTTCACGCTAGTAATTAACTTATCCACCGCAGTTTTTTTGTTTTGTCCTTATTCAAAATTTTTTACATTTGTTTGTTTTACGCCAATTTTTTATGTGATATTGGTGAGTAAAGATGAGAGGAGTCGAAAAAGTAAAAAATTATGACTTTTAAACAAGTATTTTAAGAAAATATTTAAGAAAAAAATCCAAAAATTGATTTTTTGATATTTTCTTTGGATATTTCACAAAATACTTGCGTAAAAATTAATATTGTTTTTACTTTTTAAAATTTTCTTATCCTTACTCACTCAAATCACATAAAAATTTGATGTAAAATTAACAAATGCAAAAATAATTGAATAAAGACAAAGCCAAAAAATTATTCTGCATAAGTTAATCACTAGCGCAAACACCCTAGACACGTAATCCTTTAAAATAGGTTTCGCTTGCACTTTCAATCTTCACTCTGCACTCGAACTCTCACAAATTCCTGGTTGTTTTAGGGTTTGTTCCACTGATACAAAAAGTAATTATTTTTATTTTTGAATTAAATGTAATAGGTTGTGAGAGTACTTAAAAGATAAGAACTTTAGAGTAGGGTTGTAAACAAACCGAGTAGTTCGCAAGTTTGGCTTGGCTAGTTTAGTAAACGAGCTGAGTTAGAACTCGAGTTTTTGGCTCGTTTAGCTCGGTTTGGCTCGTTCGACAAAATTTTGGCTCTATTATAGAGATTCATGTAAATAACTCAGTTTGACTTGTTTAGGGCTCGGATCATTCTCGAATTTGAATTATTGACTTGTTTGGTAACTCATCTCCCTCCCTCGATAGGGACCAAGGTTCAAGTTCCACGTGTGACGGGGCCTCTCGACCCCGAAATGTTATTGGTACATACAATCTGTGCACAGATTGTGCACAGATTTTATGGTGGGGCCACCACGGGTCCCACACAAATAATCCAAGCCATTCATTAAATGTAAAATATTTTTTCAAGGGTTCCAAAAAAAATCAGCTCAATCCAATACTTATAGGTGCTTGATCTAATCATCTAATTTTTTATTACCTGAAAATTTGAATGAAAATTTAGATGATTGGATCGAGCACTTATAGTTATTAGATTGAGCTGATTTTTTACGGAGACTCTTGAAAAAATATTTTACATTTAATGAACGGCTTGGATCATTTTTGTGGGACCCGTAGTGGACCCCACCACAAAATCTGTGCACAATCTGTGCACAGAATCTCTGTACCAGTAGCATGGTTCCTCTCGACCCTTGCTAATGTATTGGGAAAAATAAATAAATCTAGAGTAGTGTTCGACAGTGTGTACATTTCCTAGACTTTTTCTCTTCGCTGTCAAGGCTTCAGATACATATACATCCAAACACCCCCCCGATCCAAGTCTCCGTTCGTATCGCGCCGGAGACAGCACCGGAGACAGCTCTCGCTCTCTTCCCAGATCACCTCTCTCTCTCAAAATGGCCTCCTCCCTCTTCACCGGCTTCAAATACTCCGACAGCCTCACCGTCGTCTGCATCTCCCTCTTTACCGCCTTACTCTGCGAAGCCATCTCCTGGCTCCTCATCTACCGCACTTCCTCCTACAAATCCCTCAAATCCTCCATCGACAAAGCCTCCAAAAAGCTCGAAACCATGAAGACCGACACCCCAACCAACCCCTCCTCCAAACCCCTCCCCAAAAAATCCAAGACCAAGAAGATCGACCGCGTCGAGTCCTCCCTCAAGGAGTCCTCCCGCGACCTCTCCCTCTTCAAGTTCAAGTCCGGCGCCGTCGTCGCGCTCGTCCTCTTCGTTGTCTTCGGATTGCTGAATTCGCTGTTCGAGGGGAAGGCGGTGGCCAAGATACCGTTTGTCCCGATTCGGTTGGTGCAGAAGATGAGTCATAGGGGGTTGCAGGGGGAGGACATGACGGATTGCTCGATGGCGTTTCTCTACTTCTTGTGCTCGATTAGTATTAGGACGAACTTGCAGAAGTTTCTGGGGTTTTCGCCGCCGAGAGGGGCTATTGGCGGCGGGCTCTTCCCCGTGCCCGATCCGAAAACCAGTTGATCAGGTCGGATCCGATGATCTGCGTTCGTAGTAAATATTCAATGCCCCTGGCGCGTCATCCTGTGGTGCTGTGGGATCCACTCACCTTGCCTTGGTCCCACCACTTCAATGTGTGGTGGAGAAGTGCCTGGTGGAGAAGGGGGGCCTGGGCACCACATGACCGTGGCCCATGGGCATAGGATAATTTTTCCGACTTTTGGTACCGCTTGTTGTTTTTGAGTAATGCTACAACTTTAAAACATAACTTGGCATGAGACTGTGGTTTAAAGTTGTGTTTCTAGAACTTTTTTTTCTTTCTTTAACTTAGTTTTGGTACGAGCAATTATATGGACATGTATTTCAAACATGATTTGAGGGCAGCTGTGTTTGAAGCGGTTCGATGCACATGAGCTCACGTGTATCGAATTGTTTTGGATACAGTTGGGTCAGGAGTCGTGTTTTAAAGCGGTGTTGCTGGACTTTTTGTTTTGGTATTGGTTGTGGATTTTATAATGGCTACTTGAATGGTTTTGAAGCAAACGAAAAGTTATGGATTGATATGATCATTGGGCTCTACTGGTAACTGGTAACTGGTTAGTAGTTCTCTTTATCTCTCTTGAAATCTGGTTAGTAGTTCTCTTTATCTCTCTTGAAATCGATGTGCAATTGATTGATACGATGTAGATTGATCCATTTTTACACCCTTTTTCTTCTTCTGCATTTTTGGAAATTGTTTTAGCTATGCAGTTGTGGATTGTCTGATGACTACCTTGATTGGTTTTAGTTCGCTTATAATTGCTGGATTGATGTGGTTAGTGATCTATATATTTTTTGCAATTATTGATGAATAACTTTCTGTGAACTCTATACGTATGCGTTGATTACCTTTGTTATCAACTTATCATGAGGTTATTAATTAGTCGATCTAATTAATGCTCTCTGTTGTACTTGTGTCTGAAGCCGTTAAATTAAATCAATTCCAAAATACATTTCGTTGTTACTGTAAGGGATTTTCCTTCACAAGTTCAATGTGTGTTTCCCTGACCTTTTCTTCCCCCCATACAAATCCCTCCATGAATTTTTGATTGGAATTCAACATAAAGGAATTTACTTCAAAGGAAACTTAGGAAGTTGTGTAATGAATTATCTTTATTACTGTTCCTGGTAAATATCTTGTTCTTTCTCCAGAATGGTAGAGCTCAATATATAGGTTTGCATTCCAATAGTATTTGATGATATTATTTTTGTCTTAAATGATTAACAATCCCGAGAGTTGAAGCAATCATGTTTTTTACAGTCATACTGTAATAACTGTATTCATTCTTATGATCGTCTTGATGAGCCCAGTAGTTTTAGGTATTTGGAAGATTGACTCGGATGCAAAAACTAATGATCAGTAGTATCAGCTGGAAATTTCATGAACCACTACACTCTTAACTTTTCGGTGAGAGTTGTAATAAAACGTATGGACTATTGTTTTCTTTGTAATCAGTGGCGCATCTGATGTATGCTTTGCTCTTGTTAGTTGATAGTTCTCTATCAATGTTAACATCTATCCAGGTGCTTGCTGGAGATTTGGTTTAAGTTTATTAATTGGTTATTGTTCATTATCTATGCCCCTTCTTCCTAACTATATGTTTTGCTCCTTTCTTTGGATAGTACTAAGCCAATAGACGTAGCAAATCTAACAGCAACCTTGACATTAGAAGTTATGTTGTGGTGGAGAATGATGATGAAGAAACCTAGATTGTTGGCTTGGAAGTTTCGGGATACTTGTTTGCTCATCCTTCTTCTGTCCAAACACCAAAACCGCAGCACAAATGCAAATCCCTAAGCTGTCTAATTGTCAGGCTATGGTGCAATGAAGGATCCTATGGCATTGGCGACGTGAGGACTTTTAGCCCTTGCTCATGGGATTGGTAGTGTGGGGATTAACGATAGTGCTCCCCCAAGCTGTTGTATATCCCATGGTTTGTAGGACTGGTTGTCCAACAGAGCTTTATCCCTCCACTGATTCTTGTATGAAATGCTGGAAAAGTTCTATAAGACTCTAACCAATCCCATTTCTAATCCTGCCAATCAAAAGGGCCCCAGAGTATTTTGCCAAGTCTGGTTCTGAATTAAGTTCGGAAACAGTGTACCTAACTTGAGCGAAAACCATGCCATGGGGCCCATACCTCCAGTTGAATCGGGCATGCATGGTCGCTGCCCATTGTATGAGCAGATCCTCCCAAGTCCCAACCAAGAACCATATTTATCTCTAATGGCCCTGAATGGTTGCCTGACCAGAATTACTTATGGCGGATCCATCCACATTTGTTTTATCCAGTGATTTGTTCGGGGTTTCTACTTGATCAGAACCTATTGCTTCTCCTCTTGAAGATTATTGTGAACTTTGGCCACTACAACCTTGCTTACCCATTGCAGAATCTCGTTGTTTGGGTTGGGGAGACGGGTGAAACACTTGTTCAGTTTGCCAATGCCACAGAAAAGACATTATTGCCGGAAAGATGTTGCTAGTTTTGGAAGACAGCTCTGGACATGGCACACCCTGCACTTAGTTCCTATTCCTATGCTTTGTTACGTGTATACTGTTAACATTTTCATATTTCTTGGGATTCTTTGAGATCAAATCACGTCTTGGTTGCCATAATACAAAGTGAGCCTCGCTTCAGCTTCCTGGAATGGCCAACTCCACTATAAAGTTCAACAAAATGACTCCTTTTGCATCTTATGAGAGAGACACGTTCTGCTTCCATCGTAGTCTTCGCAATGAGAGCTTGCTTATTGTTACTCCATGAGACCATGCTGTTCTCAATCAACAATAACCAATTCCTAGTTGATTTGACCTGCTCTTGTCAACATCTGTCGCCCAATCGGCATTGCTCTTCCTGTGGAGCAAAGGGGTATTACAGGTGTGACCCACCGTATACGAGCGAAATCTACCACCTATGGCCCATCTTTTTTGTCCTACCAAGCGTTTGAAGTGCTATGGGTGCATTACGATGGATGCACTTTCCGGCTTGCCATAAGAATCCTTCTATTCCCATAGTTTCCCCAGTGCAGCAAGATGCTCTGATGTCACTGTGTATCATCTATAGAAAGAAGTCGTGCTTTGAGTGAAAAGTGTCCAATGCCTATGACTTATTCTCCGATGTTGAATGTTCAAAAAGCAGAAAAATGCTAGTACTATCTATGTATTGATCGATTACATTGGCTGATTGGCGCTTAGGATTGCCTCTATCTCTCCCGCCCGAGCTCTGACCATTGCCCCTGCATCTAGAACCAGGTAACCCATTTTGGCTATTTGTAAACAGTCGTATTATTCTTCTACAAAGTTCTTGCGTACGCGTAATCGAAAACCCGTCAAGGGACCAAACAATTACCTATAGGCTATAACTAAAGTCCGAAGTATCAACAAAATCGAAATATTTATGGATGCTGGAGATCTAACCCCTCATGGATCCAACTAAACACAGTAGTAATGAGCAATTACCTCGAGTTTAGTATTTTTACTACCTTAGGCTACCCTTCTGAATCGTGCAAAATGCAAATTTGCTTGGTTCTATCATTATCGAATGAAAAGAGACTGCTTTGTCGATTACTAGTTTGACAGTAGGCATTTTGGATGCTGTGCAAGATTTTTCACATTGTTTAAGGGTTTCTTAAACAAGACTATATGCAATGACAAGGCACGTAGTACTTTTGTTAATTCTGGATCATCTATCAGTTTTGTAGTGTGCAGATGAGTCATTGTCTGAAGTAGCTTCTAGTTGGAAAATAATTTATGCATTCAACTTTCTTACAAATGCACTCCAAATTTTGTCGTTCAGTGCTTGTGTTGTGTGTAATTTCTAGCATTAAAGGCCAAATTTTGGAGCGTATTTTTAAGAAAGTAAAGTGCAAAAATTATTGCCCTTACTTTTCAATGTTTGGTTATCACTCCAAAAATTATTGCCCTTAGTATTTTTTTCTTAACATTTTGCATAAAACAGACTTTCAATAATTATTTTTCAATGTTTGGTTGTCACATGAAAAATATTTTTCAAAATAATTGTTTTCTGCCGATTGGTTGTCAAAATAATTTTCAACACAAAGGTGATGTACTAACCTTATTATTTTAAGTTAGATATAGGACATCCAAGCATTTTAAAACCTCCAACATTCAAAAAATAAAATAAAATAGAACGTTTACCATCCTATAAAAGCTCAACAAAGAGTAACCCAACAAATAACACCAAATTAACCAGTGACTATAATTTGAATGGGATCATTCCTTGCCAAATATACTATATATGACACATCCCATTATTCATATTTTTGTTTGAACTTCATATACTTCATACTCTGTTCAATCATTTACGATATATCTCATTCTTTTCCGGTTAGTCCAGGATTCACGATACTTATTCTTTTATGGAATGGACCCAATTTCAAGTAGACCACTGTGTTTTGTCACTGTATTTGGAAACGTGGGACTATATGGGGTGCCGTGCAAAACAAAATGATTTACGGCAAAAAATAGATGAAAACATTTTCCCTCCTTTGGTGCAATATTTTACCTTGAAAATATTTTCCTCCTTTTTCTAGCAAAATGATGAAAATGGGTAAAATATTTTACCCAAAATCATTTTACACTGAAACAAATGGAGCCGTTCCAATTCATCTAAATACTATATATATACTAGTATTGTACACATTCGATGTACAAGACAACAGATAAAAAAAGGGTTCACAATATTTTTTTTTCCGTTTATGTGCATAAAAAAGGCACAATGCTAGTGATGTTTTTTTTAGAATAAATTGATCGAACCATATGCAAGTTGAAACCAAAGCGTTGTTCCCGTTTTTGTCGGAAAGACCTATTTCTCCTTTTATGAATTAAAAAATTATAGTGTAAATTTAATTGATTCAAATTAATTTACAATTGTGAATATATATATATATATATATATATATATATATATATATATATATATATATATAAGATAAAAGCACCCAATAATTCCTTAGGGGTGCCTTAAGAACACCCAATAATTTTTCCCTTCTCATGCTCTCTCTCCCATTCCTCCCTCCCCATAGTTTCTCTCTCTCTCCCCCCACTCTCTCAATTTTAAAAATAATAAAAATCAAAATGGTTAGAATTTAGGATTAGAATTTGGAGACTTTTGAGTTTAACCATATTTGTATATAATGTAGATTGATTGTAGGGAAGAGGATCCTGTCTAGTTTTCCTTCCAACTAGTCCGGTCCAGTTTTGGACCATTTGTGGGCTCTTCTCGGATCCACAATAATGATCGAAACCATTCACTTTTTTGAGTTTGTCGAGAACATTGACCATTCCAAAAATCACGTTGATCGTATATCGTTTGATATGATATCTAAATGCATTGATCTTGGGTACCGTGTTGGGGCAGCAAGCAGTTGGGAGATTGGGGTTGGGCGATGAAGGTCCTGCGGTTGGTGGAGGGGATGGCGTTGCTGGAGGTTTTTGGTGGTGGGGCTACATGGGCGGTGGGGGCTTGCGGTTTGGGTGGAGGGCAACGGGTGTTGGCGGTGGGTTTTCGGTGGCTTTGCAGGTTATTTCCGGTGGGTTTCCTCCGATTGTAAAGTACACTCCTCGGATCTCTCTCTCTCTCTCTCTCTAGGTAGGTATGTACGTACATATTACATACAAAATTTTGTTGTCTTTGATGAGAAAGCACATAGTTAATTAGGTTATAGGTGGATGAGATTCAGGCTATAGGGGAGCTCAGTAAAGTAACGCAATTATTAGTCGCGAAGCGAAGTCAAAGTTCAAAAAATAACTCGCGACTTTTTCAAGCAAAAAACATTTTCAACCCTATGAAGTAAAATATTTTCATATCTTTTGCACAACCAAATATAAAAAAATAAGCAAAAATTTTTTCAAAAAAATATTCTACGCTCAAACAAACGGAGCAGTAGTATCATATTTGACTAGGACCGTAATTCTTGGTAACATATTGAATCATGAATCTGTTTGCATGGAAAATTATTGGTCCAATTAGAAGGTGACAAGTGGCCATAAAACGAAACACATATAGAATGAAATGCATGGAATCCTGTGTTTAAAGGAACGTTAACGTTTTGACTAATTCAATGTCGTTTTGGATAAGCAGAAGAAGTAAGTCAGTTATTTCCAGGTGTCAAGCAGAGAACAAAAGAAAGGAGAAACATACAATTCGAAGCCCAGAAAAACAAACAGTGTCGTTGCAATCCCTTCAAAAACGTTAGCGGGGCAGTTATGCCTCATGGATACAATCAGGAAAGTTGAAAAGAGGACGTGGAAACTACCCAGCTCAATCACGTTGCAATTAAAGAAAGTGGGGATCATGGAGAAACTGATCCACTACTTGACAGTTTCAAGCAAGCGTTGAAGAGTTTCTAGAGGGAAAGTTCAAATTAATAAACAAAGGACTTCGAAGGTAGTTTGAGCGAGAGATTGAGAGCTGTATATCCCAAGGCTTGCTTATAAATAGAAGAAGTTGTAGAAGGAAAGCCCCCGGACAAATCTTCAACAAGCAGCTAATCTATGCTTGGTTTGTTCATAAGGCAGTAGTGTAGGACTTAGATTTAGTTCGAAGTAGTTAGGATCGAGTAATTTGTTGTAGTTACTTTGTAATATGTTTCCGTTCTTTTGAAGTTGGAGAGTCAATTTGGAAGTAAGTTTATTTGAATTTCACCAAGGTATCTTGTTTCTTGTTGGTTTTTGAATTTCTTGTGAGTCGTTTGAGTTGTTTCAATACTTCAAAGGAAAATTCTTTTTCGTTAAGGTAATTGAACCAATATCACAATCGTCTGATTAAGTTTGGCTTTTCAAAGTTAAATCTGAAAAGGATAATTACAGGCCTTTTCTGGCACGTTCACATCTAATCATTTTTCAAAGTAGCCAAAAATCACAACCCAAGCAGAATTACATTCTCAAATTAAGTAGAAATATTATCCCTTTCACCCATTAGAATCCTATATACCTGTATACCTGCTCAATCTATTAAAATGGAAATGTTTGACTTTAGTAATTTTCAAAATAAATTGTTCGTGAAGAAGATTTCTAAAACCTCAATAGAATGACTCCAGGTACTGAAAGTAAAAGCTAGATTACACACATTCAAACTGAACCTTTTTTTTTTTTTCTTTCTCTCTCGTTATTTTATCACAATTTATAGAAAGAGATTACATTATTTACACTATCAGTGCAAATATTTGTTTCCTTTAAATCAATTATATTGTGTCACATCGCCAGACTATATTAATTGGAACCACTGTTTTTACGACATGGAACAACGTAATTGATCTGAAGGAAATAAATGTTTTCACCGCCGGTGTATATGAAATATTATCTTATAGAAAATTGAATATTGTAGTATACGTAGTTTTATAGATATGACCGTATGAATTCGTATCGTGTCGTGCTGTGTTTGAGTCAACTTTTCCGGTTAACTAGCCAATACGCAAAATTAAATAGGTATTCGTGTCTCTATCGCAAGCCTAATTTATATTCGTCCCATTTGAATTTCATGTGTTGGTTCGTATTCGTCTCGTGTCAAAAAAGTTGTCCGCCCAAACCCTCCACGTTAACGGGTCTGTCCGGAATTCCGACCCTAACTACACACCGGGGGCGAGTCAAGGTTTCGAAAGCTGCGAGAGAGAGAGAGAGAGAGAGAGAGAGAGAGAGAGAGAGTATGGGCAGCGGGAAGCAAGAGAAGCGTTCAAAAAGTAGTAGAAGAACCGCAAAGAACGAAAACCCTAACAAACAAAAGTCGCATACCACTCGGCCCCAACAGAGTGCTAGCCAAGAAGAAGAAGGCCAAAACCAAGCCCCACAAGAACCACAGCAGCAGCTTCGGCGTAGCAACAGCGGCTAAGCAGCTGAGTTTCTTTGTGGACCAGTACCAATCGGCCAATGGCGTTCAACTTTCGGCGCTCGAGCTCGAATCCATCAAAGCTGGTTCGCTTTGCTTTCTCTTGATTTTAAAATCCAGTTGCTGTTTTTTTTTTTTTTGGAAAAGCAGGGTGTCCCGAGCTCAGTTGCGCGCAACTCAGACTAATCCTCCAGCCCCTCCCACGGCATACGCTCACGCTTGGGGTGAGGTAACCCAAGAGTTGTTGGCAAGGAGAAAAATCCAGTTACTTGCTTCCTATTTTGGAATCTAAAAGCCCCTTTGGATTGGGTGGTTTGATGGGAAAAGAAAAGAAAGGATTATGAGGATTTTTCTCCAAATGACTCTCATTCGGATTGATTAATTTGGCGAGAAATGGGAAGGAAAAGTGCACCGAAATGAAAATATTTGATTGCCTCTTCCCTTTTCTCACCAAATGTCTGGTGAGAAACAAATTCCCTTTCTTATTTCATCATGTTTCACAATCTAGAGGGGGCTGTAAAGAATGTTTTTCTTTTGTTTTCTGCGAAAGGCTGAAATAGGCACTGTTAATTTGGATTTGAGTGTGTACGGTATGCACTCATTGAATTCCTTTGGATTCATAACATTTTGTATAGAAATTCATTACATGTTGTATGAGATTCGTAAAATTTGGGTAACGATTCACAACATTTGCATTTAAATTCATAAAGTTTGTGTTAAAATTCATAACATCAAGATAAAATTTCATAACCTACAAATGTTATGAATTTATGTCAAAATGTTATAAATTGTTATGCAAAAGTTATGGAATTTGTATATCGGTAGGGCTCAAAATGAGGAACATAAAATTGTTTCCAAATGACTCGGACAAAGCAGGAGGTGCGCGTTGGCACTTTTTTTTTATACAAGAGAATTTTAGGGATTGCTCTACATGATATGCTTATTATGTGGTGAGCCAGCCATCAAGTGCGTATTGAGCTCCTCAGAGCTAATGTTTAGAATTTTTACGTAAAATGTCATGAATTTTAGGCGATTTAAGGGGGCGTATATTGTACATACTTAAATAAGTATGCATATAGTATATTTCCCTAGGTTATAGAAATTAGAAACTGGGATACCATGCATCAGAGTGTGTATTTAAGTTTTGTTTTTGTTTTACCAATATATTTTTCTTGAGAGTTAAATGGCTGACATAAGACTAAAGGATAATCCCTAGCTTTGAAATAAATTTTTTTTGTTGAAATTAAAGAGTTCAACTTGAGTTTAATGTTTATCAAATTCAAATCCAAAAGAGGCTTCAATCGAGCTTCAATCATTCATCAAATCTATATCAAGTCGAAGAAGAAAAAATTTCATCAAACCCAGCTGAATTCAATCCTTTCATGAAAGCGGCAGTTGGATTGGAGTTGTTAGATTCCTTCTCTGTCTTGTGCAGATGGATTTAATGTCCTTGACAAATTATCCATAAAATGAAAACCTAAAACTCCTCTGGAAGAGTGTGATTGGATTATGATCTGTAGATAGAGAACTTGAAATTCCATTCTGCATAATCTATGCTAAGAATTTGTGCCCAACACTCCATAATCCAACTTTTTAATCTATAATCCATTATCACCCCAGATAATTTTGCCAAGCCCCCTTTAATTTTTCTTTGATTCCATATCATTGCCTTTCGGAATTACATTTCTACTAAATTTTCTAGATGGGTCCAACTCCAAACACATATAGGAGTTGTTTTGGAAACCAAAACATGCAACCGATGGCTCGTGTTTGTTAATCAAGTTGGCTTCTATATGCTTATATAAGAAAAATGATATTGGCACTCCAAAAATTAATGCAGGCACTCCAAAAAATAAAGGAAAATGACTTTGGAATTACACTAATTTTGGAGTGTCTGCATCAATTTTTGGAGTGCCAATATCATTTTCCTTATATAATCTCTATAATGAGATGCCAAGTATGGCATGTTTGATTGCCAAGTATAATCTCTAAAATTTGTGCCAAGCCCCACCTTTAATTATGCTTTGCCAGCCCAAACCGGTTTTCGGTTGCTTTACTTTGTCGGAAGTTGAATAATGAACCGTTTCAGTTTCTTTAATGATACGATTTCTGTACCCTTTCTGTTAACATAATTGAATTTTGCTACCCCTCCATTAATAAGTTATGCATTATACTTGGATTATGCAGAAAAATGCATTCTGGAGCTATCTCAAGGCATGGATCAAAGTGCTAGCAATTTAGGCGAACATATGAAGGCTGCTTTTGGATCATCCTTGAAAGAAGTTCTTTGTGAAAAGCAGCTGCTTGAGGGAAAGATTGATCCTGGAAGTTCAGCTCTTCTTGTAATCAGTTTATCTGCCTTGAGATCATTAGAACTTCGTAGGTGTGATCCATCTTTGCATTCATTGGATATATTGAACCTTCTAAGAATCCGTATCGTCAGATGCCTAATTATACTCGTTTTACATAATATATAGGAATATGAGTTACTGTAACAGAGCAAGCTTTTTATGTCCAGCCTCTTTGAGTACTTAAGGAAAGAATGTATTATGGTTCTTCAGGACTTTCAGGGGTTTGACCAGAGATTTTCGAAGCAAATGAAGGTTGATTAGCAGGTAGGATTTTTGCCTTCTATGCAACTTCTGTTAGTTATGAATATTAAAGTCATGAATATGTGTGGGAAATGAATTGTAGAGTTTTATGAAGAAGTCGGCATTTGAGTTTACTATCTTTTGTATTGGAAATAAAATTAGATAAATTAGCTTAAGGCTGGTGTATGTATGAATATGTACAGCGAAACAGCTGTACTGTTGGTCAAAGTTTTGGTGATTATAGGAAGCAACAACTTCTGATAAAGGTCAGAAATATCAGCAAGATTTCTGATAAATTGTTGGGTAGCAAGTAGGTTCTCATTACATAGGGACGCTTATACCGAAGTCTTGTTTTAACACTGGGCATATTACACCTAACCCTCTTGTTCTTTAAGAGTTTTTTAGGACCACCCCAGAACTACAAAAGTGGACACTCGCACCCTTGAACCATCATAAAATGTGAAACGGCTAGTTTTTCTGCCAAAACTAACAGAAAAGTAGATTTGGCACTTTTTTACATAATTTTTCGGGCTGAAAAGAATCCCAAATGGCTGCATAACGCTTGGAGGCTATTAAACAATATTCTTCAAAATTGATGTTTAATATGAAGTTTTTCTAGTTGAAAAATTTATTGAGTAATTTTATACTTTTTGTCAACATTGTGCTTAAATGGCTAGCCACTAATGAGTTTGTTCAACCTGGAAAAGATTCAACATTGAAAATATATTTTTAACGATGGTGTTTTAATAGCCTCCAAGGGAATTGTAAGCTATGAAGCATGGATTCACATAGACACAGGACATGGGATTTATTAAAAAATGGGGACATGGACACGACAGGGGACATAGCAGAAATAAATGAATAATATTTATTTTATACTGGCGGAGACATATTTATATGTAGAAGCATGAGACATCTACATGAATAAACATGCATCATTTATACATCATATCATATCATGCTATTAACCCAAAACATTTGAAATAATACACATTTACACATCAAAAAATTTAAAAATTGCACATTTAACCCCTGCCATGTCCCTCCCTTGTCCCCGCTGTGTCCTCCTAAAAAAGTTGATTAAAATCTATTAGAAATTTAATGGACATCCCATATGGCGTGTCCTATATGTTTTTTGCCGTGTTCCCGTGTTCGACAAGGGGACACGCCATCCACTAGTAGTGTTGGTGTTTCATAGATTGTAAGTGATTCGGATATGTTTTGGGTGGAAAAATGATATAGAAAGGTGTCAAATATGTTTATCTATTAGTTGTAATGGAAAAACCAACAGTCTCACTTTACATGATAGTCGAGTGTCCATTTTTGTAGTTGGGGGAGTCTCTTACAGGGTGCGTAAGACTGAGAAAAACCTAGGGAGGATCCTCTGTGCCCGGATGCTTCTTCCTCTTATCCTTCGCGGAAGATGCTCCTTGCCTGTTGGTTATCTAGAGGTGAGGTGCTTGGAGTCTACCGTGCTCTTTTGGTCGTAGAGCGCCCAGAGGGGGGCTTACTTAGAGGTTGGAATCTGCTTGTGGTACAGTGTAAGGTTGCTTAGGGATATGCCACGTAGCAAAGGCTTGCCGGATACCCACAGTTGTCAACCGTGATGGAGAATAAAATGGAAATGCTCCTGAGAATGGAATTTACCCACATTGAAGATCACTCCAAAATGCAACACGACTTTCGTCGTCAAACGATTACGTGACATTATGAAAAGTTCCACCCATCCATTAATATAGTTGATAGTGCTACACCTTAACACCCCGTTCTTCATTGGCTGGCCAATTCCCCAATGACTGAGACAAACTTACTCTTTACCATTTGATGGTATGATTCACCTATGACCAAGTAAAAAATGTTACGTTGATCAGTCTCCAATTTGTCATCTAACAAAGCATGGACAGTGAAAGGGACATGAAAACATGTAGGCAGACCAGAAATAGCCTTCATTAACATAGCCTTCCACTTTTAGAGACAAATTGTCTCTTGGTACTCAGTTATGCTATTAGGAGCGTTATATGGTATCATCCAATACTGTAATTGCATTAAATGAGGAACTCATGATCTGACAAGTTTTAAGATATGCTCTGTGTTTTGGTTAGCATACCACAAAGGAAGTATTATTTGAGCAAATCTTCTGACCTAGTCTTGAGTCTGTTTACTTTTTATTGGTTCTTCAACTTATACTGTATATGCACTTATCTATCTTTGTTCTTACTAATGAATTCAGGTGGCCGTTTTAAAGAACCGTGTTAACATTGCTTGTGGACTGTGGTACACCAAGCAGGTTAGTCTTGTAAATTTGATTTTATATTTGCTTTTTTCTCAGAACCCTCGCTCTATAAAGGCACGGTGAAAGGCTACCCATTTCGTCTATGATGGACAATTGACCTTTATATATTTTAGGCTTTAGGATTTGTTTGGTAAACTTTTTATTGCATCCCAAATGCTGTACGTCGCATTGTTGTATTACTCGGGTGAGTCCGAGGTCAAACTACAGGGATTTGGATTTTCTAGAGCACAAACATGAATGCTAAATAACCAAAGTGATTTCAGGATTAAGAAGTTGATTGATGCGGAGGCACTAGGACTATCGCGGTTAGCTGTGATTGTGCTCTACATGCACACAGACTTTAAGGGTTATTCCTTGTTCACCCTTCCCCAAGTCAAGTTGTTCCTCCTTCTCCTTCTCCCTCTTCCTTTTACCATTGTCCTTTTGTATGCAATCGGTATCGTAATCATCCGTGGCTTTTGTGAATTTGACATCATTTATCTCCCCTGCCTTTCTTTTCGTCTTGTTATACTTGTGTGGAAGTAGAGGAAGGATTTGTTGTCTTAAAATCCAGCATACAATATGCATTCTCCCTTCTTCCCTTTCCTCTGTTCTTGGAGGTTTAGAGGGCCACTGTTTCAGTGGTATTCTGAGAGCAGTCACTTTGTGCATATATTGCCAAAGGTTAGGTCTGTCTCCAATCATCCCCCGGCCATATCCCCAATGATTGGGGACTAGATGGGTTCCGTTATGTTGTTGTTGTATTCATGTCGCAGAGATGAATTCTGGGACTTGTATAAGTGCTACTTCCACCCCTGGCTGCTTCAAGGTGATCTTTGTATCTGTCTTTATGGCCCCGTACCAATTTAGCACTTTGGCAAAGAAAAAGGTTCGCGATGACAGTTTATTCG
This sequence comes from Rhododendron mucronatum var. ripense, assembly GCA_019656295.1. NCBI lineage: Eukaryota > Viridiplantae > Streptophyta > Magnoliopsida > Ericales > Ericaceae > Rhododendron > Rhododendron mucronatum. The sequence goes on along the minus strand of BPLT01000044.1, from coordinate 359,440 downwards.
GGTATGGTGTTTGAGAGCTGACCATCATTGTAGTGTATTCATTTTTTTTTTTGTAAGAAGGGAATTTAGGCTTTGTTTGTTACGGCGCAAAATAGTCCTATGAGTAAAATGTTTTCCCTATATAACTATTGAACGGGATAATGATTTTAGAAATTGTTTTTTGTGCTCAAAATATTATCTGTAACTCGCTTTTTATTCTGGTGCTATAAGAGAATAGACCAACAAACCTCGTACACTGCCCCAAGGTCCCAACTCTGAAAAAGAGAGAGAATGTTCTATCGTTAGTGCATTCAATCAAACACGCGAAGATAAATGAATAGAGTATCAAATTTGGGAAAGACGCGTCTGTTGTTAAAGCTCCAATAAACAAAAGAAATGCAAATTTGATTCACTCATCTCATCTTCTTAAGCGTTCTCTTTCGCTGAAAAGAAGGTACAAGAACTCCAAAAAGTGTGAAAATCTTTCTAGCAGACATAAGGGCGTTGTTGATATTTAGAAAAGTGGTAGTCATCGGAAAACGGGAAAGTGGTAATTGGCGCCAAAAAGTATTTATTCGCCGGAAAAGATGGTGGTTGTCAGCATTGTTGCATTTGTAGAGAGATTCAGGATCCAAGCATTAAACTGAGCTCTACCACAGTACCACTCTTTATCTCTCCCCAAATCAAGCAGCCGACCCTATCTCTCTCTCCCCTTCGCTCTCAGCCCTAGCCACACAAATTCCTCTTCTCCCTTCCCCTCCCTCCTTGGGTTCCATAGCCGTGTGCGGCTGTAGGAGGAGAAGGCCATGGTACTATTCCGACTCCCGTTCTTTGTTTTTTCCCTTTATTTCTTGTCTCTCTAGATCAATGACTTGTCGTCTGATTTGTGAGAGTTTTGTCTCTTGTTTACGAGACTTTAGTTTTGTCTTTGGATGAATTTTATCTACAAATCGGGTTCTCTCAACCAAGGTTGTTTCACAACGATATCTGTACTTCAGTTTTATCCCTACACGATGTCTTTGGCGGGGCAACTTCTGACGGTTTGACAGATCTATAGTTTTTGGGAGTTCATTGGTGTGTTCATCTTTGGTTAGAGTGCATTTGATCGTTTGGGTATTTAGTGTCTTTTGTTCTTAATTTTGCACTTTTTCTCATTTGAGACTCCTAATTAGATGTTAGGTAGTTTTAAAGTGTCGCTGTTGCGTCAGGTCATGCCTGGATTAGGATGAAAGATATCGATTATCTTGTGATTTTCTCGTTTTGTATTTGTTAAACGATTAGTTTGATTTTGTCCAAGTTTTTCGTAATGATATCTGTTTTGTAAGTACTGCTGGATGTTTATTAATATAATCTTCTCACTTTTGAAAAAAAAAAAACACTACCACTCTTTACCTCTTGCTTTGTTTCAGTCTTGACCAGTATTCAAGGATCGGGAAGTAGAGAGTCCCAAATACTGGAAATTAATTGTTATGAAATCGAAGAAAACCCTATATAGTACTGTATAAAACCCAACACATTCAAGCGAATCTAGATTGAAAAATTTATTTCTGAGCATTTTTTTTTTCTTAATTTACAAGTAAAACAGACTTTGAATTATTATTTTTCAATGTTTGGTTGTCATAACTGGGAGTTGCGGCAGTTTGGAGTGATGGTAGAGTCCTGAAATGTAGTCTCAGCCTTGCTATATGTCTTTCTGCACATAGGGGATGTCTAACTGATTTTGCAAAAAGACATATCTAGACATGCGTAGCAGATCTTGCCCTCGTATACATTTTCTTTCTTGTAATGGTGTTGAAGGCTAGTTTACATGAGCCTCGACTAATCATGTGTTGGTTTTGTGTAGCAGATACAAAGGTTTGTGTCAACCGTCTCTAGCTTGAAACTTGAAAGTGATGGCAGAGTTCTCATAGTAGAACTGATTTGCTAAGAAAAGGGTGTTTTCATCCTCTATGTAAGTTGGTCCAGCTTGCAGGCCTTTATGAAATTGACCCGTTTTGTTTGTAATCAAGCCGAACAGTATTGGAAACGTATGTTGCTCAGGCATGACTCAAATTCTTTTTACAAGAGTTCAAGATCAGCTCGAGTTTGAGAATTTTTAAGATTAATTGTTCAATCTCGCCTCATAATGGAAATTTTGCGATTGTGATAAGCTTGGTTTGTCTCAAGAAATATGCAAGTCAATCTCGAGCTTTCAAGCCTGGGCTTAAGTTTGTGAAATTTTGAGCCATCAAGTCTGAGCTTAAACTTGGGACATTTCCAAATGACAAAAGTTGGGGACAATTAGCTAAATGCCTTCACAAAAATATTGTTGAGTGAAAATCCTACCAAGAAGAAGGTGATGGCAGCTCCATGTTTTCTCACTAAACCTTGTGAATTGTTCCATGGAAGATTTTTATAGGGCTTGATGAAGCCCTAAATTTTTTGTATCTCACTTGCAAAAGTATTGGAAACGTATTAGTGATTGGTGAAAATATGTAAATGGAAAGGGAAGATCTTACATATTTAGGATATTTATTGATTCACCCCTATGTTTGTTCACAGGTCTATCAAGTCAAAAAACACATATGCTCGGGCTTGGCTTGAATTTATAAACAAACAAAAATCGAGCTAAGATCGAACCGAACTCAAGCTGGCTGGATTTTAGGTCCATATTAGTTGACCAGGCTAGGACGAAGACCACCTGGACAAATTGGGCACAATTGAGATAGAGATCATCTCAAGTGGAGGAGTAAGTCCAATTGTTGTAAAGAATAGTATAATGGAAAATGCTTAAGAGCGGCAGATGAAACCTGGTATCTAGATAAGGGCGAAGCCCCAAATACACAGGAACCATAATGTATTCTGGACGAGCAATCTTAGATTAAAGTAAAGAGAACATATAAGTGGTACTTCATCCCTCAACTTAAGGTTCACAGTACACACAATGTTATACTCTCGAACCCTCTTCTCATCGCTCTCATGTTTTCCCACAAATATAATATGGGATATTGTCTAGGGTAAGATTCTGATTTGGTAGTTGAAATTGGAGAGAACTATGGTGTAACGCAAACGGCCAAAGTTATTCCCTCGGTCAAATTTGGCCACGAAAAAGGTTGCCACAATTTGTCCAGGGTTTTGAAACCTCAACACGAATAGGCCTAACTCACCCACTCACCCCATATTCCTTCCCCTTTTATAAGTGAGATTTCAAAATTTTACGCGACTTCCTTAGAAGCCCAAGCCCACCCTGTTTTCTATTTATCTTTTGATTCTTATTGGGCCTTGAAGCCCATCCTGTTTTACCTCACCAGTTCCCGCTTCTGGAAAGATAAAACTTGACACCCTGTACTTTATGCTATTATATAGTATTTAAACGGAATATTTAAATATCCATCCTCTTTATCTATACTATGTAAGAATTCATCCCGCCCTTTTTTCATGCTTATGATTTCATTTTTTTAGTGTGTGAATTATCTTTTTACCCTTGTCACTATGATATACATATATTATATTATATTGTTTTCCTAATTTAGTGGGATTAGATTTGATTGTTTTCCCAATTTAATAGGATTGGATAATTTGCGTCATATTCCATATCGAAAATCTCAAGCAAAATGTTCATCCTCACCAAAATCATGCAAACCCATTTTAATTCAAATCTCCGCCAGAATTTGAAACCCACATGGCTTCCTCGGTTCCTCCGCTGCCCTTAATTGAAGACCCAAATGTTGGCTTCCTCTGAGGTATGGTTTTCATGCAAACCAAGCCACGTCAACCTCGAAATCTCAATCGATCGATTTTTCTTTACAGGTATGGTTTATTCTTTGCAGTCGATCAGATCTCTCTCTCTGAAAGCCATGCCGATCCCCTCTCTCTAAAATTCTACCATCAAAACACTCATCGGACATCACAATCATAGCTGGAGCCCAAGGGCCACTTGCGGCGAAAATCCATACTAGTCCAACCTCCATTGTTGTGAAGTCCGTGTAGAAGAACGACGCAGCCATGGTGGTGGTCGTGATCGTGGTCGGAGTTAATGCCAGAAAGCCATGATCTAGGTTTTTCGATTTTGGTTTTGTTTAGTTTAGTTTTATTTTATTAATTCATGGTAAATTATTTACTTTATTTATTATAAAATATGTTTTCTATGTTCCTATCATTTCATGGTTAATTAATTGTTCATGAATGTTTGATGAAGAAAGGGATAGTAATCCCATGATTTTCAGTGAATTACTTATGTATGTGTATATCCCCAATTATTGAGTCGGTGGTTGGGTTGCATTTACGATTTCATGGTTTATTAACCATGATTTTCATGGTTTGTGTATTTTATTCATGATTTTCATGGTTTATTAACCATGAATAATCTTTATTCATGATTTTCATGATTTATTAACCATGAATTATCTATGAATGAAATTGATTGAATTATATTCACGTAAGTTTTTCGATTTACAAAAATTCACGAAATTAAGAATTTGAAAAATTCACAAAATTAAAGAGAGAATGATAGAATATATTCATTAAGGATATGGAAATTTGAGAATTCAAAATTCTCTCATTCCTATCCCATTAATGATCCCATAATTTTAGGTAATTGTAATTGCTACAATTCCATTAATTTAGGAATGAAATATATACATATATTTGAATATTATATTAAAAGGGTAAGATAGACATTTTAACATCTGAAAGGATGAAAATATAACTATTCAAAAAATGCAGGATGAATACTAAGTAGAATGAGATTTGAGGATGAATTTTTAAGTCTCTCTATTTAAACCCAACTCAAAGAAATTAAATAAGATACTTGCTGACTACTCCTCGCCGACCGGCTAATGGTTGATAAATCCCGCCTAGCAATCGACTAATCATCCTGCGGCCTAAAGTAATTAGGCTACGCCTAGGAACCTAGTCGAGGTGTCAGACCACCACCTCGACCGACTTTTAGGACACTACATCCAATAACCTAGCTCTATGTTCTACGACTTGGGTATAGTCCGAATCGACATAATTGAATACATGACAGGGCCAGTAAGGGTAAGCCCGCAAGCTCGCGGTGGACAACCCCATCATGGAGCAACCAAAAAAAGAGTTGTTAATGTAAAAAAAAAAAACTAAACCCAACAAAAATAACACTTTAAGGGTATGTATATACTCAGAAATTTTCAAGTCAAGGATCTTGGATTTTCTTACTGTCCGAACCTTATTGTTTCCAATCGAATTTTGGTGATTCGAACTGTTCATTGTGTTTAAACATATTTTAAGGGTACTTGTGAGAAATCGTCAAAAAAATGATCGGGAAAGGCTTGATCTGAACAATTTTTCATAAAATCGCATTTTATGAAAAATTGCTTAGATCATATTTTTTGTCCATATCTCACTTATACTCTTAAAAACACGTTTTAAATACATTGAACGGTTTCGATCATCTAAATTCGATCGGGAAAGTGGACTTCCGCATGAAGTCTGGACCATCAGAAAAATCAGGGATCCTTGACTTGAAGAGGACTGTGTATATACTATGTATAGTTTCCATCTCAAAAATATTGCAAATTCAAAAAAAGTAGATCAATAGGAATATGTATATTTTCCACCCACTTTCAAAAATTACGGTACTTAACGATTGGTTTGAGCAATAAAGTAAACCGATGATCTACAAAATGAAAAGCAAGATGGAATGGCTCAATCAAAATACATCAAAATCATGGACCCTATGATTAACATTCCTAGATCTATGATTATCGATCAGATCAACGACAGTTGCTGAATGATATACGATGGAGAATTTCTGGCTCTAAATATTCCAACATGCCCAAAAGTGACAGATATTTGAGACACAAAATAAGGGCATTTCCCAAACATTATAGCTGTTATCATAGAGAAGCAAATTGGCTCTATCTAGTTTACTAGCTAGAACTAGTCATACTTATGTACTTGATTAGGTTGACAAGTTTATGCTAATATTGTCTTATTCTTTGGAAGTTGCAATGCTTTCAATATTCAAAGTTTCCATCAAGGGGCCCATATTCTACCACCTAGCTATGGGTAGAAAAGTCAAGAAGATAGTGTGTGGAGGAAGTGGTGCAAAAGGAGATTAAGCACAAGACATGGGATCCCCCAAAAGAGAGTACTTGTTTGGAATTGGGACCAGTACTTGATCATTGAAGCTAATTGCAAAAAAGGCTACCAATTGATTACTCCTACATATCAAGGCAATTAGCATGGCCCACCAAGTGCATGTGCATGGACATAACATTTCCTTGCATCTCTTTCATTTGCAGGTGGGGCTACCCTACCACCAGTTATATAAGAGCAAGTATTGCTTGTACATGTCTATTTAGTTAAATCAACGCTGCTACTCACATAACTGTGCACAAATTGTGTGTAAAGATCGTGGTGTGGGGTCTATTACGGGTTTCACAGAAATGATCCGAGCTGTTCATTGAATGTAAAATATTTTTTCAAGAGTTTTCACAAAAAAATCAACTCAATCCGATTCTTATAGGTGCTCGATCGAATCATTTAATTTTTCAGTTGGATTTTAGGACAATAAAAGTTAGATGATTAGATCAAGCACCTACAAGTATCGAATTGGTCTGATTTTTCATGGGGGCTCTTAAAAAAATATTTTACATTTAATGAATGACTTGGATCGTTTTCATGTGCGCCCTTGCTTTTATCATCTACATTCTCGTGTGCAGGTTTACAAATTGGACAGAAGATAAATTAAGCTGGTAGGCAACGTCGGCATATATTCTAACTAAGCCCAACTCCAAATTGAAGTCGTTTTTAGTAGAGTCCGCTAAGATTATCATTTTAGCAGATAAGGATAATGTTATCGATCCGAATCATGAAGCTATTGATGTTGAATCGACTTGATTTCTTACGAGGAAAATAATTTTCTTTTCACGCAATAAGTTTCACACGGTAAATAATTAATTCAGGTCATCAAACCTGGATTCGAAGCAATCTCACAACCCGACAGTTATATCTTTGCGGTCCCCAGTTCGTAGATGGCAAAGAAGCCTAGTACTGTTTTTACATTGCGCCTTTGTAAATGCTAAATGGATGAAGCACCATTGGTTCTCCTCTCACGTCCACATCTGGAAAATGAAAAAATGTGGACCATATGGCAGGGATTGAAGTAAATGGAAAGGAAGACATAACTCATGTGAACGTCGTTAACTTGCAAGTTGCAACTACCAAATTCAGATCCTATGTCCGTAGTGCTTTTAATGTCCTCTAACTCATGTAGAGTAGAAACAAGAATCTCTCTCTCTCTCTCTCTCTCTCTCTCTCTCTCTCTCTCTCTCTCATCCTGAGAGTTAGTCTGGTTGATTGGTGAATGTGTTTGCCGCACGATTGATCAACGCTTGGGGTCAAGTTGCATGAAAATTTCTTGTGAATTTCCTAGTCTTGGCGTGTGTAAGGACCCGTATTTTTCGGATATTATTTAAGAGTTTTATGAATGTTAGAAATTGAGGAAAATATGAAATTTCTTGAATTTATATGATTCGGGGTTAATGTGTTAAGATTGATATTCGAGGGAGTGCAAGTGTGATTTGTGTGGGTGCTAGTATATAAGTGTGGGTGTGTGTGTAGGAGAATAAAATTCTCCCATCTCACTCTCTCTCTTTCCCGATCTCTCTGTCTCTCTCGGCTCTCCCTCTCTCTCGGCATCTCTCTCTCTCTCTCTCTCTCTCTCTCCCTCTCCAACACTCAAAACTTCACCATTACTCAAAACTCATGACAAATAACCTCCAATCCTTCATCCAATCGCGTTGTTGAGCTTGAAATTTCGTGGGTTTCGCTCGGAGGAGGAGATTTGGTTGATTTTGAAGTTTTCGGAGTCTAGGGCTTGATCAAATCGCGTGGGTTTCGATCATTGACTTGAGGTAGGGATTTCTTACTCTCGTTATGAGTTGATATGATGATTATGTGCCTAAATCGTGCTTTAATTGGTTGAAATTCGAGTTTGTGATCGTTCTTAATTTTTCTGCAAAATCGCCTGCTGCTGCATTGGTACCAATACCTACTTTTTGAGGTATTGGTACCTTGGTTCTGATTGCTTACTGGATTCGTTGGGTATCAATACCTAATTTTTGAAGTACCAATACCTTAGTACCAATACCTACTTTTTGAGGTATTGGTACCTTGATTCGGATTACTCACTGGATTGATTTTGTACCAATACCTACTTTTTGAGGTATTGGTACCATTGTCTCAGAAAATTGTTCTTGAACTTTATTGTTCATTCGTCGATTGTATTGGCTCCCGATCACTTCTAACACTCTCCAATCATATTCTAATCAACTCTAAACTCGATTACTTGGGTTCTAATAATTCGTTGATTGTTCTAATCCTTTCGATACTCGTTAAAGGTAATCTTAGTACCGTTGTAAATGGAAAATGAACCGTAAGGTTGTTTAGGTGTGCCGCAGGTTGTATGAGACATTGTGGTGAGCGTGATGGGTAGTTGTGAGTTTGGCTAGTGATCCGAAAGGTAACTTAGTAACTTGTGTCCTTGTGACTTCATCTTGTTGATCATCTTAAACTCTTTGGGCTCTCATTTTATGAGGTTCTAGTAAAAAGGCTAGTGGTTAGCGAGTCGTAAGGTTACTTATGAGTTCAATATGCTGTGTAGGTTGTAGTGATATACTAAATGGAAATGTGTGTGCTTATCTATTTGTTGGTGTATGTGACGGTTGATGATTTGTAGCATAATGAGATATGAATGACTGTTTGATGTTACGGACACAACGAAAACTTGACACTACGGGTATCACCACGAGGTGGTGAGACGACCGGAATTGACACTACGGGTATCACCATGGACATTCGGTGAGATGACCGGAATCACGCAAATGAACGGGTATCACCATGGACATTCGGTGAGATGACCGGAAACGAGCGATACATGCGAAAACCTTGGATGTTATGATATGGGATTATCGGAAAAGGAAAGAAAGATTCGTTTTCACTAAATTGGATTGTTCGAAAGGGAAAAGAATTTTCTATTAAAAATCCTCCGGCTATTCTTGAGCGAATCAGCGGTTTCCGGTATTCGTGCGCAGAATCAACGGATTCCGGCTATTCAAGCTCGAATCGGCGGAGCTTGACCACTATAGGTCACGTATTCTTATACATTACATCTATTTGGGAAATAAAAGAGTTTTGATGACTGATGAGAATGAGAAAGGAGATTTATTGATGAATCGAGGAATATGAAAGATTGTGAAATGAGAATGAATGTGGGAATACACATGACGTGATGAATCGGTTGAGAAACCAAATATTGATTACGTGTGATTGATATGGGAATGTTAGTGGCATTGATATGGAATGTGAGACGATAGGTGTTGTATATAGGATTGTCTAGAATCCTTTGGCCATAGTGAGTTGTTTGTTGATAGTCATATAAAACTTGGGTATATCTGTTTACATTCATTCACTTTAGATGCATAACTCGTTATATTTTCTTATAACTTGTGTATAGATTTCTCTACTGGGCTAGTGTAGCTCAACAAAATCCTTCTTTTCAGGTCTAAATGCTGAGCAGTCGATTGCATGCTATGATGTGATTCGAAATGAAGATTTTTGGAAGCTAATTTGACTAGTTACTTTTTCATCTATGTAATAGACGTACTTTCGGTTAAAGATGACTTTGTAACTAATTCACTTTTGAATTATCTTTTGACTTAAGTTTGTAATTTCTCTAAACACTCGTGTTTGAGTTTAAGTCAATTTGGGCCGTGGTGCCAAGGTTGTAATTCTTGAAACTTGGAAATTTGGTTTGTAAATTGAACAGGTGGGAAATCATTTTGGATATTATTTACCTTATGCGAGAATCTTTTATCGAAATGTGATATTAAATTATGTTGAAAATCGAGGGCGTGACAGCGTGGATGGCCCGCCTTTGACCGAATTGGGAAGGCGATTGGTTGAGATGTGCGTAAGCTGAACTGAACACACCTGACTGTTGGGAAAAAAAAATCTAGCTCTATCTGATTCACACATTATTCAGTCTCTAAATTTTAAGATCTCAGAGCTTGTTCCGCCTTGGGATGTGGCAACTTTCTTTAGTGTGTTTTGGGGGAGAAATCCGACCGAGGAAATTTTTGGGTGCAGATTGGGTATAAAATTGTAGACTTGTATTTATAGTACTACTATTCTACATGAATTCTAAACACCATTGCTAGTCAATTAGTTTCAATAAATGCCCAACAACGCATCACCTTGAAGGAATGAATCGTTTACTTTCGATTGCAGTACTATATATACATTTTTTTAACAATCTGCGAAAAAGGGTTTTTTACTCTTTGGAAAAGATTAAAAAGATTAAGGGTACACCGACAAAAGCACTACCCAAGATTCAAACTAAAAGAAAAGCAAGACGCCAACGAAGCGAACCAAACACCTGAAACCGAAGGAAAAGAAAAAAACCCAAACCCCAAAAAACCAACCACCAAACCACAAACCAAAACCCACAACCAAACAAAAAATCCATGCATGAGCCAAAACCCCCAACTGTAGTGGAGCGAAATATCCGAAGGTCCAAAAGGTTCAAAATACCCAAGGGACTTGATATGATGTTCCTGACCAATTAGTTGTCTCAGTTCATCTGTTCCACAAGGAACCCTGATACGTCGGTCGTACGCGTTATCCGAAGGATAAAGTGTCTTGAGGGGCCTAGCCGAGCTTCCATCACGTTCCGAAGGGTGATAGACCCGTTTGTTCGGAGATGATAGTAGGCAGGTTTCTTTCGTTTGGTGAAATGCGTCAACTGTTACTTCTCGTTCCCTCGGATACGGTAACTTCACTCGGAAACCACAGTTCCCGAACCTTCTGGAAGGCTCCAAAGAAACGTGGGAAAGCCTCTCTGATAAAGGATGGGACGTCTCTGATTGATGTGACCCCCCCTTTGTTCTGACTGGGCGGCTCCCCTTTTCCCAACAGGCGACGTTCATTTAATGCTCCTGACTCATGACGTCATCCGAGCGTCATCAAGCACGTGGGTGACAGAAACTACCCGTTCTACACTCTTTCTTTCTTTTCCTATAAATAGAAGGACATCTCCTCCAAGAAAGAGGTCAGTTCTAAAAACACTCTTCACTCTCCTAGCATATATTTTCTTACCAAACTTCTTCCCGGCTCCTTCTTTCTGACTAGATTGTCAGAGCTTTTTCCCGGAGGTACAACTCCCTCCGGTTCTGCAGGTGCGTGACGTCCGGCGCCACATCACTCGGTTCAGAAGGGTCAAAGTAGAGGAGAAGAAATCAGCCCCCACAATTGGCGACTCTGCTGGGGAGACGGCAACTCAACCTAGCATCGTGGATCTGATTTCTATCCCCATCTCGACACCACTTCAGCCCTGCTCTCCCACACCCTCATTTTCTTATGGCTCAACACGTCCCTCCTCCTGGCCCGGAGAACTTCACTCTGGGGTTGTCCGGGTATGGATCCATCAACCATGAACAGGGGAACACAGCACTCCCGCGCCAGTCAATCTCTCGACGGCTTTCATTTCCACCAACAGAGCTGGATATTGCCCTGGCGGAGCAAAAACGCCAAGCAGCGGTGATAGCCATGCTACAACAACGTTTAAAAAAGCAGAACGGTAACCAACTTATCACTCCTGTCACTATCCACCCAGCCGAACCTAGTCAACCGGCGAGACGCCGAAAAAGGAGCAGACGGTCCCACCGTAACCGAACTGCAGATCTGGCAACGCCCGAAAGACGAACTGCTTTCGAGCGTTTAGAACCCAATGCTCGGCCACAACAAACGGGCTCGCGTCCGCGGCTGGAAAGCCTTGCCCGAACGAAAAGCACTCGATCTTCGGCAACGCATTCCACCGCAGGAACGCACCGAACGGAAGCATCGGGCCAAGAGCGTCGCCCATACAAACACTACTCGGATTTAAGAAAGGAAAAACAGCCCGTGGATCTGAATGATTCACCTCGGCGAAGCTACCGCGATGAATTCCCCGAACGATCCGTATCACCAAACCAAGGTTCCGAGTGTCGCCGCGACAGACGGCTAACGGAAGGGTCACGAAGTCATCTCATGATTCCAAGTCAGGAAGGACGCTCGGAAAGGGGTAACACCATCACCCTTTACGACCAATTCACTGGACTTCCGACAGTGTACCAACCGGTGGCTGGTCCTCGGGAACTTCCACAAACTCGGCCAGAAGGGTCCAAGCGGGCCCTTGAACAAGTGAGAGAACAGGGAGAACGACGGAGATACCGAGCCGAGCATCCTCGGCAGCATCATCATGAACGTCGGAGGACGCCCGAACCTCGTCGAAATATGCCGCCCATAGTCGTCCAACCGAACCCCATTCCGGAAGATAATTCGAAGCTTGGAAAGGCGAAAGCTTCCCCCTTCATGGAGGCTATACAACGAGAACGACCACCGGAGCGGTTCGTCATGCCGAAGCTCAAGCAATACAAAGCAAAGGAGGACGCAGTCGCGTTCGTCTGCCGCTTTCGCCAAATGATGAGCCTCCACAATTTCTCTGACGCACTTATGTGCAAAATCTTCCCCCTCTCGTTGAGTGAGCCAATCATGCTCTGGTACAATCAGTTGAAACCAAAGTCTATCACATGTTTCAACGAGCTGGAGTTGGAATTCACGAAGAGGTTTGTAACCAGCAACGTTCAACCGAAGACTCTCTCCATGCTGGTGAATATGCGGAGGACCTCGGGAGAGACTCTTCGGCATTACACCGAGCGATATTGGGAGGTGTACAATCTTATTCCTGATTGCGATCAGGGCGTGGCTGCTGAATCGTTTATGAACGGCTTGGATCCAAACTCGGCAATGTTTCGAGATCTCTCAAGAAATCCACCAAAAAGCATGGGGGAACTAATGACCATTATCGAGAAGGATTGCGTACATGAGGAAGCCATGGCCGAACGTCATGTTCCGAAGGTAGCGGAAACAGTTAAAGCTCATCCTGTGGCTCGAAAGCAAGTGGCCAACGTCGGTCAGGCCTCGAGGACAAATCAGCCGAACAACCGAAACCGACCTCCGCAGCATCAACAGCAAGTGGTGCAACAGAAACGGGAACCGAGGCCAGATGAATACGTTGCCGAGCAAACTACATTCATGGAGCCCATTTACAAGCTTCTCTCTATCATCGGAACGCTCCCATTTTTCTCTTGGCCTACGGGACTCCTCGGCACAGCTGGCCAGGGGCCTGGGATGTGCTCATACCATAAGGAGCGAGGGCATTACACGACTAAGTGCCAGCCATTTAAAAGGTACTTAGAAGAACTTACCGCAGCTGGACACCTCAACCCCTGGATCGACACTCGGAAAAGTCCACTTCCTCCCCCACCTCCACTGTTCGGTGGCCATGTCAGTGTAATTCAGGGGGTGGCTTCGGGGGTACGTATATCCGAGCTATAGACGGAGATCAATACGGTCGTCGCCGCCTTGTCAATTTGTAACGTCGGTACTTCGGCCAAGAGGAAATTTGAAGATCCAAATTGTGATAGCCCAATTACTTTTACATCTGAAGATTTGAAAAGCGTTCAGAAGCCACATACCGATGCCCTCGTCGTTACAATGATCATTGACAAATCCACTGTTCAACGGGTGTTGATTGATCAGGGAAGCTCGGCGGATGTGATGTTTTATTCAACGTTCAAGAGCCTCGGCTTATCCCCAAATCAGCTTCGGCAGGCGACGGCTCCGCTTGTAGGTTTCACGGGCGCCCCGGTTTGGCGACTCGGTATGATCAACCTCCTTGTGAGAGCCGGTTCCCGAGTGATGGACGTCGAATTCATAGTGGTTAGTTCTCCTAGCCCTTATAACGTAATCCTCGGTCGAGCCTGGCTACACGGGATGCAAGCGGTGGCCTCCTCATACCATCAAGTTGTGAAGTTCATCGGCTGGAACGGAAGACAAGAGAGTCTCCGAGGTGATCAAGTGCAATCCAAGAAATGCTATATCAGTACGGTCACGACGAAACAAAGCTGCTTAGAGGTACAATGTGTTGAAAATGGCGAAGTGGAGGTGCTTGAAGATGTGGGATTACCAGCCGAGCAAAGGTCAACCGAGGAGCTTGTTCGCATGCCTATCACGGAAGACGGCACCCGGTACTTTCTCCTCGGCAGCTCTTTGCCCGAGGATGAGCGAAAAGAGATGTTTGACTTCCTCATGCGACATATCGAGGTATTTGCTTGGACCCCACAGGAAATGCCTGGTGTCGATCCATCGTTCGCAACCCATTCATTGAACGTGGATCCAAATAGGAAGCCAGTGGTGCAGAAGCTTCGGCGTTCGTCCGCACTTCATGTCGAGGCAGTGATGGCTGAGGTGGACCAATTGCTAAAGGTTGGGGCTATACGGGAGATTCTTTACCCCACCTGGCTGGCTAACCCTGTGGTGGTTCCGAAGAAGAATGGAAAGTTGATGGTTTGTGTAGACTACACAAATCTAAATGACGCTTGCCCAATGGATCGATTCCCTCTTCCTCGGATTGAACAAATGGTGGACGCAACTGCAGGGTGTGAACGGCTAAGCTTTATGGATGCATACCGAGGGTACCACCAAATCGCCCTCGCCAAAAACGATCAGGAAAAGACAGCTTTTATCTCGCCTCGGGGTGTCCATTGCTACAATGTTGTCCCGTTCGGGTTGAAGAACGCCGGGGCTACCTTTCAACGAGCGATAACGTCCATGTTCCCTGGGATGCTCGGAAGAATTCTGGAAGCCTATATCGATGATTTAGTATGCAAGAGCAAATTCGCTCGGGATCATCTTCGGGACCTTGGAGAGGTTTTTTCCGTCTTGAAGAAACGAAAGCTTCGACTCAATGCGGAGAAGTGTGCGTTCGGTGTCAGCTCCGGAAAATTCCTTGGTTACATTGTTAGTCGCCGAGGCATAGAAGCAGATCCGACGCAACTCACCGCCGTGCAAAACCTTCGAGCTCCAACGACTATTAGGGAAGTACAACGTCTTATGGGAATGGTTGTGGCGTTGAATAGGTTTATACGACGCTTGGGAGACCTCTGTCGACCGTTCTTTCAAGCTATCAAAACCAGCCGCCGAAGATTTGTTTGGACCGAGGAATGTGAGCAGGCTCTGCAATCACTGAAGGACTACCTGTCACGTGCTCCCCTCCTTGTGAAGCCTCAAGCCGACGAAGATCTGTATCTCTATCTCGCGGTCTCGGATCATGCCACTAGTTCAGTGCTCGTTCGGAAAGAAGGGATGGAGCACCAACCAATCTTTTACTCCAGCAAGACGATGACGGATTCTCAGACTAGGTATCTGCCTATGGAGAAGGTTGGCATTAGCTCTCGTTTCGTCTAAAACGAGCCTTCTGCCTTACTTCCAATGCCATAGGATCGTGGTCCTTACTGAGTTTCCTCTCAAGGCGGTGCTTCGGAAGACAGATTCGTCAAGTCGGATTCTCAAGTTCTCACAAGATTTGGCCAACTATGACATCCAATTCGAGCCGCGAACGGCTATCAAGGGGCAAGCATTGGCTGACTTTTTTGCCGAACTCACACCAGGATTGCAAGATGAAGCCAACGCTTTAGCTCTTGCCGAGACTGAAGCCCGAACTTCTGCTACCGAGGCTCACATGGAATGGGTTCAACAGCCGACGGATGAACGTCGCTCGAGATTCACGCTCGGCACGAAGCGCCCAGTTCGTGAATGGAACTTATTCTCTGGAGATGCTTGGCGGATGATAGTAGATGGGGCTTCAAACATTCATAGAGCTGGGGCTGGTATCGTTCTTGTATCGCCCGAGGGAACCGTGCATGAGAACGTGGTTTCAATTGGTTATAAAGCCACTAACAATGAAGCGGAGTACGAAGCTCTGATTGCCGGATTGCAACTTGCACTTCAGCTCGGTGCTGATTCTGTTCACGTGTTCTGTGACTCTCGGTTAATTGTGGGCCACCTGAACGATGACTATCAAGCCAGAGATGAATGAATGAACGCCTACGTAAGCCACGTTTTGGTTCTGCTGAAACAATTTGGACGGGTGGAAATCGAGTGGATCACTCGGGAGCATAATGCTCATGCTGACGCCCTTGCAGGCCTCGCTTCGGTGTATCGCGCCTCGAGCAGTCGCACAATAGTGTTTGGCGAAATAAACACTCCGAGCTTGGAACCCTCGGACACTCCGGTCGCAGCCATATCATTCGGCACCAGCCAATTGGATCCCATTGTGTTGTATCTTCAGAACCAAACGCTGCCTGCAGACAAAAAGGAAGCTCACAAGATACGATGCCGTGCTGCCAATTATTTTTTGGATCCCAATGGAAGTCTCTACCGAAGAACTTTCACAGGCCCGGATTTGAAAGTGGTGTTTGAGTCCCAAGTAGACGGCATCCTGGACGAGTTACACTCGGGTAGTTTTGGGGCTCATTCAGGTGGACGCAGCATTGCGCAGCGAGCTTTGACTCAAGGGTACTGGTGGCCGAAGATGGTGAAACAATCCGAAGAGTATGTGAAACGCTGCGTTCGGTGTCAGAAACAAGCCTCCCTTATTTACCAACCAGCATTTCCACTCAAGATGATCACAAGTCCTTGGCCTTTTGCAGTGTGGGCTTTCGACATTGTGGGCAAATTGCCCAAGGCTCTTGGAGGGTTTGAGTATTTGTTGACTGCCACGGACTTGTTCACTAAGTGGGTCGAAGCCAAGCCAATGGTCAAGACAACTGCAGGTGACGTGGAACGGTTCATCTGGAAGCATATCATCTCGAGGTTCGGGGTTCCATATGCTATTCTTTCGGACAACGGGTCACAATTCGTGGCTGCGGCCCTTAAAGCATTCTACAAACGCCGGAAGATCACGATCCAGAATTCCTCGGTCGCGTATCCACAGGGCAATGGTCAGGCCGAAACATCAAATAAGACTATCACTCGGGGGCTGAAGCGACGTTTGGACAGGAAGCTCGGATTGTGGGTTGAGGAACTCCCTCATGTCTTGTGGGCCTATCGTACTACGCCTCGGCGTTCCACCGGACGTACCCCGTTTTCAATGGCTTACGGCATGGAGGCCGTTCTCCCCCTATCCACGTTGATTCCAACAGCTCGTACGGAAAACTTCAACCCTGTGGCTAACAATGCACTCGTGGGTTCTGAATTAGATTTCGCCGAAGAACTTCGCGATAATGCTAACCTTCGGCACGCTGCGTATCAACAAGAGGTGGCTAGGGGCTACAACAAGAACGTTCGGGCTCGGCCATTCAATGTCGGGGATCTCGTTCTTCGGATGGTTGTGGAAGCAAACAAACTGACAAAGCTTAAGGATCCCTACGAAGGTCCTTACCGAGTGATCGAGAAGATCGGTCATGGGGTTTACAAGCTAGCTGAGATGGATGGTACCCTCATACCCAACCCTTGGAATGCCCAGAAGCTCCGGAAATTCCATGGCTAGCTGTTGTTTCATGTTTTTGCTTCCCCAATTGTTCTTTTTGTTGAACATTGTAAGCCTTTGGGCCCTGATAATAGACGTTTCTTTTCTTCTCTTGTTTGTTTTCTGTGTTCTCTAAGTCTTGGGTATCTCACCTAGCCCAATTTTAAGCCGTTGGGCTAAAACGTCGTATTCGTTTCGGCGAAATCCACTTAGCCCTCGGCTAATTCATTCGGGCGAATCACTTTTCCCTCGGTACATTCGTTTCTTCGTATTCGCTCGGGCGACATTCTCATCTGCGCCCCCTCGGATACTTTTTCGTTTACTATCTGCTTGAATTCCCGCATCAGTCCTTCGGCAATCCTAGCAGATAGGGGGCTATTATGGGATATGGGATATCCTAACCAAAACACGATGGAACGTGACCAATAAAATTTGCAAGTCAGATTTGCACTTGTCTCAGTTATAACCTTTCCAAACGTCACGATTACTTCACAAACGATTAAATAACCGAACAAAAATACTTGTAAATTGTATTACATGCCAGCTAGTAAAACATTGTTCAAAAACAAAACAGGCAACAAAAGGAAGAACAAAACAAAGAGAGCAAATCGCCCAACACTCAAGGGGCTTCCTTCGGGAAAAGAGGCAGAGTAGGATCATCTGTAAGAGGAGCTGGTGTGGTGGCAACCTCGGTAGACGCACCTACGGGCGCTACGACAGGGTCAGGCTGCTCCTCAGCCTCGGGCTGCTGCTGCGCATCCTCGGCCTTTTGCGCTTCGGCTAGACTACGACGGGGAACCTCAACCAGCATTCTCCGCTCGTCGTTAGCTTCCACGCCGGCGTCATCGAAGCCTGTGTTGTAGCCCAGCATAAAGCTTGCTTTATGCTGGTCGTCAAGCATCTCAGCCTGGGCCTCGGCGAGTTCTTCTGATGCAGCTTCATCTCCTCCCGCCCAAGAGCTCTTCCTTCGGCCAAGCCCTCGTCCTTCCCCTCCAACCTGGTTTTTTCAACAGCATCCTGCATGCCTTTTACCAGATCGTTGAGGTTGAACACCTGAGCCTCGAGAGCTTTGCGAGCTGCCTCGGATTCCTCCCAACTTTTCTTGTATTCCTCGGCTGCATCTTTATTCACTTGTAAAGATTGCAGCAGCAATTTCTTTTTTTTCTCGTGCTCGGTGAGGTGGAGGTTGACACTCATAATGGACTGGGAGACCTGAGAGAAAAGAGCAATTTATTATTTGCAAGGAAACAAAGGAAGAAGTGGAAATGTCAAAACCGAAGAAACTTACCCTCGCCGCATGGTAGTAATACTCAGTGAGCGCAGCTTTGAGCGAAGGGGGAGATTGGACATCCGTTGGCAGGCCCACCCCTGAGAGTAGTGTCAGGGCGAGGGAAGGGTCCTCCCGAAGGCTGTCAGACTTCAGGACTTGCTTCTTGTCGGGCGTGATGAAGCTCGGTGCCCATGGAACATTTTCTTCATTCGTCCCCTTCCCCTTGGCCGCCACAGATGCTCCATCCTCAGCCTCCGTCTGCACAGTTTTTTATTTTTTGCTAGCCGGCGCTTCCTTCGGTGCTAGGGGAGCAGGAGGACTACGTTTCTGAGTTGCAGGGGGGGCACCTTTTTGCTCGGTCCAGAGCTCGTGGCCTCTGGTGCTCCGGTTTTTTTAAAAGGCCCTTGGCCTTGCCTTTTTCAGCCGCCTCCAGCTTCTTCTGCAGCAAGTTTTTCATGCTTCGTGGAGGCATGTTCTCTTCTTCCTCGGGGGTGGAGTCTTCGGTAGGTTCACGGATAAGCCCTCGGAGAGGCCTGTTTTCGCTCGGAAATCTTTCTTCGGGAAGCTCTTCAGATGTTTCCTCTCCTATATCAGCCTCCTTCCTTCGGATCCTGCCCCCGTACGCTGCTTTGTACTGGAGAATTGTGGGAGCGTCTCTTTCTTCCCAGGGGATGGTGAGAAGGGTGGCAGCAAGCTTGCAATTCCTCGCAGCTCTCAACAACGTCTTGTTAACCCTTGTCGTAGCTGTTGAACAAAAGAAGCGAAACATCATTCCGAAGATCAAAAAGTATTGGACGAAAATGGACGAAGCAACTTAACTTAAAGAAAGCAATGAAAATCTCTTACGCGGTTCGCCCCTGCGTGTGGCAACTTCGAATTGCCCATACTTCGTTTGGGGAAACTGATAATTACCCCGAACTTCGACATAGTCCGAGGCCCATTTCTCGGAATCGTACATCCCTTCTAGAATTATTTTTGCCATGTTCCTTCGGGAACACAGATAATATCTCGAATATCTCACGTTGCGAGACATCGTGTAAGTCTCAAAAAGGTGATGGGCTTCAAGTGGGTACATTTTTAGCTCGGCGAGCTTTATTATGGAATGGATGATTCTAAAGGAGTTAACGCTCAGCTGGCAAGGAGTGAGCGAGAAAAGAGAGAGGACCTCCTTGAGGACCCTGTGCATCGGAAACCTCAGGCCACCTTCGGTAATAGCCATTAGTGGAACCGTGATGTGTTCGTCACTGAACCTAATCCGAGGTCCAGGGACTGGTGTGACGATGACATCGTTTGGGATTTTGTAGACCCTTCGGAAGGACCTCATGCCTTCTTCACTCTCAAAGGATTTCCAGTAAGGGCATGGGTCCTTTCCTGTTCGGTCGGGAATGACGTCAGGGTCCAGAGGGACTATCTTTCTCTTCTTCCTTGGAGGATTGGATGAAGATCCTATGGCTCCACCCATAACCTCGGTATGGCTGGATGAAGCCAGGGGAGTTCCTCTCTCGGATGTTTCCCGCTCGGAAACTATATCCTCGGCTTCTTCATCGCCTTCCTCTTCATCGCCTTCCTCCAGGTCAACGATCTCGCTGTCCGGTGGCATCGTTCGGAGAGGGACGACGTTTGTAGGAAGGTCACCCCCATCAGAAGCTTCCTCCACCTCATCACGAATGTTCCGAGCAAGGTTGGAAATGGCATCGGTTATCGCTAGGGTTTCACCTCCGGCTCCTAACGCCTAACGCCGCGCTATCAACCGAACGAAACGACTCTCCGGACGAAACTGAAGCAGAAGTATCCATACCTAAAAGCAAAAGTGCAAGGGGAAGGACCGTTAGCGAGTTGCATGGTCAAGTCCTAATGTGCCTATATTCGGTGAGGCGAAATCCCAGGGGGAACCGATCCTTCCGAGGGATGAACAGTCAAAGCAGAAATTCCGAGTAAAGATTTCAAAATTGGAAGGAGAGTATTCCTATTGGTGCTCGGAAGAACAGATGTTGAAGATTCAACTATGTTCGGAAGAACATATGAACATCTTCAACTTTTTCTACAATGCACAGGCGGGAAAACCAGGCGAAAAGCAAGAAAAACGGCCCATAAAACGTGTAACGACAACTGAGACGCATGAGGAGAGTGAGAAAGCAGAAACATACCTGGAAATCAAAGAAAAATCTGGGTCGAAGGCTTCAAAGTCGTCGAAATCTGCAGGTGGCTTGAGTTTCTGGGGATGAGGACGGCTGGAACTGCTCAAACGTCTGAGAGAGGGAGAAAAAGTGATTTTCTCTCTCCTCTCGTCGCCTCTTTATACCTAGGGCGGAATTCGAAACATCGCCGAACCCCCAGCCGTAGGATTTGGGCGGGAGATTGATGTGACCGTCGATGTGTGACACGTGGAGACGTACGGGCAGCGCCGTATCGACATCCAATGACGGTTGGACGCGTGGATTCTTTTGAAGCTGGCGGTTACAGGAGCATTAAATGAAAGATACGGATCTGACGATCCAACATCTTTCTGACGTTTGACTTGGTACTGACGTTCGGAAGGCCCTGTCAACGGTTCTGGTTCGGTGGCGGTTTGTTCCTCGGCCACTACTGGTTTTTCAACTCCTCCTTCCATTCCGAAGCTTTACAACTATGGAAACAGGAGTTGAGGGGCTATTGTAGTGGAGCGAAATATCCGAAGGTCCAAAAGGTTCAAAATACCCAAGGGACTTGATATGATGTTCCTGACCAATTAGTTGTCTCAGTTCATCTGTTCCACAAGGAACCCTGATACGTCGGTCGTACACGTTATCCGAAGGATAAAGTGTCTTGAGGGGCCTAGCCGAGCTTCCATCACGTTCCGAAGGGTGATAGACCCGTTTGTTCGGAGATGATAGTAGGCAGGTTTCTTTCGTTTGGTGAAATGCGTCAACTGTTACTTCTCGTTCCCTCGGATACGGTAACTTCACTTGAAAACCACAGTTCCCGAACCTTCTGGAAGGCTCCAAAGAAACGTGGGAAAGCCTCTCTGATAAAGGATGGGACGTCTCTGATTGATGTGACCCCCCCTTTGTTCTGACTGGGCGGCTCCCCTTTTCCCAACATGCGGCGTTCATTTAATGCTCCTGACTCATGACGTCATCCGAACGTCATCAAGCACGTGGGTGACAGAAACTACCCGTTCTACACTCTTTCTTTCTTTGCCTATAAATAGAAGGACATCTCCTCCAAGAAAGAGGTTAGTTCTAAAAACACTCTTCACTCTCCTAGCATATATTTTCTTACCAAACTTCTTCCCGGCTCCTTCTTTCTGACTAGATCGTCGGAGCTTTTTCCCGGAGGTACAACTCCCTCCGGTTCTGCAGGTGCGTGACGTCCGGCGCCACATCACTCGGTTCAGAAGGGTCAAAGTAGAGGAGAAGAAATCAGCCCCCCACACCAACCTCACTAAAACGCCCAACGCCAAACAGCCTAAGAGAAAAAGGAGCCGAACATCCAAAACCAACTATATATGTACATTTGGATTATATATAGGGCAACAAACAAACCGAGATGTTAGCGAACTACTCTGAGACTTGGCTTTGATTGGCTTGTGCAGCTTGAGCAAAATATTTTGCCGTGTAGAATGAGCTCGAACTCGAGCTAGTTGTAGGCTCAAGTCGTATGTGTGGGCTCAGCTTGTTTAGTACTCGAAACAGAGCTCAAGCTCTCAACTACTAATTAATCGAGCAGCAGTTCACTGCATTTCAAACAAGCCAAGCTTGAACACCTTAAAGTTAGGCTGTGCTCAACTTGGCTCGTTTGCACGTACTCTTAACGTACATAAAAATATAACTTAAATATCATTTTTCTTGTATATTTTTAGAATAAAAGCAACAATTACGCTAGCATAATGGGCTTATTTTCTATACCTAGTATAGCACCCTCTGATCCAAAATTTGGGGCCCTAATTTTAAGAAAAAATTGGAGGTCCAATATACAACATTTGTTGCCTTCACTCAGAGACGAGCCTGTTCATAGCGGTAAGGGATCAGTATGATGCTCCTAATTTTTCCCAACCATTTGATTGTATGATTGGAACTCAACTATTGATTGTCAAAATATCTCAGTAGTAATTAATGTAGTCATTCAATATAGTAAGTATAACCATATAACATAGTAAATGTTGCCTTAATAAATGGTATATGTACACCCTGTTTTTATGGTAGCATTATAGAAATTTTTGGGCAGTAAGAAAAATCGTAAAATCATCTCGTTTAATTTTAGCAAATTCATTTTACTTTTTATGGGTGATTTTGATCTAACGGTTGTGATTTACATATATTTTTTTAAAATCTAACGGTTCATATTCAATGAGAGCATCATGCTCTCATATATGCCACTTGGGAGCATGGCAGAAATTCTCCGTTGATTGAGATGGTAATTAACAATAGGCATAAGAAACTGGAGTAATTAATTAAGAAAAGGGACTATACAAGGATATGATCACCAATTAAGTTTGTATGTATGTATGTATGTATGTATGTGCCTAGCTAGCTCCTCAATGCATGCCGCATGTGTTTAATGCAATATCTGAAAAAGCATGCCTTTAATTTATATTAGTGGTCCATCCATCCATCCATCCATCCATCCATCCATCCATAGCTAGCTCAGTCTCAGACAACAACTTGTCAATAACCATATATACGTCGTATACAGTAGTACCCTTCTCAAACTTTTCCGTATAGTAATTAAAGAGTACGTTCAAAGAGCTAGATATCCTAGTATATATTGTACGTATGACAGCTCAAATAACATCACTACTGACCACGGATTCGATAGAATCATTTATATAAGCCCCACATTTTAATTAAACCTTGAGATTTTTTTGATGAGATAATATAGTTTGATAATTACTAATGAGCCAAAATTATGAATATTCAAAAAACATAAAAAATTGTGCGTACCCGGCACGAAAAGTAGGGGTGGCAAATGAGCGGGTTTAGGCCAAATTGGGTAAATTGTAAGTGGGTTGGGTCTTTAATTGGTCATTGACCCATTTAGAACCCATTAGTTATGAGCCTAAGTACTCATACCCAACCCAATCCATTTATTTAAAACCAAAACCCGATCCGCCCATTAACCCAATTACAAATTTTTTTCTTCCCCTGAACGGTACTAACCCAATTAGTCATGTTCACTGAAATGACTATATTACCAATATACATCTAAATGACTAAAATGTCAATGTCCACTTAAATTATCATATTATCCCTATATACAAAAATGGCCAAATTTAATGGTTTTTTTCCCACCCAAGAATCCTTGCAAAAACAAAATTTTGTGTGTCCTTCACGAGCTTCCAATTTTTCTTTTCCTTTCATTAATTGTTTGTTTTGGATTTCGACCTCCCCGTTCGGCCTTTCATTAATTGTTTGTTTTGGATTTCGACCTCCCCGTTCGGCCAAATAAGTCAATTGCCTTATTTTTTGTCCTTATTCAAATTTTTTTTGTATTTGTTAGTTTTTCGTCAATTTTTTAAGGATTATTGCATCGTCATGACGATAGAAATCTAAAAAGTAAAAAATTATGATCGAAATCCAAATTTTTTGAATAAAGACGAAAAATTGCCTTATTGGCTTATTTTTTTCTTTATTAAAAAAAAATTAGGTTTCGATGGTAACTTTTTACTTTTTAGATTCCTCTTGTTATGATGATGTAATAATCCCCAAAAAATTGACGAAAAATTAACAAATACGAAAAAAATTTGAATAAGGACAAAAAAAAAGGGCCAATTGGTTTATTTAGCGGAACGGAGAGTCTTTGGAAAATTTTGCGAAGTTCTCAGCAAAGGGTTTCATCACACCATCAAATCATTTGAACAAGGGATTTCACTGCCTTCGAAATGGGTTTGTTTTATGGGTATGGTGTGGTTGAGAGGATATAAAATGCAGAGATAACTTACCCTCCCAAAAAAAAAAAAACAACTCAGAGGAGAGAGAGAGAGAGAGAGAGAGAGAGAGAGAGAGAATGAATTTGGTTTAGTGTTTTTCAAGAGAGAGAGAGAGAGAGAGAGAGGGCGGCAAGGGTTCTAGAGTGTACATGTTTTTTTTGAGAGAGGTACGGACGAGACTTGAGAGGGGGTGTTTTGTTTACTGGGTTATGTTGATGATCCATTGGGTAATTTAAGTTGACCAAATTGATACCCAATTGAGACCTATTATTAGATGGGTTAGATAGGTTGAGACCCATTTTAACCCAACTTATAAATGGGTTGGGTTGGGTGTAATTTTTAGCAAGTGGGTTTGGGTTCAATTTGCCACCCCTAACGAAAAACATGCGTACCGTTGTCCAAAACTATATATGAGTACCTATCTATACCCTCAACGCACACCCTGCGTAACCAACAATAAAAACCAAAACATACACACAAAAAATCTGCGTAGCATTGCACCAAAAAACCTTCGTAACATTTTGATGGCCCGTGTGGACGTGTTTTGATGTGATGGGTTAGCTAGTCTTCTGTTCAGATCTCCTCCACTTGTATAGATAAGCTTTTGGTTTTCAGTTTTTTTAATTTTACCCCCATCCTTACGGACCTCTGCTATGTTCTCACTACTTCTCAGCTGCTAAAAATATCTATTTCAAACTATTATGTTCTCACTACGTCTCAGCTGCAACGTGTTTGGTAACTATAATAGTTTTTGTTTATTTATTTTTTGTGCTGCGAAAAGTGTTTTCAAAACAATTGAAAAGGCAATTTTTGTAAACTCATAGAATTGATTATATATTTTGTAAACAAAAACAGTAATACAAACATGTTTATGGTGACTGTTTCAAAAAATATCGAAAAAAAAAAACTGGAAATAAAATTTTTTATAAACAAAACCTAAATTGATTGGCACAGTTGCTTACAAATTTGGAGTCACTTGTAATGGAAGGGCAATGAGCAATTAATGTCTTAAAACCCTTTCATAGGCTGACTTTAAAATTAACGTACGAATAGCCCCAAGTTATCCCAAAAGGCAACGAACTCTCTACTCACAGAAAATGACTTGAGCTCCGGCTGTGATATTCTTCTAACTGTACAGTATTCAGCGTTCTCCGATTAACAAGCGGCGTTGCTTATGTGATATTCCGACCGTTTACGTACTTAGCTACGAGTTATGTGGTAGGAGACGTTATCATGATTCTTTTTTATTAGATGGTTGGAACTTGAAAGACAAGGAGAGACCCACATTATCTGACGGCGATATTTATTTGCGAAAAATAACACACGACAATGCCATACGATACTTAGGGAATAACCAATTATTGGCCCATCGTAAGGTGCACCGGAGCCAGCACTCTTAATTGAATTTTGAGTGTGGTAAAATAAGAATAAATAAACCACTAATAAGACAATTATTAAACAAAGTCACACGTGTTCGAAGGTTAGTAATTGATAAAAAAAAAAAATTCACAAATTCTAATGTCAATCATCTATCAACATAAATAAAAATAGATTACCAAGTTATCGTAATGGAACTCGACGCTCTTTCAAATCTGAAAAATCTTCTAAATTTAAATCAAAATCAAATTTCAAAGATATTTTATTTTCAATGTATATAAGCGAATTGCCATTGTGTCTCTCAGTGCATTAATTGTAATAATATGAAATGTTCATCTTGTAAGGCTCGTAGATCGAGTTATATATTCACACAAAAAAAAATCAATTTGATCGGATATTGATAGGCATATCAAAAATTATGTTTTTTTTTTTCTTTCCGGTTTATAAAATAGACGTTGGTCACGTATAGTTTAACTTTAAAATTATTATGATTCTGAACTCCAATGGTCTTTTCCTTTTCCTTCTTTTTCTTCATAAATCTGTCGAGTGGTCTCTCTCCTTAAAGTTATAATCAATTAGGAATAAGTTTATCTCAAACTCAATGCTAGATGTGCTCCACCTCTTGTATCGATGCAAAACTTGAAAGGGATTGTCTCTGATTCTCTATTCCACAATTATAGGAAATTCAGAGGATAAACCTTGTTCCGTTAAGGGTTTTAGATTTTAATCATTATCTCTATTTTCAATCATTACTCTATTCTCGCTACACTCATTACCTACAAATCCAGATCCAAAATCCCAAAACGAACAGGGTGAGTTTTTCTTTTTTTGGGGCTAAATATTTCTTTTCCAATTTTGAATATGAAGTATAGGTTAACTAGCTACAAACCCAAATTTGTCTTCCTAGTCACTTGAAATTCCGAAACAATTAAGATAGCACTTGGTTAATGAAAAGTGGTAAAATTATATGAAGATGAAATACTTATCATATATAGTCCACATTTAGTAAATTAATTTTTTTTAATTTTTATTTTTGGAAATAAATAAACAAACAAAATTGTACGTCCACATCTTAACAAGCTCAAGAGAGGATATGAACAGTAGACATCTATCCCCATTTGGTCCACAAATAATACACATATGGGAAACACACGTTGCTGGAGAGACAAAGATTGAAGGTCCCAAGACAGGAGTTCATCAAATGCAATGTCGTTCTCAAAGCCAACTAGTAGGAACAGAGATGAGGAACAACAAGAGAGTGACCTCTACTTCTTCTTCTTTCACACACACACATACAAACAGAGATCTAGAGAGAGAGAGAGAGAACAACCCAAATGAGTGCTTTTCTTCGGTATGTAGCGATCCATCAAGTAGGGTTGCAATAAAAATTCAACTTACGGCTAAATGGGTCCAACCGGACAGAATCAAACCATACGTTTTAATCTAGATCTGTAGATTAATGGTACGGTCCTGGCTTAAAAAGTTTGAGAATTGCGGTATAATACGGTCCGGTCTATGATTTTTTGGTTTTGAACCAGTGGATCTGAATCAGACTATTCTTTTTTATTATTATTATTATTTATATTTGATCTAGACACATGTATGTTTACTTATATTTATTGTTATCTAAATTACAGTTTGAATGACAGAAATCAAAGATCAAGAATATGTATCTTACTCATGGGAATCTCATTCTCAGTAATGTGATACATGGATAATCCTATCTAGGTGTTTGGTTCCTATGGGAATGGTATAAAGGAAAAAAAAAATGATAAGTTTCTATTCAAGCGTTTGGTTTGACCATTAATTGGAAGTCAAGAAATGAAAGGTAATTTAATTAATTCTTCATAAACACCCTTTAACAACTAATACTTAATCATTCATACATCACAATTCCTACACGCCGATAGTTAAGCAAGAGTAGACTGACTCTGAAAAATGTCGTACTAAAACACTTGCCAGTGGCTAAACAAACTCTAAAAATGTGGCACCACTGCAAAAGTGAACTACTAGCTAGAACATTAGAGAACTTATTTTACCCAAAAAAAAAAAAAACATTAGAGAACCAAGGAACAAATTAAACCAACCACCAAAATTGGTCTCTATTGATTGAAGAATTTTGCCAAGGATTGAAAAAATCGGTGCCTTAAAGTAAACTTTCCATGGTCCCGGCCATGTCCTGGGGCCTTCACAACGTCTGGAACTGTGAATTTAATGGCAAAGAGGGTTTGCAGGAACGAAGGGTTGTTGTTATTGGCATGGGGTTAGGTGATGTGTGAGGCTTTTGAAGGGGCAATGTTGGTTTGGGGTCCAATTTTGATGAAAACGTACTTACATAAATAAAATGAAAACGAATAAATATCTTCCCTAAAAAAAATAATGAAAGGGTAATTTGTTAATCATATGTAGCGTTAGTGGGTTAGTGCTTAAATTTTTTTGATTGGCAACAAGTTTATTAAAGAAACTTGACAATGAGTACATTAAATCGGGAAGAGGGGGGGAGGGGGATTCTGAATTGAAGACCTGTCTATCCATAGCGACAGGTCTACAACTCAGTAAACCCCCCTTATTCTGCAGCTCCGACGCTCCATTGATATGGTACAATTTTAATTTATTGAAAAAGAAATCATATTGGCATTCCCAAAGTGGGGAAAAATTCGTGCATTATATATATATATATATATATAAATTTTTGATAACCACGTGTTCGGATCAGCTTGTGTAGTTGTACGCATCTAAACTAATTTTGCAATGTGTGATTGGACGAGCAGGGGTACATAGAAATAGAATGCAAATACGGACCGCGGGGAAAAAAAAAAGAATTGTACAGGCAAAGTTTCTTTTGTTAGCTTCATTATACCTAGAACTACTGCTAGTCTCGATAAGAATGTGTGGATGTGCCCAAACCAAGAACTCCATCTGTACCTATTCTTTTGTCACTCGTCCTATTTCAGTCAAATAAAAAATTAATTATAATTTTTAATTGGTAATACTTTCATATGTAATATGAATATTGTTTGATAGATCTCAATGAGGTCTTTTAAACGATGTTTTCAAAATCACCTAAAAATTATAGATTGCAACATATAATCAATTGAAAAGTGGCACGGACTCCCAAAATGGACTAAAGAATAATTGGGGAAGGAGGGAGTAACTAACACCCAAAGGCTTAGTTTGGATGATAGAAAACTTGAGGAGGAATGAGAATGTGACACCCTACTTCTATGATTTCGACGTTTGGAAGGAACATGAATAAGAATGTGATGCCACTCTCAGGATTCTCACAATTGGGAGAGATAGGAATGTGACACCCTACTTTGTTTTATTTTCTCTTGTTTTTGGTGTTCTGTTCCCTCGTTTGTAAGTGTATGCACTTAGCGAGTTTCTTTCTCGATATACCCTCTTCGAGCTAATAATATTTTTGTTTTGCTGAGCAAAAAAAAAAAGGATTGTAATTCCCGACGACACATTCAACCAGGAATCAAATTACCAGATTAAGTAGGAATCTGATCCCTCCCCTGCCCTATGAGAATCTTAGATTTCTGACTTAATCAATAAAAAAAGGAAATATTGACTTTGATAAATTTTCAAAAAAATTGATTCATGCATAAGATTATTGAATTAATCCAAGCACTAAAATGAAATTACTTCAGTTATTGTATTTTTAGGAATTTGATTTGTAATAATCATATTTATATTTCCACTCAATAAAATTTCAAAAAACTTGATTCTTGGTAATCACATTCCTATTGCTACTGAAAATTCCGGTCATCCAAACTGATCCAAAGCAGACTTGAAAATTGAAAAGCAATAGTATATCTATTTGGGAAACAATCAACGTTCTATACCTAGAGAATATTTAGCTTGTTACCCGAACATAGAAAAATTAAAGGTTCTGGGTTGAGCTCCTCTCCAACCAATGAAAATGGACTGCATCGTCCAGTTTGCCCATTTGTATGTGAACTTTTTCTCGGTTCACTTTGATGATCCAAAACGTTCACATATTTTAGAGTTTGTTGAGAATATTAACCACACTAAAAATCAAGTTGATCATATATGGCTTAATATGATTTTGGAAGATATTTGTGTTAGACTATAATAAGAATACAATACCATAGCCCATTTAATCCATTTATATCAAGAAAAATGCATTATGAAATTATATTAAACCATAGATCAACTTGATTTCTGGGTGCGACAAATGTTCTCGATGAACTCTAAAATATGAACAATTTGAATATTTAACTGAGTCCGAAAAAGGTCCAAAATGGGCAAACTGTACGCTCCAGTCCATGCCATGACCAGAGAGAGAGAGAGAGAGAGAGAGAGAGAGAGAGAGAGAGAGTACTTTGGCAGGCAGAGGGAAAGGAGGGGAAGAGGTAGGACCGTAGGACAATTATTTGGTTTGCCAACATGCAAGTAAAATGTACAGGTTAACATTTTCAGGACCATAAGTTACAAAAAAAAAAGAAGAAGACATTTTCAGGACCACTTTGCACGAAACCCTTGTAAACAGATGTACTGTGAAACCAGGCATGCATGAGTTATAAAGAACCAGCAACGACTACTGAT
The DNA here is from genome assembly GCA_019656295.1 of Rhododendron mucronatum var. ripense. NCBI lineage: Eukaryota > Viridiplantae > Streptophyta > Magnoliopsida > Ericales > Ericaceae > Rhododendron > Rhododendron mucronatum. The sequence goes on along the minus strand of BPLT01000044.1, from coordinate 328,963 downwards.
ACCTGGTCCCCGAGAGAGAGAGAGAGAGAGAGAGAGAGAGAGAGAGAGAGAGAGAGAGAGAAGTCAGTCATTTCTTTCTCACCCCATGAACTTACCATAGGTGATATATACTATGAAATTGGCTGACCAAAACATTTTGAGATATGACAGTAAGTAATTGACATGCACCCTTGCTAAATGATAGTACAATTAGACCATGTTCAGTTTAAGGTTTTGAGAGTACCCACTCTTGTAACAAAAGTCTCGCATCGGGAATTCTAGGAAAGTGAAATTGGTTTATAAGGATTCGTCAACCAGCTGCTGTATAACTTGAAATTAATATTTTGAGCTATGTGGTTAGGCGAATGGTTAGCAGGTTAGCTAGTGCGGATCGTTACAGGTTTTGAGAGTAATGAGTAGAGAGAGATAGAGAAATTTATTGAAAACCGTGTCCAGAGATTTTGAGATCGTAAAATATCCATTATAGATTGAAAGATATTAACAATTTAAAATTTGCATTAAAGACCGAACAGAAAAGTCATTTTAGAACGGAGGGAGTATAAAATGGAAATCAAGACTCCATCATCTAAGATATGGCTCTTTAGATCGATTTTTGAAATGGGCATGTCTAAGTTAAGTATGAAATACTAGCCACACATGAGTTGATATAACCGGCCATCTCAAGAGTTAAGTATGAGATGACGAATAGTAACTTATTCCATGTTTTCAACTGTAACCTCCAATTTATGACTTCGAACCTGCATCGCGGAGCCTGGCCGATCGGATCCTCTCCAGCCTCTAGGCTTATGGATCAATTTGTTTCATATCAGAGTGCGGTGATAGAGCCGACAGTATTCTAATTAAGGACCAAACTTTTTACAACCAAAATGGGAGGATTAATTTTCGAAAAAAACTGTGAAACGAATTAAGAAATTGAAGTTATTATTAGGTGGAGAGGGTCCAATAAGTAGTAGTAACTAAACGATAGTAAGGCTCCGTTTTGAAACTGTTAAATATGAAGAGAAGTTTTATTGAATTCGATTATTAAAACCATACAATGAGACCTCTATTTATACAAGAGGCGAAAATCTAACTATGGAAAGAAAATCATACCGATTAACTATGAAATAAAATCATCCTAATTACAATCAAATCACAATCTCAAGATCACGATTTGATCGCGATATTATTTTGTATATCATTTATTCTAACAGAAAACAAAAAAAAAAATCCTTATTTTTTAAGAAGCTAATTTCAAACTAAAAAATTATGGATTTATTAAAATATAAAAATATGTAATATGAATCTTATTTGGAAGATCTCGATGAGATCTTTTACACGATGAAAAAAAAATTATTTTTCATTTACTTTATTTTTGAATTTGAAAATATGAAACAAATTGTTTATTTTTAAAAAGATTTCTGAGACGGGGCCTAATTCATTCTATACCCACATCTACCTGAGTTACCCTCCCTTCACCCTCTTTCTACTGCAAGTTAAGTTGAACAAAAAAAAATAAAAAATAAAAAATAAAAAAAGTCTAGGAAGCAACAATTGCATGGTACTTGAGAATCCAAAGGCCACTCTCTAAAAGATGGGTCAAGCTCCCCTGTGTCCTTGTATCTGACCCTCCCCTTTACATTCATCTCTCTCTCTCTCTCTCTCTCTCTCTCCATCCTCCATCTCCCCTCCTAGTCCTTACCCCATTTTCCTCCACTCCAAGTTTAATTGTGCACCTCCCCTCTCACCTTTCTTTCCACCCATATCTCCTCCACCTCTCGCCACCCCAAACCACCACCACCATCTCTCCTCCTCCCCATGGAGAAGGAGACTCATGACTTCATGAATGTCGACTCCTTCTCCCAACTCCCTTTCATCCGCCCCAGCCCCCTCAAAGAACCCAAATCCACTAGCATTCGCCTCTTCGGCATCGAATTCGGCAACGACTCCGACTCCACCACCACCACCACCGTCTCTGCCGAAGCAAACGACGACAGCAGCAACAACAACGGAGGAGGAGGAGAGAGCGGCGAAGGAAGCCGGAGGTTCGAGTGCCACTACTGCTGCCGAAACTTCCCCACTTCCCAAGCCTTAGGGGGCCACCAGAACGCCCACAAGAGAGAGCGCCAGCACGCCAAGCGGGCCCACCTCCACTCCGCCATCGGCAGCCGATTCCCCGACCCACACGTGTACTACCGCCTTGCCGGCGGCTCTGCTATAGCGCCGCCGCCTCCGCCGATGAGTTATCACTCGTGGGGTCCTAGTATTGCTGCTGCTAGTGCTAGCCCTAGGTTTTATGGGACTTACTCTTCCAATCATCATGCACCCATAAATGGGAGCCCTACGGGGTTTTGGCGAATCCCAGCCGTTCAAAGCTCGGCTGCCTTTAGTCGTGATCATGATCCGTTGCCGTTGGTTCGTAACGGTGAGTGGTTGAAGAAATCGACGGTGATCGGCGGGTCTGGTACTCAGAAGTCGAGCGTACAGGATCATGTGAGTTTGGATCTTCATTTGTAGTATATAATGTAGTAATTTTTTTGGATCAAGATGTATGTATTATATGGTAATAATTAAGAGGTAATGTGCTGGGAATGAGGCCCGTTCCGCTGAAGTGTTTTTTTGCTAAGCAAGAAAATTTTATTGATCTAAGAAAGGATATAAAGATTAAAAGGATTTTGAGCACACCGACAAAAAAGCTACCCGAGAACCAACTCAAAGGAAGTCAGGAAGCCAACCGAAGCCCCACAAACAAGACCAAAAAAAACGCACAACCAACACCTATAACCGAAACCAAAAGGGTCAATACATCATCTTTAATTCAAAAAATAGATATTTATTTCCCTTAGTGAAACGGGCTTGAGATGCTTACCCTAAGTTTTTTTATTATTATTTATAAAACACATTACCACAAAATAAAGTGCTTCCATAAGCACAATTTCGTTAATTAAGCGGGTATAAACTATTTTTAAAATAATCCATCATTATGGTTCATAATCTTAAAAATGCCATTATCGCTTCAATTTAGATGAATTTTGTGTACTCGTTTCATGCTTGTGGATAATTTTCCACACCTTTACGAGCATAGGAAAATAATTTCCGATTTTATTATTTTACAAAAAAAACCCCATCTTGAAAATGTGACAATTATATTGCCTTTTCTTGGTATTTTTGTTTCAAAGGAACGGAGCAGAAAATGCCCCACCTTTTTTCCTTCCTTACAAAGTCCAAATCCCTCTTATTTGAAATTCAAATTATATATTTTAAATATTTCTTTTATTCAAGTCATATCATATAAAATTGGCCAATCAAAGAAGAGAAGCAGTCGAGGAATTTGTCGCTTTTATCTCCAAAAACTCAAAACACGTGTGAGGAATATACTTTTATTGGCATTACTATACTCAAGAGAAAAAAAGTTTGGCATTATTATCAAACAAGGTATGTTTATAGTCTATAGATGAGGAGAGACACACGTGTGAGTATTGAAAACCAATGTTTTTTAGATTATGTAGATGGAGGGGATAATGATAAAGTGTGTTTCCTTTCACTAGAACACATGGCTAATCTAAATAAGAACCCTGCAAGTGAGTGATGAGATTGATCTCCAAAAATTATTTCATGGTGTGGTGACTGTACACCGAATTTATCAAAAATTAAAAGAAAGTTTTCCATGGCATGCTTGAATTATTAATTTGTGAAAGAACTCTAGTTTCTCTGTGGTATTTGTAAAAAATGTCAATGTAATGTCTGCATGTATATATTACGGAGTATAATATTCCATTCCATGTTGGATGGGCTAGTAATGTTTACTTTCTTTTATTTCTCCCTCGATGTACCATTTCGAGTTTCTATAAAAAAGTTTCGTTTGCTGAGAAAAAAAAAATCCATTCCATATGGGGTAACTTCAATATTTTTGAAATTAGGAGATGGGTAGTTTTTAATTGGTTGCATTGCACAGAATCAGATTTCTTTTTATGGAAAGAACGTGTTATCGAGGGAACGGAAACACTATTTTTCCCCATCTTGTTCCTTACAATAATAACTTACTCCTACGTAAAAACTTAAAGATAATGGTAGTTTCGAAAACAATCCAGTTGGGAGGGAGGGAGAGAGAGAGAGAGAGAGAGAGAGAGAGAGGGAGGGAGAGAGAGAGGGAGGGAGAGAGAGCATGTGTATCAAAGCTTTGAAGTGGAGCCGTTGGTCTTAAATTATGACATGGGTGATAGAGCAAATCATGTTGGCAGATTTATACCACTAAACTAATCAATAACGAATCAACTCATTAATTCCAAGGTGCAAATATCCCCCCTAAAGTCTCGAGAGAGAGAGCTGGGCAGTTGGGTTTCTCCTCCCAACCCCGCCGCCCCCCATTCCCATTCTTCCCCCTTCCTTCCCCCCCCCCCCCCCCCCCCCCCCCCCCCCCCCCCCAGTTCTCTTCGTTCTTCCTCATCTCTCCCGTCCCCTAACCCCTCTCTCTCTCTCTCCTCGATCTCCTCTCTTCTCCGACCCCCATAGTTGTGAGTTGGTTGAGACTCTCTTCTTAGGGAGGGAGATTTCCTCTCTCCCCGCCATTTTTGGACTCGGGAGGCCCAGGTTTGGGTTTTGGCTCTTGATCTGATCGGTCTTGACGACAAGTTTTCGAGCTCTCCAACGGTATCAATGGCGGTGTCTGCAGCGGATTTGATAGTGTTCCTTCAGTCTGCGACGGGAACCAGCTTCTTCTCTGGGCAGATCTGGTCCACCCTCCTTCTTGAGTGCGTCTTGTGGGTTTGACTTCGGCGCTCTTTTCTTAGTTTTTGTTTGTTGTGTTTTTTTGTTTTTTCGGACCAATGGAGTTTCGGTCCTTTGTATTTTGATTATTATATATAAATCGAGTTTAATTCTGGTAAAAAAAATAGGATGCAACCTGCCCTCATACCCCTTAATTAGGTATAGGAGGCGGCCCTGAGGTAAAACTCAAGAGGCGGTCGCCCGAGACTTCCTAAAAAAATGTTCAAATTATGGTATACCAAATTATTTTTAGTACAGTACCATCCGATGTTTAAGCTTATTAAAAAACAGTACTGAGCATATGAGCCAAAAATGAAAAATTTGAGCCGATTGTTCGAAAATTCGTGTTAGACCTATGAAATGTCAGAACCGACCTAGTTAAGCATATAAATGATTTAACTTGAATAATAGTAGTAGTAGCTTCTTAACCCTGTATGTTTTCATCTAGCTGTGCACATATACAAGGCTGACCCAGAGATCAAAATTATGATGAAACTTGTAGTAATAAGCCAGTTAATTAATTATCTTTTCACTTGGATGTTCGATTAAATTAATTTTTATTTACACTAATACGTGGAATTGACAATTTCTATAGAATTAGGCAAGTGAGAATAGTGTATGAGACTGTGTGTCACTTTGTTGTATTGAAAGTCTAGGATAGAATGCATGGGGGCATGGCCACTCTCTTATTCCTGTTTTAACAAATTTTTGGTTAGAGCATCCCCAATGGGGATGTAAAACCAGGTGCTATAGTTATAATAGCACCCAGATGTAAAAAAAATTGCTCCAATGGGGATGGAAAATAACAAATTCGGAGATGGAAAATAGCACAAATGGAAAGGGGGATGTATATTTGCATCCCCTTTTGGCTGCAGCTATAATTTGACAGGTCATCACTAACTGATTGTACCAGAATTTTGGACAGCCGGAGGCTACCTGCTTTCGTCGGAAAATCGTCGGAAATTGGCAGAACACGCCGGAATCTGGTAAAACACGCCGGAATCCGGAGATGACAGTCTCCTACCCCGATTCTTGACGATCCATGTACGGCACATATGCATGCCGCCGGCTGTGCTCGTCTGAAACTCTCGCCGGCTGTGCCCCTCCGGCTGTGATTTCCTTTCGTTCAGAGAAAGGGAGAGGAGTGCTGGGTTCTGAACCAGAGAGAGAGAGAGAGAGAGAGAGAGAGAGAGAGAGAGAGAGAGAGAGAGAGAGAGGTTTGCTGCACAGAGAGAGAGAGGAGTCGTCTGGTTTGAGGTTTGAGATTGGGGCTTCTCTGTGTTGTTCGTAGAGAGAGAGAGAGAGAGAGAGAACGGATAAGAAGATTTGAAAGAGTAAAGTTGGGTTGGGTTGGAATCTCATCCAATCCGACCGTTAATTTGTTTTCTTTCTTTTTTTTATTTTTTATTTTAAGGATCCGACCGTGGTTGTTTTGGTGATTGAAAAAAATTGCAACGGTCTTTTTTTTTCACTGCCTATAAATGTGTGTTAATAGGATTTTAGATAACAAAAATTTTCTTCATTCTTCACAAAAACCCTCCAAAAAAAATGGTGTATCAATTATGGCAAAAGGAAGTCGTAGTGTGAGAGGAAAATCGTTCAACTCCGATCAAGATGAAGCAATTTGTAATGCTTACTTGTGCATTAGTCAAGACCCGATTATCGGTACCAACCAACCACGATCTAAATTATGGGATCGGGTTGCAAAAAAATATACCGAATTCACAGGAGGCAATGTACAATCAGATGCTTCTATCAAGTCTCGATAGCAAGTCATCCAACATGCTTGCAACAAATATCGTGGACATTTAAGGCAAAAAAAAAGGGACGTAATTGTAGTTGGATGTAAAACAAAAAAAAGGGACAAAATTTTTTTTTTTTCAAAATAAATTTTTTTTTAAATCCTCGATTACCGGATACCAAAATTATTTTTCAACGGAAGTAATACTTGAATTAGGGTTAAGAAAGTTGAGGAAAATTAAGGAGGAGAGAAAGTTAGTTAATTATCCATCCTTTTTTTACATCTCACCATTGGATAGGAGGAGGTTCTATTTTACTTTTAACCACTTTTTACATCTAAAATAACTATCCAACCCCTTCTAAAATACATCCCCATTGGGGATGCTCTTACTAGAAAAAACAGTATAAATTTAAGTTTTTATGCCTTTTAAAGGATTTACTTATTTGGTTCCTAATATATTTGTAGAGTGCCATATTCGTCCTTCAAATATTGATTGCACGAATTTAGTCCCAAAGTTTCAAATTGTGTGCCAAATAAGTCCCTAGGTCACATGCCTTCCGTTTTCACTGTGGAAAATAAGAGGGAGTTTTTTTAAACCATAAATTCAACTTAGCCCTTCCTTCCAACTCAAGTGCCCACACCCCAACATGTTGATTGTTCATTAAGCATCACGAACTGAGGTTGCAGGCCTGCAGCACAATTCTTGGCTGAGGCTAGCTAGGTGGTAGTTGGGGGAAAGAACCAGTGTGAATAAGAGAGATTTTTAGGTAGGACTGAGACAAACTCCAAAATATGGTTTTGTGTACAAAATGCCATAAATACCACAAATTCTAATGACGAAAATTGATGACATCTGACCTACATACCTATGAAGTATGGAGTAATTTGACACACATTAATTCGAGTCCGGCTCCTCTCCAATCCGTAGGAAATTGAAGAATCCTCCGATTCCAATTTGGTATCCTACGGGCACCCAATTACTCTCCTAAGATTCAGTTATGGAAATTGGAGAATCCTCCAATTCATAGGGTCAAGGTCTTTTCAACTTTATGGACCAAAATGACACTTTGGGAAAACATGGGGGACTAAAAGAGTAAATAAGCCTTTTAAAAAATGGCAAAACCAACCATCAGATACCAGCCATCAGATACAGATTTGCATTCCGTACAGCTGGCTTCAAAGTAACAGACGAACCATGGAAGTAATTTTTTTTTCCCCCAAAAATAATGTTAGGGTGTCATTGTCCATTCACGCGGGTTTCAACCAATCTCTAACGAGACAAATTCCATTGCCAACTAGCATAGAGTCCGTTTTTTTATTCACCTTGCTGAAAAGGGAGTGAACATTATCTACATTCTTATTAGTTGGGATACTAATAAGATAATTATTTTTCATTAATTCTCTTTTAACCATAGTTATAATAGGTAAAGTTAAAGTTAAATAGTGATTACATTGGTAAGGAGTTTCAAATCCTAATATCAAAACATTCCGCCAAATATCATTAAAAAAAAAAAAGAGTGCGAACCAAACTCACTTCTACCAGTAAACAATGCAACAACGAGAATTGGTAAGGAATCACTATGTATTCAATAATGCGCGCAACAACGACAATTGAGGACGTAGGGGAGCTTATTAAAAACCAGAGTAGCTATGTGGATGAAGACGAAGTTTGATATTTTAAGATTTACACGGTAGAGGATTTTAAGAGCTTATCTTGATAGAATCCGAAAGGTGAAACTTTCATCTATTTTTGGGGTGTCGTTGCATCCAACTCTCGGTTGGACCGATGTCACTTGTAAATTTTTCTATTTTCCGTCTTGAACGAATGAGTTAGTATCAACCAATCAGAAAGTGGAAGACATTCATTCAATTTTAGGTGGGTGAACAAAATCAAACTCGCTAGCAAAGAATCAATTAAAACCGGAACAAAGTCCCTCATGAAGTGACCCTATTGGGTCTATAACAATTGATAACACCTGAATCATTTCCAACTTAAGATCTTAAAGGAGACGGTAAACTTTAAGTCCCAAGACTTGACTGGCGAACCCATAGCTTGAGGTTATGATTCTCATGAAGCATGGTAGTTAGTCAGCCATCTTTACTTATTTCCTCTTCTTTTTTACCTCAGCTTTTAGGCCGGAGAGAGAGAGAGAGAGAGAGAGAGAGAGAGAGAGAGAGAGAGAGGTTGGAATTCTCAAGTTCTTCTCAAGGTAAGTAATCAAGGGCATGAGGATTTACCTTCACTGCAAAATTGAGCAAGTCAGTGGTACTGATATGTTGCATGTGGCAGCAAAAAGAGCTAGCTGGCTTCTTCTTTCTTCTTCTTCGATCTTCTGTTTTTTTTTCAACAGTTAAGGGTGTCCGGACTAACTTACATGCACACACCTTAATTAATTCCTTCTCCTGTTTGGTTGAATGCGCATCATCCATGCGAGTAATTATTCAATGGTCCAGGAGTACCACCACGTCGTACTCCGAACCATTTTACAACCACATGTTTCTACAGGATCCATATACTTATGGTAAATTCCACAAAAATGTGTGGTTGTAAAGTAGTCCGGATTTCGAAGTATTGTATAATTTCACCATGTACAAACTAAGGAATTCTTAAGAAATTACCTTTTTTGCGGCCTGACTCTAAGAATCGAGTACTGGTCAATACGATGGGGAGCAAACCCACAGGGGGTTCGTAGCTGGCTTTGACATGCTAGTAAGGGACACTCTTCAATGAATTGCCCTTACAAATAACAGAGGTTCAGAAAAAGTACTCAAATAATGATCAAAAAAAGAGAGAGAAAGTACTCAAATAATGTGCTGATCACTTCGTTCTTCAATTGCAGGTAGTTGTATCTTATATGCTCCCCGCGTACGTGCGAAAGCGCGCATGTTTAGGTGCTGCCTTAAGCTAAGTATTGCAACCATCCAGGCAATTTCGGATAAGTTTGTCGATGGACTGGATTAAACTGAATCCAATCAGATACATTTATGAAAATTCAATTTTTGATAATCCGTTTGAACCGAATCTGCTAACTGAAGTACGGACCGGATTCGGATTCGGATATACCCTGTTTACGAATTTGATCCCACCAATAATTCAAATGAAGGATTTTGGGGGTTGCATGTTTTTTTTTTTGTGTGTGTGATTATTTATTACGTAGTCCATTTCTTTTTCCTTAAACAGTTGAGATGCACGCAAGCGCCCAAACACCTTATTTTGAACAGCAAGCACCCAGACACTTGGTTATCAAAAAAAAAATTCAAATCGCAATAGGGTTATAAGCTGTGAGGAAGCTAGGAGTGCTAAGTTATAATTATTAAGGAGATGGCAGTCTCGCCCCACCAAAAAATATGACCGTCAGACTTTCATAAAATTTTGTCACGAACGCGGAGAAATATGAAAAGCATCATCTATAATTTTAATGCATGACCAAATTCTATACGATAGCTTAGAAAAATTATTTTCTCTAATTAATTTGGCCTCACTCTAGTCCAAATCCTGATTCCAGCCCTGCAATAACTTACATCTGCAGCTATAAAAATTGAACAAGCGGATATTTTTCTGTGCTCCATCCATAATTACTCCAGTAAATGTGCAATTTGAGTTCTTTTTTTGTACAACAAGTTAAGTTCCTTTGTGAGATTAATGTGGAGGTTTTGTTTTCTAAACCAAAATAGTATTCTATAATTTGAGTAAAGATTTGAGTCTCTCTTGATTTGAATAAAAATTTGAGCAAAACTCGCATTGGTATGAGTATGCAGTCAAGGGTTGGAGTGAGGTTTAGGAAGTTTTTACTCAAATTTTAAGTTTGAGTTATAAATAAAAGGGTAACGGCTGGAGTTGCTCTCACTACCATCTTAAATTTATGTTCTTTTTAGGGAAAAAAATCGAAATGGTCCCTGTAGTTAAGTGTTTGTGTCAACTTGGTCCCTGTAGTTGTAATTGACTCAATTTACACTCTATACTTTCCATTTTATTCCAATTTGGTCCAATTGCTAACTGCCGTTAGTCTGCCGTTAGTCCTTTTAAAAAAAGACAAAACTAAGCCAATAAAGACAAAAATAAACCAATAAGCTAATTTTTTCGTCTTTATTAAAAAAAACTGGATTTTGACAGTAATTTTTTATTTTTTAGGTTCCTCTCGTCATTACGAAGCAATAATCTCCGAAAAATTGACAAAAAAACTAATAAATAGGAGAAAAAAAATTGAATAAGGATAAAAAAATAAGCCATTTGGCTTATTTAGCCAAACAACCCTGAATTTATGTAATATTCTGACTTTTGGACATGATTTTTCATCATGTTGTGACTTTTGGATTTATATCATGTTGTGACTTTTGGACACGGTTCTATATGTTTTTTCAGTACTATGCAGAAAAATAAGGCATCTCAGTATTTGTCCACAAGTTGAACCGGTAGACAATACCAGTGGTTATGTTGCCTCATGGTTGATCATGAAAATGCTGAATTGGAGAGTAACTTTTTGTAGAAACTATAACCAAATTTCTTCTCAGGTGCTTCCTTATCAATGGAGAATGGAAGAATGAGTTATGTTTTGGTTCAGAGGTGTATTAGGTAGACAAGTGCAAAAAATTCATCCACCCGCGGACCCAACCCGACTTAAAGAATCAAGCTCGCGGACGAATCTTACCCCTTTTCGGTTCAGTTTGCGGGCCTAAAAAATTTGTTGCCTGACATATCGGGTCGGATTCGGGGGGTCAAACCTGACTTGTGCACACCCTAATATTAGGGCAAGAGGGAAATGAGAGAATTATTGTTTTAACCCCAAAAAAAGGGGGGCCATTTGATTTTGATGTTAAAAGGACTAACGGCGGTTAGTAATTGGACCAAGTTGGAACAATATAGAAAGTACAGAGTGTAAATCGAGCCAATTACAACTACAGGGACCAAGTTGACACAAACACATAACTACAGGGACCATTTCAATTTTTTCCCCTTCTTTTTAAATAAAACTATGTCTTAAGCTAAATTTACTTATGTGGGAAAATAAAACTAATGGCTATACATTTGGAACAGTACCCAATATCTTACAGGTTTGATACCAGTAAAAAAAAAAACCCAATACTGTATTCGGTATGTTTCATACATAGGCCCCATTTCCATAACCAAATATGTAGACCACAATTTTTTTGGTTTCTACATTTTTGGTTTGGTCCTTGTTCAAAAAAAATTCGCGTTGGGAAAATGACAGGCGATGACATGTTTTGATATTTTTTTTTGGCTAAGCAATGTGTTTTGATATCTAATACCCGTCAATGACATGACATATCCTTGACGGGTATTAATTATCAAAATACGTCATGGGCCGTCATTTTCCCATTTGCGTTTGACAGTTTTGGTTCAAGAACTCGTTTATGATCCATTTATATTTCCAAAAGCCCAATTCGAAGCCCAACAAAACAACTAAAATTACGTTCAAGAATATCGGCCCACAAAGGCCCACATCGCTACCACCGAGCCCCATAAACGCCTGAAGACACCAGTTTAGGGTTTTACAGCCCTCAGCCACACAGAGAGTCTAGAGAGAGAGAGAGAGAGAGGAGAGAAGATGCCGGCGGGGCACGGTCTTCGGTCGAGGACGAGGGATCTGTTCGCTCGACCGTTCAGGAAGAAGGGAACGATCCACCTGTCGACGTACCTGAGGACTTACCACATCGGAGACTACGTCGACATCAAGGTAAACGGCGCCGTTCACAAGGGCATGCCCCACAAGTTCTACCATGGGCGCACCGGTCAGGTCTGGAACGTCACCAAGCGCTCCATAGGTGTCGAAATGAACAAACAGGTTTTTTTTTAATCATCTGGGTATTTTCGTTATTTCGTACACCAAGACGGGAGTATTGAATTTTTTTTTTTTATCAACATGATTCCATGAAGGTGTTGAATTTGTCTGAATTGGTGTTTTGGGTTTGTTGAAATGGTGGAGTAATCATCTGGGTATTTTCGTAAAATTGTAAATATAGACAGGAAATGTTGGATTGGTTTTTGACAACAAGGGGTTCAATTTGTCTGATTTGGTATTGTGAGTTTGTTGAAATGGTGGAGTAATCATCTGGGTATTCGTTTTAATTTCGTATATCTAGACAGAAAATGTCGAATTTGTTTTTGATACTGGTCATTTCGTCGTCTCACTCGTATTTAAATAGTTAGTATTCCATTGTCTGATTTGAGTTTGGTGTCTTGTTTTGGTTGGATCATATGGGTGTAGTTATAAGAAGAGAATCTGTTGAATGTTGAATTTTGAGCTTATGGGGGGGTCTGATCTTGTTTTGTGAGTTTTGCTCGTGTTCGAATGGTGGGTAATTACCTTGGTATTCGTATAGAAGAAGGGAAAGGGTTGAGTTTGTGCAACTGATACAGACGTTCCGTTCGTGTAATCGTATAGTAAGCGTCTAACTAGTTTTGGGATTGATATGAAGGTTTTGATTTGTAATTGTTTTAGTTCCTATGGATTGTAGGGTTAGAATAATGGTGGGGCTTGGTGTTATGATTGTAAGTAGCATGGGTCATTTATTTTGCGGAACAGTATGCCTTTTATGCGGGTTGGAACTTACCCGACTAGGCGACAAGTAATTTCAATAGTCAATAGAGATGCCAATGGCATCTTTAGAGTATACGAATCAGTAGAGCTGTCCTCTTTGCAAAATCGGTGAAGCAGAAACTTATTAGATACCATTGCACCATATACTGCCGGACCATAATGACTTGATAACTTGAGTGTAAATCTTTATTAAATACTTTATGAATTTGCAGTTATGAAGAATAACTGCTACTTGATATGGAGTCGATATTACAAAAAAGAGGATCCCAATGACTTTTATTTATTTATTTATAGTTTGCTTACTTTGCTATTTTGCTTTAGTGTGAAGAATTTATTGCTTCATTTGCATAGTAAAACCTGTTCTAGTTTCTTCGTAAGTAGAAATATCAAAGCAGAAACGTAGTCAGTGGCCATGCTACCTTAAAATGTGGAGAAAACATTGATTGTAGTTTATTAGTCAATTCGGACCTCTCTTCCCATTATAATTGATCTCCATGCGTCTGATCTCATATTGGTGTCTAAGAAGGCGTAGCAAATATCTAATGGTAGACCTGCCATACTTGGCAAAGTTCAAAATTAGCAGGGGAGTACTTGACAGAAGTAAACTGGAAGTTCTAATCATAACTTCAAAACAGAACTTATCTAGAACAGCGGAAGGAGAACCATGGATGTCTTTGAAAAATTTGCAATTTCTTTCTTGCCATATTTATATATTTATAATATGCTACGGTAGCCAAGCTATCTTTCCCAGGATTGATGACATTTAGAAACACAACCGAGGTTGCGAACTCATCCTGACTGATCTGAATCTGCAATTTCTTACTTTTACGGTTTTACCTTTCACAGTACTCATTATTTCACAGCACCTTCCTTTTTTTTTAATTGCATATGCTACTTGTTCTTCCTTGCTCTTCCTCGTTGGCCTTTATTTTTTACTGACACGGTAAGAACTTCTGTTCCTTCTTTGCAAGTGGTGAAGAAAATCTAACCAGTCAAACTGCATGCAATACATACAGGTAGGGAACAGAATAATTAAGAAGAGGATCCATGTGCGCGTAGAGCATGTTCAGCCTTCAAGGTGCACCGAGGACTTTAAATTGAGGAAAAAGAAAAATGATGAACTCAAGGCAGAGGCCAAGGGAAGAGGTGAGATCATTAGCACAAAGAGGCAGCCAGAAGGCCCTAAACCTGGTTTTATGGTGGAAGGTGCTAGTGCTACCTTGGAGACTGTTACGCCTATTCCGTATGATGTTGTCAATGATCTTAAGGGTGGCTACTAAGTTGACTTATGGATTTCTTGTTTCAGTTATGTGCTCTGAATGTCTGAAAACTGGTTCTTGTTTGAAGTTTTTATTTTTATGTTGGTTTTGAGGACTTGTTATTATGGGTTAAACGTAGACTGGTGCTATTCAAGTTTTGCAAATCAAAGAGATGGTTTTGGCTGAAACTGCTCATTAATCTCTCCTGTGCATGTGTAATTCTCTCTTGTTCTTGTTGATTTTAACTTGGTATTGGAAGAAAAACAATGGGTGGTTCCATATGATTTGGGTTTATCAAACCTTCTTTCGTGTTGTTTTCTTCAGTTGGTTTTGTTTTGGGTACAAATCGCAATATATCACTCTCTGAGTCTGTGTGTATGTTAGTTTGCGTGTGCATGAACATGTGCCCGTGTGAAACTCGCACCCATCTGTGGTCTTTTGGATGACATTTTGATCGCTAAAAAAAGAAACATGAGAGTCCATCATCTTTGAAGCATAGAAATTCATCATGAATGGGACTCGAAATTATTGGTGCAGGTTATGAAGAAAGAAATGAAGGTAGGCTGAAGCAAAGAGTCCTGGTTAGCTGTACGAAAGTGAGTTTGGCATACAGAACTACGTTTGTTAGATCTTGGATTTGTAGGCGGATGTACGGATGGGAAGGTTGAGTATGTGTCTTAGGGCTTGTTTGATAACCTAAATTCAGCACTTAAAACTGAATCAATTAAGTAATAAGTGATTCAGTAGGTTTGATAACGACATTATACATTGCTTAACAAATTAAGTGTTACTTAAAATGTAGACTGAAAAGTTGAGAAAAAATAAATAGTTTTGAGCTACTTAATTCTAGCTGAATTCTGTGTACTTGCATTTAATCACCATACTACCACTCCCACCACCATCACCATTTCGCCACCACTCCACCACCACCACCACCACTCCTCCACCACTTCACCACCACTCCTCCACCACCACCACTACATCACCACCACCACCATTCCCCTATCACTCCATCACCACCATCAGGGCACCACCATTACCACACTGCTGCTGCCCGCCGCCGCCACCACAATGCCACCATCGCACAACTATCATTCCACCGACACCACTCACTGTCACCATTACTCCCCCGCCACCGCCACCATTACACCACCACCACCACCACCACCACCACTCATTGTTACCGTTACATCACCATCACTCTACAAAAATCCCCAATCAAATAACCCGAGGGACCACCACCATTACACCACTATCGCCAGCTCTCCAACACCACCACCGCCGCCGCCGCCGCTCCATCACCACCACCATCACCACACCACCACCACAATCACCATTCCACCATTATTATAAATACATTGTGACCATTAGTAAATTAAAAGAGCATCGGAACTAAAATTAATTTATCATTTTTTTAATTCAGTACTTAGGCCCCGTTCCAGAAAGAGGAATAAAAAGGCAATTTTAAGCTCAAAATTATGTGTTTACGCAAATAATTTTTCTATCAATATGGATCTTGTTTGATAGATCTCATCGAGATCTTTAATACAATGCAAAAAAAATTGAAAAATTATTTTTCATTTACATTATTTTTGAGTTTGAAAATGTAAAATAAGTACTTATTTTTTAAGAAGGTATTCTGGAACGGGGCCTTAATATGTTTACCAAACAGCTTTTCAGCTTAAAAAATTCAGCATTTAGTTTCAGTTTTCAGTTTTATCAAACAGACCCTTAGATATGTGTAGCATTGTACGCTAAGTTGCACGGAAATGATGGAAAATGATAGAAAACTATTGTAGTTGCACAGAAAATTTCAATTTTTTAACGGGTAAAGATTTTCTCACAAAATGGATCTTTGCCTAAAAGAAGGAAGTTTAGTTTTCTTGCACGATAGAAAAATATTGTAGGATCCACAATTTCAATTTGTTAGCGGGTAAAGATTTTCTCGCAAAATGGATCTTGCCTAAAAGAAGGAGTTAAGTTTTCTTGCACGATTCGTTGTCAAGAGTCTTTGAGAAAATAAATTTCTTTTTCTTTTTATCTTGCTTCACTTCTTTTGAGAATTTTTTTTCACACATCATTCCCGACAACTGAACGGAGCGTGAAGGGATTGATTGAGGGAAAGGAACAAGGCGAGGGGAAAAAACCAAGAAAGTGGAATTCTAAACTTCTCTTTTCGTTCACACAATAAACATTAACGAACTGTTTGAATTTCTTAATTTGCTTTAAATCCCTAAAAAACGGTTAAGCCATGATACCTTAGCACCCATTAGGACAAAATTTATATTGCTATTGATGTATTTTTGTTTCATCTTTTTTTAAGAATCTCCATTTCTGCATATTTTTGGGGACCAGACCTGTTATATACTTGAGAAAAAGAAACTTCGGATTTTGGAACGCAGAAGTTAGAGTTGATCATTGAAGAAGATATTCTCCATATTTCCCATCGTCCTGCTGCTGCTTATTGCGTCAGGTTGGTCATGATCAAACCTGCTTTACTCTCTCTCTCTCTCTCTCTCTCTCTCTCTCTCTCTCTCTCTCTCTCTCTCATGTTGATAAAGGTAGACAAAGATGCTATAAGTGTTTCATGTGTTTTACTGGTACACTTGTGGATTACCATCTCAGTTCTACATTCTTGTTCTGATTACCATCTCGATCAGTTCTACGTTCTTGTTCTGTTTTTGCTATTGTGGATGTATCTCAAACAATCATTTATGTATTTTTATGTTATTTCTTCTTAGATTTATATAATCTTGAGAGTTGTTTCGAAGAACGAACTTAGAACGTTTTGATTCACGGAGAAATTTTGAAAGAAACTATCATTAAAGTACCATATTCACTGATATAAAGGACATACACATCATGTAAGGAGCAACAAAAAGAACGGATAAACAAAAGAACCAGAAGGATTAGGATTCTTTGACGGAAAGAGAATCTATGAACAGTTTCGATCATCAAAGTAAGCCCCAGAAAGGGTTAAAAAAAGACCAAATTGGACCGACTAGTCAGGAGAGGATACGTATCCTATTTGGTAATGAAGCCAACAGAAAAACATCATACTGAACTGGAAAAAAAAAAAATTGGATTTTACGAGATGTACTCATGGATATCAAACACATTAACCAGAACCTGTTGCAATTGCTTCAGAGCTCAGGATACTCCATCTTTCTTACAGGAAAGTGATTTCTGGTATAGATATTGTCAACCATGTTCATAGCAACGGATTATTCATCCAATCCTATTAGACGGCTCTGTTTGGTTGATTGGTTGGTGGTATATTTTGACCTGCGTTTGAGTTTCGGAAGAATCCAGAAACTACACATTGGAATCTAAAAAACCTCGATATCCATCTTTTTTGGGAAGCCGTTGCAGGTTTTGGTACCGGAATCATTTGGGTTCCTGAGGAGACATTTAGCAGGGAGATTGAGTCAAGCAACTGTGAGTTGGAGAAATGCTGTGAGGATTGTTCTAAAGCAGTACCAGATGGTGAGGGGACCTGCAGAGACACCACACTTGTATCTGCAACTATCATTGTAAGGAACCCCCAGTCTAATTATACATGGTGGGTGATCTTCCAAGCAAATGCGTATTTCGTGTTTCTTGAAATTTACTTGACAAAGAAAGGCGTTGAAATAAAAATTCATTCAGAATGACTCGATGGTTGTTTAGATGATGTATTAATTTACCATCAGGTGTGTTCTCAAAGTAGAGGCTACGTAAATACTTGAACTGCTTGATTTTTCAATTGAACAACTGAAATTGTGCTAAACTTTTTGAATTCGGCACCCGTCGTCAGCTCCTGTCGAGCATCTCACAGAAAATGCTGAGATGATAATTTTTCATCGTGATTTGACCCTCGGACAGTCGGACGTTGAGATGACAATTCGCGGAGGAAAAACCTCATGAACCACATTTCGGAAGAAAAATGAACTGAAGTTGCTCCTAGTGTTCTCCCTCTTGGGTGATGTTTTGGTGTGCGGCGGCAGTGGGGTCTGGATGATGTTATGGTGTTGGCGGCTGTGTGTAGCTAGGGCGTGTTGTCTGTTTGGGCTTTATTAGTTGGGTTTGTCCCATGTTATTTGGGCTTTTAGGCCTTTTAGGTGTTTGGGCTGCGTCTCTCATATATTTTAAATGTTTTGTCCGAGCTTCTAGGCCTTTAGGTGTTGGAGCTTTGTTCACGTTGGTTGTGGCCTGGTTGGCACCTTGCCAATTATGGGATTGGATCTCGAATTGGATTTTTCGTTCTCTCATTGTCCTACTAATCTTTTGTAACAATTTCAAAAGTTAATAAAATTTTCTTTTTTGCCGTTCAAAAAAAGGTGTTCTCCCTCTCTTTCTCTGCCTTCCCCTCGCCTCATTGTGGTCGCATTAGTCGTTTTGCTGTCATATTAATTCATGGAAATTGCCATTCTTTCGAGCATTGTGGCTCAATTGGAGTCATAAAACACAAGCTCTACACAGAGAGAAATCGCTCCATCAACCCCATCTTCAAGCATCCATTAGTATGTATAAGAATCAAACTAAGAGCTGAAAAACAATTATTAAATGGCATAATTCCCTTTGTATTCGTTAGGATTATTATCTCTCCTTAACATATTAACAAGGCTGTTAGCTAGTTGGGTCTGGCTTATACTAATTTCGGACTTGTTTTCAGTTTGATGAAATTCTGATACTCGAATTCTCTTACCGCTTGTAATAAAATATGAAGAAGAAGAAGATGATGATGAGCGATTAAAGCTCTCTTAATATATTGATCAACAATATTGTGGATTAATTTCTAAGCATAAGTGCATTTGTAAGTACAAACACAAGAGGCTACACCGTCATGGGAAATGCATTTTGGATTGCCATTATGAGCCTTTTTACACTGCTGGTAACATTCTGCTACATCACAATAAAAGGGGTTAAGGATTTCATTGCACAACTTACCACCTGTTTGGGCCCTCGTCACTGCAACTGCCAAAATAAAGTATGGTAACTGTAAGAAAAATTAATTATCGAATAAACACTGAAATTAGGTTCGTTTACTACATTTTTTTCAAATAACCATCAGTGTAGTCCTTCGCTAGCTTTGCAGGGAGGCGATGTTTCGGTAGTGTCTCAGTATCGTTGTTTCTTTTATCGTTTGTTTTTTTTCTCTTGCGGGTCTGAAAAATTTCTTTGCTTTTTGGATATTTGCATTTGTATGATCATGTGTCACCGTTGTTTATCACTAGAATTAGTTACGTTAGTTAGGTTAGATATCAGTTTTCTAATTTTATTTTATTTTTCCTTTAAAAAAATATTAGAAAATTGATACCTAACTAGCGTAACTAATTCTAGTGATACCCGTCTATTATTCCTAGTGTCATGATATTTTTTACGAATATATCCATATATTAAAAGTTTTGCTAGAAGTCAAACGGACACTTAAAGTAACAAAGTTTGGGAAATTAAACTAATTTTCTCATCTCACTTAAAACATTTCACAAAGAAACTTTTGAGTTTCAAAAAATCTTCACACTCCAGAAATAAAAGTGTTGTTTGCCCATTAGGCTTGAGCTTCGCTCCTGTTACCAGAGTCCAGTCCAGTAATTGAATTTACCAATTGCGCATCGAAACCAGACAATATTAATTCCAGTAACAGGAAGGCTTGTTTTGGCTAAAGAAGTTAGATGAATATATTTTTTATTTGTTTGTGTTGCGTCAAGCTTTTGTGACTTATTGATTCATAAAAAGTTGTAATCGAAATTCATAATTTTTTGAATAAATACGAAGATAAGTCAAAAAGACAAATCTTTTTTACTTAATTCTTGTCTTTTTAAAAAAAAATAATTATGAGTTTCGATCAAGTTTTCCTTGCTTTTTCCGATTTCTCTCGACAAAACGAATCAATAAGTTACCAAATTTTGACGCAAAATTAACAAATACAAAAAAAAAAATCTGAATAAAAACATAAAAACAAGTCGATCATTCTGACTTATTGAGCCAAAACAAGCCGAAAGAAGCCAAACCCCATGTCGTAAGGGTGCTACGAAGAATCTATGAACATTCAAGATCAGGAAAAATAATGCACAAACCTGATGAAACAAGGACGAGGAGCAAGATCAGACTAACATAACATAACTTGGCCATGTCTCTGAAGAGATTAGCTACACTACCAAGTGCCTAGCTACTTGTTTGTTGCTTTTTTGGGAGATTGTAGTGGTGAACTCGAATTCCAGCTCCGGTGGTATTTTATTCAGCGGAGAATGCATATTACAAGGAAAGTTAATTGAGAACAAATGTCGTCAAGGGACTCTCTCTCTCTAGGCGATTTCAAACCCCCGGAATCCCAAAGGTCTCCGCCGCCTGGGGGGGGGAGGCGCCGCACTACTCCCTCCTCCCCCCGGGCCCTCTCCTCCCTCTCCTCCCTCTCCCCTAACCTCTCCACCTTTCCTCTTCCTCTTCGCCGCTGTTCTATTTGCTCCCGTTCGTGGCTCTTCACTCCCTCTCCGGCGTCCCTTCCGTCGATTCCACTGCTAGGTGGGTCGATCTTGGGGCCTAACGGCGTTTGTGGAGGTCGTCCGATTGGTGGGTGTTGGCCGTGGATCTCGCCGGTCGGTTTTCTTGGGCCGATCCGGTTCTGTGCTTAACGGCTGGGGATCCATCACTGCCGGACGCCGGGGTCTCGTTGGTCGTGGTGGTGGCGTTGTCTGGATCTGGTGGTCGTTGGTGTTGGTTGGTGGTGCGGTGGTGAAGTGGGTGTTCTTGTAGGTGTTTTTTCTGCTGATTTTTGTTTTGCAGGTATTTCAAAAATGAATGGCGAATCTGTTGGGTTTTGGTGGTCGGGGTGGCGGTGCGGCGGCGGTGGTTATTGTGGTGATGTTGGTGGTTGTTTGCGGAGGTGGTCGGATCCCCTATGGATGGTGCTCAGGCTGTCGAGTTTTTGCCCTTTACGGATCTTGGCTGCTTTTTTGCTCCTCCGGCGCGGGGATCTCATTTTCTGTATTTGATCGCTAACGTTTCTTCTGTTTCTGTTTGCTTGCTGCTGTATGTGTTTCGCTTGGTGGTGGTTTGCCCGAGCCTGGTTTCTCTGTTCCCTCGTTTTCGTAGGCCGGAGCCCTCCGCCGGCCGCTACATCTGGGAGTCGCCGGCGTGGCTTAACGGCGAGTTGTGGCTTTGGTGTTTTGTACGGCGACGACGGTTTTGGAGATTCTTGGGTTAGGATTTGGTTAGGGCGGGCCGGCCTATGGTTTGGGCCGGATTAGGAGTTGGGCTTAATGTTTATTCGGGTTGCAGTTTGGACTCTTACACTTTGCTTTTGATTGTAACTGCTTGACCCCAGGTGTTAGGGCTTTGTCCCTTGTCATATTATTTTCCAACCTTTGGTTGGATTCCCTTCCCCTATTCCCGTTTCAATAAATTTTTCGCCGTTCAAAAAAAACAAGGAAAGTTAATTACTCCCCTTCCATATATATATATATATAGGGGCCGGTTCTACCTACACAAGTTTTAACACAACTTTTAACACAGGATCTCAACCGTTCATTTCAATGGCTGTGATTAAAATACACTCCCTCCTCCCTTTCCATCTCCTCACCTAATCCCTCCTTCTCTCTTTCCCCCCCCCCCCCCACATGCCCCACCTTTGTCAGACCCAACTCCGGCCGGCTCCACCTCCAGCACTCCTAGAAAGAGGAACTTGGCAGAGGTAGACTCGGCATCTGGCTCACCCATATATATATATATATATATATATGTGTGTGTGTGTGTGTGTGTGTGTCATTTAATTAACAAGAGTAAAGAAAAAAAATTAAAAAAGGAATCTATATGTCTCTCCCAAATTTCATACCAAAGTTGTTCCTGGCTATTAGATGTTCTCTTTAATTAAACAATAACTGCTAATTAATCACCATTTTGTGTTTTCCTGTTTTGGCATCCGCCTTTGTAGCTATGGAGATTTTCTATTTAATTAACATCTATCTTTCTTGCAGCGGTGCCGCTGTGTAGCGGTGTGGCGCATCTCCGAGCCGTCGGATCGTGCATCCAATGGTTCGGATCTTATCTCAGCAACTAACGATCGAGAGCCGTTCGTTACCGAGATGAGATCGATCCGAGCCGTCGGATACACGATCCGAGCCGTCGGCACGATCCGACGGTTTGAAAGTGCGCAGCACGGTGCTGCGCACACTACTGCATAGCACCATCCCCCAATTCCTTTCTCCCCTGCTACGACAATTTAAACCTTTCTTCTCTTTTCAAATTTGCCAGAGTCGGGTTCTGCTGTATGTGCAAAACGGAGTTCACATGTACCACATGTTTCGTATTTTACAAACTTTGGGTACTCTCATATAAACGAGGAACCAGTCTACTAGCACAGCAATCTGTACACAGATTGTGCACATATTTTTATGTGGAGTTCACTACGGGTCCTATACAAGTGATCCGAACCGTTCATTATGTTTAAAACATCTTTTTAAGGATCCCCGCGAAAAATCAGCTCAATCCGATACCTATAAGTGCTTGATTTAATCATCTAACTTTTCATTCAAGTTTTTACTCAATGAAAAGTTAGACGATTAGATCAAGTACTTATAGGTATCGAATTGAATTGATTTTTCACTGGGGCCCTTGAAAAAATGTTTTAAACATAATGAACTGTTCGAATCATTTATGTGGGACCCGTAGTGGACCCCACATAAAAATCTGTGCATAATCTGTGCACAGATCGCTGTGCCAGTAGACTTTCTGATAAACAAGTCAAAAGCTACAAAATATAGTAGGGTAAATTTCACTTTTACCTCTCCCGAGAGGTTTTTGACAAAAACAAAAACCTCCATTCAGGTTTCTAAAATTGCACTTACCTTCTCTGTCACTTGTCAATCTTGTAGGCTAACTTCTGTTAATAGAGAAAACGTAAATTTACATTTCTACCCCTTTATTGACATCCCTTGAGGTTTATAATAATAATAATAATAATAATAATAATAATACATACATACATACATACCTCCCCTAAAAAAAAATTAATTTTTTGTAATTTCTTTCACTTTTAATAATTTTCTTTTAGTAACAAGGGAAAGAAAATTGATTAAACATTGAACTAACATATTGTAACACCCCGTATTTTTCATAGCACTTATTTTTTGTTGAGCCAAAAATATACTTTACAGTTTATATACAATAGAATAAAAATTATTTTAGAGTGGTTTTATTTACATACATGTGGGCATTTGAATTTAGTAGAATGTTGAGAGGAACGCATACGTGATGTGGGTGGCCGGGAGCTTATGGGCAACTAATAGGGTAGGTTTTGTTATGTGATTTGTAGTTGAAAAATAAAAGAGAAAGGAAGTTTAAGTTTGTAAATGCACGAACTGGCTAGAGTGTTCAAATGGTAGCAACGTAATTAGTGACCTTTTGGCCAAGGAGATTATGCATGCTCGGTGATGGTTTTAAAGTTGTTTAGAGGGTGACAAAATACCTAAACTAATCGGTAAGTATAATTTCAAAAGCATGATAATTAAAGTCGTTCATCTAGTAAAGCATAGTTTTTTCAGCTAATCTGCAAAAGGAAAACAAAAGAAGGGCTCAATCTCAACTTTTGATAAGTTTTTGATCGAGATCACTTGTCTTAGTTCAAAATATTAATCCTGAAATTTAAACCAAGAATGCTCAAACACTTACCGATATTTCAATGGGTAAATTTCACTGACCTCCCCTGAGGTTTCTAACAAATGCAGGAACCTCCCCTGAGGTTCTAATAATTGCACTGACCTCCCTTACTTTACAAACTATTATTCAGATTCCCCCATTCCGTTAAATACACACTAACTCCATTAGTTTTTGTTATTAATTGACTGAAATGCCCTTGAATATTACTAATCTAAACGATCAAGTCTTTTTTCCTTCTATTTTGTAATTTAATTGAAGTTTAAAATATTAAAAGTAACATTATACTGGTTATATAAGATAACTTCAACATAAAATTAGACTCAATTATACAAACTTTCGTCAAATTTGAATAATTAATCATGCATTTTACATTATCATAGTCATTTTTTCCCTCTTTAAAGTGTGATTTTTCAAATGGAGGACACGTACTAATAAAAATAAAACATTATTCTATATGTCAATTTTTCTAAGAAATGATCTCAATATAATTTACACATTGATCATTCTTCAAAATTTTCTTCTGCGTTTCCACACCCCCCCCCCCCTACTAGTGCATTAGAGATGAAACACAATTATTACTAATGAACTAATGGGGAAAATAAGAAGGAAAAATAAAAAAAGATTAAAGAATTTTTTATACCGAATTTATTTAATCGGAAAACATATTAAAAAATACACGATAATTTTTTTGTATGTGGGATTAGGCATTCACATGCCTCTTTTATTTTTCAAAACCCATGTAGGAGAGGAAAAAATAGATCGTGATCAATTATCAAAATGCATAACTCGTTATACAAGCTTGACCAAAGTATGTATAACTCAAGTATGACATTGTTAAATATTAAATCACAAGTCAATTAAAGACAAAAAACTAACACACAAATATAAAAATAAAAAAAGAAGAAGAAGATACATTGACTTTGTTCATGAAAAATATGTAGAAATCAAGGTAATCTAACCAAATATATTTAGTTAGTTCTAATTTAACATAAAAAATTTCAATTAGAAAAAAAATTAAACAAGAAGAATTGATTTTATAGTTTACATTATATTTGAGGGCATTTTAGTCATTTAGTAGATAATACTAACGGTGTTAGTGTGGATTTAACGGAATGGGGGAATCTGAATGTAAAGTAAGGGAGGTCAGTGCAATTATTAGAACCTCAGGGGAGGTTCCTGCATTTGTCAGAAACCTCAGGGGAGGTTAGTGAAATTTACCCATATTCAATTGAATTCATTTTCTTAACATATACTCCCTCCGTCCCTTATTTATAGTCCGATATTCTATTTTGGGTTGTCCCTTAATAAGTGTCCATTTTGTAAAGTTAGTGGTAAAAGTTGGTGAATTGTCTATTTTGTCCCTAAAAGTAGATTCCATTTTGAAAAGTAAATGAGTAAAAGTATAATGATGATGGGTAAGTAGGGAAAGTAGATGAAACAATTGATGATGTCTTTTTAATAAGTTAGAGTTACGAAGCAGGACATTTGAAAAGGGACGGAGGGAGTAGTTCTTTTTATCCATATTAATAATGTAAAGTGTTTGAAGGTGCAATTTTTAATGGATATGGCCTTTTATTTTTTAATGAATGTGGCTTAGCAAGTCCAAAAGTTCAGGAAAAAAATTCCGTTGAAGAAAAAGGAATTTGGGACTAAATTAAACTGTTAATATGATTTTTTTCGGTGTAAAAACACATCATATAGGTTGTAGAATAAAATTATGCTGCTGATTTTGCTACTCCCTTTTTTGTTAACGCCACTCTCCTGCAAGTGTATTTTTGCAACAAAAATGCACTTGCAGGGAAGTGACGTTAACAAAAAAGGAAGTGACAAAATCATTTCAATTATATTATTCTAAAGCCATATATTTGAGAATTTTTTTGTTATATATTCTTTGCAAAAAAGAAAAAAATTCAAGTATCAAAATGAAAAGGTACTCGATCTAATTTCTTTGTGTTAATGCCTACATATGTATGTGGCTTCAAAAATAATCAAAAATTTTTGAAGCTTCAAATCGGATTAAATATTTATACATGCATATTTAAAACCAAATGTTTATACGAGTTTAATTTAATAAACAAAACTATATTCTTTAAATTGAGTTGCGAAGGGTATTCATGTCATACCATCATTTTATGGGGGGTAAAATGGGTAACAATTAAAATAGGTTCTGTTGGTGATGTTAGCGATTAATTTTCATTACTTATAGTACCGGTCTGCTAACGAAATAGGGGATCTGCAACTGACAACTAAAACAGAGGGGAGGTTAGTTCAATTTGAGAGAGCCAAGGGAACGTTTCTGTCTTTTGGTATCTTTTTTATTTTTTTAATGAGTTTTTGGGAATTTCAGTCTGTTGCTTTTGAAGCCCAGAGAGAGGGAAAATTTTTCAGTGCCGGGTGGGCACCGGACAGCTGGTGCCGAGCACCAATCTCGGCCGTCCAAATGTGTTTTGGACGGTCTAGATCTGTTTGGGTAATTTTGAAGTTTAAAATTACCAAAACACCCCCTCAAGCCCAAACAGATCTGGACCGTCCAAAACACGTTTGGACGGCCAAGATCGGTGCTCGGCACCAGCTGTCCGTGCCCGCTCGGCACTGAAGAGAGAGAGAGAGAGAGAGAGAGAGAGGGGTTTGGTGGTTTTGCTTCCAACGTTCTGGTTTTCTCTCTCTCTTTTTTATCCGGTTTTGGTTTTGCTGGTTTGGGTTTTTTGGAGATGGAGTTTTTTTAAATATGAAATTTAATTGAGTAGAGAGTAAGAGTAAAGAGTCTGATATAGTATATATTTTAAAAGTAAGTAGCTAAAGTAATAACATAACCTTTTAAGTACAGTAGTAATTTGGTCCAAATGTAGAGAGACTGGTGCAGATACTCTTATCTGTTGTATTCATATACTCTCTCTGTCTCTTTTTAAATCCACTACGGTTATATATGTACGTGTCATTTTCACTTGCTTATATCTCTCAACGTATATTGCTAAAAATATGCAATATGGATCTTGGTTGATAAATCTCAATTATTCTATAAGACATTGATTTTAAAAATATAATACATAATATATGTCGAGAGATATAAACCATTGAAAATGACACGAAGAACCATACTGTACACTAAAAAGTGATAGAGGGAGTACAATTTTTAAAGGTTGTGGTGTATCACTATCCCGCAACGTGTCTATCCATATCCCATATCCGTTTATGTGCTTAATAGATGCAATTTATATGCCCTTTTTTTTTTTTTTTGCAATTTATACATATATATTCGGGGCTGGGCCATTTGATTCTGTCAGTGGTATTCACATTCCATGTCTTTCGATGTACAATATTTTACCTTGAAAAATAACTTTTGCTATTTTTGGTAAATATGTTTCTTTAGAGGGTTTGCATTATCAAACCCTCTTCCACCATTTGAAGACATTATGAAGTGGTTTTCCTTGACACTCGCATTGATAAACCTTTTTCCTCTAAGTTGATCTAGCCAAACACCATAAATTTAGGAAGACATTTTTGTGGCCTAATTTCTTTTCAAACAAGCAAGAGCCTTGGCCTTAGTTCTTTTGATCAGGGTTTTGTTCTATGTTTTTTTTTTTTTAATTGGCAAAGGATGAATTTTATTAAAAACGGAGAAAAGGGGAAGGGGATCCAACAAAGAGTTGGATGATACATCTCAATGGCAAAGCCCACCCAAATAAAACAATACAGTTCAATCCAACACCCAAATAAAGCAAAATAAAGCCCAAAACACCCTAAACCAGTCCACTCAATCCGGCCCTCAAAACCCTAACCCCTTCAATCACCACCACTGAAAAAACCAGCCTCGCTGTTAAGCCGAGCTGGCTTCTCCCAAATGTAGAGACCGATAGCGAAAACCAGCCTACGGTATAATCAAAGCAATCAAGGCTGAGGATAACAATACCACCACCAAACCCAGCAAAGCCCCAACAAACCCCAGCAACATCTCAATCTCTATCAGAGAAAGCAGCAACTCAGAAATAGTGAGAAGGCAACCCTACGCCCGAATGAGAACTCGTAATGACCGCCGGCTGGACTTCGACACACAAAGACGACCTGAGCAACCCATCCACGAGGGCCACATCCAACTCACCACCACCACCAGACTGAAACCAATGCCAATCAAAACCGCATCTTCACCAATCATTTTTGAATAAACCTGCGAAAAAGATGTTAGAAAACACACTACAATACACCACCCCCTCCACTAACCACCCACCCCATAGCCACACCAACAACCCAGATCACCACCACCCACCACCACCAACCCACAACCTTCGAACTGCCCAACACCGTTAGGCTCTCGGAGGAACCAAGGAAACCTCAGACCGGAAGCAGAGAGACAGAGCTCCATCGCCACACCCTCCCCCACAGGGGAGGACGGCAATTCGATTGCGAACAGAGGAAAAGGGAGATGATGCGATCAGGATTGCAAGGGAAGGGAAGGAGGGAGGGAGAGGGAGGAAAAGAGGGACCGGGGGGAGGAGAGGAGCCTCCCCCGGAGGAGCGGCGCTTGGAAAAACGCTGGAAGGAGGAGATCGCCCAAATCGCCAGAGAAGAGAGAGGGGATAAAAAAAAAAATTGTATCAAGGTTTTGTTTTATGTTACCTGGAAAGCGGATTGAATAGGTACGAGGAACGGGAACGTTGTACGCCACATGTTTAAATTGTGGAAAGCTAGGGGTAGGCTTCTATAGATATCAAAATCAAAACTTACCCTTCCAACTTCCAAGGGATAAAACATTTAGGGAAATTATTACTATCATTTTCCAAATTATTTGTGCATAATGTACAATTCTAGGAACATAGTGACCGGATTTTACCATTTTCCTTGATCCCACCAAAATTCCATTCCCTCTAGATTTGTACATTAATAGTTAATTTTTTTCCAAAAAAATTTGGGGTTCGCTTTGGATCGCTATATTTACCATTTGAACAAAAGTGTACCATGTTAGTAATTCGGAACGTTCGTATTGATACGCAATTCGCTAGGGTAGTAGTGTTCCTTGTAACATAGGTTTTGTTTGCCCTTAGGCCGGCTCACAGAGATATTTCATGTGGAAATGATTTCTCTTGTCCATTGATTGCAGGAGAAATGACATTTACCCGTCCGTGGATGACATTTACCCTTCTGTGGTTTATCATCGGTTACGCGTCAGCCACATTCACCGTCGGCTCGATTGCTCAACTGGTCTGTACTAGATTGGAATCAATTTGTTGCTTTACTCTTGGGTAAATGTCTGTTTGTGGTCCATGTGGCAGTTCAAGCCTCCCTGTGCGTGCTATTCCGGCACCGGCCTCACCAACGAGTCGGTCCCTATGTCCGGAGTGCCATACAGCTGACTAGTGTACTGGTTGCTGCAATTTTTGGAGACTACTGGACGAGGCAGCCCTGGCTCAAATTTGATCATCTGAAGCTCCTCGTTCTCAGCATTCTTCTGGTGGCAGGAGCCGTAGACCTTCACGCCTTGGCGCAACTCATGCATGCTGCTGCGGATGTTTCAGTGGCGGACATGTTGGAGGGAGCGCTGATGCAGGCTGTGATGCTGCTCCTAAGCCTTGCGGAGAAGGGATATGCATATGCAGCTGCTTTTATATCACGTGGCGGCATAGTTTTCTACAGGTGCTGGACCTATTCAGATCCCTATTATGACTCCATTGCCCATTGGAACTCTGAACGCAGCAACGGCACTGAGCCCAACCATGTGCTCATTTTTTTTTTTAATTATACTGTCTTTCCTGAAGATTATTCGGTTTCCCAAATGGGAACTTATGAAATCTGTATATTTTTGTCAAATAAATTCTAACTTTCTTTTCCTGCAAGTTATTAGATATGCATTTTTTTTAATTTCTTGTTCGTACTTGTCTAAGTTCTTGTTTTGCGGACAGAAAAAATCGTTTAAAATTAAGGGAATGGTATTATTGTGTTATGCTAATGCACCAAATTGAAAACAGTTTTTACTTCATATATATCCCCCACACCACAAACCCCCCCACCCACCCCCCCCCCCCCCCCCCCCCCCCCCCACACACACACACACACACACACACACACACCAGAATTAAACTCGATTTACATATAACAAAAAGAAAACACAGTACACTAAAAGCGGATGTTACCGGTCCGAAAGTACAAAAAAATAACAAACAAAACAAAATACACCAAACAAAACAAAACAAAAAAGAAAAAAACCGCCTAGAGCCAAGACGCCGGAATTGGACCCATCGATCACACTCGTAAAGGGAGGTTGGAGTGGCCAAGTATAAAGTGATCAGGTATGGACACAGAGCAAACTCTCCTAGATGGATCCGCCGCACTAACTTGAGCTCGTCCCCACCGCTCAGGTTGAAGCCGCTGCAGATGTCACCACCGTAGCCGTTGAACTGATTCCATGAAACCAAATCTAGAATCCTTGATCTGGCTCTTAGAGTCCAAAAATGAGAGTAGGAGATTTCAACTCCCTAAGGAGAAAGTCTCAACCACCTCACCACCATGGAAGTAGGAGAGGAGGAGAAGGGAAGAAAATGGAGAGGAATGAGGTGGAGGAGCCGCCACAGGAGAGGGGGAAAAGAAGGGGGAAACAGGAGAAGGAGGAAAAAAAAAAAGAAAAGAAGGAAGGCTTTCCTGGACTCTTCTTACTTTATATTTGAACAAAAAGTTTCATACTTTTTTTTTGTGTTTTATTTATTTATTTTTATCATACTTGGGAAGTTGGGAACCAATGTTTAATTACGACACTCCTAAGAAACAAAAAGTACATGATTCTCAAGATATACCAATGATCCTTAGTTAAGCAACCCCCCTCTCTAGACTCTATAGTATACCCCTTATTGACTCTGTCACTACAATCATTCTTTAAGCTACTAGGTAATCCTAAGATGATGCTATGGTGTCCATCTTCAAAAGGGAGACACTATAATTTTTGGCATAATCGGATCATTACAAGTATAACTAAAACCAGTGATATATATATATATATATATATATATATATATATATATATAAAACCAAGGTCTTACAAGGCATAACCCCAAATATATAACCAAAGTCTTACAAGGCATAACCCCAAAATGTTTGGGGTAATGCCTTGTAAGACCTTGGTTAAACATATTACTGGTTTTAGTTATACTTGTAATGATTCGGTTATGCCAAAAATTACAGTGTCTCCAAAAGGAGGGTAGACATCATAGTTTTTCCCATAATCCTATATTTTTCGCTAAAGCTATTTTGGGCATTGACTAATCAAATGGAGTAAATACAAATTGGAACTATGCATGTGGGGTAAACTTGTAACTAGTTAGTACTATTATGTTCTGTCAAGGGTCCCGGGGATTCGACTTCTTGGTTTTCGTTTAATGACAAGTCCTGAATTCATGGCAAGTGGTTATTGTGTTTACAATTCCTTGCAGCTGGTAAGCTCTCAAGTGAATTCTGGAAATACTAAGAGAATCACCGGAGAAACATACATTTACTGTAAGAATGTAGATTGCGAACCTCCCCTTGCAGCTATGATATGATTGTGGTAAGCTACCAAGATCGTAGAAAAATTACAATAATCTCCTGTTTCGTTTTCAATCTAAATGTGTTGAGCAATACATTTACCTGTTCTGTGATTTATCCTGGAATTCGCTTGCAACGGCGGGAGGTTTGTAGCCTGTTGTTTCTGTTACATGCTTCGAATTTTGTAGGTGTTTGTTGTGGCCTATATAAAAGGGAGAGTTCTTTTCTCATTCCTTTTTCTTTTTCCTTTCTTTTTTCTTTTTCAGCCATATGTCTCCATGGAATATATTTAGTTTTAGGTTAACATATGCTTAAATTACCCAAAAAAAAAAAAAAGAGAAAAAAAGTCAGATCATCTGCCTATATCCATAATTAAGACTTAAATTTTTTCACCAAATGTACTTCACATAGCTAACCCAAGACAGTTAATATAAGCAATGTCACATACATGTCACCAGATGTTTCCATGCATCAAGCTCATCTGCCTACCCAAAATTTCTCCAGCTTCATAGGCCTGCAAACTCCACAAATAGAAACATCTCATTAGTTTTTTTTCCTTTCTAACTTGTATGGTTTAAAGGCTCAGAACCAATAGCTATGAAATGTCGATGAAACAGCAACTTATTTGGAATTCTAATATTATTCCCAATAAGAATCGCTGCCAGAAAAAACCTGCAAAAAACAGGTTTCAGGATCGGAAAGCTACAATGCGAGAGATGGAACTATACTTGAGAGGCTACCATGGGGTGTGATAAATAGTGATGAGAAGGCAACAAAGTTTCTATGCCGTGACAAAGTTTCTAGAGATTAGAAGTGTGTAGATGATTCCAGCATAGCATGAGTTTCTTAAACCATCAACTTATCAATTTGCTACATCAACTTGAGTACATAAAAAGTATGTAAAGGCTGTCATGATGATAATATATATTCCTTCTAGCATAGTTTAGTGGTACTAGTTCGATAAATTATTTTGAGCAAATAAATTTAGAAGGTGGGATGCTCACACTGAGAAAAGGAGATAATCATGTATGGCTTCTTCAAAAACCATAAAACTAGCTGTGCACTTTGAAGCACCTCAGATGCGGGAACAACTGAAGGAGTTCTTCACGGCTTCGTCTCTAGGAGAGAGGTATGTAGACATCAACAAAAGATACATTCCAATAAATATCACAATATAGCGATTAGTGTCTGAAACTACAAACAAATACAATTTTAGAAGAGAAGAATAAAAGACCAATCCTATGAAGCCATTCTTAATTCTCCCAAATACCAAGTGGCCAAACTTCCAACTCATCCGATTGACAGCCACCATAGAAAAAACTAGGCTCCTGAACCTAATCGAATTTATGGCAGCTTGTAGGTATTTGGGTAGTGAAAAAGTAGTTGGATCTGATTAGTTCAACAAAATACATTAAAAAGACGGCTGCTGAACAAAGGAAAACACGTACATAATATCAAAGGTGATATTCAAGAACAAATAAACTATCATGAAATTAAAAGAGTTTTTTTTTTCTATAATCATGAAATCAAATTGAGTAGATATCACCATGCAAGCTTCTGAAAAATTATTTGAGCAACTATAAAGATACAAGATGATAGCATGGAAGTATTCAAGTTGCTGCGAGCAACCTAGCCTGTCCTACAGTATGACAGTAACTCAGGATGGGTTTGGATTAAAAAGTAGGGTAACTTATTTTTTTCTTTATTTAAATTTTTTTTGCATTTGTTTGTTTTACGTCAAATTTTTGTGACTTATTGATTCATCTCGACAAGAAGAATCAGAAAAATAAAAAAATTTGATCGAAACTCATAATTTTTTGAATAAAGACAAAAATAAGTTAATAAGACAACTTTTTTTACTTATTCTTTTCTTTTTTAAAAAAAATTATGAGTTTCGATAATAATTTTTTACTTTTCCAATTCGTCTCGTAGTGACAAATCAATAAGTCACAAAAGTTTGACGGAAAATTATCAAATACGAAAAAAAATTGAATAAAGACAAGAAAGAAAAAAAAAAAAAAAAAAGGTTACCGTTTGATTTTTGTGAAGCCAAATTGGGCCTCAATCCAGGTTTATGTTCCTAATGGAAAAAAAAGTGGCCAAAAACCTACAGTGTGTTAGAAGTCATGGAAGCTATGAGAAAGAACATAACAAATGCAAGCCATGGCTAAGTAGTAGGGTAGTAGGATTTACCGAGGAAGGTTTCAACGAACCATTAGTAGGATTAACCAATTAAGGCTTCAACGTACAATTAGTAGGATTAAATGATTTAGGCTTCACCATAGTAGGATTAACCAATTAAGGCTTCAATCCATTTAATGGCTGAGCCATCCTTGTAATAATGCTTATTGGGGTCTTTAGTGAGTACATGATGCAAGCAATAAATGGAGCATTGCCAGTTTTCTGATCCATAGTTCTTGGTGAATGACTAAGTTCTGTAGCTACACTTAGACAAAAGCAACACGGTGAAAAATACATTTTTGACGAGTCAAACTCAGATACCTTGATGCCGATGCACCCATTCACATCGAGCGTTGTAATTGTGCTTGAGCAGAACTTCGACAGGGCCTCCAAGCACTTATCAGTCACACCGACAATTCCAAACAAGCTGCAAATTTTTTTTTTTTTTTTTGTTGTTGATGAAATCATTAAAAAAGGCCATCTCAATAGGAAACTTTTAATAGCCAGAACATGTCCATGGAGTTTCCCATAAAAGTACGGAATGGTAATCTGACTAGTGCTCTTATGCTCAAAATCCAATACTACCTGTTCATGTCACAGTCACACTAAAGCTCTTGTAACTGAGAGAATTACTACTATCAGACACGTACCATACAGGTGTCAGGTGCAGGAATGTGCCTAAATTGTGATTTACCCAAATTTCAGGACTGAGAAATAGAAACATGTCATATAAATGTCTTTAATCTTATTTTATGCGTAACAAGTGTTTCTATGTAACATAAGACATTAGAATTAGAAACTTAATGAGACAACTATATACAAGTAACATAATAAACTAATAAAGCATCCAACGATGGTGTTTTCCACATTTAGAGGCATCCATGTAGAATTTCGTTTAAATAGCTTAATGTATTGTGACCACTTTAATACCAAAATGTCCAAAGTTTTACTTGTTTGCCTAATGGCATGCTAACCTCTTCAGTGAATGCAAAATCAGACATTGACATTCAGAATACTCTAATCTCATCGAGATTTACCTGAGAAATTCAAGAGAGGTGCAACATTCTGCAAGGGGGATGACCCCCTCATCAGTGACACGCACACACCTGTCGAGATAAGAGGAAGTGGTCCGAGAATTCAAAACACAGTTTGTTTGACCCAGATTATAAAGGAAATTAGCTTGCTCACCATGTCAAATTGAGAGACACCAGATTATTGCATTTGGCTATACAGGAAAGTCCATGATCCGTAAGATTCTAACAACACCCAGTTATATGTCAGTCTAAACATATAGACAAGAAATCAAGCGTAATGACTATAATAATCTATCATCATGAAATCACCTGGGCACCACATAAATCTAAGAATTTGAGTTCGGTCAACAAGGATATCTTTTTGTAAGCCTCATCTGTAAAGCTACATGACATGAATACAGCCAGTCGTACACATTATAGACCCCAATAATAAGCTATTGTAAGGTTTTTGAAGGAAAAAAAAAAACCTTCCAAAAAAAAAAAACTTCTGACATAATACCTTGAAACAGCATAGAGGTTTAGACTGTGAAGAGAGGAGCATTTGACAAATATCTTACACAAACCACCATCTGTTAGCTTGATGCACCTAAAAAACACCCAATGGGACAAAAATTTAGTTCTCCGATTTAACTTGTTCGCTGCAATGGTTGCAAAAAGTTTCAAGTATTAAGAGTTAGAAAAATCATCAACTAGAGTAATGTCAAAGCTCTTGTCTGACCAGGCTTTGGGCCATTAGTAGACCGTATCCTACTTTAGCAAACTCTGGATTTGTGGCCATTATATCTTCAGAGAGGTATGAACAAGCTTTCTTTTCTTCTTAAATGAAATCATGCTTCTAGTTTTCAATAAGTACATCAAAACAAGAGTTGAGTGCCACCCCAAATAGAACGGCAATAAGGAGTGTCGAATCTACATGAGACAAGCTTACATACCTAGTGAGGTTCAAACACTCCAAGTGTTGGTAATTATCAGCAATCAGTTGTAAGCTTTTGTCTGAAATATTCTGCAATTATCACATCAAAGCCCACAATTCATAGACGATTCTTCTAAGAAAATGGTATTGAGCTCAATAGCTGAGTACAGAAAACAACTTAAAATTGATAAAATATACTAAAATCCAAGGGATATATGTCCAGGACATTCACATGATACAATCTTGAAACGAATCAAACAAGCCTCCGTGCGTACATATTTATTTTGTAGCTTAGATTCCATCGCAAAACTGATAACAATACTTAAAAGCATCTCACACATCAGAAACCAATAAGTTTTCCAGTTTTTCCTTTTCTTTAGTTGACAACCGCACGACTTCAATGACTGCGACACACCATCTACCTATACAATTGCACTATTGCAGCTAGTCATGGAAGGAAGCCCAACTACTGCCTACTTGGGTTTGGCAACTTGGATCCTAATTTCCTACATTTACAATGGGCTCCCAAGCACATTGCACCCGAGTTCAGCCAAAGACAATAAAAGAATTTCCATCCTGAGGTTCTACTTTCGTGACCCTAAGCATCTCCAACTAGGGCTGTAAATGAGCTGCGCAGCTCGCGGGTTCGGCTCGGTTCAGCTCGATAAGGGCTCGGTTCGGCTTGGTTCGAAGGATAAATGAGCAAGCTCGAGCTCAATTTTGCGGCTTGTTTGACAAACGAGCCGAGCTCGAACCTAGCAGGGCTCGGCTCGAATAGGTTCACGAATAGGTTTGCGAACAAGTTCGTCTTGGCTCGAAATATATAGGCTCGGCTTGGCTCGAACATGCCAATACATAGGTTCGCCAACAGGTTCGTCTCGGCTCGAAATATATAGGTTCGGCTCGACTCGGCTTGAACATGCCAATATTCGGTTCGACTCGGCTCGTTTAGCCAATTTTTCAATATTAAGGTTGAAAAGTTGACAAATTCGAGCCGAGCTAGTTCGTTTATTCCAGACCGAATACTAACGAGCTGAGCTCGAGCTTCGTACATGCTTGTCGAGCCGAGCTTTTCCGGCTCGATTCAAACTCGAGCTGGACGGATTTTGATCGAGCCGAGCTCGAACATGCCAATATTCGGTTTGGCTCCGCTCGTTTACACCCCTATCTCCAACATTGGCTTCAAATTTGAGGATGTCAATTTTTTTTTTTTAAGGCTTATGTGGCAATTTGATATGTTGAATTTGACATCATGTCAAATTTATTATTTTAGGAAGTTTTGAAAAGTAAGATAATGAAAGACAAATTTTGACATCAATGTCAAAGTTGACATAAGAGATGAGATGTCAAATGACACATAACCATTTGACATTTTGGTTGGACTAGCTTCACATGCCAATTCTTCCACTTGGCAATGTCATGTCATATTTGACATCCTTGGTTGGAGAAGCCATTCCTCTGCCTACAAAGAAGCTCATTAAAAATTGAAGCCATGTAAAACATAGCCAACAAACCGAACTCCCAGCACAATATCCCTTTATTTACTGTGACTAAACCTTAGTAGCAGGATTCGTGTGACCTAGCCTCGCTCCCAACACAGGAGCGCGAATTTGCGCTCCAAAGTCAGATTCGTGACTGGAGCGCGATCCCGTCGACAGAGGAGCGCGCTCCCGACTGACATCAAAGCGTCTGGTTCTCTCTGGTTTGAAAAAAAAAATCTCACCGGAACTGAGAGAGGGATATAACGTCACCTAATATGTTCTATGTGCAGCTACAAAGGTCGAAAACAGATCTCGGAAACAGATCTCGCTGGAAGGAAACTCGGAAACAGATCTCGGCTTCCAACGAAAACATATCGGAAACCTCCACCTCCGTCGACGCCTTGTCGGCGCCCACCCTAGGCCTGCGCCGCATGGAGAGGCTGAGATCGGCGCTCGATGTCGTTGTTCCGACGATCTCGTCTCAGATTGCCATACTAGAGAGAGGAAATTACAGAGAAGAGAGAGAGAGAGAGAGAGAGAGAGAGAGAGAGAGAGAGGCGCCGCTTCAGTTCTGTGAGCAGTGTGTACGATTTTTGGGTTTGTGGAGTACACTGTAATGTATAATCTGTATATAAGTAGTACATATACACGCCGTTTAACTTTAACGTTTTCTTTTTTCCCAAATTACAGTTTGCCTCCTTAAGTTACAAAATGT
Organism: Rhododendron mucronatum var. ripense; assembly: GCA_019656295.1. Taxonomy (NCBI): domain Eukaryota; kingdom Viridiplantae; phylum Streptophyta; class Magnoliopsida; order Ericales; family Ericaceae; genus Rhododendron; species Rhododendron mucronatum. The sequence goes on along the minus strand of BPLT01000044.1, from coordinate 291,191 downwards.
CACACATATTACACACACGTATGCATATTTACAGTTTCATCCAAAGTTACAGTTTGATAACAATTGGTAAAATTAGTATATATTTTTATGAGATAATTTCACATATATTTATATAAATAATTATATATACGCCCCTAAGACGCTCCTAACCTTAGGAGCTTCTACATATCCGCGCTCCCGCTCCCGCTTTGTGCAACTAAGGACTAAACACAGGTGATGCCCAGCTGATTCCAAGCCTTCTCAATCCACAAACCCTACTTTCTTCCCGCAAAGTGAAATTGATTCCACAAGCTTCCCTAACAATAAGACCACCATCATTTCAATCCTTGGTGCTAGTAATGTAATTTTTGAAGTACTGCCTTATAAACACTTGGCTGCTTGCCATTCAAAAAAAAAAAAACTCTTAGCTGGTTGGTATGATTTGTCAACACAGTAAAGAGTTTCTTCCACTTTCCTAGTCCCATCCAGCCTATATGTCTTTGCAATCCTACACCTAAAGGATGAGCTTCGAATTAATGTAATCGGTCCCAACGAAATAGATACTTTACTCAACAGTTGCCTCTGTTACATTAATGTTCTCTGCTACAAAGAGTTGACTCATATAGTCATATTTAAGTGGCTCTGTCAGGAAAAGTTATGACTGATTAGTTGTATGCTCTAATTCAGGCTTGAATTGTTTTCCCTTTTCTTGTTCAACAACCACGAAATCGCTTTCTCGTGAGTTGTCCATTCCCCTTTGAAAGACAAATTTGATAAAATGGCAACCTGTGCCTACATGCACATTGGTGTGACAAACACATAGGTGAGTTTCTGAGTCACTCCTAATTGCTACAACATGCAAAGTATGCTTAGAGAGTGTGTGCCTGCCAGTCGAACTCCACTAAATAATCAAACCTCAGAATTGCTGTATATGATGAAATTGTGCAAAGCCATTTATATGGAAATTCATGCTAAAATTCAATAGAAATGATTGTATTCATAGTAAGTAAAAAAAAAAACAACCGTCGAGGATGTAAAGATAACATAAGAAGGACGATTGGTAGCAAAAAAGAAATAGAAACAAGACTTAAGAAGGGAAGAAAAAATGCAAAATTCCCTGTGATAGTGAGAAATAAATAGAGTGAACTTGCATAGGTAATTGATCATGTACCTTACAGCCACTCAAGTTCAAATCAACTATATGCTTGCAGTTGTTCACCAAATGCTCTATACCAGTATCTGTAACCCTGGAATTCAATTTGCATACCCAAACTCGTCAATTCAGTTTCTTGAAATTTATATACTACCGCAGCTATACAGAGATAAATGAGCTTAAAGTACCTCACATTCCAATAAATGGAGAAGACCTTCAGATTTGGACAAATTGACGTAATAGCTTCAACACCCCTATCAGAGATTTTTTGGCAGCCATTCAGGTTTAAGGACTCCAAATTTTGAAGGGAATCTGAACACTGTTTAATCACCCAAACACATTCAAGCCTAAAAGTATGATAAAAGCATCTGGATACAAAAGTATGCATGCTTCAGAGTATCAGGTGTGTGCATGAGACATATGTAAAACTTGAAAATCAATTGGACTAACTCCAAATTTCATCACAAGATTCACAACGAATTTTGTGCTTTAACAACTAATGACATTCTACCCTGGAATGAAATGTGTCAACCAAACACGAAGGTCGTACCCACTACCCAACGCACAAGTATCCTGAGTACAGGATTATCTGGGAGAAGTAGCATTGAAATACCCATCACTGCATCAGCACATACCAAACTTTGGAATTTTATCCGAACCTAACAAGATGCTTAATTGGATGTTATCAGCTATCGTGAGGCCTCAATAAAGTCAATATTCCACCAAAAAAGTGTCGTACCAAATAGATAAGTGGAGGGATGATCCATCTTTATATTGTTTCTCCTAGAAAGCAACTTCCGCATAAAAGTAAAATCCAACTTCTTTCTCAACAATCAAAACACGAGATAAACTACCACTAAAATCTACATCACACATGATAACTCAGCACCAGTCCCTGAACTCTTCACCTAGTGGTTAGAGCCATATATTTACTTCAAGTAAACCAAGGGTTAATCCAAAACGAACCTCCAATGGATCGTATATACAATTGTATAACAGGAAACCTAATTGGATTAAATTCTGCCTCTCATAACATGTGCATCTCAACTTCTCCAATTGAAGGCGTCAATGCAAAGCTACATACTAATGCCAAAAATATTACCTTGCTTTTAATGATATCAAAATGTTTGTCTTCAATGTCTTGTGCAAATTCGAGGCTGATCTGCTTCACATGCTTATATCTCAACTGTGAAAAGGAACAAGAACACAAACTACCAGATCATCATCGTTGTTAACCGTTCCCTCTTCTTTGCAGTAAATCACAAACTTTCTAGTGCCTCTACCCTTTGCAGAATAGAAACTTCCTTGTTCGCGTATGATCATTATGCAAATAAAATAATATATTAAATGCACTGAAGAGTTCAGAGTCCCTAAAGCTGACCTGTGAGAGAGTGGAAACAAGTCGATTCCCAGCATTGTTCATCTCACGGAAATCAAGAACCTGAGACGTCATAATTCAAAACAGCCAAATGTGAACTAGAAACATATGCAGTTATCTACGACTTCCACCCGAGAAATCAAATTCAATTACGTAGGCGTAACCAAAAACAACCCAAATTTCAGATTTCTAGGAATCGAAAAAACATTGAAATATGAACTGAAAGCATGCAATTGACTACCATTTCCATCTTAAAAAGTAAAATTCAACTCCAAAACCATCAACCAAAACAACCCAAACTCCAGATTTTCACGAATAAAAAAATGCACAGAAGGCATGTGCAGATGATTTCCATCTGACACGTTAAATTCGATTCCACTACCATAAACCCAAACAACCCAAGTTCCAGGTTTTCATGTGTTCGAAAAAGCAGTGAAATGTGAACCAAAGGGGCGGTTCCGGGGACACATATCTTGTGTGAAATCCATTTTGGACTCCCACGCAAATGATAAGAGCCATTCAATTTGTTTAAACATGTTTTTTTTGGTCAAAAAAATATGTGCCCCGGAATTGCCCCGTGAACAAATAGGCTAATAGCATGTGCAGTTAAGAGTGACACGTTAACTGAAAGCTTATGCTTATGCAGTTATCTACAATTTCCAACCGGGACATCAATATTCAATTGCAAAATCATAAACCAAAACAACCCAAATTCCAGATTCTTGAAATTCCAGACAAAAAAAAAGCTATCCAGAAACTAAAGATATACTCTGTACTATATGCATTTGTTTATGTATTGATAGAAGTGTACCAGCCAGAGGGACGGGTGGGAGGTGAGAGTGCGGTGAATCCAGGGGCTGACTAGTAAGAGAGAGACGAGGTCCCTCTGAGGCAGTCTTGTGCTGACAATCTCCAAAACCCTAGGCACTGTCTCTCTGTTCCATACCACCCCTTCTTCTTCATTCGCCCTTTCTCTCTCTTCCATCTTGGTTCACCGGCTCGGGTGCTATTCTCACTTCTCGGAGCACAAACCTACCTAATGGGAAAGAGGGAAAACTGCAACTGTTAGTACTTAGTAATAACTTAATTCCACTTGTACCACTGTACTTGAAAAGACTTTCAATGATTCACCTTCAACTACAAAGTTCGACAACTATACCCAGAAACTAGGGGCCGGCTATTCGCAGCCACGTATTTTCTCTCACAGCCCGTTAAAAATTTTCAATTAAACTCGACAGTTAGTTACCGAAATTGAGATACATTTTCAGCATCCAATTACCGAAATATGATATTTTTTTCAACATCTATTTACCGAAAATGCATGTTTGGCAGTTGTCTATCGAAAATTGAATATATTTTCGACATGTAGTTACCGAAATATAATCTTATTTTCAACAGTTATTTACCGAAATGTTATTTATGATTTTCAACAACCACTTACCGAAATATAGTGGGCTATGGGAGAAAATACGTGGCTGCGAATAGCCGCGCCCAGAAACTATTAAGGGGCATTTGTGGGCCAATTATTTTTGAGTAAATTACACTAAGTCCCCCTTAACTAATTTGCATTTTCACTTAACCCTCTCAGACTACAAAATCTGACATTATGCACCCTCTAACTATCCAGAGTTGACACTTAACACCATTTTATTAGGTCTCCATAGGAAAAATGCACCGACAGCCGTCTCCGGCCACCGGACGGCCGATCCGAGCCGTCCAAAAAATTTTTAAAAAAAAAAACCGAGTGGGCTATTGCAAGAATCAACAGCATCCGACGTGCGTAGGTGCTCGATCCAAACACCCCATTTAAATTCTTGGGTGTTTGGATCGAGTACCTGCGCACGTCGGATGCCGTTGATTCTAGCACTAACCCACTCAGTTTTTTTTTCTAAAATTTTTGGACGGCTCAGATCGGCTGTCGGGTGGCCGGAGACGACCATCGGTGCATTTTTCCTATGGAAACTTAACAAAAGGGTGTTAAGTGTCAACTCTGGATAGTTAGAGGGTGCACAATGTCGAGTTTTGTAGTCTGAGGGGGTTAAGTGAAAATGATGGTTAGTTGAGGGGGGCTTAGTGTAATTTACTCATTATTTTTTGGATTCTCAATCTATATGTTCTAAAATGCATTTTGCACATATCATCCAAACACTCACTAGGATTCAAAATACATTTTGACCATAATCTAAAAAGCCAAAAATGAGAAGCCAAAAAGTAAGCTTCCAAACATTCTACCAAATTTAAAATACATTCAACTTAAAAGCCAAAAAGCTAAAAATAAAAAGCCAAAAAGTAAGCTCCCAAACACCCCAGTAGATTATATAGATTTTTGACTTACTTGAAATTTTTTTGGGTAATATATGTAGAATAGATTTTGCATTAAAGTATTGTGAGTGAATATAATCAAAATCCAAAAAGCTCTTCTATGAATAATTTTCAAATTTTGCATTCTCAAGTTTATTTTTCAAAATGCATTTCGACATAAAATCAGCTCCCAATGCATGCTAAAGATTCTGGCTTTTCTTGCTTCCTGATTGCGTGCGGAATTTTTCCATTATGCATTTTGCTTTTGGATTTAAAGGGGTGTTTGGGAATCTACTTTTTGACTTTTCATTTTTAATTTTTTAGCTTTTTGGCTTTTTCAATTTTAATCAGAATGTATTTCGAATTTAATAGAGTGTTTGGATAATATGTGTAGAATGTATTTTACAGTAAGAGTAGTGTTTGGAAAATATGTGATAAAAATGAATTATGAGTTGTGTTTTTACTATATTGTCCTTGTTTTGAGACAAACCAAATTTGTCTCTCTTTCACCCACGCATGAACCAATTCCAAACCCCGGAAAATTTCAAAAAAACCCCTGACCTTTCAACTCAATGTCCCATACACACCTGACCTTCCAAAAATGTAAATCCTCCACCTGAACTTATCACTCCGTCATCAATTAACCCCCTCACCCAATTTTCCGTCCAAAATCTAACGGAATTGATGACATGGGGCTTACGTGGACATTTTAGCCCTAAAAAGAAGACACATGTGCACCACACAATAAATCCAGACTGAGGTACACCCAATCCCCCCTTTTGGGGGGGATGGAAGGCTGAATTGGTTTTTTTTAATTTATAATTGCATAGTTTTGTAAATTGAGTCACTGCTATGGATACATTTAGACCTTGTTCGGCCAAATAAGCCAACTGATTTATTTTTTGTACTTATTCAAATTTTATTCGTATTTATTAGTTTTTCGTCAATTTTTGGGGATTATTGCATTATCATGACGAGAAGTATCTATAAAATAAAAAATTATGATCAAAATCTAATTTTTTTTGAATAAAAACGAAAAAATTGGCTTATTTTTGTCTTTATTCAAAAAAATTAGGTTTTGATTGTAATTTTTTACTTTTTAGATTCCACTTGTCATGACGATGCAATAATTTTCAAAAAATTGATGAAAAACTAACAAATATGAAAAAAATTGAATGAGAACAAAAAATAAATTATTTGGCTTATTTAGCCGGACGGGGCCTCAGTTGCCGGAAAAAGAAATGTGGTTGCCGAAACCACAGGGAAGACAATGGGGAGGATTGGGTGTGCCTCAGTCTATGAATTTATTGTGTGGTGCACACGTGTCTCCTTTTTAGGGCTAAAATGTCTACGTTAGTGCCATGTCATCAATTCCGTTAGATTTTGGACGGAAAATTGGGTGAGGGGTAATTGATGACAGAGTGATAAGGTCAGGTGGGGGATTTACATTTTTTGAAGGTCAGGTGCCTATGGGACATTGTGTTGAAAGGTCAGGGGTTTTTTTGAAATTTTCCCTCCAAACCCATTTCTCTCTCTCCTCCTCCCATACCCAATCTCCATTTTTGCAAATCAAGAGCCCATTACCTCCTAAAAAACCAACAGACCACCCCCCCGCCCGGCGGGGCGAATCTGGGAGAGGTGGTCTCGGAGACCATAGGGTTTAGAAACTGAATCGGGTGAAGCCACTCTAAATGGGTTTCGAAATTAAATCTGGTGGGTTTTGTAGAGTTTTTAGTGCAGTAGATGGATATGTAGTAGGTTTGATGGTGGGTTTAATTTTTGGAAACGGAAAAAACAAGTGAAACAATACAATTTTTCATGTTTGGTGGGTTTAATTTTTGTCAAAATTTGTATGTTGGAATGGAAGATACAGAGTCTATTTTATGTTCTGGGTTCTTCTTTGGTCAGATCGAAATGGAAACCATAATTCTAACCCAGAAGAAATTCTCCCTGTTCTTGTGGTGGGAGATGCAGAAGTGTGAAATAGGTGAACAATTTTCCCACTTTGATTGAAGGTTCGGTCGTCTGCTTCGGCCTCTTTTCTAGTATTCTCCAGGTATGTGAGAATGTGAAGGAAATCAGTAGAGGGGACAAAACTAGGGCTTTGTGGAATTATCTCAAAAAGGAGAGGGTAGATTTGTCTTTTGGCATGGCAGGAGAACAAAATGAAAAAATGAGAATGAGAAAAGCTCCTCTTAGCTCTTTCTGGCTTTTGTTTTAGAAACCTAAAAATGGAAAACTCATTTTCCGGAAAATCCATTTTTCCTCTGCCAGCCAAACAGCCAAAAGCCAAAAATCAGAAGTGGAAAATGGGAAAAGCCACCATCCAAACGCCCCCATTCCATTCTCCTTTTCCCATTTTCGTTTTCCAGCAGCATCAAAAGACGGTCATGCCCTCTCCTTTTGTACGTTTATCTCTCCACTTTTCTGAACTCACCTCACCTTCTTCCACCACACGACAAGAAGAGAGAGAAGACAAGAGCAGACGACTGGAAGGAAGCCAATATACACAGTCGCCTCGTCCATTTCTAAACGTGGTTTGAAATTGTTCACCTCTTCACGCCCTCGCCCCTTGTTCATATATTTTTTCTCCTCCCGCACCCTACTCGTTCCTACCTTCTCTCTTTTTCCAATTTCAGATCTAAAAATTACTTGAGAAACCCAGCTGAAAGAAGCCACCAAAATTCAAGCATAATTCAGGTCATTTTAGTTAACGTTGTCGCATATAATTCCAACCCACACAATTTCTTGGGAGAAAGGGATTTCTGGGGGAATTGAGGGAGATTTTAGTTTCTGGATCTAGGATTTTAGTTTGTATGTACAGCTATCCCTTTTCTCTGTATATAAAACAATTTCAAAATAAAACTTAAGAAAAATTGATTAAAATATTATTTATACAAAATTTACAGTATTATTAATACTAGGGGCAACAAAGTAAAAAATCAATCCATAATTCATTTTTATTTCATATGTCTCAAACACTATTCCTGCTGCAAAATGCATTCTGCATATATCATCCAAACACTTTATCAAATACAAAATACATTCTAATCATAATCTAAAAAGCCAAAAAATCAAAAAATTAAAAATAGAAAGTCAAAAAATAGGCTCTCAAATACCCCCTTATTATGATATGCAAGTGAGAATGTAGATATTATTACAGGAAAAATTTGAAGAAGTTTTTGCCTAACGGCTCGATCCTTAGAATGAATATTGATTGATTAAAGATGATTCTTGTTGCTTAGCTTTTGTGCATTAAGTATTTATTCCTTAATAGATGTGACGCTCTGCTTTCTTTTTTCTTTCTTTCTTTTTGTTTTTTGTTTTTTGGGTTTGGGATCATGCAATTTGACCAAAAAAATTGATTCTTGAGTATTTGTGTGACGCCAGCCCAAGGTACTAGTAGTAGCCTACGAAGTTTATTATATGCTTAAGATCATCCATGTAAACTTTCGATGTGGAACGAGGTATTACAATCTTCCTAACTTTATGGCCTTGCACCCTCGCGAGGGGTTGAGTACTATAATCACCGATATTAATCAAACCAATAATCAAACTCCAAAGGCCCGCGCCCACATGGTCGTGTACATGGATGGCTCTGTGCTTAGCTCTTAAACCTCGCCTTCAAACATAAGGTTGAGATAACTCCAAGCGTAGGGCTAGATCACCGGTAGCATAATAAAACGGTAAGACTAAAACCGTACCACAGGAAATTCGAAGATAGCTTAATCGAATTGTAGGTTTTATCAGGTGGATTTCGGCGTTTAAGACGGCCAACTTGGTTTTACTTTGAAAGTGGAAATACTAAGGAAAAAGACTAGAGATGAACTTAATAAACTTAAAGAGGCAAGTCTAGGGATTATCTATCCCTTGACAAAGGCCGTTACCGGTTCTCGATTGTAACTCAAGCGAGAGTCACAATCGCGTGCTCACGCCCGGAAGATTTAACTTTAACGACGATGTTTATCGAAAGATGTGATTTACTGGAACTAAAACAACCTATTTTTGCTAATGTATCTAACACGTAGGAGGCTACGAGGCCTCAATATGCCACCTGCCAAGACCGCTTGACCAAACGACATATCAAGGAGTTAACACCCCTCGCTTAGACCAAAATGGCTAGGTTAATCCAATTCCGAAAACCATGATTTTAAGCCCGAGGATTTGAGAACCAAATAACAACCTAAGTCTTCGGGAAAGATTACCCTGAGACTTATCCCAAATGACTACTCACACATATTTAAGAGACTAGAAAGCATACTCAAGGAAGGAAACATGTTTAATCGATAAAAACATAAATAAACTTGATTTATATAAAGATTCAACTAGCAGCTACAACATTAATAAACGAGAAAAAAAATAAACGACTAATACCTTAGAGTGTTTTTGAAGGAAATAACTCAAACGCTTCAAAACATTAATGGAGTTCTAAAAACTTAAAAAGACTTTAAGGTTAATAATGAACTAGATACAAAAGGGGAGAGAGGAGGGTCCTATTTATGCACAAAGGGTTTTCTCTCTCCACAAAAGTCAAAAAAAATCCTAAAAGCTACCTATTAAAAAAAAGTTTCCATAAGTGGAAAGTCTGAAAAAGTAAAAAAAATATCTGCCGAAAACAAAAGTTATCCATACCATCAGAAAAGGTATCGAGAACATCAGTCGAATAATCCCCCGTAGAGAAGAGTTATTGATAACTTTTGGCTAACGTTATGCTACCCTCAGGTGTGGAAGCTTGCTGATCAAAAATGGGCAAATGTCATCGATAACAACTCCAGAAAAATGCAAATTTAAAACTGTTGCTCTGCCAGCCCTGACTTGGCATCTCCGAGCATCTTCCAAGGCATCCTCAATTGACTCGAGGGACTTGGTTGTGCAACTCATGGTGGCCTCGAATACTCGGTTACACATCCCGGAACGTCTATTGGCATTTAAAATCGCTTTGCTTGCACTGTTCACCTACAAAACTCAACGAAAAACCTTACGTGCAACATTGAGTAAAAACGAACAATTAGATACAAAAACAACATAAAGAGGAGGATTTGAGCACCAAGATTATCCAATCTTGGGTGCTCATCACTCTGATACCAACTGTAACGCCCCAAGTAGACTACTGGTTTAATACATTGATTTTAATCCACAAGTCACACCATATGGCCTGAAAGCTTAAGCCTAAGGTACTAGTAGTAGCCTACAAGGTTTGTTATATGCCCAAAATCATCCATGTAGACTTTTGATGTGGGACGAGGTATTACAATTTTTCTGTCGTTCCATGTATTGTCCAAGTGTTTATACAAATCTCAAAACCCTACAAATTCAAAAAAAAAAAAAAAAAAACCCACACAAAATGCTCAAAGTGTCTTACATTTGACATAATAATTGGACAACCATAAGAGAATAGTAAGTGTGAATGGTACGAAGAATGATGCATCAACTTTAGCTTAATAATCAGGCAACAAGGCCTGTGACATTACTTTTAGAAAATAATACAGTAAAATAATTGCTAGACCAGAAGCACAAGTAAATCCTATATATAACTTGTCGAGTTTTCATTGTTACTAAATATTTGTATGAGCAACTTCTTGCAATCATTTGACAGGTGGGAAACGAGGTAGAAGATAATATATTTCCAATGCGATCTCATTTTTACCTATGTGATCTCCCTTCTTCGTTTAATTGTAAACTCCATAAGATCTTAAATGAGACTTTAAATAAAAGTTCTAGAGGGAAAACATCATTCTTGGCTCTCTCTCTCTCTCTCTCTCTCTTTTCTTCTTGCCACGCATCTCCGTTCCTCTACTGTGTTGGAAACTTTAGGGAAGTGGGAGAAAAGAAGAGAAGAGTAAAATAAGAGAGAAATTGTACAGTGCACAATTCTAAATTTTCATCTCTCTCTAAAACAAACAATCGGAGATAAATTTGTTAAATTTTTTCTGCATTTTTCTTCTTTTCCACAAGTTCCGAATACACCAACGAAGTTCACCTATAAAGATAGACAGGCAGGATAGTTTGCGACTTTTTAAGAAACCTGGACGGTAAATTGTTCAGTTTAAAAATAGAAAGATAAGTTGGATATAAATGTTTTGACATAGATGTGTTTGAATAGGTACAATGTCACTTGAATCTCACACCAATCCCGCATGGTGTGAGATTCAAGTGCAACAAATGGGCTTTGCATACATGGGTGATAGGTGTTTGATTTGTTTGTTAACTTGTATCTCGCTTTGTATATCAGAAAATAGATGTCCGTTTTGTTTATCTAAAAGTAAGGGTTCCATTTGTGACACGAATCAATTAACGGGGCTTACTGTGTTATTTTCTCGTTAATGGAGTACTAGTAACAAAAAGTCAACTGGCATTGGAAATTCGGATCTTATCCTCCAGTGGGAGCCCCGTCGCCCCCCCTTTCCCCTCTCTCGCCCTCAAACTCCAGTGTTCGCACTTCTGCCGTGCAAAAAAGACCACCAGATCTATCCAGCAAACGGCGCTGTTTGCTTTAATCAGGTATCCGAAACATGATTTGTTGCCATACCAAGTTCCTTCGTTTAGTTTTTTAGGTGTTACGTTTCCGAGTATTTTTCATGTTTTGGACTGTTATCAGTCCTGGTTTCATTAGATTTGTTGTGAGAAATCAAAACCCAGAAACCCATTATCCCCAGTGTGCCAGAAGCACCTGGGAAGAGTGAACCTAGTAGTGAGCAGGATATTTCTTGATATTTAGACATTTCAATGTGTTGGAACATTTGTGAATGTTAAGTCTTACGGATAGACATAATAAAGGTTGGCTCTTAATGGCTTCCTACTTAAAGCCTTAAGCGTCTAACTGGGTCTGAGTTCATTAAGTTATATTGGGTCCAAGAGATGTAGTGGACTCTCTACAGCTACTCCCCGGGGGATTGGGCCTGAGGGTTGGGCTTACCATGTTTAATAAGAGGCCAGCCTAATCGTATATGTCGTTTTTGAGTAGGCATTTTACTACCAAAGAGATGATGTGCGTGTTTGTTGCAACTGAACATCATAGAAGTTGATTATTGAAACCTAAGTAAGAAACACGCATCTAAATGGAACTTCTCAAAGATCATATATTTTTAGCCTTTTTTGAAGTTTTCTGAATTTGGAAAGTCCAAAAGTTGTGGCACTTAAGCCACAAAGCCAAGTTATCAAGTTAAGGTACTATTGCATCAAAGGTTCTAAAAAGTTTGGAATGGCCGCCGTATCTTCTTTAGCCCCTTTGTGGCTCTGCTCCTCTTGTTGTTCTTCAATAGGGGTGGATCTACGCAAAAGTTCGAGGGACCATGACCCCCAATCTCTTGGAATCTATGGCAGTTCAAGTACTTTAAGCAAAAAGTATAATTAAACACTTTTTAAAGAATTTCGAATATACTCCATTTAAAGGAAAAAGGAGAGAAATAAGAGACTAATTTAACTCTAGACCAATGTTGAAATGAAAAATCAGATAGTCAACCTGTTCTTGCTTATCAAAAGAAGGCATGCAAAAGAGCCCGTGCCCTCCTTGCCATAGAAGAAGCCAAAAGGCTAAAATTTGCTTTTTGCTATTATAAATGCGAGGGAATGGTGGTTGGGCAATTACTTGGATTTTTCTTTTCTAGGTGGGTTGAACAATTTGGCACTTAAGCCACAACTAACTCAAGTTATCAAGTTAAGGTTCTACTGCATCAAAGGTTCTAAAAAGTTTGGAATGGCTATATCTTCTTTAGCCCCTATGTGGCTCCGCCCCTGTTGCTCTTCAACAGGGGTGGATCTACGCAAGGGTTCGAGAGATCACGACCCCCAATCTAGGGATTAGTGTTTGAAACTGGAAACAAATACACTTTTACAAGAGAAGAATAAAAGACCAATCCTATGAAGCCATTGTTAACTCTCCCAATACCAATTGGCCAAACTTCCAACTCAAGTTCAAATAAAATAATTGCTAGACCAAAAACACAAGTAAATCCTATATTTAACTTATGGAGTTTTCATTGTCATTACCCTACTAAATGCTCGTATGTGCAACTTTTTCTTGCAATCATTTGGCAGGTGGGAAACAAGTTAGAAGATAATCCATTTTCTATCGCTGTCTCATTTTATCTTTGTTATCTTCCTTCTTTGTCTAATCATGAGCTCAATAAGATTGTAAATGAGACTTTAGACAAAAGCTGGAGGCAAAACATTATTCTTGGGCCTATTTTTCTTTGCCACGCCTCCGTTCCTTCAAGTTCACCTATAGAGATGGACAGATGGATAATTTGTGACTCAGGATTGTAAGTTGTCCAATTTAAAAAGAGAAAGATAAGTGGGACGTAAATATTTGGATGCATATCTGTTGAAATACATACGATGTCATGTGTGTAGGGCTCACATACATGGTGTGAGATTCAAGTGCATAGGACGGGATTTGAACACATAGGTGTTTGATTTGGATGTTAACAACTTTACATATGTACTTGGCATAAAAAAACTTCTTAACATATTTTTGTTTTGTTTTTTTCTAGAGCAAAGGCCAAAGGGTTCCATTTGTGACATGAGCGAATCACAGGGCTTACTGGGTTAATTTTCCAGTAATAATACCAAAAGTCAACTGGCGTGGAAAATCGGATCATATCAAGTGGGATTGTTGAACCTTTCCCCTCTCTACAAAATCGCCATCAAACTCTAGGGTTTGCACTTCATCTGTTCAAGACCACCGGATCTCACCAGAAAATGACACTGTTTGGGAAGCTTTGGTGTTACCTTTAATCAGGTACTCGAAACTAGATTTATTGATCTACCAAGTTACTTCGTTTTTTTTTTTAGGTATTAGATGCTTCCCAATATTTTCATGTTTTTGATTGTTACTGTCCTGGTTTCATGAGATTTGTGGTAAGAATATTGAAACTAGGAACCCATTACCCCAAAGTGTGCCATATATCCCTTGGAAGAGTGAACTTAGTAGTCAACCCCAACGTGTTGGCCTAGTGTTCAAGGCATGGGACTTGGGGGGTTTCTCCTTCCTAAGCTCTCAGGGTTTGGTTTTGATCCAGTGTTCTATTGTCCATTATAGCCCAATGTGCGGCTGGATTCATAGTGATACATTCAATGCTCCAGATCAAGCCACGTTATAGTTCTGTTAACTCCATTATGAAGTTGTCTTTTTCCATTTGAGAGCAAAATGAGAGGCTATAATGTGGCTTGATCTGGAAGCTTGAATGTATCATAGTGAATCCCAACCACACGACGGATCATAATTGACAATAGGACACTGGAGCGGATCCAAACCCAAGCTCTCACGTTCGAAATCTCTCACGTGCTATCCACTCTTTAGGGCCCGTCCATACGGTGTTTTGCTTTGGTTTTAGTTGGGACCCTCAAGTCGGCGGTGGAGGGGCTGGGATTGGCCCCAGGATTAGTCAACGTGCACGTAAGCTGGCCTGAATACCTAAGTTATGAAAAAAAAGAAGAGTGAACTTAATAGTCAGCAACATATTTCTGGATACACATGTCTTTATACAAATATGTTTTCTGCCAATAAAAAGTTGCACCTGCTTTTTTCCTTCGGTGAGCAGTCATTTTACAATCAAAGATGCGTGTTCGTTGCAATTGAACTTCAACTTATCATAAAAGTTGATTATTGACTACCAAGTTATTTTTTGAAGTTGATTATCATAAAAGTTGGAACTTCTCAAAGATCATATATTTTTAGCTTTTTTGAAGTTGTTTTTTGAAATTCTTTGAATTTGGAAAAGCCAAAAGTTGTGGCACTTAAGGCACAATTAACTCAAGTTATAGTTAAGGTACTAATGCACCAAATGTTCTAAAAAGTTTGGATTGGTCGTATCTTCTTTAGCCCTTATGTGGCTCCACCCCTGTTGCGCTTCAATAGGGGTGGATCTACACAAGGGTTCGAGGAACCATGACCAATCTCTTGGAATCTTTGGTAGTTCAAGTACTTTTGAGCAAACAGTTGAATAAAGCACTTTTGAAAGAATTTAAAATCTACTCCACTCAAAGGAAAAAGTAAAGAAATAAGATAATAATTCAACTCAAGACCAATGTTGAAATTAAAAAGCCAAAAGTTGTGGCAATTGAGCCATAACTAACTCAAGTTATCTAGCCAAGGTGCTACTGCAACAAAGGTTCTAAAACGTTTGGAATGGCCGTATCTTCTTTAGCCCTTATTGCGCTTCAAGAGGAGTGGATCTACACAAGGGTTCGAGTTCAAGTACTTTTAAGCAAATAGTATAATAAAGCACTTTTGAAAGAATTTAAAATTTACTCCACAAGGAAAAAGGAAATAAATAAGGTACCAATTCATCTCTAGACCAGTGTTGGAATTAAAGAAGCCAAAAGTTGTGGCGATTAAGTAGGCCTAGTTTCCCAAAAGTGTTAAAAGTACTAAAAATACTAAGGGTATCTCCAATGTCATAACCAAAATTAGATAATCAAAAGTTGCCACATTAACTTTTAGTTATCCATTTAAGAGATTACTAAGGTTAACAATGTTGAGGGCCACAATGGTCCATAATCAAAAATTTATTTTAGAAGATACAGATAGAGAGTAAGGAATAAATATAAGTAGATGGGTCTATTGATAGTGATGAAAAGACAGAGAAAGAAAAAAGAGAGAGTGGTCCCCATTAAATTTAGCTATCCAAAGCGAAAACGTTGCTATTTTTGGTTATCCGAAGGCCAAAATTTGGTTATTGGTTAAGGGTTTGCTAAGTTGGTTATATCATTGTGAGCCATTTTTTGGATCAACATTGTTGGGTTTAGAAATTTTTTAGTTTTTGTTGAAGTTTGTCTCACATTGTTTAATTAGCTCCTCCAAAACTAGTACATGAGCTTGGGCTGCCTCTCTACTCCTTGTCAATTGGTTTGGAGTTGAATGCTTTAACATGGTATCAGAGCTAGGCTTTTGGAGAATTTGTTTCCCCTAGTTTGTGCCATAAGTGCACCGTTGTTTGTTGTGATCTAAGTGTTATGGATCATTTGTTCATCTCTCCACATGCGAGTCGGGAGTTGCACGCGCGGGAGAGTGTTAGAGTTTAGCCCACATTGGTTAATTATCTCCTCCAAAACTAGAATATGAGGCTAGTCGGTCTCTCCACTCCTTGCCAATTGGTTTGGAGTTTGATCTTTTAACAGTTTTGATTATGCCATTGTGGATACCCTAAAGGGGCTTTTTTCTTTTTGTACTTTGTAAAGAAAAAAGAAGAAGCATCTTTAGTACTTTTAGCAATTTTGGAAAACTAGGCCTAACTCAAGTTATCAAGTTAAGGTACTATTGCATCAAAGGTTCTAAAAAGTTTGGAATGGCCGTATCTTCTTTAGCCCCTATGTGGCTCCGCCCCTGTTGGTCTTCAATGAGGGTGGATCTACGCAAGGGTTCGAGGGACTATGACCGCCAATCTCATGGAATCTTTGGTATTTCAAGTACTTTTAAGCAAATAGTATATAATAAACCACTTTTGAAAGAATTTAAAATCTACTCCACTTAAAAAAGAGAGAGGAAAGAAATAAGATACTAATTCAACTCTAGACCAATGTTGGAATTAAAGAAGCCAAAAGTTGTGGCAATTAAGCATGCCTAGTTTCTCAAAAGTGCTAAAAGTGTTAAAAGTGCTAAAAGTACTAAAGGGGCTTTTTTCCCTTTGTATTTTGTGAAGGGAAAGAAAAAAGCATCTTTAATACTTTTAATACTTTTGACACTTTTATCAACTTTGGGAAACTAGGCCTAACTCAAGTTATCAAGTTAAGGTATTGCATCAAAGGTTTTAAAAAGTTTGGAATGGTCTTATCTTCTTTAGCCCCTATGTAGCTCCGCCCTCGTTGCTCTTCAAGAGGGGCAAGGGTTCGAGGGACCATGACCCCCAATCTCATGGAATCTTTGGTACTTCAAGTACTTTTAAGCAACAATATAATAAAGCACTTTTGAAAGAATTTAAAATCTACTCCACTTAAAAGAAAAAGGAAAGAAATAAGAGACTAATTCAACTCTAGATCAATGTTGGATTAAAGAAGCCAAAAGTTGTGGCTATTAGGCAGGCCTAGTTTTCCAAAAGTGCTAAAAGTACTAAAGGGGCTTTTTTTCCCTTTGTATTTTGTGAAGAAAAAAAAGCATCTTTAGTATTTTTAGTACTTTTGACACTTATATCAACTTTGGAAAACTAGGCCTAACTCAAGTTGCCAAGTTAAGGTACTACTGCATCAAAGGTTCTGAAAAGTTTGGAATGGCCGTATCTTCTTTAGCCCCTTTGTAGCTCCGCCCCTGTTCCGCTTCAACAAGGGTGGATCTACGCAAGGGTTCGAGGGACCATGACCCACCAATCTTTGGGAATCTTTGGTAGTTCAAGTACCTTAAGCAAAAAGTATAATAAAGCAGTTTTTAAATAATTTAAAATCTACTCCATTTAAAGGAAAAAGGAAAGAAACAAGATACTAATTAAATTCGAGACCAATGTTGAAAAGAAAAATCAGATAGTCAACGTATTCTTGCTTATCAAAAGAAGGCATGCAAGACAGCCCGTGCCCTCCTTGCCATGTGAGTAGCTAAAATTTGGCTTTCGGATTTGATAAATGCGAGGGGATGGTGGATGGGGATTTACCTAGAATTTTTGTTTCAAGGTGGTCTGGACAATTTGGCATTTTAGATATATAAACTCTAATGGAAGAAGTCAATTTTGGTCAATGCCAAATTTAACATGCTGCAATGCCTAAACTTCTCTCCAATCCTAGAATGCTGGAAAAATAGCCATTGGTGTTGTTTTGGATGATATGGCAATGTCTGACACATGCTCCAAATACAACTACAAGATTTGCATTGCAGAAGTTTGGCAAGACCAACGAAAAGGAGCAATTTAGGGAATAGTAGCTTCTTTGGCAGTTGCATTGGAGATGTTATCACTATGGACAAGAACAATAGAAATGCAGTTTGCCCAAGTACATCTTGATTGAAGGGACTAAATACTGAAAAAGCTCTGAAATAAGAAGAGCCCAACTTATAATCTCACACGTTTTCATATGACTAACGTGAACACTCTTCAAAATGCTTGCAAAATGATTTTGTAAGGCCTAGATATACATCCACACTTGACTCTATATAACATAGACCATGGCAAAAAAAAAAGAGTTTGAAGTGCCTTGGCTCCTACAAACCTCCCTAGCTTTTGCTTTTTCTACGCCTTGACAAGGGTGGATCTCTGGCAGGGGCCAATGAGTTGCCCAAGCTTCAAAACCTTTTCTACTCAAAGTACCCTTTGATAATTGGCTTCCTTGCTGCTATTGCCAAACAACATCACAAGTACCTTTTTTTGGTCTCGAATGCATAGCTAAAATATAATGCCAAGTCCATGGGCGAATCTGTAAATAGCTTTCTTTTGCCAAACATTGCCACGTAATAATTCAAAATAACATTTTTGGATGATATTGAAATAGTATGTATGCAAATAGAAAGTTACAGACTATAGGTAATTTGAGTGGACTAGGTGTGAAAGGGATTATTAGTAGCAGATTATGGTATTTTACATCTATATTTCATGGTCTATTTATCAAACGGATATCTAATGACCGTGAAAAAATGAAAATATGAAGGATATGTCGCCCTCTTTGATTTATTGTTCAATCCGATATATTAATTCGTAACCTACCTCTTTGTGGTAAAAAAATGGTCCTTTTATTTTAGTATTATTGATATAAAAGATGTTATTTTAGCTATTTGAGCCAAGGTTATCTGGGGGGAGATAGAGAGAGGGGTGACTTTTTACCCGAAGGTAATCGTGATTTTTATGTATATATAATAGAAGTGGTGGTAGGTATAGTAGTTGCTCCTTTAATAAAATTATGAGGCCATAATATAACTTGGCTGGTCAGATTTGCCATGTGAACACTGAAATGCTAAACATACGGATACACGAATATTTGTGGATAGAACCTCACCAGAATGAGTTTGGTTATATCATTATTTTAATTACCAGAGAGAGATGTCTGGAGAAGAAGAAATTGTGAGAGAGGGAGAGATGTGTGGGAGGGAGCGATATTGTGTTGTCCGAAGAAGAAACTGAATGTGAGGGAGAGATGTCTGGAGTAGAAGAAATGGTCGCAGAGGGAGGGACATTGGTAAAATTGAAGAAGAGCATCGACCATGAGCATCCTCTGACTAAGACAGATGGGTGGTTGTGTACGGATGAAAAGCTGCAACCAGTGTGATCTTTACATATTCTGGCGTACTAATTTCGCTTGCCACACTTGCAAGTTCTTCATCCGTGATTGTTGCCTCAAACATGTGAATGAATCAGTTACAGTGGCCGCCAAAGGATCAGAGGATCAGCTCCAGCTCCAAGCTCAATAAATTGCGAATCAGTTAGAGAAGTCAAGCTTCAGTTAGTTAGGCTTGTCATGGGTGCAATTTTTGTAACTTGTGATGAAATTTCGGAGTCTGGCAGAGTGATAGGATCTACTATTTTGCTTATACAAGGAGGTGTGTCTGTATTGTTGAATTTTTTTTTGGTCGGCGAAAGTCAACATTGTCGGTTGTAGTTAGTGAGATTTGAACTATGTCAAGTGCATAAGAGTGCATGTTGCCTGTCAGTTGGCTAGCACTCCACTTGCCTGTATTCTGGAGTTGAGTCGAGAAAAAGAGAATTTATTAGTTATGAAGTTGAGTCTATTCATCTTCTTCATCTCCTGATTCATTGTTCTAAATTTTGAAGTACTTAACAGAACTTCCCTCCGAGATCCATCACCCTCTCCATCCCTGTCACCCTCTCACTCTATCAAGTCCGCCCTCTCCCTCCCATCTTCGACAGATGTTTCTACTGTGAATCGCGTGACCGTGTTCGTGACGGCTACTCCTACTACTGTGCCGAATGCTCTTTCGTACTCAAACCCCATTGTGCCCTAACCATACCAACCGTCCTCCAACATATTAGACCTTCGCGACCTATGAAGCACGGATACTCTATTTTGGCCTCCGTATCACGTACCGTACGCGTATCGGATACGGATACGCTCGGATACGCTCCGGATACGTATCCGATACGTTTTTTAAAGTATCCGGTTTTCAAATTTATTTTTTGGTGTTCCGATACGTTTCGGATACGCTCGGATACGTTTTGGATACGCTTGGATACGTTTCGGATACGTTCGGGGGTAAATTTGTTATTACTTAAAACATATGGGTTTGAACTGTAATTAGGGTTATATAACCTAATTACCCTTTCCTGACGAGAAAAAGAACGAAAAGAAAAAGCAGAAACGAAAAGGGAGAAGAAAGCGATCCATCTAGACCATCTCTGTCATCTCTCATCTCTCGATCTGACCTGTAAGCTCTCCTCTCTCTCTCGTCTCTCTCATCTCTCTCTCTTCTCGTCTCTCTCTTCTCTCGTCTCTCTTTTCTCGCTCTCTCTCTCTTCTGTCTCTTCTCTCTCTCTCTTGTTTTGCTTGTAGCATATACATACATACATATACATATATATATATATACATACACAACGCTGTATAGATATTAGCTTCTTTTTTATCAGAAAATTTTAAATTGCAAACACCAGTTTCGAACCCTTGTGCTACAATACCCAAAGCAAAAGGCATGTGACTAACCACCATGCCAAGAGAAACATTGTATAGATATTAGCTAGTAGCTACTGTTGTTATCTGATTTTTTTTTTAATAACAGTATATTGAATCTGAATGGATTCTGCTTCTACTTGTGTAATGGATAACTTTAGTTGCCAATGGAATATTATTTTTATTTATTTTTATATTCAACGTATCCCCAACATATCGTATCCTACTTTTCGGAAAAATCACGTATCCGCGTATCCGTATCGTATCATATCCGTATCTCGTATCCGTATCCGTGCTACTTAGTTCGCGACTATAGGGATACTCTTATTTATAGAAAGACCACCCTCTGTAGATGCCAATCATGTTGAAAAACATATTAAGTCTTGCTTTTGTGTTACAAATAGGGCTGCCCAGCGAATGGACAGATCCGCTCAAACCTCCCAAACCGAATTGCCAATGAACCAAATCAAGGTAGGTTAAGGATGGATATGGATCCTAATAAAACAATTTTGGCAGATGTGGATCGGTTCGGTTGGCTGTTCAAACCGAACCATTTGCCCAAAACAAAAAAATATTTAAAATGCAGTAAAAGGACTAAAAGGCAAAAGCAAATTGAAAATGTTAATAACCTTCTCTATGTTTTTGGTACATCGGAATCTGAATCCAGTTCATGTTCTAGTCCAGCTCCAAGTTCTAAATAATGTTGGTTTGGTGGATGTAATAGCTTATCTTTAGACTTGTTTGGACTTTAGGAAGGATGAATGTTTAGACCTCTTGTTGGGAAAATGGCGGCCCAGAACGTGTTTTGATAATTAATATCCGCCAAGAACATGCTGAGAACATTTGTTAATGCTGAAAATGTCCTTGACGGGTATTATCAAAACACATCATTGGCCGTCATTTTCCCAACTTGTTGAGACTTGATTGCACTTGAAGTTTTGGAGCTCTATCTTTTAATTTTTTGGTGTACATAAAAAAACAAAAAAACAAATTGCATGCTCAAATCCACCCAAACCACCGACCAAACAACTCTTTAAAAAGAGTGGCTCGAGCTTAGCGTTAGGGATTAATTAGCTTTCCCAAAACATGTGAGATTACCTTAGAGTTCAATGTTATGAAAAAGTGAACTTTTTAAATTTGCAAAAGTGAGAGATTACCTTAGAGATTAATTAGCTTTCCCAAAACTTAACAAACTCGTAAACGAGTTTGGATACCTAGTGGCTTTATTGTTAGAAAATGCCAAAATATGACCATAACGCCGACATGCATGTCAGCACACCAGTCACATGGCATGATACTTCCAGATCCTTTCTCACCACACATAGATATGAGCTCCACCACAAGGTCCTCTTTCCAAGATTAGTTCAGCTGCCACCGTCACCAGCACATCCCTCCACGGCCTCCACCCCAATATAAATTTCTTTTTCGAAATCACAATAAACATTTATTTACCATCGTTTGAACTCCTGCTCAGGTTAGAATTCCATTGTGGGTATTTCTCACGATTTCATATCTGAAATTAACAGTACCATCGGGCTCAGAATAAACTTCAGAGTTCACTGTTCATAATAGGTACGTTTTCCCCATAAAATCAACGACCAGACAATAACATTGGTTTGTGTTGAGCACAGAAAGGAGTGAAACTAAGAATACTCCCGTTAAGGACATCTACCCGAACCGATCTGCCTCAACGGGGAACAGCTCAATTCACCCTTGTTTTGTGAACAATGATTTACCAACTTTTTCCGAACTAGCTAGGAGCTGGTACTTACCGAACCCTGTAAAGAACAAGTAACGTAGAATTGAATGAGATCTGATGTAATTTCCATACCTATCACACGAATGAGATAATAGCGGGCAAAAATAATGAGTAGTTGAGTAATATTTATACAGCTTGGTAATCTCCTATGATCAAGTCAAGAACTTGTGTCCCTTGGGTAATGAGTTCAACCAATACCATAAATTTACCACTAATTATCTTTTAACACTAGTTGGAGTGTACATGCTGGATTATCTCCCACTATGCAGATCAGGAAGACAGTGCCACAAAGTCGACAAATCTGTCAACCAAACATCAAGTTCAGAAAAAGGGACAGTTTTCCTGTCAAACGACTTAAACCACACAATTAATACTTGTACAACCAGAATAAAAAAACAGCCACTGAGTCTGTGAGAACATGGTACACGTTTACCGTCAAGATCAAGATATGTGCCTAGGGGTGCTTCACCCCAGACAACAGGAACAATAATCCGAGAACACAAAATAAAACTGGGGATAAATTCATAACCAAGCACTGTATAATCATCACATGGTTCATATCTAGAGTCCGTATAATAGAGGCGTTGTGCCCAGGGGTGCTATCTCTCCCTCTCAACTAACACCTCGACCAAAAGAAGCAGTCAAAACCGAAACCAAGAGACCACCGAGCAAAACCAGAAGAAACAAAACACCCCAAACCTGCCCAAACTCAGAATCAAAAGGCTACAGAGTGAGAGAGAGGCTAGCTTCATCCTCGAAATCAATATCATCCTCCGAGATAAACTCTTTCTCAAAGTCATCTAGCTCTTTTCCGTTAATTCTTTCTCTTGCATTTCAACAAATTTCTTTAGATTATGATTTCTCCCTCCTTTAACTTCAATGTCCAAGGCAAAACCTACATCCAACATCTTGCAAGTTTCCTTAAAAAACATTGAGGAATAAGGGCCCCTCTTATTTATATGATTCAACTTATTGAACTTAGCCTCAATCTCTGTGAGATGCATTTTAAATTCATCTTATTGCCTTCTCAACTGCAAAGGAGTATAACACAAGCATCAAAAAGCACAACGGATATTTAGGTAAGTTCATAAGTTCACGAACCTTATTATTACAATCACAGAGCTCATCCGAAATTTATTGCTACAATCCAAATCACAAACATTATTACAGATATAGTTTGCAAAACAGATGTCCAAGAAGCAACCTTACAAAAGTTCACAAACATGCGAATACGAAGGACTAACAAGTTTCCAATGTGAGGTCCAGCTCGAATCGGAAAGGATCCATCTCCTCTGCAGTTGGACTGCAGAGAAGTCCTTGCAGTCCAATCTTGTCTGTTCATTTCTTCAATCAAGGGTTCAGATTTAAAACAAATTATTCGCATGAATAAAAGACTATTCTCGCGAATAGTCTTTCGATAAAATCTAACCGTTCAAAAGACTAAGATTGTCCAGAACGCTCTCTGCAATTCAAACAGAGATTGTAGAGAAGCCATTGTAGTTTAAAACACAAACAAACTTGAAAACTAGAAAATTCTCCTTCTTACGGTCCAAATAGAGAAAAGCATCATCGTCAGATGCGCCTTCAACTAAACAAATTTTGCACTAGGATGTAGGAGGCTATTCCAACGCACTCTTGTCTCCCTAGCAACCTGAACGCGCCCATAACTTCCAGTGCAAACATTAGGGTTCCTGTTGCATAAAATATATTGATTGTAATTATCTAAGAAACTGAAGCCATGATATATATATATATATATATATATATATATATATATATATATTCATTAGGATTTAGGACATAATAGAAGCAGAAAACACCTTTGTGGGAAGGAGATCATTTTTATAAACACATCAACCCTATAGTCTACTCAGCTAGCCCATTGCAGACTATAAATTAATGCAACTTTTTTTTTATAGTACTACGAATGTAGAGATGGAGAGTTGAATTTTTCTCGAAACTTCTTAAGCATGTCCTACTACACTGATCATATGAATAGGTTGTTTGAAATAATTTACTTTTTGGGGAGGAGAAGCGGTATTATTTAATGTTTAGCTACTTCGTTTTTAGCTTTTCGTCATAATTTAGTACCTCGGATCTTCTTTTTTTTTTTTTTTTTTTTTTATGACGAGAGGAATAAGAAAATATAGAAATTTAGACAATTATTGAAAAAAGTTCATATAAGACGTGCAAATACACGAAATACTGTATATTTTGTCATATCTTAATTTGTTCTTCTTTAGTGAACTTTTTTCGATTTTGGTTCATACTTTTACCTTTTCCGATTACTTCCTTTTAGGTGAACGATCAATCCAAAAATTTGACCCGATCAAATCTAATGAAAATTAAGAGAAAAAACCCAGGAAGACTCCGTTTAAAAAACCAAAAAATCAGGTCAGAGGCCGTATCATTAATATTATGATAATTCTTTAATAACCGCAAGTGACATGATTACGTTTGGGCTTAATTAGGCTGTCAATAAAGGGATAAGAAAGAAAAGACAAGATCAAGTTCTTTGCTTCTAGAGCAGCCACTTGCTGATGAAACTTTCACATATATGTAGCCTTACCAGTTATCATCATAATCTTCAGCCTTGTTCATCATTATGGTCAATTTCTTTGCCACTTGTACCACATTCCTAATCCAAAGAAAGTGGAAAACTTAGAAGCTAAAATCAAATTCAAAATCTGAAGCATCAGTCGAATAGTTTCTGGTAAGTATTCACATACAAGTGTATATTAAGTGACGAAAACCAAGTAATTAAAATCCTAACCTCCGTGGATACCTCTTTCGTAGAGGCCATCTCGTTTCGCAGAAACTCTAAAGTACCTTCAGGGTCTAGTTCTATTGTCTCCAACACTGGGAATGCATCCTGCAACAAAATTGATGTCATCGTTCTGTTAGTAACTATAGAAGTGAATAAGTTATGCTAATTGGAATTAACGTTTCCGAAGATTATTGAGGCATGTTCATCTAATAGGAGGAGCTAAGGATCCACTTTATCATCTGTCAACAGATTACGAGATATAATGGATATATTGTTCCACGATAAAGCCATTCGCTATATTACATGGCCTGGACAAATACAAAACCTGTAGGATAAAACCTGAGGTCATGAGTAATTCTCGGACTGTTTTTCTACTATCAGCACTCCTAAAACCAATTTGTTTTAGGAAGGGTTTCAATTAAATCTTTTACGAGTATTGGACATCTCACTACATGCATGTTTTTAAAGCGGTCGCAGAGAATGGTGTTAGGAATCAAACTCCATGTACAATGCACAACGCCACGTGCATGCGGTTCTTAAAAACTATTGATGACAAAAATCACATGGCAAACAAAAATAGTGCGTATGAAACAGAAACAAAAAACCACGGAAGCCACAACAGTCCACTATAATCGAAAAAACAATGGAGTACAAGTCTAGATCTTCTCTCTTTTTTGCCCAAAAAAAGAGTCTTCTAATTTCTTCTCTTTGAGAATAGTCTTCTTTAGCCTCTTTGTTTTTTTTTCCCCCCCCTGAAAATCGAATTAACCGTAATCTCAATTGCGGATCGACTACTCTTTTTCTAATTGCAATGAAACTACATGATTATACATGTGTGCCCACTGTGTTATGTGCTTTCCATGACCATGATTAAGTAAAAAGGGTAAAGACCTTAATTTTTACCTTGTTGGAGAAGAAGAGTTGCGTTTCAGTACATAAACTTTTGAGATTAGGCAACTCCTCAAGTTTCACGGTCTTTAACTGAGGGAACAGAATGGTATCTTTAATGGTGGCTTCTTTCTCCTTCGGGTTTTTTGAGATTATCACCTCCATCTTTGTACATCCCCATATAGTGAGTTCTTGCAGATTCTTCAACTAAGGAAGTATATAGAAGGGCAATATATACTCCAAATGCACACAATGCGAAACAAAAACGTTCGTAAGTTGGCAGAAGGATTTAGCTTCTTTTTCTGGTTCTGAGAGTAGTTGGTTGTCCCAAATCCTTGTTATCTTATCTAAATTAATAAAAGACAACATTTTCAAGATAGGGAAAGCAACATGCAAAATTGTTTACAAAACATTTGTTAGTAATTGAATAGTAATGAGGCCCACATATATCTCTATTATAAAATAGAAGGGTATGGGAACAAGTTGTTGGAACGACGTAGATTCATTTGATTCAAAGGCTGTAGTGTATCCTCACACTTTCCGGTTAAGTGCCCATGGTTTTCACCTAAATCACAAAACTGCCATCCCCATCCCCTTCCCACATACATCTATAATATAATTTACGACTGTGTGGGGACTACATATCTCTACGTGATAAACCGTTGGATTTATACACATTTTTCTACATAAATGTTGACTATTTATTCAACTCTTGGCATTTTGATAAATACTTTGCATTTTCTGGAATAAAACAGAGTAGTAAATGGAAAGTTTATATAAAATCTAATCAGCATGTAATTAATATGGCTGGGATTGAATTTCTAATTTGACTTTAACAGAAAATTAACATATGGGGAAAGTTTTCCAATTTCACATAAAAATACAGAAAAAAACTGCACAGTTTTGCTCTTACGAATTTAAAAATAATACTTACCGATATTGATTAATTAGTCGGTACAAGAGAAGAGGGAAGAAACCTAATACCCTTGCGTTTTTGGGTTGCCAAACAAATGTGTTAGAGCCCAAAAGCCTCTAGTTTCCCAAGCCTAAATTCTTAGAGTATTGCTTTTTAATTTGTTAAAAAAGAGGAAGAGTTTTTGTGGGAGGGAAATGTGCGTGGGTGGATTGGAGAGAGAGAGAGAGAGAGAGAGAGAGAGAGAGAGAGAGCATGGCAGTTGGCTTAGGGAGGGGAAGACAAATGTGACACGGGGAAGGTTGGATTTTCGGTATCGCAATTTTTACTGTTCTTGTTTGTTAATATATGCTCTATGGCTTTTTCCTTCTTATTTTCTTTTTTAATTGGTAATGATTTTTTTCATTTATACCTGCACATATGTAATAATTATTTTAATAACTAGCGTTGTGTTCCCTTAAATGTAGAAGGCAGCAAATAACTTTTACTTCAATGTTTTTTTTAGCTGTACCGTGTATAGAATGGGATTCAACTCTAGTATTCTCTAAGGGCTTGCTTGGATGGAGTCAAAAGAGGAGTGAAAACATTGGAGGGGGTAAATGGGGTGGGCCCGAAGGTGTTTCCACTGCTTGGATAGCCAATTGGTTCCCCTCTTTTCTTTTCCTCCATTCTTCATTTTCACCCACAGGAGGGTTTGAGCCGTATAACTTTTGGGCACCTCTTGGGTTGCCCAATTTTTATCCGGCTGTGGAGGTTGAAATTTGGACAAAATCACCCTTGCTTATCCCCTTTCCCTAATCCGAACACTCCTTATTTAATTTTAGAGTTCTTTTAGGGTGCTCATTGAAAAACCTTAGAGTCAAAAATCCATTATGATCATTTAAGATAAAATGATCAGAAAATAAGATTTTCGCACCGGTTTAAATAGATTGAAAATCGGAACACTTAATTTTTTAACTATATTTTTTAATATATAAATGGTGTAAAAAAATTAAGTAGCCCAATTTTCAATCCGTTTGAACCGGTGCGAAGATCTTATTTTTTTGATCATTTTATCTTAAATGGTCATAATGAATTTTTGGCTCTAAGGCCTTTCAACGAGCACACGAAGATACCTTATTTAGTTTCAGGGCTCTCTTAGGGTGCTCATTGAAAGGCTTTAGAGCCAAAAATCCATTATGACCATTTAAGATAAAATGATCAGAAAAATAAGATCTCCGCACTGGTTCTAACGGATTGAAAACTGGAACACTTATTTTTTTACACCATTTATATATTAAAAATTATAGTTAAAAAACGTTTTTTAATATAAATTTTTTAGAATAGACATTTTTTAATTAATTAATTTTTTTTATACTTTGAATTGTCCAAAATTGATTAAATATATTGATTTTGAAATTTATATACTTATTTTAATACATAATCAAATTTAGCACTGCACATGGACAAAATAGTCATTTGACAGATTTTCCCATCATCCACCCTTTCTTATCCCCCCTATTCTATAAACTATCCAAACAAAGTCAAATTTTATCCCTCTTTTTAATACCTCATCCAAACCACATAATATTTTATCCTCCCTCCATAAACATCAAATCGATGTGGACCAATCCATCAAAATTAATACCCCCTATTATCTTATCCCTCCTTCGTATTTTTTACCCCAATTTTTTACCCATCCAAGCGGGCCGTAAGAGAAAGTAAAAGTAGGTGCGTATCTTTTCCCTCCTGTAGAGGATAAAGCATTCCTCCAAAATATAGAGGTCATTGTAATTAACCCTTGTAAACATAGAATGGACAAAGTACGTCACGCGAACCCGCGCTGGGTTCAAATTGTGTACTAAAAAAACAGGGAGGCGGGGGCTGCTCCCCCCTTGCTGCTGCCCGGGCTTTCCGGGCCCACTCCGGTCTCGCTCCGATGATCGGAAACGTTCACTTTGTAGAGCTCGTCGAGTAGAACAGCCATGTCAAAAATCAGCTTGATTGGATATCATTAAGTGCCTGATCGGAGCCCATATAACTCTTGGTCCATGGGTTACAATGGATTTGATTCAGTGTTTCGGATCCATTCTTTTTAAGATAAAAAGGTTCCGATCAAGTACTTAATGATATCCAATCAAGCTGATTTTTCTCATGGTTATTCTACTCGACGAGCTCTACAAAGTGAACGTTTTCGATTATCGGAGCGAGACCGGAGTGGGCCCGAAAAGCCCGGGCAGCAGCAAGGGGGGGAGCAGCCCCCCCCCCCCCCCCCCCCCAAAAAAAAACAGTATTGGGAGGGACTTTAGGCCCCGTTCCGGAAAAGGAAATAAGTACTTATTTTTTAAAAAGGCAATTTCAAACTCAAAAATTATGTATTTACGCAAATAATTTTTCTATCAATATGGATCTTATTCGATAGATCTCATTGAGATCTTTAATACGGTGCAAAAAAAATTAAAAAATTATTTTTCATTTACATTATTTTTGAGTTTGAAATTGTGAAATAAGTATTTATTTTTTTAAGAAGGTGTTCTGGAACGGGACCTTAGTTTGGTGGATTCGTAGACACCTCTCTCTCTCACTCTTATTTGGGGAGGAACTTTCAAATGCAATGAACCACGTTGCCTCACAGACTCACCCCAATCGAAAAACCGATTTGCCAAAATCCTATGTTAGGAGGGAAATACCAGCACTAACACAATTAGGCCAGGTTTGACTTAGTAAGCCAGTTACCTTTCTTAATTTTTTCTTTATTAATTTTTTTATTTGTTATTTTTGTGTCAATTTTTTTCTTCACTACATCTGAAAACCTATCCACTAACAGTTTGGTCTCCTTAGTCAATAATCTCTCTCTCTCTCTCTCTCTCTCCAGGGTAACAATCAACCTATCATCACCACCTCTCTGCAGCACCTCCTCTCTGACTCTGGGCTTACTCTCTTCTTATATTTCCCCTCTATATCTCTCAGACCCAAAACCCTAACTAAACCTCGCCTTCGAACGACTGTCGTGTCTCACATTGGGTTGGTCGAATTAACGAGGTTGTGTGGCTCCATTATGTTGGGTACATGCTACAGGTAGTGTGGCTCTCAGTCACAGATCAAGTCTTTATCCAATTTCAATCAAACTACAAGATTATAGATTTGTGCCCGCTTTTATGTACTTTTCATGGCCATGATCAAGTAAAAAGGGTAAGGACCTTTGTACCTTGTGGGAGAAGAAGCCTTGCGTTTCGGTATAGAAACTTTTGAGCTTAGGCAAATCCCGAAATCTCACAAACTCTAACTGAGGGAACACAATGATGTCATTGTTGATCGCTTCTTTCTCCTTCAGTTCCTTTGAGAATATGACCTCCAACACGTCACAAGTTCTTATATCGAGTTGTTTCAGATTCCGAGGAAGCATAGTGGAGGGTAATACATACAACAATTGGTTACAGTCCGTAATTACAATGCGCTCAAGTTTGCACAAGGATTCAACTTCTATTATAGGTTGTGGAAGTGGTTGCTTGTCCTGAATCTCTGTTATCTTGGGCGCCCCAACCATCTCTAAATGTTCCAAGGCAGGAGAAGCAACCTGCAAAGTTGTTTACAACACATTTATTTAGTGATTGAATAACAATGATCAGGTCCAAATCAAGCTCTAAAACAATCAAAATGAGTATTCATTCTAGAATGTTATAAATGTTTCTTAGAGCAACAAACTCCAACCATGCTCAATATCTTCGACTTAGATTGGATAACAATGAGGTCCAATGAAGCTCTCAAATTCGTGCTCGTAACTCGGATGGGATTGCTGGGGTATTTTTTGAGGGGATAAAGGTGAGTGGGTTCAAAGTTTCCATCGGAAGGTTGGCTGTAGCTCAGTGTTGGGGGCAGAACTTTGGGTTCTTAGAGATGGTTTGAAGCTGGTTCTTGAGCTAAACTTATTCGGTATTGAAGTGGAAATGGATGCTATGCAGGCCATCTCACTGTTGCTTAATCATCAAATTGGTCACCATTCTTGCAGCTCTGTTATTTGTGATAGCAGGCACCTTATGGAGATGTGTCTTGTCTGTGAGATCCGTCATGTTAGGTGGGAAGCAAACCAATGCGCAGATGGCTCGCCAAGAAATCTTTTGATTTATGCAATCATGTTTATGTGTTTTTAGTTGAACCCCTTATGTTTCTGTAGCAACAATTAGCTGATGACTCTGTAGGGGTTATGTTTGAGTTCTAGTTTTATCGTCTGTTTCACCAAAAAAGAAATAAAAATGAAGCTCCCAAATCCATCTCGGCTTAGAAGCACAAGATTCGAGTCTCAAAATATGGAGAGCTATGGAAGACATATTGATAAATTCGATCACCTTTCATTCTTCCAAATTCTAGTTTTCGTGCACATCAAGAAATCTTTAAATTGAATATTCAGACACATCATATTTGATGCGATTTCCAATTTTCCATTTTATTTGATAAATTACTGGGACTCAGAACCCTATCAGTACCACCAATATATTGAGCTTGCGTAGAGGCTTGAAGAATAATCCTTAAATTGTTGATTATTATAATTAGTTGCAACTCACTAATCTTTCTTTTCATCATTAACCGTAGTCCCTTATTTCCCTCAAGTTTTGCATTTGAAAAATATTTTCATTCAAATATGTGTATGAAGTTGTGAACTACGATTAAAATAATTCGAATGAAAAAGGATATTTTAACTTCTCCTTTTTCGACAAAATATAAAAAATAAATCACGATTTCAGCAAACACAACTTTTCTAATTACACGAAATCCTTAACTAATATTTATCCAGAGTCAAATAAGAAAATTAAAACCAAAAAACGTTTTAACCACTTTGCAACGGTCCGTCAACATTTGAATGTGACGAGTGCAGCATTGGATTGTATGAGACTTGGACATAGTTGAAGAAAACGAACCACTTGATAATACAAGTAATATCAAAGCACATTTGATCGACGAGACCAAGGACTGGCTCATTCAACCTATGATCGTGAGTCGGTGACCCCTGCTAGATCAACAACAAACTCCTCCTGCTTATTGCTATGGTAGCAAATATAAGTCTCAAATGAGGTGGCAATGCAGACCTCCTCATTTCTCTCATTTTCCGATCGAATTTCGATGATCCGAGCCGCTCAATGTGTTCAAAACGTGATTTTAAGGGTATCCATGAGAAATCGGCAAAAAAAAAAAAGGACCGGAAAGGGCTTCATCTGAGCAGTTTTTGTTTGAATCGTTCGATAAAAAATAAACAAAAACTGCTCGGATGAAGCCCTTCCCGATCATTTTTTTTGATGATTTCTAGCGGGTACCCTTAAAATCACATTCTGAACACATTGAGCGGCTTGAATCATCAAAATTCGATCGGAAAAGGGATGTCCATATTTTATTAAAATGAGGTGGTCCTCATGTGAGACAGACTTTATATATATATATATATATATATATATATATATATATATATATATATATATATATATATATATATACAGAAATCTTCAATCTATAAAACTGCTTAGATCAAGCCCTTCTTGATTATTTTTTTTTTTGCTTATTTCTTGCGGGTACTCTTAAAATCACGTTCTGCACATTTTGAGCGGCTCGGATCATCGAAATTTTCTCCGGAAAGGGAAGGTCCGCACGGTAGACTGGTAAGAGATCCCTCATTGGATCCGTGGTGTGTGTGTGTGTGTGTGTACACACACACGCCAAACTTCAAGTATAAGGGCGTCCCTTTCCCGACCAATTTGCGATGATCCAAGCTGCTCAATATGTTCAGAACGTGATTTTAAGGGTATCAGCGAGAAATTAGCAAAAAAAAGACCGAAAAGGCCTTGATCTGAGCAGTTTTTGTTTGTATTATATCGAAGAGTTCAAATAAAAACTGTTCAAATCAAGCCCTTTTCCTTCTTTTTTTTTTTTTTGCTGATTTCTCGTAAGTACCCTTAAAATCACGTTATTAACATATTGAGTGGTTCGGATCATCGCAAATTGATCGGGAAAGGGACGTCCTTAACTTAATACGGTAAGGGCGCCCTTAAAGTTTTGTGATTATATGGATTCAATCATAGCATCATATAATTTTTCAATATTCATATATATATATATATATATATATATATATATATATATATTTTGTATGTTATCCAACAAATTAGGTAGGCAATGACTAACGATCAACTAGATATTTTCATGCATACTCGGACAAGAAACAATTAGACATGAACAACATACTATCTAGTCCTCTGTGAACTGAAGAGAAATTCCTAATAGCAAAAAAAAAACAGGACTTGAAAGACGTCATTCCTCTTGAAAAGGAGGAAAATGATGGCAGAATGAGCTCGGATAACATTCGAAAGTCTATGGGTACAGAAAAATTGGTACAGATTTTGTACATAGATTTTTCGTGGGGCCTACTACAGATCCCACACAAATGATACGAGCCATTCACTAAATATAAAATATTTTTTCAAGGGCCCTCGCAAAAATTCAGCTCAATCCGATACTTATAGATATTCGATCCAATCATCTAACTTTTTCATATCCTGAAATCTAAATGAAAAATTAGATGATTGGATTGAACACCTATAAGTAGCGGATTGAGTTGAATTTTTGCAGGAGCCCTTGAAAAAATATTTTACATTTAGTGAATGGCTTGGATCATTTGTGTGGGACCCGTAGTGGGCCCCACGAAAATCTATGTACAAAATCTGTACCAATTTTTCTGTACCCATAGATTTACTCGATAACATTAGAGAGTAAGGATACTAAAAGAAGAAGAACAAAGAATACTGGGTCATAAAACAAATACCATCCATTAGAGAGGCATAACCACCAACGATAATGTTACCATAATCACATGTAAAGCATGGTCTAAGAATCAACAGAAAAAGATTCAAAGTAAGATGGAAGGATAATGATAAAGCAAATGTACCTTTTCATCGAAAAGCGGTTGTGCTTGGATAGGAGCAATATCATAGATTCCATAGACTTTTAACAATATCAAAGTTCTCAATTTGCTGAAACATACCTCATTTATAAGTTCATCTTCATCTATTTCTCCCTCAAATTCAGCTATTCCCTTCATGGTTCCACAGTTGTACACTTTTAGCACTTTTAGATTCTTTAACAGTGGATGCATATTAGACGACAACACATGCACCAATTTATTGCAACTTTGGACATTCACTTCTATCAATTGGCAGAAAGACTCTCGTTCCTCCACGACAGCAATTGATTGATTGTCCCAAATCTTTATTATGTTATCCAAGCTATAAATGGTCAATTCCTCCAAGACAGGAAAAATAGCCTACAAAGTAGTTTAATAGACAAATCATTAGGGACTTCTCCATGTAAAGGTTGCCCGCAAAGCATTATTAAACAACTGCTACACAAGGAATAAGCCAACTAGTTGTTTGAGATAAAAACCATAACTTGCACTGTCCTCCAAATAAGAACCTTTCATCTTTCGGAAAAACTAAGGTACCCCACGTTATGGGTGTGCCCAAGTTAAAAATGTTGTCTTTTTCATCGTGAATGGTATACCATTTGTTGTGAATGTTATGACGGGGAACAACATAAAATGAGTTATTTTAAGAATGCTATGCCATTTTGAAAAATATTATGCGTTTGCTGAAATGATACGCATTCTTTTGAATGTGCTTATTGTTACATCATTTCTTGTTTTGTTGCTACACCCTCATATGGTTAACTTTATGCATTCGTACGGTGAAAGACAAAGGGGATACTGAACCTCCGACAAAGTGGCGCCGGATCCCCGGTCCGACCCCCACCGTATAGGTGCCTGTCCGATCCTCTCTCGATCATTGATATTGCAAATAAATGGATGAGATGAGCCAAGCATTTTTTTGCTTCAAAAAGTGCTTGGCTCATCTCAGCCATTAATTTGACAGATCAACGGCCGGAAGAGGGTTGGACAGGCCCCTGTCCGGATGAGGGTTGGACAGGAGATCCGCTTCCAGACAAAGTTGGGGATACTAAAGCATTTCCCCTCCTTTTTCCTTTTTTCAAATTAGAAGCCAACACTGTTGAACTTTTAAACTAGTGTTTGTGGGATTGGCAGTGACATTGCCAGGAATCTTTGTAAGGGGCACATTTTAAACACATTTCTACCAAAAAATATTGTAATAAGTAGCATTGAAATTTTTTTTTGCTCACACGTTAAATATCATTGGGGGTTACGGAGAGTTAGTAAATTAGTCCATAAGGATTCAAAGACTGTCCATAACCCTGAACCCACAAACGCTCACGTCAGAGCTCGAATCCCTGGTCTCCCACTGCACAGGACCAAGAAATACCATTGGGCTATAAGCCCTTAATTTGGTCATAACAATCCGTTGGGCTAGGAAAAATGTTCGCTCATAGTTCCCTACCATATGAAAGAAACTTTGTGGGATTGGAAGAGGAGTCGGAAAAGGTCAGTATTCCAAGTTGCAATTTTACTAAGCAATCACCATCGAAGGAACTTTCAAAAGGGAGGGAAAGAAAGAAGGAAAGGATATTATAGACTTCCCAAAACCCACTCAAATCCATCCTCGGAGGAGGGAGAAAGAAGCAAAAAAGTGTGGTTTTTAGATCTTCAGTAGCAGCAATCGCACTCTTTGTTTCTTCGGTGGTATTGCTTGCAGAAACAGACAAACGAATCTCAAGTATTTTGGAATCGGACAGTCAACAAAATATTGGGTATAGATTATGATGGTGAAGAGAGGCCCGGGATGAGGAGAGAGAGAGAGCTGTAATTCAAGTCTAATTATGCATTCACAACATCTACTATCTATTCTACTCCTTCGGTTCCTTTTTAAATATTCACTATGGTTTTACGTGTCATTTTCAATTGTCAATATCTCTCAATGTATATTGCTAAAAATATACAATATGAATATTGTTTGATAGATTTTAATTATATTTAAAAGACAATGATTTTAAAAATATAAAACATTATACGTCGAGATATATAACCCATTAAAAATGGCATGCAGAACCGTAATGAATACTTAAGAAATGACAGAGGGAGCCCCTTTTGGTGAGGACTCTCCCTTGAGGCTGGCTCACACTTATATTTCCAAAACTACCCAATAAAACAGGTAGTTTGTCGGAAAAGATGACAGTGATAAATCGAGATTGGTTTGAAGATGACCCTTCTGAAAGAGCAAATATGCTTGCATAATTTTTCTGGGAATGGAGTGAGTGCAAGGAAATGGGTCATGCACCCATGTCATACAAGTGAGTTCCTTTATTTTTTCTTAATGATTTTGCTTTCCTGTGTATAGTAGTAATAGAAGTAGAGTTTAATAAGTTTTTTAATTATTATTTTTAATGATTTTGCTAACCTGGATTTGGGTCTCGGATGGATACATGATTGTTCTTAGCTTAGCATGGAATACGATGTCATCATTTCCTTATCCTTTTAGTCTTTGTAACAATTTCGAAGATTAATAAAAAAAATTTGCCTTTCAAAAAATTAGAGTTTAATCAATTTATTGACCGATAGAAGAACAAAATTGACTTCAGTTTTAATTTTTTTGAGAGAAACCCAGCAGCAAGACGGGTGGAAGGAGGTTATGCATTGAAAATGGAACCATGAGTCACGCAAAAAAATTTTATACTTTGTTTGCCTTTGATGTACAAGTGAGTTTTAGGAGTAACTTTTTAGCCTTCCTCCTTTTGGACCTGGTATAACACGTTGATTGTTATTTTTTTATACAGATTTTATTGTTGAAATTCTTATTGATATTTTACTTTATCTTTTGGCTGCAAATCCATTCGAATAATTAATAGTAAATGTTTTTTTTTTAATCATTTAGAATGTGCGTGTGAGAGCAAATCAATTTTGGGATCAATTCCACCGTCCAATATCATAAGCCAATAACCTCTAAGGCCAAGAAATAAAGAGAAGCTATTTGGGAATTAGCAATT
The DNA here is from genome assembly GCA_019656295.1 of Rhododendron mucronatum var. ripense. Lineage (NCBI taxonomy): Eukaryota > Viridiplantae > Streptophyta > Magnoliopsida > Ericales > Ericaceae > Rhododendron > Rhododendron mucronatum. Next base: position 254,604 of record BPLT01000044.1, on the reverse strand, counting down.
CCAAAATTATTTCCTTTGGCAGATTATAGCTTAAGAATTTTTATAATAATTTTTAGAGATTGGTAGTGGTATCAAGTGGTTTCGAACCTGATGATGTATCTAAATTATAGCTGACTGAAGCTAGGTCAGGATACACGCGATGTATTTGCAAGTCGAATTTTGCATATTTTGTCAAAATTAGATTCACAAACAATAACCAGGGAGAGATTGTGCATATTTTGTCAAATTCGATTTGCACACGTATTATGTGTGCCCGGTCTCTAGTACAGGTGTTGTCCTGGGATGGGGTGAGTTTGCTTTGCGAGTCTTGGAACTAATGGTTCTATTTCGGGTTGCTTTGGGAAGTGTTTGGGGGTATGTAATTTTTCTTAGTAGTTTGTGGGCTTGTTTTGGGTGCGGGGTGTTTGTTTTTTAGAGGTTGCAGTTCTCTATGGGATTTTGGGGTGCCTTTATTTTTTTCCGGTTATTTTGGTTGATCTCTTGTAGCCTTTTGGGGCGCCCGCCGCTTGCTGCCCCCCTGTCTTCTTCCTATTTCTCAAAATGATTGGCATGATAACGAGCCGGCCGAAGGTGGTGACTTGGAGGACAATGCAAGCGTCTATGGATCTCAGCTTTTCTGTCTCTTCCTGGTTGTTTACGGGGGACGAAGTGGCGGTACCTTGACAGTCGTTGATGGGGTCATGGATGGTTTGACGAGGTCGGTGTTTTCTGGTATGATTCTCATGGTTCCTGTCTTCTCCCTCACCCCTTTGTTTTTTCCGACCCCATGCCCTGGTCGGTTGGTTTTTTCTCCCCCGGCTTCTCTCCCCGTCTTCGCCCCCTTTCTCGGCCATGTTTTCTCCGTTTCAATCTCCAGTCGGTCTTTCCCTGGATGTTCCGATTTTGGGCTAATGGCAAGAAGATCGGGTGGTTTGGGCGACTATGGCCTAGCCCACTTTTGTGGGTTAGAGTTTTATGTGACAGTTTTAAAATTTGGGTATTTAAGGCCCACATGTGTTTAATTGGACTTTGACCCTCTAGGTGTGTTTGGGTTTTATCCAATGGCTATATTTTCTAACCTTTGTTGAAATTTTCTTCCCCTTTTTTTATTAATAAAATGTTATTTTGCCGATAAAAAAAACATAGTCTAATTATTTAAGAACCAAAAGGAAAATATTCAAAATAAGATAGACTAATATTGATAAAGCAAATGTACCTTTTCATTGAAAATGGATTGCCCATGGATAGTAGCGTCGTCGTTGGCTGTGCCCGGTACCGTCCCAGATTCAGTATAGAAGCTTACAAGGTTGGGAAGATTAAACAAGCTCAAATTAATCAATTTGTTGAAACATATCTGATCATTTTTTAGTCCATCTTCATCTGGTCGTCCTTCAAATCTAACAACTCCCTTCATGATTCCACAATTACGTACATCTAGCTTTTCTAGATTCTTTAACAATGGATGCATATTAGACAGATACACATGCATCAGTTTATCGCATTGATCGACATTCATTTCCATCAGTTGGCAGAAGGACCCTTGTTCTTGCCAGACTGCAATTGAGTGATTGTCCAAAATCTCTATTATGTTACCCATCCTACAAATGGTCAATCTCTCCAAGACGGGGAAAATAACCTACAAGGTAGTTTAAGATGCGCATCATTAGGGACTCCCACCAATCTTTACAAAACAAAGGCTACAAAAGGAATAAATCAGCTAATTGTTTGAAAAAACAGTAACATGCACTATCCTTCCAAATACGAAACCTTTCTACTTTGTTTGATTTGTGATTTGAGTAGTGTTTTTAGATAATGAGTGGAGAGAAAAATGAGAATAATGATTGGAGAGATAGGTAAAAACGACAACGCTATATTTTCTAACCTTTGTTGGAATTTTCTTCCCCTTTTCTTAGTAATAAAATATTATTTTGCTGATAAAAAAACATAGTCTAATTATTTAAGAACCAGAAGGAAAATATTCAAAATAAGATAGACTGATATTGATAAAGCAAATGTACCTTTTCATTGAAAATGGATTGTCCATGGATAGTAGCATCGTCGTTGGTTGTGCCAGGTACCGTCCCCAATTCAGTACAGAAGCTTACAAGGTTTGGAAGATTAAACAAGCTCAAATTAATCAATTTGTTGAAACATATCTGATCATTTCTGAGTCCATCTTCACCTGGTCGTCCTTCAAATCTAACAACTCCCTTCATGATTCCACAATCATTTACATATAGATTTTCTAGATTCTTTAACAGTGGATGCATATTAGACAGATACACATGCATCAGTTTATCGCATTTATCGACATCCATATCCATTAGTTGGCAGAAGGACCCTTGTTTTTGCCAGACTGCAATTGAGTGGTTGTCCCAAATCTCTATTATGTTATCCACCCTACAAATGGTCAATTTCTCCAAGACAGGGAAAATAACCTACAAGGTAGTGTAAGATGCGCATCATTAGGGACTCCCACCAAGCTTTACAAAATGTAGGCTACAAAAGGAATAAATCAGCAAGTTGTTTGAAAAAACAGTAACATGCACTATCCTTCCAAATACGAAACCTTTCTGCTTTATTTGATTTGTGATTTGAGTAGTGTTTTTAGATAATGAGTGGAGAGAAAAATGAGAATAATGATTGGAGAGATAGGTAAAAAGTGAAGAGAGATAGAGTGAGAAATGAGAGTAATGAGTGAAAAGTTAGAGAGAGAAATGAGAGTAATGATTGAGTTGAGAAATATTTTTTGAGTAGAATAGTAAAGTGAACATGGCGTTCATTTTTGGGAAATACTATGGTACCCAAACCTTATGGTGTGCCCAAACCATAAAATGCTTTACTTTTACATGGTGAATGTTATACCATTTGTCGTTGTTGGGCCCGGAGTGCCCCCATAGATTTAGTTATACAATGCCACTCCATGTGACTGCTCTAAAAACAGATTTGCGGGTTGTTTGGACCATATATTTTACCGCTCGTCGATAATCGACCGAGAGGTGGCGATTATGGAATGCAACCTATTTTATTATTATTTTTGGTATTTGTATTTTAATAACATGTGTAGGACACTTGGCATACCTCTATTTACTTGGAGGTTGAAAAGACGCATGGCATTGTTCTACACACTTGGCGGTTGAAAAGAACACTTGGCATGCTCTTACACACTTTAATGTTAGTGGGAAGTTATTTGGACAAGTGGAAGCAAAAGAGAATGAAGAGTATTAAAGAAGTTAGGAAGTTATTTCCTGCACATCTTTGTTTTCCTATAAATAGCCTATTTAGGCCTCATTGTAAGAAGACACACAAACAACGCCAATCAGGCCTTTATCTTTTCTTTTCTAGGAGTAGGATTAACTTGTAATTGTTCACTCAATCTTCTCGATTGATTGTTCTTCTACTTTGAGGGTTAATAAAGTCCATTTTGTTAATCTTCTTCCATACTTCATCCATTTCATTGTTTGTTTCCAAAGAAGTCCTGAATTACGGCAAGGAACCAAACTCCACTTTTCACACCCACATTCCAGCAAGCTTACGATACAATTTTTCCCATCGATTCACCGTCGATTGGAAAGAAAACAAAAATTTTTGGTAACAAGGTGCAATGTCGAATGTCAAAAAAAATTTAATTGAAACCCTTCTTACCACCAATTGGTTTTAGGAGAGATGGCGAAAAAAACGGTCCGACATTTGTAAATGTTATTACAGGGAGAACATAAAATGAGTTATTTTGCAAATGCAATGCCATTCGGGAAAATGTTATGCATCATTTGGTGAAAATGGTAGGCTTTCTTTTGAAAAAAATGCACCATTTTATGGTATTAATCTTGTTACAACATCTGTGCTTATGGTTAGCCAACTTTTTTGTTACACCCTCTCGTGGTTGAATTCATGCATTCGTAACGTGAAAGTCAACAGGCCATGGGATATTGTATCCTCAGACAAAATTGGGGATACTTAAGAATTTCCCTTCTTTTTTCCTTTTTTAAAATTAGAAAAACAAAACTTCTAAACTAGTCTTTGAGGGATTGGCTTACTGTCAATGTGGCACTAAAGCCACATGTTCAACGAATTCCTCAGTTTAAATACCCAAGTAAATTACTAAAATAAATGGATAATGATAAAGCTTACCTTTTCATTGAAGAGAGGTTGGGCACGGGCATAAAAACTTCCCATGGTTGTTCGTGTCTTTCCCTTTTTCGCGTAGAAGCTTTTGAGGTTTGGTAGAACCTTCAACTGCAGTTGACTCATTGAAGTTCACCACACTTGTGAGTTCATCTTCATCATTTTGTCCTTCAAATCCAACTATTTCCTCCATGATTTCACAGTATTCTACTTTTAGCTTTTTAAGGTGGACAAGTCCTCTTGCGGAGGATGGGGAGAAGAGATACTTCAACTTACAATTTTCAACAATTACCTCAATTAGATTATTGAACGACTTTGAGGGATGTAGCCCATGACTTTGGTCTAATGATTTTGGCTCACCAATAAGATATTCCAAGTAATCATGACATGATATAACTTCGATGTATTTCAAGTCAAGAAATCTATTTCCAACGCCTCTGTCATGAAGCAACTTCTTCCAACCCTTAATGTTCTTGAGATATAGCGATTCAGCTTTGTCCACCAAAGGGATGAACTCATTTGGCACAGAAGACCTTTCACATATAAATACCCTTGTCCCCGGTAAATTTTTATACCGCGAGGGTGTCCAAAAAGAAAAGGGATACTTAAAATACCGTCCCACTAAGATCCTAAATATCTTCAAATTCTCAAAGTTTAGGCCCTCCTTGGGCAATAGCATGACATCCGGTACATTCATATGTAAAGTGGTTAGTTGGCCAGTACTCAATGACCACCTTAGCTCCTCGAGGGTCACATTTCTTATGCTTTCGTCCTGCCTCTTGTGATCTGTGGCCTCCCATTTGTCAAAAGTATCTGGTAAGTATAATTCTTCCAGGCTAGTCAAATTGGATATGACACCTTGTGGGATAAACTCGAGCTCTGTACAATCTCTAAGATCTAACAAAAGAAGATTGGTCAACTTTTCTATTGCTTGTGGCAATGCGTTGATACTAGAACCCCGAAGGCTAAGCACTTCAAGGCTAGTCTTTAGATCCCCAAGTATAGCTATGTCTTCCAACTGGCAATGTTCCAGACATAACATTCCAAGGCTTGCCAATTTTGCGAGCGATGATGGTAGTTGCCGCAAACTCATTTGACATAAAATTAACACTGTAAGTTGCTTCATCCCACTAAAAAAATTGTCTGGAACTTCAAGATGTGAAAATTTACTATTGATGAACATCAAGGTGTGGAGTTGCGGACAAGTCACCTCATTCGGAAGCCTTTTAATTTTTTCAGCTCTTAACGAGATTGCTGAGTACCGAGGCCCACTAATAGGATTACGAGGCCATCGAACAGCACCATGATCGATAAGAAATGCTTCTTCCTTGCGTGCAATTGAGATGCCAACATCTCTTATGACATCATGTATCCTTACAACATTTTCATCATTGTCATTTGACAGCAGAGAAGCAGATTTGAGGGAACCAACCAGTGTACGTACAGCATCTCTTGCTTCCGCTAGTGTACACGGGTTTTGAGAAAGCAAACACCTTGTTAAGCAATGTCTCGCTAAGTCATCGATTGAAGTCTCAACATCTTTAGGAAATAAACAACATAGCAAGAAACAAGATTTTGCATCTGAGGACCACAACATATCGTAGCTCAACTTTAAAGAAGCCCAAACACTTGGGTTAATGCCCTCAATGTTCATAATCATGTACCTCTCAAGGTTATCCAGTGCATTTTTCCATGCATGGTCTGGCTTACCTTTCAGCGCTGCTCCAAGTGCATTTATGGCAACTGGTAAACCTTTACATTTTTTGCACACTTCGCATGCTAGATAATATATTTCTGGCCGAGACTCATCAATAGAATTTCCCGTTAGTTTCTTGAATAGGGTCCATGCTTCTGGCATCGGTAGTTCTGCAATTGGGAAACTTCTATCGACTTTCATTCTAGTCAACAAATTTTCATTTCAAGATGTTAGCAAAACTTTGCAGCCTGTCGTCGACCCATTTATGAGAGGAATACCAATCGCTGTAATGTCCACCTCTTCCCAAATATCGTCCAATATGACGAGATATTTCTCCCCGTTGATGAATTTATTCCACAACTTAGTTGCTCTTCCTTTTTCATCACTTGTGGCCTCCAATTCAATATCCAATCTGTCAGCTAATTTTGATTGTATTTCCTTCACATTGAGATCCTTAGAGACAACTGCTAGTGGGACTTGCTTAAAAGTTCCATCGTGTCGCATTTTCTTGCCGACCTCCTCGACTAGCGTGGTCTTACCGACGCCTCCTAACCCGTGTACACCAATAACATTAACACTTGGATCTTTTAATGCATCCACGATAGCCTTGAAGACCGGTGCTCTAGAATCCAAGTTAATGTAAATCTTGTTGGATGGGAACTCAAGTTCTGAAGGAGACGGCCTAGTGTGTGAAATTTCATCAAAATGGCTATCTTGAGTGAGTTTTTGGACACCCGCTATCTTCTCTTCGGCTTGTTTGCTCAGTCTGTAACGCCGTTTGATGTTAGGACATGAGCACGCAAAGCAACTCATGTTTCCCGTACCACTGCTCTGCCCCACAAGTTCCTGAACATCATGTGTCATCCTGTCCGCCTCCGTGCGCCAATGCAAAACAACATTATAAACCTCTTCACCGCGATGATTGGCCACACGAACGTTTTCTTCAATTATTTCGCTACGATCTTTAAGACTTCTCATTTCAGCTTGCAGTTTTTCGAGGTTTGTCGTGTAGTGAACAACATATTTCCCTGCTTTGATTGCTGCTTTGACCGCTTCATCGAAGGCCAGACATCCTAACTTCTCAATTATGCCTTGAGGAGTACACATTTTCAGTTCAGTCTTTTTTGCCTACTCTGTGGAATTGTTTTCTGTGATGCAATTCTTTGACCAGAGAAATCTCTATGTAGTCTGTTTCTGCAGGAGAGACGGAGACGAAAAGAAAGGTAAGAGGAATGCACCACACTGTATTAGCCAAAAGGAAGTATAATTGCCTTATGACTTTTTTGAAATGATATATGCCCTACATATTCCCTATAAGCAACACTGCACCTATTATTGCTAAATTTGTCCGATCGGTTCAATAAAATCTTCAATTTTTTCATTTATGACTAATCTTTCTAGTACGTAATGGAATCATATTATCAAAAAAAAATTCTTGGTCTTCTTTCATTGAAAATTTTTTAATTTAGCTTTTTGCAATTAGAACTGCTTTTGTACTTTCATTGTATACCCTCTATAAAGTAATGATATCTGCAATTTGGTCCCTAGAAGAGATGAAGTGCACATGAAAATCTTTGCGAGCAACGTTGTCCCGGACAAAATGAAAATCGACCTCCACATGCTTGGTGCGAGCATGGAAAACCGGGTTGGCAGTAAGATAGATGGCTCCGATATTGTCACACCAAAGAGACAGGGCAGTTGGAAGCGAAATGCGAAGCTCAAACAATAAAGACTGTAGCCAAGACAACTCGGCAGCCGCATCGGCTAGAGCTTTGTACTCAAACTCAGTGGATGAACGAGCCACGATGTATTGTTTACGGGCAGACCACGAGATTTGATTATGCCCAAGGAAAATTGCAAACCCACCAGTAGACCGACGATCATCAATGCAACCTGCCCAATCGGCATCTGAAAAAGCTTGGAGGCTCATAGGATAATTTCGAGCAATTTCAAGACCATAGTGAATAGTGTGCTTCAAGTGGCATAATATGCGCTTCACGGTGCTCCAATGATCTTCAGAGGGAGCATGCATAAATTGACATGCCTTATTGACTGCGAAAGCAATATCTGGACGAGTGAGCATTAAGTATTGGAGGGCACCCACCACTTGACGATAATGAGTGGGATTAGCTAGGGCTTGGGCCACCATGCTTTGAGAGCTTGGTGGTGACAGAAAAAGGAGTAAGACCTGGCTTAGAATTGGCCATACCCGACTTCTGAAGAATATCAGTAATGTAACATCGCTGCAAGAGATGTTGATGTAGGACAGAAATTTAGAGTTTTTGTATTTTATTTTATTTGTTTTAGAATAAGATTTTAGTTAGGAATATTTTCGTTTAGGTTAGAATTTTTAACTTTCCGTATTCGGTTTGATTTTGATTTCTACCTTTATTAGGATTCTTGGTCTACAAGAATTAGGATTTTATTTTAATTAATTAGGAAATGTCTTTTATTTAATGCCGCTTGTTTAGGCATGATTTATTATTTCTTTTACAGTAGGATTTCTAGGGTTAAGGTCTTATAAAAAGAGCTGGTAACCTATTCAATTATTTAAAAACTTTTCAGCTTTAATCAATAATATTGCAGAGTTTATCTCTTTCATTCTTGTGCGCAAGAATTGCTCGTGGGGACGAGTTATTTATCTCGTTTGGATTAGTACGCTAACTAATCTCTCGTGAATTCCGCCGCGTCAAGTGGTATCAGAGCCAGGTTTTGCCTGGTTCGATGGCACGAAACAAAGTTGAAGACACACCCATTGACGTTCGTCGTGGTGAAGTATTTAACAGGACTCGCACCAAGGGATTTGCCCATGGTCAACTTGTTAAACGCAAAGTTGATAGGAACCGCGTTGAGGGATTTGCCCACAACCAACCTATTAACCAAAATGTCTCCAGAGAATATTTTTATTATCACTACGATAGTAGGAATAAATTTGAAGGCGAACTATTTAAAAATCGTGATGATTATCAGTCAACAAAGCGACAACCAAATTTCAGGTTTTACGATAGTTTACCAAAATTTAGTGGTCTTGAATTTTTTAAAGATCGTTTGGATTGGATTCTAGACATCGAAGATTCCTTTGAGTATGCAAAAATTCCGGCAGAACAAATGTGGAGGTATTTGTTAGTGAAGCTTACGGGTCCAGCACTATGATGGTGGCTAGATTTGCAATTTCTAAGAGATTGATTGGGTAAGCGTCGAATTTATGCATGGTACAGAATTAAAAAATGTATGATGGAGAAATTTTTACCAAGGAATTATGAGCAATTGTTGGAGGAAAGATATAGGCCAGAACAGTATCATGCAGAACCAATTATTGTAGAAGCCGTGGGAGAGGTCAAAATAGAAGTTGAAGATCAAGACGAAATTCACATTGATGCATGTCTGCAAGAGGATACTAAAATTGTTTCCAATGTGGTTACGGGGGAACAAAAGAATATTCCTTTGGAGGTGGTTGATACTAATATTAGTGTCAATGAGGAGATTTTGGTTAGCGATATTGGCGCTCCAGTTGAACTTCACAACATCAAGATGAATAGTTGTTATAAAGAGGCCCTTAAAGTTGCTACAGTTGATAGGGTAGAGGACGACATAGATAAACCGAAGGAAGGAAAAAGCGTTGAGTTCACTGTGAATACTACGAGTACGGTGGACGAACACTCCTTGGAGCCCATTCAATTACCAAAAATTGGAGTATATGTGCCACAAGAAAAGAACACGTTTATGGCTAGTAGTAATTTTCTAGACATAAAGGTTGCTAACAATACGGTTGAAGATGAATTGGTAGAATTGCACCATGCAACACCAATTGTGAAGAAACTATTTCCAACTGCCCTTAATAGTACGGGGCCAATTCTTGAGGGGTCAAGCAATTTTGAGATGGAACAAAATCAAGAGAACTTGCAACATCAACTTAAGGTTCACTTTGTTGATTTTCTTGGGGTGGAGCGGTTTGAATTAATTGTCAATGCCCGTTTAGTAAATTATATCAATGAGTTGAAGCATGAGGAGAAAAAATCATTGCATAAACACTTTTTTTTGAATGATTTTTGGAAGACGAGCGAGAGGTTGAAATATTCCAAATATTTGTTTCTTTGGCATGGAAGATGGCAGATTCCCAATAAGAACTCGAGGTCGAGTTCTTTTGAAGAAAAGGAGACTGATGTAGGACATAAATTTAGAGTTTTTGTATTTTATTTTATTTGTTTTAGAATAAGATTTTAGTTAAGAATATTTTCGTTTAGGTTAGAATTTTTAACTTTCCGAATTCGGTTTGATTTTGATTTTTACCTTTATTAGGATTCTTGGTCTACAAGAATTAGGATTTTATTTTAATTAATTAGGAAATGGTCACCAGTTTAGGTGAAGGAAGCCTCAATGCCGAGAAAGTAGTGAAGTGCCGCAAGGTCTTTAAGTGCAAATTCAGAACTCAATTGAGAAATTAGAGAAGAGATGCACTTTGAAAAATTGCTGGTGATCAATATATCATCTGCATTGTCGGGGTTCGAATGTGGATTAGTCGGTTTGGGCTCCGCTCCTGGCTCCTTCCTTACAGCTCCGTGCGTCCTCCGACGGTCAAGTTAGATCTAGGGAGAGAGGTTTAGGTCTCGGGTTAGGGAGAAACGGCATCCTCCCTGACGACTGTTTGGCCATGACGGGAAGAGCATCGACGGCTTCGGGAAGGAGATAGGCCTCAAGAAGAATATAGACCTCGGGAAGAACATGAACAGTGCAATGAACAGTGTTATTTCATGCTTCAGACGAGCAAACCAGCATTTTCCACCAATTGTTGGGATCCCGATTGTGAGAGGATTCCGAATCCGTCCTCCGTGTGCTCCGTGCCTCCGTCACTGGACCTGCAACAAGTCACTAGGGCTGTGGAAGCCCAGTGACCCTTCGACGAGCAAGTTAGATATAAGGAGAGAGATTTAGGTCTAGGGTTAGGGTAGAACCGCCTGCCATTTTAGGTTAGAGTCCCTTTGTATTTATAGATCTTGGTTTGCTTGGCCTCTTAGCTAGCTCGTGGAGGTTACGCTCGGGTAACCGCCTCGGGTGACATTATAGATGACGCACCGGGTAAGGCGGTTACGGAGCACATGGCCAGGTCAGCCCTTCGCGAGGATTCTTCTCGATGCTGTGTCACATGAGGCGCAGGAGGCTTGCTCGGGAGCCCTCGGTGCTGTGTTTCAGAAGTCGGTACGGAGCCCTCGGGTACCCTCGGTAATATGTCTCCGGGGTCGGTACGGAGCCCTAGGTGGTATGTCTTTGGGGTCGATACGGAGCCGTAGGTGGAATGTCTCCGGGGTCGGTACGGAGCCCTCGGTAATATGTCCTCGGGGTCGGTATGGTGCCCTCGGTAATGTGTCTTCGAGGTCGATACGGAGCCTTCGGTAATATGTCTCCGTTGTCGGTACAGAGCCCCATTTATCCGGGCCACTACACGCATAAACAAATAGATAAATTTGAATACGGTCACGACAATAAATAAACAATGACACATCAGATTTTGAAGCGTGAAACCCAAGTTGTAGTAGAAAGGTAGAGAGACTAGTGAACCAAGCCCGGGGTGCTTGTTTGAGACCGTAGAGAGACCTATGGAGCTTACAAAAAAAATGAGGACGGGCATGATCAATAAAGCCGGGCGGTTGAGCCATATAAACATCCTCGGAGAGAAAATCATTCAGGAATGCATTATTTACATCAAGTTGATAATCTTCCAACCTTCAGAGACTGCAATGGAGAGCACTGTACGGATAGTAGTCGGTTTCACAACCGGACTAAATGTTTCTGAATAGTCTAACCCGTGTTGTTGATGAAATCCTTTGGCCACGAGACGAGCTTTGTATCTTTCAAGCATACCGTTCGCCTTTTGTTTATTCCGATAAATACCCATTTGTAACCCACACAACATTGTACTGAGGAGATGGAGGAACCAAAGTCCATGTGCCATTAAGAAGAAGAGCATTTATCTCATCACGCATAGCCTGCCGCCAATTGGGACTTTTATTTGCGGTAGTATAAGTAGAGGGCTCAGTTTCAAGACCATTTGGATGAGATCAGAGAGCATGAGGGTGAGTGACTGAGTGGGCTTTATGGACCGAGTGACCACGGAGTGGGTGCGTTGAAGAGGGTGTAGAGACGGGAACATCAATGGAGCAAGGAAGATCGACAAAGAGTTGTAGGCCATTGGAATTATGATGGGCCGATTGGGATAATGATGAATTTGGAGCCAAATTAGATAAGGAGCACTGCTATGAAATCCTTACTGATATCGGGTTGGGCTGATTTTTTACAGGGCTCCATAAAAAAATGTTTTAAAAATAATGAGCAATTGAAATCATCTCCGTGGACCCGAGGTGGACCTTACAAAATCAATATGTACACGATATGTACATGTTCATATGTACCCGTAGCTTTTTCCTTAGATAAGAGTGGGTTATCTGAAGATAAGGTTAAAATATTTGGTGATAAAGGTTGCAGGGGATGTGAAGTAGAGTTTGGTGGGCCAGAAGACTTATCATTTACATGTGTGAATGGAGGACTACGATGGAGCAAGGTTATGAATACCGTTCCGTGGCCAGTATGTACCGGTTTAATAAGAAAACGGTACTTTAATCCTATAATACCGTTCCGGCCTCAATACCGAGTCTTACCGGTCGGTACCGGAAATTCCGGAAAATACCGGCCGAGATGATGTTACCGGCGATTTCGGCCTGATTTTTGCAAAGCCTTGATTCTCACACGTACCTGTCATCCTTACATCTCGTCTCTCCTACTTCGTCTCTGGCGACCGTCCATGTTCTCCCATCTCCGGCAACCGTCCACGTTCTCACGCCTCCGACGACCTTCCAAGCACTCTCCTCTCCGGCGACCTTCCAAGTACTCGGGCCTCTCTCTCTCATCGCATCTGAAGTTTCTCTCTGCTTTTGCTTTTGGTAATTTGAAACAAACGAGTGGTTTAGCTCTGGTGGTTCAATTAGTATTTGCCATGCGTTTTGGGACATTGTGCCAAAGACTTTTTGGACTTATTTCAGTGTTTTTGAAAAAAGTCAACAAAAAAAAAAGCACCGAAAAGAGAAAGGGTTTATGGGGAAGGAGGAAAGGGAGGGTAGAAAAGATTTGATAGGGTACAACACAACATACCTTTTTTTTTTTTTTTTTTTATGTACATATATACAATTTATTTTTTAGAAAAAATTATAGCGAGCAATCCAAAACGGTACCCGGTATTACACCGGTACTGATACGTACCGTACCAATAACAAAACCGGTACCTTGTCCGGTATGGTATTCAGAACCTTGCGATGGAGGGATGAGTCGGTGGAAGTGGGTGTACGAGTCACAGGAGATTGTGGTGAACCTGACCTTGGAGGAGAAATAGGAGGTGAAGTTGGGTAAGTTGCTGAACCTTGTGGGGAAATATTATGTAGGAGAACGGCCGCCCAAGGACTCAATTGAGGAGAATAATTTATGGCTGGGGCAGGACCAAAAATGGAGGGTCCAGAAAATGGGAACGAGTACTCATCAAAACGTACATGACGTGCAATGTAAACACGACCGGAGTGTGGCTCATAATACCGATACCCGTGGTGCTTTGGACTGTAGCCCATAAAAACACATGGTGAAGAATGAAACTCCATTTTATGACGATTTTTTGGAATCTTTGGATGTAAAAATGGATAACAAAGACACCCAAACACTTTCAAAAATTTATAATCCAGCCGTTTGAGGGAAATTTTCTCATATGGGGAGACATTGTGAGAGACCGGGTTGGCATTCGATTGATAAGAAAGATGGTATTATCAAATGCAAGATGCCAAAATTTATGAGGAACAAAGGCTTGCATGAGCTAGCAATGCCAAACTAGTTTCCACGACATGACAATGTCGACGTTTAATTCTACCTTTTTGTTCATGGGTATGGGGACATGGTAAATGATGAACGATGCCACATTTTTCAAAGAACGGGCTGAGTTTATGATATTCCCCACCCCAATCAATTTAAATTTGCTTAATTTTGGTGGAAAATTGACGTTCAACCATGGTTTGGTATTGGAGAAAAATGTTATAAATATCCGACTTGAGAGAGAAGGGAAATAATCATAGAAATTTGGAATAATTATCTAGAAAAATGACAAAGTAACGATGTCCATCAACTGAAGGCATTGGGGAAGGGCCCATACATCACTAAAAATTAAACCTAATGGAGCAGAACTAACAGACTGCGTTACAGGTAACGATAAGCTACAAGATTTTCCTAATTTACAAGCATGACATATGGATGCATTTTATTGGAGAAACACGGAAGATTATTCTTGGTGATGATTTGACACAGAACATGAAGATGGGGATGACCAAGGCAACGATGCCAACAAGAGGAATCTGCACGTTCAGACAGATAAGCAGATGGAGTGACACGGGCAAAGACAGAAGTTTGTAGAGACCGGAATCATTCTCCCCTCGAAGCAGAATTTTCTTGGTGACCTGATCTTTGATAAGAAAATGTGAGGGAAAAAACTCGAAAACGACACCATTGTCTTTACTAAATTGATAAACAGAAAGTAATGACTTAGTAATGGAAGGGACGTGCTAGACATTGAATAATTTAAAAGAAGAGGAAGGAGAGTCTGAAGAGTGGTAGAACCAATGTGAGAGATTGGTAAACCCTTACCATTGGCCACACGATGAAGATCATTGCCATGGTAACCATCGTGTTTAGATAGATTGGCCAAATCTGGAGTGACACGATGAGTAGCACTAGTATCGGGAAACCAATCAGAAGCTTGGGAGCCGCCATTGTAAGATGTAAAGTGGGCCAAAGGAGCAGCGGCAAAGTGTGCTGAAGGACGGGCAGTGTGATTATACCACTGATTACAAGTGGCAGCAGCATGATTCATCCCATCACAAATTTGACAGCGAATCCTTGAAACAGAGAAGTTGTAATCACCTAAGTACTGATCACCAGAATAATGACTACGGTTGTCAAAAGAATCCGAATTACGATACCCATTGTACCGACCGCGGCCACGCCCGCGAATGTTCCGGCCACGACCACGACCCAGGCCATGATTGAAGGGACCACGTTGGACAACATTTGCTTGAGGCGTGAGGTCAGAAGATGTAGAGATAATAACAGAAGAGAATGCATCGGAATGCATAAATTCATGGCTAAGCAAGAGACTGTGAAGTTCGGGGAAGGAAATTTGATTCGGTTGAGCGGCAAGGTGGGTCACAAGATCACGGAAATCAGATTTTAGCCCCTTAAACACATAGAGGTTGAAATCTTGGAGAGAGACAGGATAGACCGCAGCCGCGAGTTCATCAGATAATTACTTGGCCTTGTGCAAGAATTTGGTAACCGGCATGTCACCTTGTTTGATGTTCTGAAGGTGCATGTGAAGCTATAAAATTCTGGAAATTGAAGCTGATGCAAGAGAAGCTTCAAAAGTGGTCCAAATTTCGCGGGACGCGGTAAGTCCGACGATTAGGGGAAAGAGCTGTTCGGTTAAAGAGGTAATCAAAATGCTCATTATTTACTGGTCTTGATTTTTCCATGTCTATCTTGACTTCACCTTTGACGATGGTGGCTGGTGGGGCAGGCTTGGAGCCATTAAGAAATTCCATAAAGCCTTGGCTGTAGAGAAATGGGGATATTTGGGTTTTCCAATAAAGATAATTGGTAGATTTGAGTTTAATGCAGAGGAAGAGGTGAGGATTCATCGGGGGAAAGGAAGTGTTACTTGAAGAAGCAATTTTTGTTGTTGGAGGCTTTGATACCAAGATAAACCAATAATATTGGCATGTAATCTCTCACACTTAATTCTGTAAGAGAGCACTCGTATATATACTTTTAAGGGTACAAGATTGGATATGCATAACCACAAGTGTGGAATATCAATATAACAGACAGATTATTATACCAACACATTATCATTATCCAATAAATTTAAATTTAAATTTTAATTCAGTTCATTCTCCTAAACTTAACTTAATTCTCATCCTTCCCAATCAAGCCTCAAGGTATATGCAAAATGTTCACAATACCCCCTGTTTGGAAACCCTATAGATTCACTCATTTCACAGACTAGAAGACTTCAAGAACCGCCAAGACCTTATCTCATCCCAAAGAATGAGGCTGCGAATCCCAAGGGATAGCCGTGAAAGGCCTGTGCACGAGGGGGACTCGTAAACCTGATAAGCAACCGCAGAGTCCCAAGGTGAGGAGGACACTCCAACACCTGACGAGACCACACCTGACGAGACCCAAGGGTCCCGGTCCCAAGGGATTCCTCCAAAGATACCTATATAAAGATCACACCTCCATAGCTCAAAGGTATGACAAATAATACATAATCAATTTCATTCTCTCCACATCTCGATTGACTTAGGCATTGGAGGGGCGTTGGCGACAGCCACGTCGGTGCCATAGTTCACTATTTTTGTTTTGCAGGTCATTGATCGAGCACGCCGGATCGAAGACCGCTTCATCAACTTGGAGACTAGAGGTGAGGCGTCAAAGGACTTCATCTCCGGAGGTACCCAAAACCGCTTCATCAGGGACTTATCGAAAAATTATTGAGGTTGGGCCCTGGCACATTGCAGGGAGACTTCTTCAACAGCGGAAGCCTCAGATGAAGCTAGAGAAAGAACAGCCGAGTAGGATTCCTATTTGGGTATAATTTTCAAGTGTTCCCTTGGAATTTTTGTGGTAGTGGTGGAGTGGTAATGATAGTGCCAATGGTGGTGGGAGTGATGGTGGTGGTTATAGTGTTGGTAGTGGCGAAGTGGGGGTGGTGGTATCTATAGTAGTAGTGGTGGTGGTGGTGATGATGACAATGATAGCGTGTGGCAGTGTAGAGGGTAGTGGTGGAGGAGGAAGGGGTTGTAAGCAAACAGTCATGAATTCAGTCAAAATTTTATCCTCCGTTAAGTGGGTAGAGGATAGCAAAATCAGTTTTTTTTTTGGCCATAATTTATTGTAGGAGATTTCATTTATACAAAAACGCATACAACCAAGCACTATCTCAAATAGACACAGTGACAGAAGGTTTGAATTCAGTCAGAATTTTATCCTCCATTAAGTGGGTAGAGGATAGCAAAATCGTTTTTTTTTCATAATTAATTAGGAGATTTCATTGATACGAAAACGCATACAACCAAGGACTATCTCAAATAGACGCAGTGACAAAAAGTCTAGATTAGAAGCGTATAACTCCAGAACCTTATAGCAACAATCTCCTGGACGAAAACAATTCTAAGGTTTAGCGGAATCTTACAACAGCAACCTTCCTAGACGAAAACAATTCTCAGGTTGACCAACCATTTTTTTTTTTTTTCACGTTGCTCTTATAGGCATCTCGACTCTGAACACGATCATCCGCATCCTTCGTACGGACAAAATAAGGCCAAAGTACTTTATTTGTTGTCCATAATCATATCGATACAACAAGCCAACTTTCTTTTCATGAACATCAAAAAAGCCGTTAATAAAATTATCCTCTATTTTGGGTTGTGTTTGGCTACCAAAATGCGTCCGAGGACTGAGCGGGCGTGCTAAGACTTGTCATGTCCAGCGTGAAGGACTAGATGTCATTTTTTGACTTCGTAATCGTGAGCGAGAGTGTTGCGACCCTAAGGGCTGAGTCACAGTGATGGTTCATGATTTTGCCACAATGAGAATGGACTTAATAATTTCTTAACCGTGTAGGAAAAGAAGTAACAATGTAAAAATAACTTTATTAACCGTGTAATAAAGTCAAGGTACAAGGAAAGGTTAAAACCCGAATTACTTGATGAAGTAATTGAGTTGAATGCAAGAAAAAGTAAGGATAGTTAATTTGCTTCGCTAGGAAGGCTTTGTTGTAAGTGCTGGACTTGATTGGTATTGGAACCCCTTGAGTTCTTCTATTTATAAGCCAAAGAGCTTCACGGTTTTGCATGAGATGGATTTTCCCGCCTTGCTTCCTGTGGTGTCACGTGTCCTTGTAACTTCCCACTCTCTTGAATTGGCGGTTTTGTGGCGGTTATGGTAAATGCCCATGTGTTATTTTCTGATCATGGGTGGTTGAGAGAGATTTGCCAAGATAGTGGGCTTCCCCGTTTTCCTCTTTTCGTGGGCACTTTACTGGTAATGGACCATTTGAAAGTCCCCACTAACTTCCCCCAACTTCCCGTAGGTTTATATCAGAACTTCATAATGGGCCTCTTTATTAATAAAAGGCCTATGTATTTACTCTATTGGACTTCAAATAATAATAGCCCAGCAAACAAATAACTTTGGGCTCATGGCTGGATTAAATTGAAATTAACCGGGCCCACTCAACATTGTTTTGGCCCATTTTTCAATATATTTCTATTTTGTGGCCCAATTTAATTAAATAATTATTAAATGGCTCTCAAACACTTTCCTAAGACTAGGTGCCAAAAACGGATGTAAACAGGTTATTTCGACAAAAATAAGTCACATGATATTTTTTTCCTTTATTTAAAAAAAATTGGCATTTTTCAAGTTTTACGTTAAAAAAATCAATCAAGAAAATCTTATCCAGAGCTTCCGAAAATTTAACTCTAATAATATGTTAAAGCATCCAATTGACCGTGAGTGCAGTTCAAACCACCCAAGCTCATAAACAAGTTTTGGAGTTGATAATTTATCAGTGTACAAGCAGGGGCGGATCCACGGTGTGACACATAGAGTCACGTGCCCCTACGCCTTTTTTTAAAAAAATAGTAGAAAAAAGTTAGATAAAAATACAAAAAAGTCTCCTACACCATTGCAAACCATTAGCATGGTGCAGTGGTCATCACAAATTGTAAAAGTTCCAAGGGCTTGAGTTTAATTCCTAAGGCTTCGTTCAGTTGTCGAGAAAGTTGTGTGAGAAATTGGTTCCCAGAAAAAGTGAAGTGAGGTGGAGTAAAAGAAAAAGAAAATTATTTTCTTGTGAGTGTTCATTTGACAAAAGAATTTTGCAAGAAAAATTAAGGTTTAGTTGTTCATTTGTCAGGAAAAAGAAATTTTCGAAAAAATTTTGTGAGTGTTCACTCATTTTCCTTTCCCGCGATGCAAAATCCTGTGTTTTTTGCAAGATCACTTTTGTAGGAAAGTAATTCCTGCAGGAAACCTTAAATTGGTAAGTCCTAGAATTTTCCTGCCAACTGAACACTAGGAAAATTATGGGAAAATTGATTTTCCCATCCTTTCCCATACTTTCCTGACAACTGAACAGGGCCTAAGACTCTCCTATTGAAAAATAAACTTGAAAACTGAAAAGATAAGTCAATAAAAGTGTATTTACTATTGTAGGTGAGAAATCTCCTCTTTTCAACAATTCATATCAGAGTTCCGGCAACGATCCATGCACATGTGTCGTTTCACTTTATTTTAAAATTTTTTTTTAAAAAAAATATATAATTTCAAGCTCAAATATAATGAAAATGAAAATATTTTTTTTAAATTTTTTTTGCACCGTTTAAAAGATCTCAAGAATCTATTAAGCAAGATTCATATTACTAAAAAAATTATTTACGTAGACACATAATTTTTGAGTTTAAAATTATCTTTCTTTTTTAAAAAAAAATCTTTTTCAAGGAACCGGAACGAACTCACAATCCGACAAAGAACGGAGTTTCTCTCTCACGGTCAAAAATCAGAAGTAATCAAAAACTATTTTGATCCCAGAAACGGATTCTCTTAGACGAGCCAACCCTAACAGGTACACCAAAGAAGATACGACGTTATGGCAGCCAACACGCGCCACCAGGATTCCCGCGAGTGAGATCTACAATCTCCCACGCGTTGTTCTTCTTCATCTCCGGTGAGCCAAGCCGTGCCGAGCTGCCGAGACGAAGGAGTAACAGCCTAGCACAACTCCAGACGTAGTCGAAGCCTTCAACTCCGGTTAAAAAAAAAGGGAAAGAAACTGACGTGTTTCTTCGCTGCCGGAAATCGGTTTGATCAAAACCAAGTTTTGAACACAAAAACTGATTCTCCTCTCGAAGACAATTCGACCGCCGTGAGAATCAATTTGATTCGATCTCAAACGAAAGTCTCAAGCACCGCTTGAGTTATTCAATAATTCTAATACCACACCCAATCACACACTTTGAGTTATTTGTGCGTCCGACCTAATTTTCTGACGCTGCACACGGAAAGAAGTATCCACGCAGAAGCATTTAAGTTTTTTGGTCAAAGTGAGGTTTAATTACAGTCCACCTCCTGCAGTTACAAGTTATCCAATCAAAGCTCAGAGGTTTTCAAAGGTCTTACTTTGAACCCCAACAGACGAGATATTGACGAGACAAGCATTGCCGCAAGCAATTTAGACGGTGTACTTTACGGTTCAAGCTCAAATGGCTAAAGAAACCAATTTCTTTATGCTACCACGTCTGGGAAAGGAGAAATATGAGAATTGGAGTATCCAGATGCGAGTGCTCTTGGAATCCCAAGAGCCATAAGATTCGATAGATGTGGGATATGTGGAGCATTCCAAAGAGGAAGAAGTGGAGCTTAAAGATGCACAAAAAGCAACGCTTCATGAAGCGTGAAAGAAGGATAGACAGGCGTTGTTGTTAATCTACCAAGGGATAGAAGATGAGAATTTTGAAAAAATCTTTGCTGCCACCACTGCCAAAGAAGCATGGGATATCCTTCGAAATGCCAATCGAGGGATCGAGAGGACGATTCAAGTGCGGCTTCAACTGTTGCGAGGAGAGTTTGAAGCATTGCAAATAGAGGACGATAAGACCATATCATCATACTTCACGAAGACGTTGACGATTAAGAATCAAATGAGACGATATGGGAGAAGCTAGACGGTGTCCGAGTGATAGAGAAAATACTTCGTTCGCTAAGTACGAAATTTGAAAAATGTTGTAGTTGCCATTAAGGAATCCAAAGACCTCAATAATATGACGATTGACGAGCTGATGGCAAGCTTAGAGATCCATGAGCAACGAATCAATAAAAGGACGTCTGAGATTGACACTAATGAGAGACGAAGAATAGCAAAAGGGGGATGTTACATAGAGGAAGAAAAAGATAACGAGGACGTGGACGAGTTAGAGGGTGAGGACGAGGAGGTAAAGGTCAATAAGAGACGGTGGAACAAAGACGAGGCAGAGGACGAGGGCAAGGTCAAGGACAAGGACGAGGCAGGGGCTTTGATGTAAGCCAGGTAAAATGTTACAATTGCTTTGACTACGATCATTTGAGCAAGAATTGCACTGTAGACGTTCAGTGCTTTAATTGTCTTAAGTACAGTCACTATAGCTATGACTGTACAGAGGAAGAATATGGAGAAGTTCAAAAGCAAGTGAATATTGCAGAGACAGGTGAAGCAATGTTACTCAAAGTAGAGGTAATCTTAGCTAAAGAAGATGGGGGATTCGATGCTGAAGGGATCAAACTTAAGGGGGGATGTTGAAAAGTGAGCTTGAGGATTAAAAGGATAAGTTTCAAAGGGCAAGTGGATGATTGAGAGAAGAAGCAAACAAAGCGTGGAGCTCTGTTTCTTATCAGGCTTGAAAACTTTCAAGCTTGCGTGATATATTTGAGATTTGCAAAATAAATGAAAGATTATCTCATCTTTGTTTTTTTATTGTTCTGCCTATAAATAGGCTTATAACCTATATTGTAAATGTGCGGGAGTTGAATGAGATAAAGAAAGAGAGACGTGAGTGAGCTTTGTAATTATTTGTGTGATTTATCAACAAAAATGTGCTTACTATTGTGTGTGAGAAATCTCCTCCTCCCATCAATGATAACTCTTGCTTCCACTTTCGAACACCTCCATTGTTTAATCTTTATTTTTTCATTTTTGTTCTAACTCTTTCATTTATTTCTCTATTTTTGTTTTACCTTTTTTCTTTATTTTTTATTTTCATTCTACCTCTTTTATTTATTTCTCCATTTTTGTTCTATCTCCTTTTGTTTTCCTCCCAATCCACAATTTCATGAAAATTAAATTACTAAATTATTATATATTTTAGCTTATTTGTTCTTGACTTTGGCATTAATCTTACGGTTGCCACCGTAACAGTTGAAAGGGTATTTTCAGTCATGAATATTGTTAAAAATCGGTTGCGGATCGAATAAAATGAGTGATCAATATTTAATGGTGCCACCAGTATATGAAATTTCTGGGTCCGCCACTGTGTACAAGATCTTACAATACCGAATATGGAGTTTGCTTACCTCCCTGACAAGTTGAAGAGGCAACAGAACTAGCGGATGTATTTGTTGCAGAAGAAACTAATCGAGGAAACGAGTTAGCTCTTCTGATATTCTCAAAGCCACAATGCTTTATTTAATTATTCGGCGCAAACCCAAATTTGGGAAGAGAAAGCTCTCTATATCTGCAGTAAAAAGGAAAAAAAAAGAAAAGATAAGAACATTGCAAATAGCGCTGCATTAACCAAAAAGACTACCTTTTCAACATCCCAAAGATAGAAGTGCAATATTTACACTACAGTTGTTTTTTAACAATATTCGCCGTCGCCCTACATTTACCTCTTATTTTACTTCGTTATCTCAACAAATGGCAACTCAATATAGTACTTCATTGGGGACACTACGATTCATTTTGCTGATCAAAAGACAAAAGTAACATTTTTATCTGCTGTCAGATATGTTTCAATTCTTGGAGGGCAAAGAGCTATGTCCTCAGCCTATTTATTCTTGCTATGAGATTTTGATGTCAGTCTAAAATGCTGAATCTGTCAAAGGACAACTCTGTCTCTTTCTACTATGAGGATTATGGATGTCAAAGGTCAAAGGATGGGGCTGTGATGTTTACGGTGCCTATTTCATATATGGTTCCTATTTGGGCGTATTTGATTCATGAAGGGCTAAGAGATCTAGTTGGGCATATTTCCAACCTTGGTGGAGTTTCCTATACTACTTGAATTGCTGATAGTCCCATGATGAGCTTTGAGTGGTTCTGCTGCTTTTATTCCAACTAGATGAGTCTTGAAGTTTTTTGGGCTGGCTTCTCGTCAGGCATTTTGTTTCTCTTTTTTCCTTTTCTTTTGCGTCTCTTACGGTACCTCAATCTCTATGATCTGTGCTTAGTCTATTCTCGATGTACTCTTTGTTGAGTTTCTAATAAACTTTTGTTGCCTATCAAAAAAAAAAAAGAAGAAGCAAAAATAACATTAAATTTGCGTTAGTTACACCTGTAGCAGCTCCATTTCTATCCTGAAGCCCTTTCTTGAATCTAGGAGTTTTAAAAATTGAATGTTTATGATGATCTAATAGGTACAGGACGTGAAGGGTTCACAAAAGGTCTCAACCTGAGGGTGCAGTCCGACTAATTGACTGCAGACAAGCTGATTTCCATAGTTTTCTTTGTAGGGAACGGAAATCATATTAATTTGAAACAATTTTTGGTCAACTTCGGACTCCTACTCCTACTTCTTTTTCTTTTTTATTTTGACAAGTGCACAAAGCTATAATATCATCAACAATGGAATTGTTGATTAATTAACAAAAGTCGACAGTGAAAACGCAAAGTAGTAGCCCTTTGATCCATATCAACTAATCTTTTAGCAGATTGTTGGGATTTGAAAGCATATACTACTAGTTGTTAATATCTAGCAAGTAATTAATTTCTTTGGCAACCTAGAAATTACAAAATATTATCCCCCTACTAATATAAATCCATCATCGATCCCAACAATATAAAATGGCTTTGTTCTATGAATTTCAGGAAGCCAATTAAAACGAGCTACATGTAACATATACTGGGAATTGACATCAAAAGAGTGAAGGTTTATGGCATATACCTGAATAAATTACTTGTGAAGAAGATGAAGAGCCACACCACAGGAAATAGCAAACTCAAGCTTGAGTGGTAGAAATTGAGTGCAAATGGATTAATGACTGAAAAGGGTGCAAACATGAATTCCTTTAGAAATCTACTTTGGTTAAATTCCACTGAGCTACCACATACAATTTAAACATACAAATGCGTACACAGTACTGCACGGTGCAATCCTCAAGGGCTATCTCGAGCCTTAAGGACGAATGTTGGCGGACCAATGTCTGTCCAAGAAATGATACAGCGACAGTTAAGGACGAATGTTGGATGAATGTTGGCAGACCAATATCTGTCCGAGAAATGATACAGAGTAGACAGTTAAGGACGAACGTTGGCAGGGTTCCAGCATGTATATCTTGGGGAAATTTTCAAGGAACGGTGCAGTGCAATCCAAGGAATTCCTTATTCTTGGATTCCCCCTGCTGGAAATTTGTCAAGGAAAGGGGCAGTGAAGTCCAAGTTATTCCTTACTCTTGGATTCCCCCGAGAGGAAAGTTTCAAGGCAAGGTGCAGTGCTATCGAAGTTATCCCTTATTTTTGACCAAAAAACAGAAGAAGTTATCCCTTATTCAAGGATGAGAAATGCTAAGTGCAAAGAAAATGTGCAAAGAAACGACCCTTAAAGTGTACATGAACGGCTCAGATGTACTGCACAGTTAATCTGGGCCGTGCATGTACACTTTAAGGGTCGTTTCTTTGCATATTTTCTTTGTACCTAGCACTCCTCTTCAAGAATTCCCACCGGTAGGATGCATGCTCGAGAAAAAGCTGTTCCCGACTGGCACGGAATCCAAAGCGTCTATCTCATTTTTGGGTCATTTTCTCGTACAAATTAAAGAAAAAAGACGGTCAAGGAGTTGTTTTGATAATTAATACCGCCTGCAAGGACATTTTGTTCATTAATAAATGTTCTTAATATACCCTTAAAAAGTATTAATTATCAAAACACGTCATGGGCCGTCATTTTCCCTACAATTAAACCCGCGAGGGAAATGGTTCAGTTGGTAGATTTAAAAAAAAAAAAACGGTTCCGTCCGAAACCAATTTGTGTTTTTAAACGAATCTAGCCTATGTTCCTGTACTTTAAAAAAAGGAAAATTCCAAAATCAGCCTAATTGGCTGACAATATTAAATGTGTAAATGTGTATTGAAGGATATAAAAAAAATACACAGAAATACGTGTTTTCCTTATTTTCTAGTGTGTTTATCATCAGCCCAGCAGGCTGACAATAGCAAGACAGTAAAAAAAAAATGTGCTGTCAAAATTAACCATAAAAATTGATTCAACATGAAAAAAATTTCATTATATACAACAAAGTGTACACCAATTTACTTTTTTTTTTTTAATAAATTGCGAAACATAGGAGTAACAAAGTGTACACCAATTTTTTGTCTAGTGGGTGGGGCTTTACCATGATGGTCATTGGGTTCAGTTTAGTACCTTACGCACAAGAAGCTCTTGTGTCCTCTAAATGAGATTTTACATACTCATGAGCTTAAAATTTCATCCGGACGTTTCAACTTTTGAGCTCGTGGTGGATCATTCTTTCAAAAAAATCAAGTTTGTGAAACAATGGTTATCAAATGAATTTTCTTTTGAAGTGCATTCTTAAATTTATGTTTGCCGTACTTTTTTTCCAAAATAATTAGTGTTCTTTGATCATTAGTTTTGCAAAACTAATTAACCTACTCGTCAGCTCTACAATTGGGGCGGTACCCTTCTTGGTTTCTTCCTTGTTTCTGATCTGAGCGTTTGAATGTAAAATCACGACACACATTTTGACTGACTTCTCGACTGCAACGTGTCAAAACATGAAGGTAAAACAGCACAAGTTTCACGAGCTTTATGTTTAAGATCACAAGCTATTAGATAAATGGTTTGGGAGATTATTGTTTTCGAACAAATTCACCAGTCAATCCGCAAAACAAATGAATACAAAGGACCGACAAGTTTCCGATTTGAGACGAAGCTCACATAGTGTGGGGTTCCGTTTAATTAGTCTGGATCACTTCGTCTGAGCCTCTGGTTAGGTTGGATGGTTCGCCTAGCCCTTTGCTTGACTTGCGCAAGGAGGCACGATTAAAAGACCGCACCAGAGGAGCTCCGGAATAACCCTTCGACGTGAGAGTCAGAAAGTGCAAAGCAAGTACGAATGGACTAGGGTTTGAGTAGGGGTAGAAGCATGTACCTCTTATTAGGGTTGCCTTTGCTATACGTATTTATAGAGATCTTCTTGCTTGCCCTCCAAGTTCAAACTCGTGCATGGCATGCGTCAGCTGACGTCACCTCAATGTCATAGATAGGATTTGGTAACGGTTTTGAGTGTGAGCTGACACCCCATGTGTGTTCATCATTATCCTTTTCCATAACCGCCAAGGGTGACATCACACACATCACCTTGGCCTTAAGTAGTTACTCACAAGTGGATGAGCTGTCCCACCTGACGACGACCAAAGTGAGCAACAGGAGTGTTGGAATGCGAAGACTAAAAGGCATTCCTCATCCGGGCTTAGCCATGGCCAAGCCTATGAGCTCAGCAACTAGCCGAGCCCTACAACGGTCATAAGGAAGCAACCTCGTGTGTCGGTGCGTGGCATCCTGGCTTAGCCCCAGGCTGAGCCTAAAAGCTCTGTCTGCACCAAGACCAACCTCTGTGGTCCGAGCCATGTAGTTCGGCTGCAACGCGTAGGAAATTATTAAAGCATTAACGGTGCGTTAATGATAGCTGAAAACACAAACAAATTAAAGAACCGGAATTAGAAATCATTCTCCTTCTCACAGACCTAATAGAGAAAGCATCACCGTCACCGACTCACCATCAAATGGTCATTCAACTGAATACAACGAGCGAGATCTAGTTTTTCCCTTTAATCGATGTAGGAGGAACTCCAACACATTCTCATCTCCCTACCAACTTGAACATTGCAACTAAATAGGCTGGCACATAATTCTCCGAGAATCACATCCCCTAGATCCAAAAGAAACAAAGTACCAAGAACCAAATTACGTACAATAATAATTCTATGTACCCCGAAAATACCCCAAAATGAGAAATCAATGGCCCAGATCAATTTGCTTGAGAAATCAATGGGCCAGATTCACTTTGAACAATGTTAAGTACCCCAAAAGGGTACCCCGAAAATACCCTGGGCCATTGATTTCTCATTTCGGTATATTTTCAAAATCTGGGCCATTAATTTGTCATTTCAGGATAATTGATTTCTCATTTCGGTATATTTTCAAAATTTGGGCTATTAATTTGTCATTTCAGGGTATTTTTGGAGTACCCTTTTGGGGTACTTAACATTGCTTGTAATGAAGGACAAAAGCAACCTAACACAGCAGCTAAAGAGGCCAAGGAGAGCCAAGATAGTTGTGACCACACAATTGGCATCAAAAGACACAATGTTCTTGATAGTACGAACAAGTAAATCTAGAAAAGCTAAAGTAAAAGGTCAGGTTTGGAGTGGACGAGACCCGATCAACTCACCCAATAACACATTTTGGTATGTAAGATAGCATATGAAAGAAAACAACGAGAGACGAAACGGAGCCGGGGGAGCTGAAGGGACAGCAGTCTGCTGTCTCGGCCAATGGGGCTGTGCTCCGGTCTCACTTCAATAATCGAAAACGTTCACTTCTTAGAGCTCTTCGATTTGAACAAGTATGTGAAAAATCAGTTTGATCGGATATCATTTAGTGCCTAATCGAAACCTTTTTGTCTTGAAACGAATGGATCCGAAACACTGGATCAAATCTACTAGAACCCATTATTGGCAAGTTATATGTGTTCCGATTAGGCACTTAATGATATCCAATCAATCTGATTTTTTGCATACTTGTTCAACTTGACGAGCTCTACGAAGTGAATATTTTCGATCATCGGAGCAAAACCGGAGCGGGACCCCCTCGGTTGGGACAGCAGCTCCCCCAGTCCGAGAGGAAACAGAGTTCATATGGTGTCACCATATTGGCCAACCCACGCTACACTATTAATATAGTATTCCAGTCAATCCATTTTGTTTGTCTACTTTCGTAGAAATTCATGTAGAAACATTTTGAAAAGTTTTTCCAGCAATCAAAATACCTAAATAAATTCTTCATGATTCCATTTAAAAGATAGAAAATTTAATTCCTTTGATTGGTAAAAATCATTCCAAAAAGATATAGGATGCTGATTTTGGCGCTTTACTTTTGTACGCATGCTCTCCACTTTTAACGTAACTTCATGTACAAAGTGGAGTGTCTGAGTATAAAAATGGAGCTCGAAAATTAATTTTAAAAATATATGGCTTATATTGTCTTATCCCACAGTACTAACCTGTAAAGCAGGAGAACCCAGAAAATGTTTTTTTTTTTTTTTGGTCAAACGGATTAGATACCCAGAAAATGTTTGCATACAATTATCACGTACTGATACATTACGGTACGGGTGTGGCTTAAGTATGGCAAAAAAAGATCCCGGTGCAAAAACATATCCGGCCTGTTTGGTGGCTGGATTTGCAGCCGGATATGCCAAGCCCCCTGATTTCATCTCCCCCTCCTCATCTCCGGTTTTTTGGCTGCGAAAACCCCCACCTGGATTTGACTCGAGCTGGATTTGTAATCCACCCGCAGGTTTCGCCCTTGCTTATTCGTGGAGAGAGAGAGAGAGAGAGAGAGCCTGCTGCTGCACTGCCGCGGCGAGAAGATGACGACACTGTAGCCCTAATTTTTTGGTTGAGCAGTGTCATTCATGTGAAACATTTTATGTTCTTATAATATGAAAACTATGCTTTGCATCCTGGAATTTAGAGATTCCAACCATAACACCACTAACATTCACGTGAATTTATGTTTCAAGTTACTACAATTTTAAGGTACCAGCCGTTCCAAAATTTATTTAAAACTTTAATGAGTTTTATAAAAATTTTAAAATTTGTTCTAACTAAAATTTATACATTCATTCCCATTGATATCTTCTATATTAGTTGCCCTAAAATTCTCTCTTACATTGCATTTTTAAAAAATTCACTTTCCAATTATGTTTTTTTAATTTTTTTTCATGAAAATAATTTTTTTTCTAGGCTTAGACATTGTTAAAATAAATATTATTTTATATTATCCCACAATTAATGATAAATTAATTTCATTTACTTTATGCAATAATTAATGATAAATATGTATTAATTAAAGGGCAAATTTTCGTAGTTGTCTCTCTAGTTTTACGGTTGTCTCAATTTCGTCCCTCTAGTTTCAATTGTCTCAATTTCGTCCCTCTAGTTTGTTTTACGTTTCAAATTGGTAAAATTGTTAACACCGTTAATGAAACTAACGGAAAAAACATGATTAAAAAATTAAGTACTCCAATTTTCAATCCGGTTGAGCAGTGTGAAGATTTTTTTTGATCATTTAATCCTAGATGGTCGTAATGAATTTTTGGCTCTAAAGCCTTTCAACGAGTACTCGAAGACTTAATTTAGTTTCAAGGCTCTCTTAGGGTGCTCATTGAAAGGCCTTGGAGCCAAAAATCCATTATGACCATTTAAGATAAAATGATCAGAAAAATAAGATCTTCGCACCGGTTCAACTGAATTGAAAATTGGAGCACTTAATTTTTTAATCATATTTTTTCCGTTAGTTTCATTAATGGTGTTAACGATTTTACCAATTTGGAATGTAAAACAAATTACAGAGACGAAATTGAGACAATTGAAACTAGATGGACGAAATTGAGACAACCGTAAAACTAGAGGGACGATTCAATCATTCAAATTTATCCACCTATGAATTTTTACTCGGCCCGCCCGTAGGCCCGGCCCGTGAGCCCACCCGGTAGCCCGCCCGTGGTACCCGCCCAATAGCCCGCCCACGGGCCCACCCATTAGCCCAAAATCCTACAAAATCCTTTCTTTTTTCTCTTACCCAAGGAAATTTAAGCTCGCCCGTTAGCCCGTCCGCTAGCCTGCCCGGCTTTTGGCCTGCTCATTGGCTCGCCCGGTTTTTTAACCGCTAGCCCGTCAATTGGGCTAGCCCGTGGGCCGGGCTCGGGCTTCAATTTATGGTAGGTAGCCCGGCCCACAAAAAAGTAAAAGCCATGTCGACCCGGCCCATGAACGGGCTTGGGTAGTGACTTGGCGGGCTGGGCCAGCCCGGCCCGGCCCGATGATGACCCTTAACCAGAGGTAGGGACAAAAATATATTACGGCCGGTTCATTGGTCTCAATTATTGAAATCACGAAAACATGGTAAGAGCTATTGTAAGGACCCAAAGTTGATGGACTGACCATTTTGCCCTGATAACCTAGACCTTGCGTGTCCATTTTTGGATTGCCATTGGTCAAAACATATGTATGTTGACAAAAAAAACAAAAAACAAAAAAGAACAGAAAAAATGAATCCGACTAGAATGATCTTGAAAATGAGCTATTAGGCGAATGTGCTTTGCTCACACATGGCTACCGATGTCCGATGAAATTAGAATTTTCCTGAATCACTTATTATAAAATGAAATGATAATTGCCTGAATCACTTATTACAATTTGCCTAAATCACTTATTTTAACAACACAAAAAACATGAACCGTTTCATATAAAACACTAATCAAGATTGGAGGGACCTGATATTGACCACACGTCACGCATGCAACAACAACACATACCCCTATCCCCTAATTGGGATGGTAATATGTTTACACCTTGCATGGTTTCTTCTTTGTTTCTCTTTTCTTGTGAATCTAACAACAATCATAACATTCATCTCATTGCCCTCTCAAGTGCAAAGTTCCATGAGACAGACAGAAATAAACACAATTTCAGACATTTTAGGTAAGTTCCCAAGATCACGAACATTATTATTGCAATCATAAAAGTCATTCCACATTTATTTTGTTACAACTAAGCTCACAAACATTATTACAAGTATAGTTTCCGAAATATATAGTTGTCCGAGGAACAACCTCACGAAAAAGTTTATAGACATGAAATTGAAATACCAAGGACAAACAAGTATTCCATGTGAGATCAAGCTCGCAATATTGGAAATTATTAAAGCGAAACTGTTGATTGTAGCCGAAAATACAAACTTGGAAATTAGAAAACATTCTCGACTACTCACAGGCCAAATGGAGCCAGAAAGCATCGCCAAGTTTTGCCATTGGATGTAGCTAGACACTCTTGTCTGCCCAGCTACTTGAACACACCAATAACTTCCCGCGCAAATTACTAATGGAGTGATATTAAAAAAAAAAAAAAAAATACTAATGGAGTGGGAAAAAAAAAGTAAAACACGACATAAGGTTCTCCTAGTGCAAGATGCAAAAAGGTTCATAGTTTCACAAAATATTTTGAACTTTGGAAGAGTGTACGGTTGTTTGGCCTAAAAAAAAGCCATTTGGCTTATTAGGATAAGATAAAACGACATTTAGTGAGGGAAAAAATTAAGTGTGAACTCTTTTGGTGCAAGCAGTACCGGGCTGCTTCGAGTCAAAATTTTCCTCATATCTATTGGGAAACTCAAAATGTGTACAATCCACGAGGGGGAGTCGGGATTATGGGTTTGGATTAATCAGGCATTAGTGAGAACAAAACTCATCATACTCCATTGCTCCTATTATCTTTCCTTTGAATTTAAAAATTTTAAACTGCACTCTACCGGGTACTAGAATTTTTCGTTAAAACCCATTAAAATTGTCTTAATAATGTCGAGCATTAAAAAAACTTTTTGATGTAATTCATTCAAATGATTTTTGGGTTAATGATTAGGTGTTGACGAAATAAGAGCAAAAATTAGCTTTACCAAAAAGCAGCTCTTGCTCCCACTGAATTTATGAATGTATAGTAAGCGGGTTTAGGAGAAATTTGTTGTGCAAATTTTGAGATTCCAACTTTTCCAAATCAGTTTGAAGTGTTCATAAAAAAATTCTACTGTGCATAACAGATTGTTTAAATCAATAGATTTTGAAAAGCTCAAAAAGGAATGAAATGCTAAAATTCCCAGAGTTGGGGTAGCTTGTGGCCAGTGCTTTCGGATAAAAATTTTAGATATTATCTTCTATATAAAATTTGATTTTTCAGCTTTTTATTGAAACAATACCAACTTCTACTGTAACTTAATCATTTTTATATGCTTTTACTAAAATTTAAAATCTACGAATTTGCAGAATCTGAAGATACAATCTAAAATCTATACATTTATGGTTATCGCCAACACGCCAAACATCTAAAAGCTAACTACTCTTGATCAAGAATCTAAATAGAAAAAGAAAAAAAGTAATATTTAGATTCTATGGTACTCCAATTCTAGTAAATGTCATTTTCGCCTAAGGAATTCCTTGTTTAGAAAATTGAGGCACCCAACTTGCCTTATTTCTGTCAAAAAAAACTTACCTTATCCGTGTTGCCTTCCAACAATATTAAATACATTTCTTTTTGCATTAAATTGGTTATTTCAAAATTTTCCCATCCAAATGAGCCCTCTCCTCCCTATTTATACCACCTTAACTAGGTTTACTGGAGCCTATCATTCACTTGAGCAACACAACAAACAATAACATCAGGCTTTGTTAGAACTTAGAAGGAAATGGCCAAGCTTTCTTACTCTTATTTGTGCTTTCTTGCCTTTGTTTTCTCAGGTTTGAGCATTTGTCCTTTATTTGCCTTAGTTTGTGAACTTGAGGTTCATATTATCAAACAGACTTATTCTTTTGCTTGGAGAGGTCTCAATTGAGATACCCACCAACCTTTTTTGCGTTGTATACTTAGTCACGTAATCCTTATAAAATGCACTACGCTCTCGCTCTCAAAGAAAATATGTTTTCAGAACTAAATGTTCCAAACATGTTTTCGCACATAATCCTTTAGAACGATTTCAAAGATTTTGAAACAAGTTTTTGTTTTTCCCCAAGAAATGGATGGTTTCGCGCAGAACATTCTTTTGGAGTTAGTTTGCTAAACAATTTTTTTCCCCTCTTTTGGGGAAATGAAAACATAAAACCATGTAGAAAATTAATTCCTTCACATAATTTGGGTTTTGCATCTTTTCATTTTTCCATTGCTCTCCTTTCCCAATTGAAATATCCAAACTCAGCAAATAGGCTTGGAGAGTTGGAGTTACCCTTTGATACCCAAAAATATTAGTAGTAACATGTTCACACCATTTTTTTCTGCAATTGCCACACTAATCAATTCTTAATCTACTTCTCCAGTAATGATGATGACGGTGTTGGTGGCTCAAGGGGCTGAAGTGAAAAGATGCAGCGCAATATTGTACCACAATCGCTGTGACCCGAAAACTTGTGCTGAAGAGTGCTACAAAAAATACTTTGGGAATCCAGTTTGTGCGTCTGCCGGATTTGGCCCGGCAAGTTGTGTCTGTGTTTTCAATTGTGATTGACTTGAAGCTCCATCTTGCTTGCTTTTCTTTTTTCTTTTCAATCTTCTGAGTACACAGTAGCAACAATAAAGACCAAATGAGTTTCATCAGTTCTTTTGGCTGCAGCCTAATAAAAGTCAAGGCATTGTTAGTATTGCTAGCATGGGTGATTAGGCAAAGACTAAATAGGGATCTTTGTTGCTTATGGGGCCTTCTAACTATGGCAAATCTGTTGTGCCTCCGCGAGTCAGACACAATAATAGATGAGGAAAAAACTCCGATCTTGTATTAATCAACGAAATACAAGAATTGTGAAATACATTTTTGATGCTCCAATCTGTGTTCTTTAGTTGCTGCTCCAATGAATATAGTTCAAGTGTTGTATTTGGAGGTCTTTGGATGAGTTTCTTTACATATTTTGACATAATAATTCCTCCTCTTTATCTGATATCTTCATAATTGCATTGTATCTCGCAACGCGACTAAGGGGTTTGCCTATGTTGAAATACAAAGTTTCAAGCAGAATGTCGAATGACTTAAGACTCTCGAATAGAGAAGAGTACCGTCAAGAATACACAAGTCTGATCCTACTACTTTGCAAGTTCATATGTATATACTAAGCATGAGAGTCCGGCCCTCCTGCTGGTTTTGAGTTAAGAAGGGGTTGAAGAGCCTTGACGACGATTGTCATATTCGGCCGGAAGTCTGCTTCATATTGAACACAAAGTGCTGCAACAGCTGCCATCTGAAGAAAGGAAGGGAAAAAAAAGAGAGTGTAAACTGAGTAGCAGAACTACTCCCAAAGCGAAAACGGCAAAATTATTGGCCCAACTTGTTTGATAATAAAGAGTACAAAACTCAGTAATGGCAGCACTGCATTCATTTCTAAATGGAGTCTGCAGACTCTGCACTCCATTCGAATGGATGTAGTGCTGCCACACTGTACAACATATTATACAAGTCTAAAGATATCTATCGAGAAATAACCAATGAATAGGAGAGCTTCCAGCCTAAATATTGGTAGTTTCTATCCCCTCAAAATCATTATTTAGGACTCCTTGAACACATAATAATTCAGAAAAGCACCCCCCATCTTTCTGAGAGAGAGAGAGAGAGAGAGAGAGAGAGATGAAGAAAACCTTGGCAATAGCTTTGGGTGGATAATCGTTATTTAGCTTGGGATCCACGCATTGCTTCACTTTATCCTCGCTCAGTCTTGGAGTTGCCTGTGGAATTTAGGAAACATGAATTGTAGACATAGAAAAAGAGTGGCGAAAACAAACAGAAACTATAATTAGTAGCAGAAAAAACACACCCAAGTAACAAGACTTTGCTGTCCTTTGGGCATTGTATGGTCTACTGGCTTCCTCCCTGTTAACAGCTCTAGAAGAACAACCCCGAAACTGTAAACATCACTCTTTTGAGTTATCTGCCCTGTCATTGCGTACCTGAAGCAAAAGCAAGATATTTTGATGTGAAACAATGTATGCACTTCTATTTCAGGATTTCTTAGACAACAGACAATTGAGATCGACAATTCCAAGAGACCATTTATTGGATACTGTGAAGTTCAAAAGACAAACTTTGTACACGTCTAAATTAAATTTTACCCAATTCAAGCCAAAAAGAAAGAAAGATTAGGGATACGATATACATAGGCTAGAGACGAACGGATTTAGAATTCAAGTTATCACCATTCACTCTAGAAGAAATTAGATTTTCATTTCCAGGAAACAGAAACTCGAACTTAAATGCATTTGCATGGTGTACAGATGTATTCATCTTCTTGCACTTGTCGCCTATCCCTTGCTAAACAAACATATGGAAGATTAGACACCTCTCTTTTGATCACTTTCTTCCAGTCTCTTGCTAATCAAACAGACGCGATAGTAAAATCGTTTTGTTATGTCTCCAACTAGCATTTTAAACATGTTTTCTTCAAGTATTGGGAGGAGCGAAAACGTCAAGAATTGACTCAATGCATCGCTGCTTAGACCAAGATTGACAAAATAATACATGAAATGGACTCATTGAAAGTTCATAGTCACCCAGCGTCATAACATAAAATTGATAAAAAAAAAAAAAAAAAACCAGTTCATAACACACATGAAGTATGAAGCTTTCTTAATGTCTATCAACTGGTATCCTTGATCTATAGAACGAAAAAAACGCATGTTTGGTTGATTCCAAAGGGGTTGAGATAGGCTTACTCAGGAGCATGATAGCCAAAAGTCCCCAAGACCCTTGTTGAGTGCAATCGAGCTGCTGTGTCGGAGGACTGATTTGTCAAGTTGAAATCGGCTATTTTGGACAAAAAATCATCAAAAACTAGGACATTGCTCGATCTGATGTCGCGATGACAAATAGGAGGCTGAACCTTTTCATGTAGATACTCTAAGCCTTTTGCTGCACCATATGCAACTTTAACTCTTTGATTCCAAGTAAGAACTGGACCTGGTTCAGCCCCTTGTACACCTTTCCTCCCTACGACATTGAAAATAAGCCGTCTTAGAGGATCAATATGAGGCTAAACCTAAGAACACAAATTTTTGATAAATAAACCTCCTTACAACATTGAAAATAAGCCGTCTTACCGGATCAATATGAGGCTAAACCTAAGAACACAAATTCTTGATAAATAAACGAAGGATTTGCTGAGGCTGTTCGGAAGGGATAGGCCAACTAAATGATGTTCTTGATTAAAACAAAAAAAAAATATTTAAATGGTATTCCTATAGCAATTGGTTTATCCTTTAACGAATCACACCAGCCATTGCAAAAGGTGGATATGGTCATACGCCTTAATGACCAGTGGTCATGATGGCTACAATTCTTCAGAATACAAAGCCGGACAATTGAATTAACTGAGCAAGGCCAAGGACTACATATGTTAGAAGTCATTCTCAAGAGACGAAGACATACCATGTAACACGTCATGTAAAGAGCCCATCGTTGCAAATTGATACACCAAGATTCTGTTATTTGCCTCCAAGCAATAGCCCATCAACTCCGCAAAGTGCTCATGCTTAAGTCTTGACACTACCGATAGCTGCACAATCACAAAAAATCAACACCAAAATTGTGCAAGGATTCATGGAGTGGAAGGACAAAATAAGAAGTGGATAACACCATTTTTTTCTTCTTTTCCTTCATTTCATTGATAAATCGCCTCCACAAATCAACTATCAAAACACTGCCTTGAGTTGGACAACATTGACGTTCATGTTTTATGATGCTCGAAGGACTGACCTGACTAGCAAAATCATCCTCCGGGTCGGGTGAAGAACTTGTATCCAGCTTCTTTATGGCAGCCTGCTGGCCATCACTTAACGTGGCAAAAAATACGCGCCCGTATGAACCTTCTCCAATCAAAGCTTTTGAGCCAAAGTTACCGGTTAATCTGTTTAGCTCATCCAATGAGAAAGCTGGCGTCTCTATAGGTAAAACTTTCTGAGGAGCTCCACTTCTTACAGCAGCGTTACTCCTTGGCTCTCCTCTTCCACTCCCTAAAATACGAAGAGGGAGAATTGGATAACGCCCATGATCAAACTTGCAATTGACTTCTAATCAATTTTAAGAGCTGCACTACTTAGATTGAGAAGTAGGAGAAATCTCTACAAAAGAATAACGGGACAATACTTATAAACTCTTATGACCATCTAAGTATCGTCTTAACTTGAGAAGAAACTCAATCATTTGCTTTTCTCTGGGTAATCCCTCGATTGATATTCATGATCCAAACACAACCTAAATTATCTTGTTTTGGACCAAGACAGTTATATATGAATATTCGGATAATTTACTATGAAGTCCCAGAAATGTAGCGAAAGAAGAGAAATGTATGTCGAGAAAGAGGGTATTAAGGAAAACAAAACTATCACCGGATTGAGCAAAGACGAGGAGGAGAAAGTATTACCACCACCGTAAAGATTCCCCCCTCTAGGCGGGGCCGTGTATTGGCTCACAGGCGGTCCGTCGTTTTCCTCTTCACCGCCTCCGCAGCACAACATAGTTCAACTGTCAGGCAAGGAAGTTCCAAGAAGTAGATTCAGTGAGCCACACACCACAGGCTCTCTAAGGTATTTATCCAAGCAAATTCCTGACAATGCCAACACTAAAGAATAAGGGGTGAACTTTTCGAAACCCTATGTCATTTATACACACCCCAACATCTTATCTTTTTCAAAAATGAAATACTATCTGCCAACGTGAACAGTTATTGTAAGCCAAAATATTTGTGGGAAAACAAACTGAAAGTCAAGATGCCTTTAGGAATCCCCCATTTGGGAGGAGATAAAAATTTAGCAGAAAAAATGCAAGATGGGAAATCATGGTGCCCTGAAAAAGATTTATGCGTACATACCCGTGATCCCAAGCATGGAATTCCCAAAAAAAAATCATTTTTGATTTTTCTTTGTATTCGTAAATTAAAACAATGCCGCTAAACCAATTTAATCCAGAGAAAGAAAATTACAAATGTCAAGAATATAGTTACTTGAACAAATAAATTTGATCCACCTATATCAGGATTACATAGTTTGACCAAAAGACCAAAGAAAAGAGGGGAAATGTACAAAAAAAAAAATTGAGGAAACGATAAATGGATAGCGGAAAAACCTTTGCTCAGAATCGGTATCAGATCAATACACAAAATAGAAAATCAAACAAAGGCATATCAAAGCCATCATCGTAGAAAACGATTTGGAGGAGGAAACAGAGATTTTGGAAGAGTCACACGTACCGAAAAGCTGCAACCAGTTTTGGACCCAACAAGGGAATAAGAGGCTGAATCTGTAACAGAGAGAGAAGAAGAAGATGATGAAGAGATTAATGTCTCTCTCTCTCTCTCCCGTTTCTCTGTCCTGAGGGGAGAAGACAAACAATTCGGTTTGCTTCGCGGGGAATTCGGTTGGAATGTTTTAACCGCAAAAAAACCAACGCCTACGTTGGCGACATTATGATCTTGTTGCATGTCCAAGCTTGTTCCTCGGTATGTATTCTGATCGGACGGCTCCGATTTAAGAGGAATATTCCTTTAATAATTTCTAACTCCATAAAGTAGGATACTAAATTAAAACAACTTTCAAAGAAATAATCCTTTCAAACAAGATTTAACTCATTGATCTCACAATTAAGAGTGCATAAGGGTGGAATTGTCTTGGTCAAAATTCTTGAATAATGATTAGGTTTTGATTCAAACCCTTTTTTTGTGAGAGACTTGGAATCTAATTTGCACAAAATGTCCGAAATTTCGTAAACAAATACTAATATTCTTTAGATGTCTTTTTTTTTTTTAATTTTAGTATTTGATTTCTCAATCTTTTTTATAGGAGAATAAGTTTAGGAGGAAATATATAGATAGCCTATATTCATGACCTCAGAATAATAAAGGTCTATATTTGAATCTTTTTATACTATTAAATATTTTCATCACACTAATAATATAAAAATAATTATAAATTATATGGTTTAGTCAAACCGATACTAATATCTAAGTCACCTAACTTTTTGCATTCTTGATATTTTTGGGAGTCTATAAAATGACCCCGCTCAGAACATTAAGATAGAATCTATTATAAATCCACAGCCGCTATCATTTTGA
Source organism: Rhododendron mucronatum var. ripense (assembly GCA_019656295.1). Classification (NCBI taxonomy): domain Eukaryota; kingdom Viridiplantae; phylum Streptophyta; class Magnoliopsida; order Ericales; family Ericaceae; genus Rhododendron; species Rhododendron mucronatum. Next base: position 216,035 of record BPLT01000044.1, on the reverse strand, counting down.
CAAAAAAAATAAAAAACCACCCATTCGGATCATTAAAATAGAATCTGTTATAAATCCACAGCTGAGAACTCACTCTATAGTCCAAAGACTCCAAACTCAAAATCGATGCGTCGCAAACTCCACACTATGGTACAACACTTCTGTACCGGGGATTTTTTTTTTTTTTTTTATCCGAAAAACTATGCCTCAAAGGCTTTCATTGAAACAGAAAAACAGCCCGGAGGCTGAAACAGGAACCAAGTCCGGAGCTCTAAGTTGGGTAGAAACCTCAACAGATGGGGTATCCATGGGGACTGGATAGAAATCTCAGAAATATAGTAGACCAAACCCTTAGCAGGCGACGAGCGGTCCGCGCAGGGACCAACAAACACCACCAAATCAGTACACAACCTGTTAATACAATTAAAATTGGAAAAACAGCTAAAAGCCCAAGGGCCACAGGAGCACCGCCGTATACCAACTACAAATCTCGCCGGCGGAATCCAGAGGATTCCGAGGGCTGCAAAAGGCCCAGATTTGTAGTAGCGCGAGGAGGAGTGGGGAAGCTTACAAATAATAGGTCGGTGACTGGCTGGAGGTGAGAGGCGATCCAAGGCTGTACCGGGGATTCGGGGAATAAAATGTTTGCCACTATCTAACATGAACAATAAAGTAAAAAAAAAAAAACACAATACAAGAATAAAATTACTCCACAAGATATACGTTGGTTCGGCTCGGCAGTGTGCTTCTGTCCAGGAGAAAGGGAAGAACAATGCACTATTGAGCAACAAGAAATGCAATGCTCCACTCTCACCCATTTCACCGTATCTCTCTGTTTTTGCAAAATTCTTGCACGAACCCCGACTCAAAAATACATGCTTCCAAAACCACATAACTAAATCAGATCCTGTAAAATCTCTTTCAAAGAGCATATGGTCATGATGTACAACACAAAGGTAAATGATTATACTTTCTTTTCAAGAGTATATGGTCATGATGTACAACCCAGAACTAAATCCTGTACAATCCATACCAGATACAATGTAGGAAGGAAAGGCAGGGGAGACCAATATCATCCATCCTAAAGAAAGGCAGGTCGTGTTAAACCGCAGCATCTCTGACCTCTTCCAATGTCAGTGCACCTACGAACAAAGCCAGGTTATTTGGATATACTGTTAACTGCCTGAGTCCAGCCAATCAACGAGATGACCACCATCCCTATTCAACTGTCTCATGCTCTTTCTTTATCTTCTTGTTGGAACATCAATTGTTGCACTTCTTCGGTTTCAAGAAGTACAACCATTGGTGCTCGAACTAGAAGCTATAGAAAGAGAGACAAAGAGCATGAGCCATTGGAATGGGGACAATGGTCGTCTCGTTGATTTGCTTACATCCCAATGGTCAATGAAGACGAAGTAGCACCCATAGCTAGGTTGGCAGTGGAATTAGGTTGCGGGCTCGGAATATATGCAAATCACCTGGCTTTGTTGGTAGGTGCAATGAAATTGGAAGAGGTCAGAGATGCTGCAGTTCAATAAGAATCCCCTTGTCTGGATTCGCCTTTCTTTAAATTACTCTACAATTTATATATATTATGTTTTCCTCTTCTTTTGAATTTTACCCTCCTTCATTAATTTTCCTTGCTCAGCCTCGTCCCCACTGTCACTACCAACAATTGGAGATTCAGGAGGTGGTCTGAGGGTGCTTCTTGGGGCACTTATCCAAGGGGTATCAGCAATGGCAAATCTCCATAATGCACTGATATGCTCAGGTGAAGCATACTCAATGCCCACACGAGGACCAACCAGTATCTTTTCCGGCTTTGGCCCATCTAAGATTTCTAAACCTCCTGGGCATATCCATTATAAGTTGTATCAACATCACATAAAAATTCCCGTATAGTATGAGGAAGGATGGTCAGATAGAAAACTTACCAGGAATGAAAAGAGGATGGGAGGACCATTCTGTTGAAATCCCAAGTGCTTGACCAACCTAAACAAAGGAAGTAGAAACGGTGAAAAGAAAAGAGACCCATCAAATCCAAGGAGACTCTGCATAATAACAAATATAGGCTACTTTTATTTGTCCTTGGGACATAACTGCTACATCGCTCTTGAATAGGTTAGTTAATTTTCCTTCTTCTTTCTAATTAGCAGAAGCATCCTGTGGTTTGGGAGTGATTTGGCGGAGAAACCAGCACATCTATAGTTAGGACGGGCACATGAAAGGATGGTATAGAAAGAATAGACAAAAAGCGAACTGGTAAAGCATGTCATGAAAGCTATAGGAAATAGGAACAAAGTGATGAATTTGACAAAAGTCCCCAATACTCAAACCCATCTTGCCCTCAAAATCAAGCCCAAAAAAAAAAAATTCTGTTGGAATGACAATAATCAACTTAATATACATTACTATTCCAGCATTCCTAAAAAAATACATTTTTCTGTCACAGAATATATGATTTGCTGGATAGGTGTCAAAAAGAATGTCCATATTCTACAAAACTACGAATCTAAGACAAAACTAAAATTTCAATGTATGAGGTCAGCTATATTCCACCAATCCTTTTTTGTCACCATTTTGCTTTCTCAGGAGATTAGGGCCACATGTATTGTCAAGTCTTAAGCAACGAAGCTTTTATCCCAGATTCTTCGTCTTCCAAGTGCTTTATACCCTCATCACAACTCTTCAATGATGCAGATTTGGGCCTTCATTGCATAGGACGATGCAATCACAAATGAATTTATCTCATCTTATTCTTCGTCAGCGAAACCTCATATATTTCATAAGTGAAGTTATCAATCATTCCACCATTTATTGTCTCCCCATCATCGACCTCAACATCCTTGTTTGTGCAAGCACCAAATTCACGAGGATGTCATTTCTCGACTTTGACCGTTCATTAGCATGCCTCATAGATCCAATTCCCATTTCAACCAAGAATCTACGTGGAGGAATGCGGATCCGGTACTTAAAAGTTCCTTTTAAAAGGCTGTTGATAAATATGTTTCCAACCCCTTAGTTTTGTCACCATTATTCTTTCTGTTTCCTTATTCATAAGCAATTTATCCTTTGCATCTTTCGCTGAAGGTCATTCTTCAAACTGATAATAACACAACAACACTAACAGTAACCATGCAATCCTGAATCAATGGAGTATAGGTGGGAGAGGACCGGAGATAGACCTAACATTTGGCAATATATGCACAAAGTGGTTTTGCAGAACGTTTTACAACTGAAACAGTAGCCCACCTATAGCTCCAAAAATAAAGGAACTCAAGGGACATTATGCCGTGGACGCAATGTTCTAAATGGCGCTTGGCGCTAGTAGGGCGGAGACCCACCTCCAAGCGCCAAGCCGCCTAGGCGGCTCCAAGCATTTCGGCGTTTTTTTTTTAATTTTTTTTAACAAATCATTATCCAATCAAATTATATTCTATGTATTCATAATGCAAGTTCAAAGTTCTACATAACCATAATGCAAAGTTTAATGTTCAAACTTCAAAGTACAAATCCAAATGAAATTAAGTAGTAGCAACTAGCAAATAAGTTGAATAAGACAATAAGTAGAAATAAACAAGATTGGAGTGTTGAATGGGGATGTAAATGTAATTGTAATATATATAGATATGATTTTGTAAAATTACATAATAAGCACTTTTAGTTTTTGTACTTTTAATCCTAGCCCTTTTATGTTAATAGTAAATAGTATACAATTTAGGCCTCCAAAGACGCCGCCGAGGTCCGCCGAGGTCCGCCGAGGTCCGCCAATGGCCGCCAAAGCCGCCAAGGCCGCCAAGCCCGCCTAGGCGGCAGCCAAACCCCACCAAATGTCCCTGGGCGCCAAATCAAACGCCAAGGGGTATTGGCGTGGCGGCGAGGTACCTCCAAGCGCCTAGGCAGCCTCGGCGGCCGCCATTTAGAACACTGCATGGACGGTGGAACAAATTGTCCCAAGTCGAAGCCGGAAGGCATAGAACACTGCATGGACGGTGGAACCATTGTCCCAAGTCGAAGCCGGAAGTCAGCAGAGAAGGTAAGCTTGGAGACCCGATTCAATTTTTGGGCAAATCACCATTCATAAAACAGATATGGAGAGAGAGAGAGAGAGAGAGAGAGAGAGAGAGAGAGAGAGAGAGAGAGAGAGAGTTATCAGCTTTGGTATTGGCTAGTTAACGAGGTATGTCAAGAGAGAGAGAGAGAGAGAGAGAGAGAGAGAGTTATCAGCTTTGGTATTGGCTAGTTAACGAGGTATGTCAAAAGCACTCTCTATCCTATGATCATATACCTGAGCAGACACAAACTTTGAACACACATAAGGAGAACAACTTCTTAGTAGTAGTACATGGACGACCCAAATCGCATATTCCAGCAGGAAGAAAATGGAAAAAGACCGAAACTAATTACTAACCTTTCCAGGGCCAGTGAGTAGAACAGGCTTCTCACTTTTCATACCACGACGCTGCTGAATGGTATCCAGCCCTGCCATTTAATTCATAATTCAGATCAAGTATTCAAATGCAGGAAGCATGCTCCCTTCCCCATTTAAATGTAAAGACTATTGGTTTTTGTACTAGCTTTTTGGGATAATGAGATTAAGGAAATTCATTGTTCCTTCATTCTCTTTCCTCTTTTCTTTAATTTTTCATTTTTTTTGGAAGGTTTTCCAGCTCATTGTAAATAGTCCAAAGTTTGAGCGACTCAATCTGCCTAAGTCATGGTCCCTCCGTCCCATAGTTTGAGTCTATTGTTGAAAGTTGCGGTCATTTGTCGGATATAGAATAAAGCATTTCCATACATAATTTTCTGAATTTATCTGCATCAATTTTAAGTTTTGACTGTAAGTGTAATCATTCAGTGCAGAAAATCGTCATAAAACATCAAATCTGCTCTATTAGGGTTGTGTTTCATTATTATCCTTTCTTTTCTATTTGTTCGCTCAAACTCCTAACAGAAAATGTCTTTTCAATAATCTAAAGGAAAATGTTCTTTTTCTATCTTTCTTTCATTCATTTTCTTTTCCCTTTTTGTAATTCAATAAAAATTAGTTCATTCAGTTAAAGTCAAAAGCAATGAATGACAAGCCATGTGAGCGTACCAACTGAAATAAAAAGAAAAATGAAACAAAATCAGGAATTTCATAGGAATAGCCACCGGGAATTACCACTGACAGGAGCACAGGAGCGAATCAAGACTGCTGCTCCAACTCCTTCCTTGTCAGCCACAACATTGAGCATGGTATGCAGTCCATAGCAAAGATAAACATATGCGTGCCCCCCAGGTCCAAACTATTACCAGAAAATTATCACAAACATAATAAGCAATTACTATATGCCTGCAGGCTGCAACAATAGTATAAGAATGCAATTCATTGCGGTGTATGAAGCTGAAACATTTGTGTTTCCAAACACAGAAACATTTCATTTTATTTATTGAATATGCCTCTTTGGCACTGAATGAACTTAGTCCATCTAATATGAGGATGAGATGAACGGATTCAGTTGAAGTTCGTTTCACTAGAGTCAGAGTATATGAAGAATCTACGCTAATTGTCGAAGATGTATTTGTTTCAATTTGATAAACTGAAAGAATGCATGAAAACTGACTGTATATAGACAATGAAATCCAAGTAGGCACTTTGAGATAAGTCTAGACATCAGAAAGGTCGTTATCTCCGTCCAAGGAAGAAAATCACTCGCCTTATAATACCAGTGTAATAAACAAATTTCAACCTTAAAAATAAAATCAAAACCACTTTTAGACACATACTACAATTAATAAGACTGCACGAAGAAGGCATTTTAAGTTATAGCAAAAATATCTTACAGCAGGGGCTGTTCTAGCTGTGATGCCAAACCGACCATGACAAGCTGAATCATTTGGTCTATATGCTTCTACCTGTCCAAAATACAAAAACCTATTCACATCAGAAACCAAAAGAATTATTACTACATTTTGACATTTTGAAAATAAATAAAGATACAAAATATATGATATTATGGAATGAAAAAAGAGATCAAAATTTTGAGCAATCAGAAAAGAGCAAAAAGAAATAACTTAGTTCAGCGTAGCTTCTACATTCACAAGCTAAGAACAGCGAAGACCTAATGACCCGAGTTGTTAGCACTTAAGAAGTTTTGGACCAAAGACTTAGTGGCCCATTTGGCAGGCAGAGAAGGGAGGGGGATAAGGGCATTGGGAGATAAGCTAATCCACCCCCAGCATTATCCCGTGTTTGATTCCTCCATTTGCACCCAGATTGCTACCCAGCGGCTGAACTAAGACTCTAAAGGGGTCTTAGCGAAACCCACCATCCCACTTCACCCCCATTGTGCCCCTCAAACCTCACCATACCCTTTTTGCATTGTCATTATAAGAATTACATAAGGGTAACTAAGTAAACTCTCACATTATTTCTTTATCCACACACTCTTATCCATCCATCCATCCATTTCAACTACGAAACCCACCCCTTCGTTGTTTTGTATTCTTTTTGGTGAATAAAAGACAACGTATCGAACTATGGACCTATTGCACAACAAACAAGGCACACACGACCAAACCATATTGTGGGTGATGGGGGTCGTACGGGATCGCTTACGTGTGATTATCCGTGAGCTGGAGAGGTGTGATTGGTTGATGATTAGTCGAAGGAAGATGAGTGAGATCTCGTGGGGCAGAGGAGTGTGAGCAAGAAGCACAAGAAAGACAGAGGCAGCGTGTCTCCTTAGTTTTCCGCGGGGTACTCGACCTTTCCCGGGCTCTGGCAAGTGAGGTCACACGTTTTCTCGAGGAAGAATGTTCTTCTTCCTCAAATTCAGTGCTCACTCACTTTTTTCCCAGAAAAAGGTCCTCTCTCATCATTGGGAATGTCAGGGGTATTTATAGGGCACCTGGGCCTGACATAGGCCCAGAACGGCGGTCCTATTAGTCCCCGACACGTGTCCCTCCTGTGCTTCCTGACCTTGGGAAAGCTTGCCTTCCCGCGGACGATTTTCCGCGGGAGGGCTCGTTTTCCCGCGGCGTCACCTCACATTCCAAGCCGCCAAACCACAAGAAAGCCCCAAATTCCCGTTGAGCGAGGTCGCGACCCGCGGCGATCGTTATCTCCCCGCGGAGACCCGCCCGGGCCCTGCCTCTGGGCTTCCGGTAGAGGTCCGCGGAGATTTCGCGAGACGAACGATTGATTATTATGACGTTTCCGGGGAGTGACGCGCGGGATCTCGATATAAACCAACAGATGGCCCCGCGAAGAGGACCCGCGGGAGTGAGTTCCGCGGTGGACCCTATAACTCCCCTGCGGGCGACTCCCGCGGTCCACCTACTTCAATCCACCACTCCACGCGTCACGGCTTCATTGGTTGGTCAGCGTAGTCAACTGGGTGCCACGTGTTTGCCCGTAATTGGAGAGTCAAATAGTCGCTCTCTCTGATTCCAACTTATTGACTTTTGACCGCGCCTACATATGCCCCCCGCGCGCGGTTGACGGGGTCGTCGCCCGCGCGCGAAGGACTCCCGTCTTCCGCGGTCATACTCGAAGCGTCGCGCGGAGTGAGGAGGCTACTGAATGGGCGGCGTCGCTTCGCATGCTGATCGTGACCTTTGGTGTACGGTCGCAATAAATGCCTTCCCAATATGCTTACTATATAAGTCACTTTATCCGTCACTTCCTTTTCACCTACCGTTCAATCTCAAGTCAAAAGCTGTCATTTTCTTTCTCTGTTCTTCTTCAAACGCCGTCTTTCTCTTTTCGCTCTCGTCCTCATAAAGAATCAACATGGCCGCACGTGGTGCAACCATTGAAGAGCCCGTCCCTACCGCGGACCAATGGAGGAGGGCCCCCTATCTTCAATCTGTAGGGGACCCGTTTTGGACACAGGTGGCCGCCTACACGGCGGAGGTCGTGGAGGAGGCCTCCATCACTGACCCCACCTTTTTTGTGGTCCCCGCCGGTGTGGATAGCGCGGAGCCTGTCAATCCTTCATCTGTTTCACGCTTCTGCTTGGAGCGTGGGGACTTCCCTTACTCGGAGTGCAGGTTTGGGGCCCAAACCTCGCCACCTTCCGATTGGGCTGAATGGGTCGACGAGGTGACGGGGAACGCCGCCTTGAAGCAGACTCTGATGGCCAGCGGTGCTTATGACGCCGTAGTTCTGTCGCGGAGCTTGAGCATCCCGAGGCAAGGAGCGGCACTGAGGAACCTGAACCACGCATGCTCGCGGTGGAGCTTCGACACCCACTCATTCGTATGGGCGTGGGGCGAAAGTGGGCTCTCATTGGAGGACGTGGTGATCCTCACCCGTCTTCCCCTGCGAGGGGCCACGCTTCTTGACCTCGACAATCTTTCCTCCGCGGACCAGCACGACATCGCGGAGCTTAGGAGGTTGGGCAAGCTAGCCCAATCTGGCCCAATCTTCACGGCCCAGGGCGTTCGCAAGAGTGTTGCTGCCAACGCCAAAAAGACCTCATTCGCGAGCTGGATCCGCTTCTTCTTCAAAGACCTTCAGCCCGTGAGGTCGGTAGCGGACAGGACTCCGCGCGACTTTGTTGCTGGTCCCCACTACGAGGGGCGGCTCTACATGGCTGGCTTCTTCGCCTTTTTCTTATCCTACTTCGTCTTCCCAGATTACCCGGCGGACAGTCCCTCTCCCGCGGTCTTTCCGCTCGCGGTGTTGCTTTCCCGCGGCGAGCCAGTCGCGCTTGCTCCTCTTTTCCTGGGGTCCCTTCACTGCCAGCTGGACCTGGTCCATGCTGACCACATGCGGTCTCTGGGGAGGTGCGACCACCTTTCCATGGCCCACACCGGCTTCCTTCTGGCCTACTTTTTCGAGCATTTTCCCGCCGTTGCTCCGGTCCCTCGAGGTTTTCTGGCGTCTGCTAGCAGGTCCCGCTCAGAACGATGGATTGGCACGAGCAGCGATGCTCTCTGGAGTGAGGCCTGTGACATTCCAGGGAACTTCGTCCCGCGTCCCTACGCCGTCGCCTCCCCCGGGATTGTTGGTCTGGGCCAATGCCTCCTGCCTACTCGCTCTTCCCTATCCAGTATGAGCGGAAACAACGCGATAGCCCGAGCGGTTATCAATTCCGCCCTCATTGCTCTGCCAGGGTGGGTGCCGTTCCTCAACGGCGAGGCGCACGGCGTGTCTGTCTACCGGCCAGACAGGTTCGCGCGGCAGCTGAGCTTCGATCAAGGAGTGCCAGGGCACGCCCCACCGCCATCTTCTTTCATCGACTCTCAGCGCCGCTTCACGCGGCCTCATACCTCCAGCATCTTGGCCAATCTTGGGAATCTTCCCATCCCGAGTAGGGACGAGGTGGGACGCTACACCGCGGAATTCCGCGTATTTTGGAGGAGGAACCTGGACACATTCCTCCTCTTTGTCAGCGGAGAACCAGAAGTCCTCCCTGTGCCTGAGATCCGCAGCCGGGACACCTCCTTAAGGGCCATTACGGAGATAAAGGGAGTGGATTGGCGCGGTCCTCATAGCATGATGGTGGCCGCGGACATCGCGCCTCTGAGCGTAGCGTTCCCGCTGGGCCTACCTTCCACCGCTCCAACAACGACACGGCAGGCTCCGGCGCGGGCCTCCCGCGCCCGTGCTCACCCGCCTGCCGCGGGGGCAACTTCCCAGCCGACCTCCTCAAGCGCTCCCGCAACGGGAGGAGCACGCCCACGCAAGCGTCTTCGCACGGTACTCTTTCTTCTCATGCTATACTTCAGTCCATCAACAGCGCATGCATGCATCTTCACCACTATTCTCAGTACTTATCCTGTCGTTATTTTCCTTTCTCAGCAGCGGGAGCTGGATGCCAGCACCTTTGTGGCCTTCGAGCCAGAGGCGGCCGCAGGGTCGGAGGAACATGCCGCGGAGGAACAGCCGCTGGGGGCCGCATCCGCTGCTCTCGCTAAGCGGCGTCGTCTGGAAGGTATGTCTCGTACTTGTTACCTTGCTATTCCCCGCCATTAACATCCCTCACTTGTACTCATTTTATCTTGTCTTTGCAGTGATCATTGAGTCCGACGATGATGAGGACGGGGATGGGGATGCAGGCATGGGCGGTCGCGATGACATTATCGTCGATATAGATGACGACGGTAGTCCTGATCAAGACGACATTCCTCTGAGCGTCCGCTTCCATGCCATGCAGAGCCAAACTCTGGCCTTCGGAGGGGCCCCCGCGACAGACACCGCCGGGGCGAGGGAAGTAGAGCTTATCCAACCTCGCACGGAGCCTCTTCCCTATCCTCAGCCTGAGCCTGAGACTTCCGCGGTGGTTGGAGGTACGTTACCTGATGAACCCTCAATTATGGACCTCGGAGGGGACCCCAACACGGCTTCCACGGACTCGCCCTCTTCTTCCGTGGAGTCCGATAACATGAGCCCTTCCTCTATTGACCGAGACCTTTCTCCACCTCATGCAGCTGATTCTGAAGCCCGCGAGCCGCCACCCCCAATGGGCTCCCGCGAATCCATCGGCCAAACAGAGGCCACCGCCGGGCCCATCTCAACGACCGCGGCCCAGATTTTGAGGGAAGAGGAAGATGATGGCCTGGAGGCCCTGGTCCCTCGTACCGTGAGTCCCGGCGGCGTGCCTTCGCCACGAGTGACAGCGTCCGCTGCCCCTTCTGGGTCACAGCAACATTCCTCCAGCGCCCGCGTCCCCTCGTCGACCAGCTTCCTGGACCGCGTGGCAGCGGGCTCCCCCGGCATCTCCAACACTCCTTTCCTGCAAGGACAAGGGTCTTCCGCGGGGGAGGGCGCCTCAACAAGCAGGACTGCTCCAGGCTCACCGGCCTGCTCGACCTCTCAGACCGCCTCTCCGCGTCCGAGCCTGGACCGCGCACTGGCCTCGCCGCGCCAGCCTCCGCCCTCAGGGGAAGACCGACAGCTGGAGGTAAACGAAGCATTTATTGGGGGGCCCACCTCCATTACTGACTCAGATCTGAATTCCTTATTTAAAGGCATGACTTTCATACAGACTGACGATATTCTGGGAGGCCAAGGGAGTGCTGCTCTTGGGGATTTTGCTGCTGAATTAGACATGGGCGAGCAGAACAGGGACGAGGTTGAGTCCAGGGAGCGTCCTCCTCCTCAGCACAGCCCGGTCGCGGCTCATGGGAAGGGGCCGGCGACCTTACAATCGGAAGCTCCGGTACGCCTGTTCCCCGCGGGCTTTCCTGTGGAAGAAGTCTACTATCCTCTTCTCAACGCCATAGCCCGCGCACACCCGGAGACTTTCGCCCCATTCAGTCCGCGGTCGGCCCGGCTCGGGGGACTTCTCTTGAGGGACCTTCACGAGGTGCTTGCTCCTTGGGCACAACTGCGTCTGAGGGACTTCACCGCGGAGGCAGAGGCTGCCCTCCAAGAGGTTGCGCAGGACATGGCGGCCATGGGCTTCGATCTGGCCTGGCTGAGCACGAGGAGTTCCGCGCTGAGGGCCGCGGGGGAGAGGATGGCTATCAGGCCCGAGATTCAACAGCTTTCCGCGCAACTGGCGGCCGCTAGGCAGAACGTCGCAGATTTGGAGGCCAGGTTCGCCCAGATCTCCAAGTATGACGCGGAGTTAGCCACTGCGGCCTTGAATCTTGAAGACCCGGACCCGGAGGAGCTTGTTTTTTCAGAATGGCTGGGCTGAGCTTCTTTCTACCCGCTTTTCTTTTCCTTTTTTTTTTTTTTTTCTTTTCTCTTTTTTTTTTTTTATTCGCACATTGTAATCGTTCCATTTGTTTAGTACACTCCACATTTAGTTTGCAATAAAAGATCGTTTCATTTCACTCTTTTCTTTTTTTTTTTGTTAAAACAACACGCGGGCCATGTTTGCATTGTTTGTCAATCACTAAGCCCGGGATCGTGCGAGGGCCATGCTCTGACGCCCCTTGCGATCCAACATCTTTTTCGTTTACCGGTTATTAAACTTATGATTGCACACGGGTCATGCTCTGACCATTCGCGACTCAACACACGCGGGTCATGTTCTGACCATTCGCTGTTTGATACTCGGGTCATGTTCTGACCCCTTGCTGCTTAATAGGGCGCGGGTCATGTTCTGACTCCGCGCGACTTAATAAGGCGCGGGTCATGTTCTGACTCCGCGCGACTTAATGCGTAAGTCATGTTCTGACTTTACGGGACTTAACGTGTTCGGGTCATGTTCTGACCCTTTGCAATTTGGTGTCATCTCCGTCTAATGATTACTGATCTCGGAATACTCGTGTTGTGAAACAAACAATAACATTATAGAAGAAACTTCAAAAGTATACAAATTCGAGATATCCCAACAACTTTTCACTGACTAGCATTTACTAAGGCTTCCATGATTACATTGCAAACGAAGTTAACAAGGAAAAGGCTCCCACATTAGACTTGGCTAAATAAGAGAAAGAACAACCAAATAATATAGAAAATGATTGACAGTGACAACCACTTACAAGAGAAGGAAAACAATTAGACCACACAGGTATGCTTCCTTTTCCTCTTTATTTAGCTCTTCACGGATAAAACTTTTTCACATACTTCGCGTTAACTGCACCCGTGCGGAACCCATCCTCTACGCGGGCCAGGTCGTAATGGCCAGCCGCGGACGCTTTGATTATCTCATAAGGCCCCTCCCATCTAGGCGTGAACTTTGGTGTCTTTAGGTCCCTCATCACCGCGGTAGTGGCTTTCCACACCAAGTCCCCTACATTGAATGTTCGCGGCACCACTCCCTTGTTGTAATAACGAGCGACGGACTCCCAGTATTTCTGATGAACCATGGCCGCAGCGGCTCTTCTTTCTTCCAAGGCTTCTAGATCCGCCCTCCTTCCTTCCGCGGATTCTTCCATGGCGAGGATCATTCGCGCGGACGGGACTCTGAGCTCCGCGGGTAACACTGTTTCCGCTCCGTATACTAGACTGAAAGGGCTGGCGCGCGTGGACTTCCGCTTCGACGTGCGGTACGCCCATAAGGCTACGGGTAAATGGTCCGCCCACGTCCCTCCGCGCTCATCCAACAGTTTGCTCAAGATTCTTATTAAGGTTTTGTTCGTCGCCTCAGCCTGTCCGTTGCCTTGAGGGTAGTACGTACTGGAGGTATGATGGTCCACCATGTACTCGTCGAGGAGATTTCCCACGTGCTGGTTAATAAATGGAGTCCCGTTGTCCGACAGTATCACCTTAGGTATCCCGAACCTGCAGATGATGTTCTCTTTGATGAACAGTGCTACTGCCTCCCCGGTAGCCCTTTTCAGCGGAATTGCTTCAACCCACTTGGTATAGATTTCGGTAGCCGCAAGGATCCATCTATTCTTTCGTGACGCCGGCCTGATTGGTCCTATTAAATCCATCGCCCACGTATGGAAGGGGTATGGGGCGCGGATGGAGTGTAATTCCACCGAAGGGGCATGGACTAGATTACCAAACTTTTGACACGCTTGACACCTCCGCACGTGTTGCCTGGCGTCGCTTTCCATGGTGGGCCAAAAATACCCCAAATGAATCAGTTGCTCGTAGAGTTTTCTCCATCCTTGGTGTTCCGTCCCGTGGGTGTTTTTTAAGACTACCTCCGCTTCTCCTTCATTTATACATCTCTGTGGTGTTCCATCTAGGGTTCTTCTGAACAGCATCCCTTTTTGCAAGAAGAACCGTCGAGCTCCGCGGATGACTTTCGCGGATTCTGCCCGCTCTGAGGGTAAGGCTCCTTCTCGTAAATAATCCACGTATACCTGTCTCCAGTCATTTTCCTGGTTGTCGCTGCTCACCCTCAGGCATTCGGGTTTGGCCACGTACAAGGAGCACCGCGTACAGTTCTTTGTAGTCAGCTCCGCGTCTCTTTTCATGCTGGGCCAGTAATAGCCCTGTCGCTGAATTCGCCGGTACAACGCTATTTCGTTATTTGCACAATTGCCATCATGAATCCGATTTAAGATTCCCTGTGCCTCCGCCGCGTCCACGCACCGCGCTAACCAACCCTGAGGGGCGCGGTGATATAACTCCCCGCGCAAGACCAGAAAGCACGAAAGTTCCGCGGTAGATAAGTGTCCCATACCATTGCTCAGCTGTATCTTAATAGCTCCGCGCCAATCCTCCGTTGGTTCAGAAAAATTCGAAATCGCGGAGGGCTCGAACCTCTTTACAATTTCTATACAAGTCTTCTCCTCTTCGAACTCCGTTCTTGCCCCCAGCGTTGCCAAGGCGTCGGGGAAACGATTTTCTGACCTAGGCTTGTGCACAATGTCGATGCTTTCGAAGGACTTGGTCAACTTCTGCACAGTAGTCCGATATGGGGCTAGTGTTGGCTCCTTCAGCGCGTACACCCCCTCCGTCTGTAATATCACCAATTTTGAATCTCCCGCTATTCTCAAGTGTTTGATTCCTCGCTCCCTTGCAGCTAATAGACCCAAAATCAAGGCTTCGTACTCCGCCTCGTTATTGGAACAAGGGAAACTTAGCTTGTAAGCCAACTGGATCTTTTCTCCAGCCTCGTCGTTTCGTAATACTATTCCCGCTCCTCCGCTCTCGTTACCCGCGGCCCCGTCGAAGCTGAGCGTCCAGTGGGGAGTGTTCGCGCTGGTCGCGAAAGCTTCGAAATTCTCACCTGGTAAAGCCTCTTCGAGTGGTTCGCATTGGCCGCTTGGAAATTGTGCCAGGAGGTCCGCGAGTGCTTGACACTTGATTGCTTTTGGCGAGGCACAGGAGATGTCGAATTCGGCTAGGGCCAATAGCCAACGCGCTGCGCGGCCTGTGAGCGCGGGTCTAGACAAGAGGTACCTGATTGGGTCGGATTTGGTGATAATCTGTATGGGGAAGGAGAGGAAGTAATGTCTGAGCTTTTGTGCAGTAAAGACCAAGGCTAAGCAATGACGCTCGATGGCCGTGTATCGCTCCTCCGCTCCCTGGACCTTTCTGCTGATGTAGTATACGGGACGCTCTACCCCATCTGCCTCTTGTACTAATAAGGCCCCGATGGACTTGGTAGTGGAAGTGAGATATAGTATCAATGGTTTTCCATGAACTGGGGCCACCATCGTCTGGGGTGAAGTCAGGACCGTCTTGATCCGCTGGAAGGCCTGGTGGTGTTCCGCTGTCCATTCAAATTGCGCATCTCCCTTCAATAAGTCTGCAAAGGGTGCCGCAATCTCTGCTAGCGCGGGAATGAAGCGTCGTAAGTAGGATACCTTTCCCAAGAATCGTTTGAGGGCTTTCTGAGAATGTGGCGCGGGCATTTCCGCGATGGACCTGATCTTGGTCTCATCTGCGTCAATTCCTTGCCTGTGTACTAGGAAGCCCAAGAATTTCCCCGCGGTGACGCCAAATGCGCATTTGAGAGGGTTCATTTTGAGGTTGAATTTCCTGCAGCGGGCGAATACTGTGGCCAAATCCGCGAGGTGCTCCGCTTGCTCCTTAGACTTGACGACTAAATCGTCAACGTAATCCTCCACGATTTTGTGCATTAAATCATGGAAGATCGCTGTCATCACGCGCTGATATGTTGCCCCCGCATTTTTCAGTCCAAAAGGCATCACAACATAGTGGAAATTACCTAGCGGTGTGCGGAAGGCTGTTTTTTCGGCGTCTTCCGGGGCCATCCTGATCTGATTATACCCGCTGAATCCATCCATAAACGAGAACATTTGGTGACCTGAGGTGGCATCGACAAGGGTGTCGATGTGTGGGAGCGGGAACTCGTCCTTCGGACACGCCTTGTTTAGATCGCGGAAGTCCACACACACGCGGATTTGCCCGTTTTTCTTCTTGACAGGGACAATGTTGGCAAGCCATTCGGGGTATTGGATTGGGCAGATGAATCCCGCCTTCCGCAACTTCTCTATTTCCTCCTGAATTTGCTTTTCCAAATCGGGGTGGTATTTCCGCTGGGCTTGTTTTACGGGCTTGGAATTGGGGAAAACATCCAGGTGGTGAGCCACGAGCTGAGGATCTAAGCCCGGCATTTCTTCGTAGTACCATGCGAAGACGTCGGAGTTCTTGCGCAATAAATCGATCAACTTGGCGCGGAAGTCCGCGCCCAACTTTTTACTTATGAAAACTAGTCTCTTCCTGCCCACCCCGTCACTGAGGTCGACCTCCTCCATGTCTTCCGGCTGTGGCTTGGGTCGGTCCTGCATGCATTCTGGGGCGGGCTCTGGTTTCTGGATGACGTCGTCTTCGTCGGTGCTACATGTTTTCCCGGGGTCATCGGCCTTTTGGTTGACCGGTGCCCCGGAAGACCGTCATAAGTGATAGACGGTTTTGCCCCCTTCCTTGGTCTTGACAATTTTTCGGGGGGCTGTCGACTCCAACATCGGCGGGCTTCCGCTGGGGTCCCCGCGCTGAATATCGCGTATGTCCTCCCATCGTGGGATTACAGCACCGCGTGGCCGTGTAGTTATGGCCTGCGGCGTGTCGCTTAACCCCGAAAAGTATACAGCGTCTGAGAGATGGGCTTCGTGGGTGTCAAACGGGCTTTCCGAAGCGCGGACAGTAACCCTCTTGCCTGCCCAAACGCCCTTGAGACACTGATGGTAGCTGGATGGCACAACCGCGTACTTGTGCATCCAACTGCGCCCGAGGATGATGTGGTAGTTGGGGTCCGCATCGATTAGGTGGAATTTTGTGGCAGAGCGGATTGGTCCTACTTCCAAATTGACCACAACAAATCCCAGGGATCGCCTTCTGTCACCCCCAAAACCCGTGATGGTGATGGGAGAGTCCACTATTCGGTTATCTTGAATCCCTAGTCGGCGGAACGTTGGGATGGGCATGAGATTAATGGAGGCCCCGCCATCGAGAAACGTCCTCTTCAACTCGACCCCATTGACACGGGAGGTCACGTACAGGGGACGGTTGTGGGGATGGGGTGCTGCCCTGTCAGCGTCGGAGAAGGTAACCGAATTGGATTCGTCACGAATGGTCCGTGGTAAGGACCCCTCGACGGACATACATGCCTCTTGGTGAATCTCCGCGATGCTGATAATGGCTTTAGTTATCTCTAGTCTGGCGGCAGGAGTAAAGCCGAACCCGTCAAAGAACGTACGGAACTTCACGCTATTCTGCAAGGTTTTTGCTGAGTTGCTAGGATCTGGTGCGATCATGGGGGCTGCTACGTCTTCGCTTTCGTCAACAATCTCGTGGCAATACACCATATAAGCGGACCCGTCCGCTTCCTCATCGGAGTAAGAGTGATAATCTGAATCCCATGCTTCCTCGTACATGAACGGATAACATTCTGCCATGTTTACCGCGCCGGCATTATCGCCGTGAGCCGGATAGGGCTCGACACGGATGTCGCGACGCCCTATCCGAAGCTCATTGGCGTTTTGCTTGCGTTTGAACAGTCGCTTGAGGGACCAACAGTCGCTGGTCGGGTGTCTGGTGTGTCTGTGATACATGCAGTACCGGGGGCTCTCACGGTCTTCTCGTGTTGGCTCATACTCCACGGGGGGGAGCTCCAGTTCACCATCCGCTATCCATGCGTTTACCAAGGCCCGGACCTCATCCATACTGCATGGATAGTCTGGCGCGGGCCCCGGCTCGCGCTCTCTCCGTTTTCTTGTCCCGACGGCTTGCTGTCCCCGCGGTGCCTCCGCGGCAGCAACCGCGGCCACCGCGGGCTTATTCTTCCAACTATCCCGCTTTAGCGGCTTAACCACGTGGCGAATATTGTACGCGGATTCCAGCAACGCGGAGAAAGTACCCAATCTCAAATTAACCAGGAGCATCTTGAATTCGTCCATCATCCCTCCGATGCAAATCTCAACGAGTTGGGCTTCTTTAACTGATTCAGTGCAGTCTACTGCACGGTCTTGAAATCGCCTGATGTAATCGACGACATCCTCTCCAGTTGCCTGCGTTTCCTTGGTTAGGCTAATCACTGTCACCTTCTCGCGTACTTGGAAGAATTTGGCGTAGAAACTATTCACCATTTCCTCCCAAGTGGCTATCGAGTAAGGCTCCAAATTGACGTACCATGTGTAAGCTCGCGACGTGAGAGACTTTGAAAACTCGCGGAGGCGTAGGTTGGAGTCCGATGCGTGGGCTCCAAGAGATTCAATGAAACGGACGACATGCTCCTGGGCGCTACCCTCCTTGCCATCAAACTTTACAAACTTGGGGGGGGTATACCCTTCCGGATAGGGTGAAGATAGTACAGCCAGAGGGTAGGGAGGGCGAATGTCTGGGCTCGGTAAAGAAGGCAGGACCGTGCTGGCTTTTTCCTTGTTGAGGAGGGCCTGTACATCTGCTAGAGTCATAAACTGTCCCGCAGTAGCGGTGTGGCTGGCTTGCGCGACAGCAGCCTCCTTCTGGCTTGTTTCGACAGTTTTCTGTTGTGTTAGCAAGGTTTGGACCTCTGCCAACGTGATGTAGGGGCCCATCGAGGGTGCACCGGCTCCGTCTATGGCGGGTTCTTTGCCTCGGGTATCGGACGAGTTTGCAGCGATTCCGCCAACAAGGACCCCGCGCAGAGGGTGCGAGGAAGACAAAGGGAGTTGAGGCTGTAGGTGTTGTGCCGTCTGGCTGGTACTCCCACCAGCATGGTTCTGTGGTACATCGTCACCTTGACTAACTGTGGCTCGTGGTAGTGCTGCCGAAATGAGCTCCGTGAGACCTGTGAAGGCCGCCAGCAGTTGTTTCTGCGTTTCGAGAAATTGGCGCTGACCCTCTTGGAGGGCGCGTAGCGTTTGTGCAGACGCACCTGCATTGTTTGTTTCTCCGACGTCCTCGGGGGTTGGGACGGTATTTTCTGGTGTCGCCATTACTCTTCGGCGCGGCGGTTCGACGTATTCTTTGGACCGAGTACTAACCATAAACCAAAAAACACCTCCCCAGCAGAGTCGCCTAAATGTGGGTGATGGGGGTCGTACGGGATCGCTTACGTGTGATTATCCGTGAGCTGGAGAGGTGTGATTGGTTGATGATTAGTCGAAGGAAGATGAGTGAGATCTCGTGGGGCAGAGGAGTGTGAGCAAGAAGCACAAGAAAGACAGAGGCAGCGTGTCTCCTTAGTTTTCCGCGGGGTACTCGACCTTTCCCGGGCTCTGGCAAGTGAGGTCACACGTTTTCTCGAGGAAGAATGTTCTTCTTCCTCAAATTCAGTGCTCACTCACTTTTTTCCCAGAAAAAGGTCCTCTCTCATCATTGGGAATGTCAGGGGTATTTATAGGGCACCTGGGCCTGACATAGGCCCAGAACGGCGGTCCTATTAGTCCCCGACACGTGTCCCTCCTGTGCTTCCTGACCTTGGGAAAGCTTGCCTTCCCGCGGACGATTTTCCGCGGGAGGGCTCGTTTTCCCGCGGCGTCACCTCACATTCCAAGCCGCCAAACCACAAGAAAGCCCCAAATTCCCGTTGAGCGAGGTCGCGACCCGCGGCGATCGTTATCTCCCCGCGGAGACCCGCCCGGGCCCTGCCTCTGGGCTTCCGGTAGAGGTCCGCGGAGATTTCGCGAGACGAACGATTGATTATTATGACGTTTCCGGGGAGTGACGCGCGGGATCTCGATATAAACCAACAGATGGCCCCGCGAAGAGGACCCGCGGGAGTGAGTTCCGCGGTGGACCCTATAACTCCCCTGCGGGCGACTCCCGCGGTCCACCTACTTCAATCCACCACTCCACGCGTCACGGCTTCATTGGTTGGTCAGCGTAGTCAACTGGGTGCCACGTGTTTGCCCGTAATTGGAGAGTCAAATAGTCGCTCTCTCTGATTCCAACTTATTGACTTTTGACCGCGCCTACACATATCTTCCTTGCTTAAAACAAAAGCCTAGTAGTGCCCCTTCTTAGTTAAATCCCTCCTTAACTAATTCCCCTTTCATACCATATGCACCTCTTATCGTCCTTTCTCATCCCAAAAACATTATCCGCCCGCCAAACAAGCCGTCAGAGTGAGCAATCCCAACGTCCCCGCTTCCAGGCCAACAGACGGGAAAAACCAAAGGCCCCATGATAACAAAAGGGGGTCCAACCTAACCGGGTCACAGACGCATTCCGCATATAATCCAGCTAATTCAAACAACCCCCAACAAAATCAACACACAAAGAATATGATTTTGAGCTGAACGAAAATCTACCCATTTGAGGACATTCATCGAACACCTCTTTCGTTACCTCAGTAATCCGAAGAACAACATCGCCCCTCCTGAGGTACTTGCCCAGAAGAAGCGGCGCGAGCTCGAGAGCGTCAATTTGGTAGAAATCACGAGCCAAGATTGTTGGGCTCGTTGGATGACGGGTGGACGTTAATGAGACGGAATCGAACTGGGTTCGAAGCTGGGGTTGGGGTTTGACTTCGGGATTGGGTTTGGGTTTGGCCCTAATGGTAGATGACTTGGTGATCAAAGGCGTTCGAGCTTTGCGATCGTTGTTGGGGTCGATTGTGTCGACGTTGGATTTGAGGACCCGCTTGAGCCGTTGAGTTCTCTTCATTTGGTTGCTTGACGGGCAAAAAAAGTGGAGAGATTTGTGTGATCTGAAGAATGTGTGCATTTGGTTTAGGGATGTTTTACTCGGTGAGGATTTTGGCGGGTGTCCGCTAGTACTTATTTTTTAATTGAGTATTTATTTTTTAAGAAAGTGATTTTAAATTCAAAAATAATGTGTCTATACAAATAATTTTTCTAGAAATATAGATCTTATTTAATAGATTTTATAAAGATCTTTTATACGGTGTAAAAAAATAAAAAATAATTTTTTATTTACATTATTTTTTAGTTTAAAAATATAAAATAAGTATTCATTTTTTAAGAAAGTGTTCTGGAACGAGGCCCTTGAATCTAACCTTGGGTCCGCCGCACGTCTAGGTGGGCTCACTCTAGGCCGCAAAAAATACAAAAAAAATATTCATGAATTTTTAAATATTCTTTTATGAAACCGTGTAAAAATCAACTCAATCACATATCAGTAGGTATATTTTCTGAATTTCGAAGGCTGAAATTACTCAACTGCTCAGTTTCTCCCCTACTAATTCAAAAACCATACCTACCGAAATGCGATTGAGTTGATTTTGTACAAGGTCCCATAAAATTTTTTTTAAAATTTATTGACATTTTTCTGTATTTTTTGTAGTTCGGAGTGGGTTCCATGTTGGTATGTGGTGGACTCGTGCGATGAACGTAGAATCTTTGGTATTTTTATTGACAGTCTCTAATACTAGGCAGGATCCCCTATCAAAAATCCTTATGCCTCTGTGCCGGGAGATTTTTCGGCCATTGAATTTAAAACATAAAAGATCACAGTATAACGGCTGAAAAAACCCCTCTGTACAGAGGCACGGGGCTTTTTGGAACAGAGAAGATGGGACCCAAACCTGTTTAAGGGGCAGATTAACCAAAAAATATACTCCTATTCTTTTGGCGTTTTAAAGCTTATGGTATTAAATCCCAATACACATAACAGTTTCTGGTAATTTTTTTTTTTGGATATTTATCGTGCGAGATTGTTTGTTTAACTAAAAATTTGCAATCCCAATCCACATAACAGCTGCTTGGACTCACACACTCCCCCTTCTGACATCGCAGTGATTATACATAATTGTCTTGAGTAAGAGAATCTAATTGGTTCTTATGGTTTTAGTTTCATTAAACGTGAATGCATGTAATCGCGTTGCACATAATTGTGCTTAAAAAACCCTTTCTAATAATTTATTAGGTATGTGGACGTCCATTTTAATCCCACGAGGTTCTCAATTGTCTGATGTTTAGACTATTGCCTACCGGTTTAATAAAATTTCTCTCTAAGAGCAAATGTGAGGCTCCATCCCATCTAAAGCACCCAAATCGCCGGAAAGAAATCGCTGACAAAAGAATCCTCATAGACAGGAAACTTGGTCTGGGGAACACTGTTTAATTTGGGTGCGAAAACTTATTTAGGAGGAAAACTAATAGTAAATAACTAAATTTAAATCCTTGTATTTGATTTACAAATTAATCTCACTCACGGGATATCTTTCCCCCTGTTTTTTGAATGGATATCCAGCTTCCTCCCCAGGAGGACCCTTGCATTATTCAACTTCAACTTCAACGAATCATAGATTTATGTTGCGAGCTACTCTGCCAACAAAAGAGACTGCAGTTTGACGAAACACTACCACAAGACCATAATTTATTAAAAATACAAGAAAATCGTGAGACAAACCCAGAAAATTGGATTCACAAACCATCTTCAACATAAACAAATTAAAAAGATCTTCACCCTATTACACACAATTCCGACTTACCCAAATGAAGAACAATCTACTTTTAGGAAGCCTGACACATTACCCAATAATGCTATTAGGAAGCCTGACACATTACCTTGGTTTTCCCATTACAACAAAGTACCACCTCTTAATACCGGGAGCTATTAAGCGGAAACGTCATGCTACAGTTGAAACTATATTGTCTAGATATGTCACTAGCGCTGGTAGAAAGACTTATTGGCAGCTCAGTGTAAGAGTCTACTCGTTCTTTTTCACTCAGCAAACTTCCACTCTCTTCATGACTTTGTTGATTAACCCATGGATCCTTTCTATACTTTCTCAAACGTTCCAACTCCGTCACCACTTCTTTCATTGCAGGCCTCCCTTCACTTTCAGAACAAAGACACCTCTTCACAAGCTCTGCAATAGCTTGAAGTTGCTCCGATGTCCCTTCCCTCACCACCCGAGGCTCCAAAATTTGGGACAACCTATTTTCCTTCATTGACACAATGAAATACTGCACCATATTTCTTTCCCCTTCAGACCTCTCAAGACAAATAGGCTTTTTTCCAGTCAATAATTCTGCTAGAACCACGCCGAAACTATAAACATCACTCTTCTCTGTTAGCTGGCTAGATTGTAAGTACTCGGGATCCAAATAACCTAAAGTCCCTTGTACAAGCGTAGTCACTTGAGTTTGGTCCATGGGGACTAATCTCGAAGCACCAAAATCAGCTATTTTTGCCACGTAATTAGAGTCTAGCAATATATTGGCAGACTTGATATCTCTGTGAATAATCGGGATGGAAGCGGCAGAGTGAAGATAAGAAAGTGCACTAGCTGCTTCTACGGCTATTCTCAATCGATGATCCAACGTTAACCAGGATAATGTCTTGTGAATATGCTGGGATAGCGTGCCATTTGAAATATATTCATAAACAAGCTCAGGAACTTTTGATTCGAAACAACACCCCAACACCTTCACAACATTCCTATGGTTAACTTGTGTCAAGATCAACAACTCATTGATGAACTGCTCTACTTGGTTCACATCCATTACTTTGGACTTCTTGATGGCGACTACGCGTTGGTCAGGCAAAATTCCCTTGTAAACCACACCGTAACCACCTTGGCCAAGTATCCGGTCCTCGGCATAGTTGTTAGTGGCTTTCTTTAGCTCTTCAGCTGTGAAGAATTTCGTCAACTGATCTGCACTTGTTCCATCAATTGAAGAAATTTTTTGTTTCATTAATAGCCCACCATTTTGTTGAAAGAATTTCTTCCTTTGTTTGATTAGCTTCCTTCTCCTTATGCCGAAGTATAGCCAAGTTACACTTATTAGTAATGACAAGAGGCCAAAGCTCAATCCTGCGGAATTAAATTTAGGTATAGGAATTAAGTCATTATGTAATCTCTACTTAAAACAAATAATATTTTTGAAGTATGTTGTAATGTGCTTTGCCAAGACTTTGTGTTTCATGGGAGTAAATTGGTTATGATTCGAATGGATTAGTGGCAATATATATGATATGATATCATTCTTCTGCTTTTTCACCATTCTTGTTATTATTATTATTATTATTATTATTATTATTATTATTATTATTTTATAACCGATGTCTGACCCAGTTTGTGCTTACCTTGACTAATTTTGGGACCTTAAAATTAACGATCGGCCAAACCTCCAACAGTCTCAAAGTTTGGAATGTTTGGCCTTGGTGGGAATGAAACATGTGACTATTAGCAATTTCTGATGGTGGACATACATATATCATAAAATTAAACATTGTATATTGTCGAATAAAACTTGAGTGATGTTGGTATTATCTATTAAATTGTGATCGTTCAATTAATATGACTGAGTAATAGACACGTCTCTATTAGCACATACTTGGGTCAAATTGTGCGCGTTAAGTGGTGCAGGCTGATAATTGATAGACGCGTAAATGTTCACATACGCCCCTTTTAATATATCATTATTCATTTCAGTAATATTGTGATACGGAATTTAATGCTTTATTTTTGTGTTCTAGGTTTCTGGATGATTTGATGCAAAATCCACAGAGCTGAAATATTAAACGGTATTCAAAGTTTAGCACTGGTCACGGCATGAGTACTAAGGAAAAGGAGTGGGCCCAATGGTAGGTAATTATTTTGGATGGTGGGCTATGGAGGTGAAGTCGGCTGGAAAAGGGTTTGGCTTGAGATTATTATATAAGCAAGGTTAAAAACATAACAGAGAAGGGAGGACAGAACAGAGGGCTGCACACCAGAGGGAACAGAGGGCTGCACACTTGAGGGAGAGGAGAAGAGAGGTTGCCGCCTCTAGTTCTGCATGTCGGATCTCAACCAAACGCCGATGGGTTTCACTCCAATGTCCGGCTAAACTCTTTTTCTAGAGTATAGATGAAGCTCGAACTCTAAGTAACAATATTTGTGCTTTGATTTTGTGTTTTATTATTCGAATCATGGTTATATGACTTCAAAATTTATTTGTCGTATTGATTTTCTCCATCAAATCTTGTGTATGATTTTCTAGATTTTCATGCACGTTCATACAACTGTTCTTAATTGTTTTGTGATAATTGAGTAAGATGTGTTATACTCCGTAAGACGCGCCGTGCTATTTAGACGGTCCGTGCCATAGAGACGGATCATACTAGTAAGACGGTTCGTGCTAGGAGTAGGCGACGATACCCCATGCTATTTGGTGATTCATAGAAATCTTTTGGCAATACCATGAGAGCCCGCGAACCCTAATAATAGCTGGATTGATTCGAATAATAGACCTTTATCATCGTATAGAAATTGTTACAACGGGTCGAGTGGATTCGAAACCCTAGATCTTTTCTCTCATAAACTCTCGTTATTTCTTAATTGCTTTAATTTAATTTAACTTTTAATATTTTCGAAATTCAACAATCAAATCCTTTACTGAATTAATTTAGAAATCGATTGAAATTACTGTAACTCAGCCTTCGTAATCTCTAAGAACGATACTTGGAGTACTTACCGCTATCTTTTAAGTAGTAGTAATTATTCTGTTTTATTAATTATTTTTGATACGGAAACGACACGATCAATAATATATATGTAAAGACCAATTAAAGGGTCCAATATGGTTCCATCTATTATGATGAGCTACAATGGAATCAGAGTTTATAAATATGTGATTAGGTCCCCACTCCAAACCCTAGCATTTCTCTCGTACTTTTTCATCTTTGTGTAACACATAAGAAAGACAAGAAAAGGGTTTTGGAGGCGGAAGACGAATAACCACACGCGAAGTTTTTCATCCTCCATGGTGACAGATACACATCCGGTACTAGTTTTTTCAGTGGTTTGACATGAGTTCTTGGGTTTAGGGTTTCATATATATGAAATCCAGTCGTAAAAGGAAAAACAAGAGAATTGGATCGATATATATATACACACACACTAGGCAATTACGTACCTAGATATAACTTGATGACTGTGAAGGCCTTGGGAATGCAGTATGTTTTTCCATCGCCATAGTAATGATGTTTGCAAGAACAATTAAAACCTCCTGGAGTATTGGTGCAAATTGCATTCTCAGCACAGTCATTCATTGTCTGGTTGAGGTTGGTTGTCAGGTTGAGGATGGTTGGCATGTTGAGGATGGAAGAAGGGTCACACTCGTCAATATCTGCCAATATATAAAGTCATTTACAAATCAGTTTTTGCCACCTATGAGGCTGTTTCAAGCAAGGGCGGAGCTATGTTGGGGTCAGGGGACCCCGGCTCCCCAAGCGTCTGAATTTTGAATATTATTGATAACTATTTATGCACACTTACTTATAATCTTAATAATTTTGGTTCGATTTGATAAAAAAAATTGTTTATTTTATATTCTCATTTTTCAATTTCTTTCGTAAATAAAAAATAAGCACGCTACAGTTGAAATGGCCTAACCAATCATTTTAATGTACAAATGTCATGAATTGAAAAGCAAAAACCTTATGATATAATAAGTATAAATTCCAATACAAATACATGTCTACTAAGGCCTCCCGATTCAAAATTCTGGCTCTGCCATTGGTCTTAAGTCTATTTTTCGATCTGTATAACCAAAAGAAAAAAACACTATGGTGTAGCTATAGCTATAGGTGTGAAAAAAAAAAGAAAAAAAAAAAGAATTGTTGTTAGTTCACACCTTGTTTTCTAGTTTGAATTTGGCTTGTCTACGGTCCAGTTTTGGACTGTGGATATGCGGTTTAAGTGATCGCAACCATCAAATGATATTTTTAATGGTCCAGATTTGTTTTCATATTCTTACCGGTAAGAACGGTAAAAGTTTCAGCAAACCTGAATCATTAATTGAACCGCACACACTTTTCTGCAGTTGACTGTAGAAAAACCGGATCCTTCTAGTTTCTCCCCTCGTCGCCCAAAACTATTAGGACGAGTAAATTAATGTTGGCTTGCGACGACTGCATTAATTTATTCTCATAAAATGTGATCCAGTAAAATGCAGTATGGATACAGCACGACGTCGTTCGAGATGCTTTCTTGAAAAATCCCAGGGTCTTCTTTGTTTACTTTATGAGTTTAATTAGTACCACACAGCATTATGAATTGAACACTTCAGAATTTTTTTTGCCTATAGCGGCGTTTGAAAAAGCGCCAAAAAAAACCCAGCAAACGCCAGCAAAATGGCTGCTTTTTGAAACATTGAGGACCTTTTTAACTTGTAGTGGGAAAACAAAAATAGCATAGCCAACAACAAACCTTTGCATCCAGAACTGAGATAAGGATTGCCCCAATAACCATACTTGCAGCTGCAAAGATATCCTTTAGAGCCACTAATCGGATTATCAATACAGATAGTATTATTAGTGCACAAGTTTTGGGCTTCGGCACAAGTACTCCGGTTTCCAATCATAAAATTTGATACCACGGGTAAATTTTCTAGTTGGTCTTCGAAAGTGGTCGAGTTCAAGTCTAAGGCACCGCGAAACTGAAAGCTATCCTGCTCTGCGATAAACGCGTAGCTACAGGGGTCAAATGACCAAACCTGTGAGAGGCATAAGAATAAGATATGAGAGAGTGACTTTTCACATAGTTATGATCTTAAGAATAAGACTGGAAAAAAGATTAAAAGGTGCTACTACGAACGTCCAATTTTATCCGATTTTGGGCCGGGAACAATCAAAACCATTGATTTATTCAAGCTTGTTGAAATCATCAATCACGCAGCCCGAATCATATGGACGTACGGGATATCATTCGATCAACATGATGGTCTCCACAACATCTAAATAGGACGGCAAGCGGGCTTAGAAAGAACCCACAACTAGACAACCTAGACAGTGCAATGCCTTCAAGATACTTTGATTTTTTTTAATTTTATGATTTCCTAAATTATTTTTCAGGTGTTGGTTTTCAAGGAAAAAAAAGGAATACAATAAGAGAAAATCTTCTTTATCTTTACGATTGTTTCCGAAAAAAAGAAGTTATGGAGCCCAAATGCAACCGTCCAAAGTGTTTTTGGACAATCCGGATTGAAAGTCAATTATGACCGGTAATTATTAATTACAGAAAAGCTATGTGCACAGACTGCTGTGCACAGCAGCTGTGCACAGCGGCTGTTTTCTCTCGCCTCGGGTCGCACAAAGATGATCGGAGCCGCTCATTTTGTTCAAAATATGTCGTTTAAGGTCTCTGTAAAAAATGAGCTTCGTCCGATATCGTTAGAGGCGTTAACAATACACCCAAAATCACTTCAGAATTTAGGCCTAAATTCTGAAGTGATTTTGGGTGTATTGTTAACGCCTCTAACGATATCGGACGAAGCTCATTTTTTACAGAGACCTTAAACGACATATTTTGAACAAAATGAGCGGCTCCGATCATCTTTGTGCGACCCGAGGCGAGAGAAAACAGCCGCTGTGCACAGCTGCTGTGCACATAGCACAGCTCTATTAATTATGACTAATCATAATTGAAAATAAATCTCAGTCATTGATTGCGCGAATGAAAGGCTGAGATTGTGCCGCTCCGTAAATAGGCCTCCGTGAAAAAGTCTTATCTCATACAAAAATCCAAACCTGGGAATAATTGAAGATGCTACTCCTAAGGGAAGTATGGAAACTCTTCAGCCCCTTTGGAATAGCGGTTTGGCAGCAACCGATCCCGGAACAACTCCCATCAGTACTCAAATCCGTACTTTGGGAGCATGTGGACACGCATCCACTAGTGAGGTTCTGGCCGGATTCAGTAATCCCCCAGATCAAACCTAAGGCATCGCAGCCGACGACCGTGAACTTGTTATCCGTGCCCGAAATCGTGAATGGTGACTTCGTTGACATCCAGACGTCGACCTTGTAACCTTGGGTCACGTCCCCAGAGGAGTCGTAGCACTTAGAGGCGACATAATTGCTTCGGACCCGGATTTGTGTTTGGGAGATGGATAGGACCTCGAAATTGGAACGTCCCCTGTAGGGCTTTGGAGGATTGAATGAAGTGTTGCAGTTGATTTCGAAGTACGGGTCGATGTAGCAGTCAGCCCCTATGCCGAAGGGGTAAGGGACGGTTACGCCTCCGCATGTGGGCTGGCAGCCAGGCTTTGCGACGAAGAAGGTGGAGTTGGTCACGGCGAGGACATTGGCGGTGACGTTGCCTTGTGTGGGTTGTGGTAATAGGAGGAGGCAGGAATGAAACAAGAGGAGTGAATGGAGATACATGCTTAAGGATGAACTCATAGTTGGAACTTGGAAGAGAATTTGAACAATCAGGCTCGTGTGTCTATATCTCTATCCCCCAAGATATATATATATATATATATATATACAGTTGGGTTCTCATCCGGACTCCCGGATGGGAGATTATGTCCGCACCTTGCATGTAAGCCGTTGGATTAGATCCAACGGCTGGGATTAAAAAAGAAACTCGCGGATCTAATCTCGGGTAAAATAGCTTCCGGGTCAGTAGTATTTGGGTGAATCACACACGCGGGTCATCACTTCCCATTTCCACAAGAACGCGTTCCAGAGAGAGAGAGAGAAGAACGACGAACGATCCACAACCAACGACGAACAACTAACGATCGATCCACAACCAACGATTTTCAGAGATTAGGGCTGCCAACACCAAGGTCTCTCTCTCTCTCAATTGATTCCCAGAAATTCTTTTTGTTCGAACAGTTATGGTTTTTTTTGCTTCAATCATCTGAACGATTTCTAGCTCTCTCTCTCTCCCTCTCTCTCGATCGATCGATTTCCAGAGCTAACTCTCGCTCTCTCTTTGAATATCCTAGGGATTTGTTTGGAAACCAGAGAAGATAACACACACACACGACCGACGACGACGATTACCCACGACAATGAAGGACTGCAAAGACTCTCGATGAACAAGGTATATCTCCGTGTGTGAATCCCAGGAATCTTGAAAAAAAAATTAGCGCTTTTTTGATTGAATGCGAAATTAGGGCTTTTTGTTTGGTCAATAACACTGATTAGATTAGACAATCCATGATTTCAGTTAAATTTTTTTTTGGTAACTAATTTCAGTTAATTGTTTGGAGCCTGTGATCGAAAATGAATCCAGTTTACTAGTTGTGGTTTTTGGTTAATTAGTAGCTGATAACATGGAATAACAGGGAAGAAAGCATTACTTTTTGTGGTTTTTGGTTAATTGGTAGCTGATAACATGGAGTAGCAGGGAAGAAATCATATACGTGTTCACTGGTTTCTCCTGGCTTTTCTTGGCTGAGAAAATGAGCTACTCCTTGGCTGATTTTGTTTGTGTTGGAATTGGGAAAATCAAATCCAGTAGTTTCTTTGATAATGACAACATTAGGTTGCTGGTGTGGTGGATTGATAATTATCAGGAAGAATGTAAGTGTTTGTTAAAAAAAGGGGCTGAATTTTTTGTGTTTTAGGATGGGAAAACGACTCGTGAATGATGACGAGGACGCTATTGTTGTCTTTTTTTTTTTAGCTCTTCGCACGATGTTAGGTTGAATGATGACAAGGACAAGGACAAGGACGAGGACGATATTGAGTATGATGATGAATGTAAGTATTTATAATTAAAAAAAGAGGGGGGTGGGCTGATTTTTTGTTTTTGTTTTTGTTTTTGTAGCTTTCTTCATATTATGACTTGTTCGTGTTTCAGGAAGGGAAAACGTGAGGCTGAGAATATGGCGACGTGCGGAGATGGAGAAAATGGCATGGCAATAGAGGTTGAATTTGAACATTTGGAAGATCGGCAAACAATAATTTATATTTATATAGATTTGATGTGACCATAAGCACTGGATTTCAGCACGGGAAGTTTTGCATTCGGCACTGGAAGTTTTTCAAAACTCTTCTATAATTCAGCTGCGTGCTGCATGTTGCATTTTGGGACTTGTATTTTTGCTTGTGCTCCGGTATGTAGAGCCAAGTTTTAGCAAAATGCATTCTGCTATGTTTTGTGGAATGAAAACAGGAGAGATGGAGATGGAGATGGAGAAAATGGCAATAGAGAGACCTAAACTACTTAGAGTTTGTAATTTAGATACATTTGGTGTGATTTGTAATTTATTTTTGGAAGATAGCTGGTGCAGTATTGCACCTCATTTGCAGCAGTTCTTGTTCCAGATTTTAATTGTTAAGCACCTGTTTTTTTGTTCATATTAGAACCGGTAGATCAT
This sequence comes from Rhododendron mucronatum var. ripense, assembly GCA_019656295.1. NCBI lineage: Eukaryota > Viridiplantae > Streptophyta > Magnoliopsida > Ericales > Ericaceae > Rhododendron > Rhododendron mucronatum. The sequence continues at coordinate 185,246 of BPLT01000044.1, read as the reverse complement.
CATCAGTAATTTCTGTTTTAGAAATCCATATACCAGTACAACCACACCACAGGTAAGATCAAAAGTTAAAAAGGATTACCAACTTTCAACTAATGATAAGTTTTTTCCAATATATTTTCGCCAACTGTGTGCCCAAAAATTTAAGCACGATCATGCATGGAGAAGTTATCTTTACTGACACGATTTCATAGAGTCATGCTCATATGTTTCATTGAATCATTGCTCCACTCTCATCCATTAAGAACAAACTTAAATGGAAACAAACTGAACCGGTCCTATACATTATTCAGCTGATTCAAACATGATCAATCAAACACAACCAGTTTTTCATTGAAGTTTCAGCACTTGTTCACACACAATTTCAGAATCTGTTTTTTATGGTTTCAGCACTTAAAAATACCACAACCAACTACTACAATCCAACTACTACAAATGGTGAAGACACAATTACATAAACAAAGCCCAAATATAAGACGAAAATACTAAAGTTCCAGTCCCAAGATTCCAAGTCGTCACAACTTCTATTGCCTTGCCATTCTCTCCATCTCCATCTCCGCACGACACCATCTTCTCACGAGTCGTTTTTCCATCCTGAAACACAAAAAATTCAGCCTCCTTTTTTACAAAAACTTACATTCTTCCTGATAATTATCAAGCCGCTACACCAGCAACCTAATGTTGTCATTATCAAAGAAACTATTGGATTTGATTTTCCCAATTCCAACACAAACAAAATCAGCCAAGGAGTAGCTCATTTTCTCAGCCAAGAAAAGCCAGGAGAAACCAGTGAACACGTATATGATTTCTTCCCTGCTACTCCATGTTATCAGCTACCAATTAACCAAAAACCACAAAAAGTAGCTTTCTTCCCTGTTATTCCATGTTATCAGCTACTAATTAACCAAAAACCACAACTAGTAAACTGGATTCATTTTCGATCACAGGCTCCAAACAATTAACTGAAATTAGTTACCAAAAAAAATTTTAACTGAAATCATGGATTGTCTAATCTAATCAGTGTTATTGACCAAACAAAAAGCCCTAATTTTTTTTTCAAGATTCCTGGGATTCACACACGGAGATATACCTTGTTCATCGAGAGTCTTTGCAGTCCTTCATTGTCGTGGGTAATCGTCGTCGTCGGTCGTGTGTGTGTTATCTTCTCTGGTTTCCAAACAAATCCCTAGGATATTCAAAGAGAGAGCGAGAGTTAGCTCTGGAAATCGATCGATCGAGAGAGAGGGAGAGAGAGAGAGCTAGAAATCGTTCAGATGATTGAAGCAAAAAAAACCATAACTGTTCGAACAAAAAGAATTTCTGGGAATCAATTGAGAGAGAGAGAGACCTTGGTGTTGGCAGCCCTAATCTCTGAAAATCGTTGGTTGTGGATCGATCGTTAGTTGTTCGTCGTTGGTTGTGGATCGTTCGTCGTTCTTCTCTCTCTCTCTCTGGAACGCGTTCTTGTGGAAATGGGAAGTGATGACCCGCGTGTGTGATTCACCCAAATACTACTGACCCGGAAGCTATTTTACCCGAGATTAGATCCGCGAGTTTCTTTTTTAATCCCAGCCGTTGGATCTAATCCAACGGCTTACATGCAAGGTGCGGACATAATCTCCCATCCGGGAGTCCGGATGAGAACCCAACTGTATATATATATATATATATATATATATATACACACTGACACACGCTTCATAGTACACTAAGGAGGTAAATTGCCACACCCCCCCCCCCACCACACGACACACAACCCCCAGGCCCCACCTCCCTTTTTTGGAATTCCCCCTCCCCCGCCCTTCTTTCTTTTCAGTTTGTTTTTCTTTCTTTCTTTCTTTTCAGTTTGTTTTTCTTTCTTTTTTTCCTTTTCTTTTCGGTTTGTTTTTTTTTTCATTTTTTTTCATTTTATTTTTTTCCGGTTTGAATTTTTTTCTCATTAATAATAGGTTCAAGTTTAATTCTAAGCTTTGTAAAGTAATTAAGAGAAAAAAAGAATTATAACCCTTTAGAATTAAATTATCAGAAAAATAAAATCTTCTCACCCATTCAAACGGATTGAAATTTGGAACACTTAATTTTTCAACTTTAATTTATATATTAAAAAATATGGTTAAAAAATTAAGTGCTCCAAATTTCAATCAGTTGAAACCGATAGAAAGATTTAATTTTCTGATCATTTTATCCAAAATGGTCATAGTTAAACTTTGACTCTAGAACTCTCGTTAGTTAGTTCTAAGATATTTGGTTGTACGATTTTCTTAGGGCTAATCAATGAGAGTCCTAGAGTCAGTTTAATTATGACCATTTAGGATAAAATGATCAGAAAAATAAAATCTTTCTATCGGTTCAAACAGATTGAAATTTGCAGTATTTAATTTTTTAACCAATTTTTTAATATATAAACTAAAGGTTGAAAAATTAAGTGTTTTGAATGGGTGAGAAGATTTTATTTTTCTGATCATTTAATTCTAAAAGGTCATAGTTAAATTTTGACTTTAGGGCTCTCGTTGGTTAGTTCAAAGAGATATTTGATTCTACGACTTTCTTATGGCTAATCAACGAGGAGAGGCTCTTTTCGCACCCCTCTGACAACGCCCCTCCTCCGGGTCCCACCACCTTTTTCTCCCTTTTCCTGCCCTGCCCCCCACCCCACGTTTTAGGTTTTTTTTTTTTAGTTTCTTTTTTGTTTTACTTTTAAAAACTTAATTACTTTTTTTTTTTTTACTTTCACTAGTTTTTTTTTACTAAGACTTTAATTACTGTTTTAGTTTTTTTTTTTACTTTAATTACTGTTCCAAATTTTAATCCGTTTAAACCGATGAAAAGATTTTAGTTTTCTGATCATTTTATCCTAAATAGTTATAGTTAAATTTTGACTCTAGGGCTCTCATTAATTAACCCTAAAAGATATTTGATTCTATGACTTTTTTAAGGCTAATCAACGAGAGTTCTATAGTCAAAATTTAATTCTTACCATTTAAGATAAAATGACCAAAAAACTAAAATCTTTCCACCGGTTCAAACGGATTGAAATTTGAAACACTTAATTTTTTAACATCTTTAGACAGTTTATATATTAAAAAATATGGTTAAAAAAAATTCAGTATTCCAAATTTCAATCCGTTTGAATCGGCGGAAAGATTTTAGTTTTATGATCATTTTATTCTCGATGATCATAATTAAATTTTGACTCTAGGGCTCTCGTTGATTAGCCCTAAGAGATATTTGATTTTACGACTTTCTTAGGGCTAATCAACAAGAGTCCTAAAGTTAAAATTTAATTATGATCATTTAAGATAAAATGATCAAAAAACTAAAATCTTTCCATCGGTTCAAACAGATTGAAATTTGGAGTACTTAATTTTTAACCATATTTTTTAATATATAAACGGTCTAAAGAGGTTAAAAAATTAAATATTCCAAATTTCAAATTGTTTGGATCGGTGGAAAGATTTTAGTTGTTTGATCATTTTATCTTAAATGGCCATAATTGAATTTTGACTTTAGGGTTCTCATTGATTAATCTTAAGAGATATTTGATTCTACGACTTTCTTGGTGCCAAAAGTTTGTTATGACTATTGAAGTAAAATGATAAAAAAAATTCACCGATTCAACCGGATTAAAAATTGGAACACTAAAATAACTTTAAATAAATAAAAGAGAAAAAAGATACAGAGTATAAACATTATTATGTAAATAAAAAAAGAGAAAATGGGTTCGGTATTTCTGGTGTGTGGGGGCATTTTCAGGGGAGGGGAGGTGAGGTCGGGGTGCGTGTGTCAAGGGGGGTGCGAGAAGAGATTTACACTAAGTACTACCAAAAATGAGAAATTCTTTCTTACGGAGCACTTGTTTCAAGAGTGTTTTGAACAGTCCGGATGTTAATAAATTTTTTTTGAAAAAGAGTAACTTTGGGTGCTGTTTAGCTGCTCCGTAAATAAGTATTTCTCACCAAAAATGTTATTTAACTACAAGTAAAATGATATGAATCTCAACATATAGAAAAGGAATATTATACTATGAATGAAGAAATTTTGACTTCATATTATTTTTCTTTTCCAAAGCGAAAAAAAGATTTTATTATTCTTTGGAAAGATTACGAAGATTAAAGGGGGAAGGGAAGAAAAGATTTTATTATTTTTTTGCTAAGCGAAGAAAAGATTTATTATTCGATTGTTTGAGTTAATAATCCAATCGGTCCAATCATCATACAATACAGTGTTGAAATGGAAAAAAATAGAAATCTTAGTTCGAGTCACTTGAGAGATTGGAATGGTTGGTAACAATGGTGATCTAGTATTGTCGACCAAGGGGCAATGTAAAGAAGTTTCCGAAAACAATCATGTGTACTAAAGATCGAATAGGGCTGCAAACGAGTCGAGCCGAGCTTTACAGTGTTCAAACTTGTTTCTTAAGTTTTTAACGAACCCGAGCACAAGCTCGAGCTCAGTGAAAACTTAACGACTCGAGCTCGAGCCTAGCGGGCCTTGGCTTGACTCGCGCGAGCTCGAGTTTGTTCACGAGCCTGAACAGACCAACGAAAAATGTATATATATCCTTGCATAGGCCTAATACAACCAAAAATATTTTGATTGTGAATGTATATATCTTTCATTTTCCTATGGAGCGGGGGTGTACTGGTGTGCGTGTGCTCTCGCCTCCCTTGGTTGACTGGAAAGTGAAAACGAAAAGAACAAATTATGAAATAACAATAAAATCCTAAACTTAAAAGTATATATACCTCGGCTCGCGAGCCAACTCGAGCTAAGCTTATCCTAGCTCGAGCTCGGCTCATTTACAAAATGAGGTGAAAAAATTCGCTCGAGCTCGTTCGTTTAACTTCCGAGCCGAGTATGAACGAGCCACTAACGAGCTGAGCTGCGAGCGGCTCGGTTTGCTTGCAGCCCTACTAAGGAACTCAAAAAAACTATCATGTATTTAAATTGATCAGCATTTTTTTTTATATAAATATTTGGAAAGAATTGTAAAGATTTAACGGATCAAGGGCACACCAGAAAAACGCCACCCGAGAACCAAACCTAAAGGAAGGCAAAGAGCCAACCAAAACCCAAAAAAAACAAATCCAAAACAACCGCTGAAAAAATCCAAACAGCAAGAACTGAGAACACCTAGAACACCTAAGACCAAAAGAAAACACCGGAAAAACTCAAAGGGAGCAGACTTCATGCTGGCATGGAGAAACATTAAACAAATTAAGCTCTGCAAATAGGAATCTCTCCAATTCTACAAATTAACCTCTGCAAATACGGATAACAGACGGCCCTCTGTTTTTTTTTTTTTGTTTCTGTTTACCTATTCTCCTAGGCTAGCTTGTTTTGTCTTCGATCCGTTGCTTGTGATCTGTTTGTGTAGTTAGTAGGGCTCATAAAAGGCCTCTTTATCTTTCTTTCTTTCTTTCTTTTTTTGGGTTTTTATGGTTGTTTACTTTGGTTGTAAATTGTTTGGGTTTTGAATGAAAACCTTTACATATACTAATATATGTGGTACTTTAAACCCTGGATTTAATTAAGCAGGAACAAATCAATTTAATTGTTAGATTCTTCTTTTTCGATTAGCCAAACAGAACCAATAAATTTTTGGGTAAACGCCTAATAAATTTCTCACCTTCTTGTTTTGTTAATTGGAATAGACAGCTTAAATAGTAGGTGTCATTCAACACTGCTAAAGTGCCTGAACTAGTTGAAATTTTAGCAAGAAAAAGCGGGTACAATGGTGTGGGGGGCTGATTTCTTCGTTGTCTTCTTGAACCTCTCTCCGTCTATTGGGCCGTAGAAGGGTGACGTCGATCTTGATGTGCCTGCAGAACCGGAGGGGGATGTTCCTCCGGGAAGAAGCTCCGACAATCAAGTTAGTAAGTGGAAATGAAAGGAAGAAGTTTAGAAAGAAATATGCCAGGAGAAAGAAGAATGCAGTACGTTGAGACTAAAAATCTGATCTTTGCCCTAGAAGTAGTACTCTTCTATTTATAGGCAAAGGAGTAGAGTATTGAACAAGGTGGTCCTGCTTTCCACGCGCTTAGCCATGCTTGGCAGACGTCATGTTTCAGAGTCATTTAATGAACGCCGCTTTTTGAAGATTGCAGAGCTACGCTTGTCAATGTTAGACCAGTCACTTTAATCAGAGATGTCACCTCGGTTATCAAAGAAGACAACCCACATATCACCAGAAGCTTCTAGAAGGTTCTGCCAAGGTGGTGTCCGAGTGAACATAATTCCGAGCAAGCAAAGATTCCTCTGAACATACGTTACGTCCATCGAACGATAGTAGATTATCCTTACGAATGGACTTTGACGAGCGAGAGATAATTTCGCTGAGTAAGAACGGGCACCTGTACGCTCGGAACAACCTTTGTAGCTCGGCAACGTAACCAGAGATCCGTCTATCCTTTGGGAAACAATCGACATATCATGTCAATGTTCATCTTAATCCACAGACAAACTGAGACAACTAAATGATGGATTCAAGGTGGAACGACCCCTTTGGACCCTCTGAACCTTCGGATATTTCGGCCCACTACAATAGCCCCTTAACTCCTGCTTTGCTTGTTTGGTGGGAAAGGAGGAGTTGAATATAGTGGCCAAACGAAAACTATGGCACATTAACCCGAAAAATATGTGTTTGTTGAATTGTAAAAGTTTCCCGAACAAAGAGTTCGCCTGAGCCTTGCAGCACGTGCTCGTGGCTTGCATTTAATGCCTCTGTAACCACTGGTTTGAAAATGTGCCACACGTCACGATATTAAGGGGTAGTGGTACGGCGCGTCCTGTCGTTAGCCACATGTCCATGATCGAACGGTACATCAACCTCCCACTCAAATCCAACGGCTGGGGGCATTGAACCATTTCGAATTCCGCCCTAGGTATAAAAGGAAGAGGATGGAAAGAGAAAATCACTTTTTCTCCCCATCCTTCTATCATTTCATCTGCAGAGCAAAGATCAACACCAGAAAACTACCAAAAATTTGAAGATTTGAAGAATTTGATCACAGATTTTTCTTGATTTTCAAGTATTTCTTGACTCTCGATGCTTTTTCCTTCATTCCTTTTTTACCCAAGAAAACTGGAACCGCTGCCTGAACATTGTAGAGAAGTTTGAGGATGTTCATGTGTTCTTCCGAGCCCATGTACATCTTCAATCCATGTTCTTCCGAACACCAACACAAATTTAACCCATGTTCTTCCGAAGGAAGACAGGAAAAAATGAGTTCCACGATGACTCCTCTTTGACCCTGCCGGAGGACCGTAAAATTCCACACTCGGATTTCCAGAGTGACTAGTCATCGCTCAGAAGATCGGGGACACGCTCAGAAACAATAGAACATCGAACAATAGGCACGTTAGGAATTTTGACCATGCAACTCTCTAACGGTCGTATCCCTTGCACTTATGCTTTAGGTATGGAGTCGTCAGAGTCAACCTCGTCAGGAGAGTCGCTTCAATCGGTGGACACCGGTGCATCGGGCTTCGGTAGTTGATCCGCAACTTGCCGAAATAATCAGTCATAAAGCTCGAAGCTACCTAACTAGATCGAGCGGAGGGATGCCCGAAGGAATCGAGGGGATTGATTATCCAGCTAGGGTAATTCCTCTTCGAGCAATGGAACCTGATCCCAATATTATAAACATCGACGAGGATCAGCAGAGGGGAATGTAGAGATTCCGAACGAAGAGAAGGAATGCGACGCTGAAGGAAGGGCCAATGAGGGAGCTGACAAAGGCTAATTTGAAAGGGATGCAGCTGATAGAGAAACGCCTACAGCTTCGTCGAGCCGAGTACAAGAAGGGACTAGTGCGGCTGGTGAATCAACGTCCCAGGCATCGAGGATGAAGAGAAAAATCGTTCCCTTGGACCCCGACGTAATCCCTGACCAAACAGGGAAAGATCCCTGTCCGTATTGGGATTGTTTCGGTGATCAGACGGGGATTGACCTCTTTTGGAGGTTATACGATGTTCTAGACGACGTTGTCATAACGCCCGTCCAAGGATCCCGTATAAGGTTTAGTGATGAACACATCACGGTTCCTTTGATGGCGATCACTAAAGGAGGGCTTCGGTTTCCAATGCACAGAGTCTTGAGAGAGGTCCTCCATATTTTTGACCTTACTCCGTGTCAACTAAGTGTTAACTCCTATCGCATTATGCATTCGATAATCAAACTCGCCGAACTAAAAATGTTCCCCCTTGAGGCCCGCCACATCTTCGAGAATTACATGATGTCACGGAATGTCAGGTATTCTCGATATTACTTGTGCTCTCGATGGAATATGGTAAAGATTACTCCGGGGGGTATGTACGATTCAGAGAAGTGGGCCTCGGATTACGTCGAAGTTCGGGGTAACTATCAGTTCCCTCCGTTAAAATATGGGCGATGCGAAGTTGCTACCCGTAAGGGAAATCCATGTAAGCACAAATTACACATTTTTTTTTTCACTATCGCACAACGGACATGACTGTTGTTTAATGATTGTTTAACTTTATTTGCCCGGCAGATACTCCAAAGCTCAACAAGGATCTGTTAAGGGCAGCAAAGGGTTGTGGGCTTGCTGCTGCTTTTCTAACTATTCTAAGGGAAGAGAGAGACGCCCCAACAACTCTTGGCTATGAAGCAGGATCCGAGGAAAAGTTACCGACGAAGGTGAACACACTTCCCGAGCTGACTTGGAGGACTTACCGGAAGAACTTCTCCCAAGTCTTGAGAAGCCTTTCCGAGGAACAATTTGCCTTCCTACTGAAGGAGAGCCTTTCCAGGAAGAAGAAGAAATGGCTCCCCGAAGCATAAAGGCTGTTCTTCAGAAGAAGTTAGAGGAAAAAGAAAGAGAAAAGGCCAAACTGAAAAAATCCAGAGCGCCGGGGGCCTCAGGATCAGCCTCAAGCCAAAATGTTCCAACTGCCCAACATTCTCACAAGCGACCTCTAGTTGCCCCATATTCCCCAAAGGATGCTCCTGCGAGCAAGAAGACTAGAATCGCTCCGAGGGCAAAGGATCCGGAGGTTGATTTGCTGAAGGGTGATGAAAGAGAGAAAGAAGAGGAGAGAGAGAGAGAGAGACGAAAGGAGTTAGCTTTGGATTTCAACACCCCATGGATGCCGAACTTCATCACTCCGGACAAAAAGCAAATTCTAAAATTTGACAGCTTGAAGGAGGATCCATCCCTAGCCTTTACTCTCCAATCTAGGCTTGCTCTGCGAAGGGATATCTAAAGCCCTCTGTATTTGAAGGCAACCCTGAGTGATTATTACTTTCATGTTGGAAGGGTAACTTCGATTTTTCATTCTTACAATAAGTTTCCTGCTTGCTTGCTATTCTACTTCCTCGGATGATTTTAACATGTTTTGAACTCAGGCCATCCAATCTATCATGAGCACCCAATGCTATCTCAGCGAGCACGACAAAAAGACAAAAGTTGTTAAAGCAGTCAGTGGAGCATAACAAAAACGTTGCCGAGGATTACAAGAAGAGCTTGGAGCAATCTGAGCTCATGCGCCAAAGCCAAGAACTTTAGATTACAAATCTGAATGACTTGATCAAAGGACTACAAGACTCGGCCGAGCATACCCGGGCTGAGAGAAAGGACGAGGGACTCACTGAGGGGAGAACTCTGGGGAGAGAGGAGATGAAAAAAGATATGGAGAAGGAGCTCAAGGAGTATTATGACAAGGGGTACGCCCAGGCTGAGAAGGACGCGGCAGACGAGATTCTGGAAGTCCAGGCCGAGATGAAAGAGGCCCAACACAAGCAGAGCTTTATGCTCAGCTACAACAGAGGCTTGGATGACACAAAGGTTGAGCTAGATGATGACAGAAGGATCGTGGTGGAAGTGCCTCCCCTTGCTCCTACCGAGGCCGAAGATAATGAGCCAACAACCATCCCGACCGAGGCTACAGATATTCAAGTTCCCTTGGATAATCCTGCTCAATCTCCAACTGTTGCTCCACCTGGAGTTTAATCTTTAGAATTGTAGCTTGTTTTGTTTTTCTGAATTTGAACATTCTAGTTGGAATGGTCGGCGCCGAACAATTGGCCCTTGCCGAACCAAAGTATGTAATTAATACAGGTTTAAGGATGACACCGAACGATTTACCACCGCCATGCCTTGGTGAACGTAGGAGTTTTTTTTTTAAGAGATGGCAACGAACGATGCACTACCAGCCATGCCCCAATTAATGATGAAAGTTCTGTTTCATTTTAGGAAAAATTTACAAGTTTTTTTACTCGTTTTGGTTTCTTGTGAATGTTACTTTGTATCGGCACTCGGACTGCCCATAGCTTTTTGAATGCAAACGTGCCAAGTACGTTTGTTTGATTGCTCGTTCAAAAAATGTAGCAATTGTAAGAAATTTCACAAGTCTTTTCGTTCGATTGATCATATAGTTTTACTCAGGATTACCCATATAGGAGCCCCCTACCTTAGTGGATTGTCGTGGAATAAGGCAGAAATTCAATAAGGCAGAAGAATGGGTAAACAAATCCGAACGCAATACTTCCAAATGAATAAAGAGTAAGGGCAACAAGAATTTCGCTCGAACGAAGGAATTCCCAAGGGCTATGAGAGTTTCGCTCGAACGAATAAGCCATCATGCCGAACGTAGGTACATAGGGGTAAAGTCCCACAGCTCAAAGGCAAACTAATATCCCGTACGAAGGATCATTGGGTGGAAGTAAATCAAGCATTAATAAGATGCCCGAAGTAAATCAAGCATTAATAAGATTCCCAAAAGATGCAACGCGGGCAAGATGTTATACCCATTAAATCAAGCATCAATCCAAAGAAACAATGATAGAAGAAAAATACGTGTATTAATAAGATGCCCGAAGGTTTACAAGCTGAACAAAAATCAAAACAAAGATCAAAACAAAACTGAACAAAGGAACGCCAATGCTAGCCATGGAACTTCTGGAGTTTTTGGGCTTTCCAAGGGTTAGCGATCGGCGTGCCATCCATCTCGGTGAGTTTATAAATGCCATGGCCAATCTTCTCTACTACTCGGTAGGGACCTTCATACAGATCCTTGAGCTTGCTCAACTTTGCAGCTTTGGTAACCATCCGAAGGACCAAATCACCAACGTTGAACGGTCGAGCTAGGACATTTTTGTTGTAGCCCCTGGCAACTTCTTGTTGATATGCCGCATGCCAAAGGTTTGTGTTATCATGAAGTTCTTCGGCGAAGTCTAACTCGGCACCCACAAGAACATTGTTATCCACGGGGTTAAAGTTCTCCGTTCGAGCCATATAAATCAATGCAGATAAGGGGAGTATGGCTTCCATTCCATAGGCCATTGAGAACGGAGTGCGGCCGGTAGATCGTCGAGGAGTAGTACGGTAGGCCCATAAGACATGAGGAAGCTCCTCCACCCACTTGCCGAGCTTTCGATCTAAATGACGCTTGAGCCCCCGAGTGATGGTCTTGTTAGAGGCTTTGGCTTGTCCATTACCTTGGGGGTAGGCCACGGACGAGTTGTGAATCGTAATATGCCGTTTTTTGTAGAAGGCCTTGATAGCGGCTGCAACAAACTGGGAGCCATTGTCAGAAAGGATGGCGTAAGGTACGCCAAACCAAGAAATGATATGCTTCCAAATGAAATGCTCCACGTCCCCAGCTGTGGTTTTGACCAACGGGGAAACCCCCACCCATTTAGTGAATAAGTCAGTGGCCGTAAGCATGACTCAAATCCTCCAAATGCCTTTGGCATTTTGCCGACAATGTCAAAAGCCCAAACTGCGAATGGCCATGGACTGGTGATAATTTTAAGAGGAAAGGCGGGCTGGTGAATGAGTGACGCTTGTTGCTGACACCGAACACAATGTTTCACATAATCTTCTGTCTGTTTGACCATCTTTAACCACCAATAACCCTGTGTCAGCGCTCGTTGGCCATAGTTCATCCTCCGGAATGTGCCCCACAACTTTCCGAGTGAAGCTCGTCTAAAACACTTTCCACTTGATCTTCATGAACAACACGTAAATCTGGGCTAATGAAGGTTCGTCGGTAGAGATTGTCGCTCGAATCCAAGAAGTAATTAGCTGCTCGGCAACGGATCTTGGGTGCTTCTTGTTTGTTCGGTGGAAGAACTTGGTTCTTCAAGTAAGCAATTATTGGATCCATTTGACTCGGACCGAGGGTGATTGCCATAACTGGGCAAACAGATGGTTTGAAGCTCGGAACTTCAATTTCGTCAAAGACAATGGTGCCACTGCCCGAGGGCTGGTAGATCGAAGCAAGACTTGCCAAGGCATCAGCGTGTGCATTGTGCTCCCAAGCGATCCATTCCACCTCTACGCGGCCAAACCTGTTAAATAAGGCCAACAAATGACCAACGTAAGCATTCATGCGTTGATCTTCGGCTTGGTAGTCATCATTTAAGTGACCTACAATCAGCCGTGAGTCATAAAAATGTGGACCGAATCTGCATCTAGCCGAAGAGCAAGTTATAGACCAGCAATGAGAGCTTCATATTCTACCTCGTTGTTCATTGTTGGATACCCAATTGAAATTACGATCTCGTGCACAGTATCGCTCGGAGAAACGAGGACAATGCCTACACTAGCCCTATTGATATTTGAGGCTCCATCGACTGTCATCCTCCAAGCATCGCCAGAAAAGAGCTTCCATTCTTTTTTAGGCCTTTTGTTGCCCAAAGTGTACCGAGCACATGAGGATTCGGGGGGAGGATTACTCCATTCCTTGAGAACTTCTTCATCTGCAATCCGAGCTCCTTCTGCAGCAGTGGCCAAGGCATTGGCTTCTTCGTGCAATCCAGGAGTAAGTTCAGCAAAGAAATCGGCCAAGGCCTGACCCTTAATAGCAGTTCGAGGCTCAAATTGGATGTCAAAATTGGCCAAATCTTGAGAAAATTTGAGAATCCGACTGGACGAGTCTGTCTTCCAAAGTATAGCTTTGAGAGGAAACTCAGTGATGACCACAATCTTATGGCATTGAAAGTAAGGCAAAAGGTTCGTTTTAGCTGAAACGAGAGCCAATGCCAACTTTTCCATAGGCAGATACCACGTCTGAGAGTCCGTCATCGTCTTGCTTGAATAAAAGATCGGTTGATGCTCCATCCCTTCTTTCCAAACAAGCACTGCACTAGTGGCATGATCTAAGACAGCAAGGTAAAGATACAAGTCTTCGTCGAGTAGGGGTTTGACGAGGAGCGAAGCACGGGAGAGGTAGTTCTTGAATGATTGCAAAGCCTATTCACATTACTCGGTCCATACGAACCTTCGTCTACTAGTCTTGACGGCTTGAAAGAACGGGCGACAAAGATCTCCCGAGTGTCGGTTGAAACGATTTAAGGCGGCCAACATTCCTGTGAGTTGCTGCACTTCCCTGATTGTTGTTGGAGCTCGGAGATTTTGCACGGTCGTGAGTTATGTTGGATCGGCTTCAATTCCTCTGCGGCTCACCATATAACCGTGGAATTTTCCTGAACTGACTCCAAACGCACATTTTTTTGTATTTAAACGCATCTTACGTTGTTTTAGAATGGCAAAAAACTTCACCCAAATCCTAAAGGTGATCCCGAGTGAACTTACTTTTGCAAACCAAATCATCAATGTAAGCCTCCAATATTCAGCCGAGCATTCCAGGGAACATTTTGGTTATGGCCCGTTGAAAGGTGGCCCCAACATTCTTTAAGCCGAACAGCACAACGTTATAGCAATACGTGCCCCGATGAGATATAAAAGTCGACTTCTCTTGATCTTCCTTTGCCAAAGCAATCTAGTGGTAGCCCTGGTACGTATCCATAAAGCTTAGTTGTTTGCATCCCGCGGTAGCATCTACCATTTGCTCTATCCAAGGAAGCAGGAAGCGATCAATTGGACAGGCATCATTGAGGTTTGTATAGTCAATGCAAACCCTAAATTTTCCATTTTTCTTCGGTACGACGACAGGGTTAGCAAGCCAAGTTGGGTATAAAATCTCCCGAATTGCTCCGGCCTCCAACAGCTGATCAACTTCTGTCATCACGGCCTCAACATGTGCTGTTGATGAGCATCGGACTTTTTGCACCACCGGTTTTCTATTCGGATCAACACTTAGTGAATGTGAGGCGAACAAATGATCCACGCTTGGCATTCCTGCAAAGTCCAAGCAAATACATCAATGTTTCTCATCAAGAGCTCGAACATTTCTATACGTTCGGTCTCATCCAAGGAACTGCCAATAAGAAAGTATCGCCCACCATCTTCGGTGATCGGCATTCGCACTAGGTCTTCGGACAACCCCTGTTCGGCTAGCAAACCCACATATTCAAGTATGGGAACGTCAACCGCTTTGACGTATTATACCTCCATAAAGCTCGATTTGTTCGTCACTATACTAATGTAACATTTCTTGGATTGAACCTGGTCCCCACGCAAGCTTTCCTGCCGACTGTTCCATCCGATGAACTTCATGACTTGATGAAGAGTAGAAGCAACTGCATGCATTCCATGTAGCTAGGATCGACCAAGGATGACGTTGTATGGGCTGGGAGAACTGACCACCACAAACTAGACCTCGATGACTTGTGATCCGACTTGCACAGGAATGGTGATTAAGCCGAGCAGCCAAACCGGGGCACCAGTAAAACTAATGAGCAGAGTAGATGCTATCCGAAGTTGAGCGGGAGAAAGTCTGAAACTCTTATAGGTCGAATAGAACATCACGTCAGCCGAGCTTTCCTGGTCGACCAGAACTCATTGAACGGTTGATTTGTCAATTATAATGGTAACAACCAGGGCGTCTGTATGCGGCAATTAAATTCCTTTTAAGTCCTCGGATGTAAAAGTTATAGGGCTACCAAGGCTTGGATCTTCCCATTTTCACTTCGCCGAAGTTCCAATATTGCAAATAGATAAAGCGGCGACAACTTTATCAATTTCAAAGCGGAGCTCGGCTGCCTTACCTTCAGATACAAGCCCCTGGATTACCCCCACGATGTTGCCAATGACTGGCGAGGGTGGTGGAAGTAGATTTTTCCGAACGTCAATCCACGAATTAAGGTGCCCTTCTAAATATCGTTTGAATGGTTGGCATTGAGTAGTGTAATGGTCTCGCTCTTTATGAAAAGTTCACATTCCAGGGCTGTTTCCTGCGGTTCCCATGAACCCCATCGGCTAAACGAAGAATGGTAGTTGACCGATGATGTTCAAGAGTTTATAGATAGGTTCGGTGAAAGTCGTACGTTCGGCCATATACTCGTCAGGTCGTGGCTCCCGTCTTGCTTGTTGCCATGGCTATTACAGTGGCTGTTGTGGACGTCGATTCTTGTTGTTCAGCTTATTGGTTACTTGATCCGAGCTGCCCTGGCCTCCCTGTCCTTAGCGAACGTTTACCTCCTTTTTCTTGGCAGTGGTCGGGGTTTTGGAAGGTTCCGCGAGTTTCGGGGCATGTCGCTCGGCAACAGCTTCTTCATGAACGCAATCCTTCTTGATTATGACCATGAGCTCCCCCATAGTCTTTGGAGGGTTCTGAGAGAGATCGCGGAATATTGCTGAGGTTGGATCTAGCCCATTCATAAATGACTCGACTGTAACACCTTGATCGCAATATGGGATGAGATTGTACACCTCCCAATATCGTTCAGTATAAAGCTGAAGAGTCTCTCCCGCCGCTCTTCTCATGTTTACAAGCATAGATAACGTCTTTGGCTAGATGTTGCTTGTTACGAATCGTTTAGTGAACTCCAACTCCAGCTCGTTAAAGCATGTGATGGATTTGGGCTTTAGTTGATTATATCAAAGCATGATTGGTTTGCTTAGCGTAAGAGGGAAGATTTTGCACATGAGCGCATCAGTGAAATTGTGGAGGCTCATTGTTTGTCGGAAGCGGCAGACGAACGCGACTGTGTCCTCCTTTGCCTTATAATGTTTAAGCTTCGGCATAACGAACCAGTCCGGTGGTCGTTCCTATTGAATAGTGTTTACGAAGAGGGGAAGCCTTAGCCTACCCGAGCTTCGAATTATCTTCTGGAGCGGGATTTGATTGAATGCCAGGGAGCTGAATTTCAACACGCGGTTCGGGAACCCTCCTATGCTCTCGGTGATGATGCCGAGGATGTTCAATCCTTTCCTGATGCCGACGATTCCTTCTTTCTGGGGGTTCTGGGGCTTCACCTCTTGAGCCTGTCAAACGAACGTGGTGAAGTACGACACCTTCATCAATGGGCTGATACATGGTTGGTAAGCCTGTGAATTGATCATATAGAACAATTGTGTTATCATGTTCCGAACGTTGCCCCCTGCTAGTCGTTCAGGGATGGCCACCAGAACCCGCCGAGTGTCGTTCCCTGTGATGACATTCGGATACTTGTCTTGATCTTACCGAGTGTTCGCAATTGCTGCTGGTATGGGTGTGCTGACGTGGATCGTTTAGATCCACGGGCTGTTTCCCATCCCTTGGGCCCAAACCCTGTCGAGAGTGATGAAGCGTTCAGCCAGAAGCGCCTATCCTATTGGTGCCGGCTATGGAGCTTGTGGCGAAAGATCTTGAGCTTTCGGAGTGAATGACGCTTGCAAGCCTAGGACGTGACGTTGTTGAAGGTCGATGTCCATGTTTGAGGCGCTCTAATACGGTCCGACACTCGGAAGCAGCGAGTTCGGTTGTTTGTGTCGGACGGAATGTCTTGCTTCGCTTATGGGGTTTCTTCGGACGACTTAGTTCAGCAGGGTGCCTGTGAGTTGGAGTAACGGTCATCCTTCCATCCCGCTCTTCCAGCCGTTGCTAAAGTAGGGCTATGACCGCCGCCTGACGCTTTTGTTCCGCCAAGGTGATGTCTAATTCAGTTTGAGGGAAAGAAAGTTGGCAGAAAACCAGAGGAACCACCCTAGCAGCTTGATTGGGTTTGAGATTGATAGAGCCACACCCTGCCAACTTGAGGGTGAAGTTCTTTGGGCTTGGCGGTGGACGAAGTTAAGCCATTTGTTCCTTTAAGAAGAAAGGAGAAAAGGAAAGAACAAGATCTGGGATAAAATCAGGTCCACTGTTTGCTAGGAAAAAGACACTCAAGTTCTCCCCAGAGAGTTGCCAATTGTGGGGGGCTAATTTCTTTGTGGTCTTCTTGAACCTCTCTCCATCTATTGGGCCATAGAAGGGTGACGTCGATCTTGATGTGCCTGCAGAATCGGAGGGGGATGTTCCTCCGGGAGGAACCTTCGACGATCGAGTTAGTAAGTGGAAATGAAAGGAAGAAGTTTAGTAAGAAATATGCAAGGAGAAAGAAGAATGTAGTTAAGAGTAAAAATCTAATCTTTCCCTAGAAGTGGTACTCTTCTATTTATAGGCAAAGGAGTAGAGTGTTGAACAAGCTGGTCCTGCTTTCCCCGCACTTAGCCACGCTCGGATGATGTCATGTTTCAGAGTCATTTAATGAACGCTGCTTGGGATGAAAACAATTGATGCTCTGGACAACACCAAACTGCAACGGCTTCACATGCCTCTACACCGGAACCCTAGTTCGTCACCGGAACCCTAATCTGCAAGACAGACAAGGGGTGAGCGCACCTTTGCTTCTCGTAGCAAAGGTCCTCCGATGCCAAAGTTAGTATCACGTACTAATAACAAACCCTAATTATCAATAGGAAAACAATATGAAATGCCTAAATATTGCGTACGTTTTACCTCTAGGTTTACCTCTTTATTTATAGATTCACAGATGCTTGCTGCCCAAGCATCCTTATTGCCCTGGGATTCCTATCTCGTATAAGAAATTCAGGATTTCTTGGACTCTCATTCCCTTATCAGTTTATTGCTGAAGAGTCCTTTTAGAACTCTTCTCCATAGCTAGCCGAACATCCCATTCTCGTTGGGTATCTTTCCTGTATACTCGGGATCTTATTCCTTAATGGAATATTACTGTTTCTCGATCCTTCTAGAATTTTTATGCCGCCTTAATACTTCTGGCGGTCTTCCTAATAGCTTCTTCCCTGTTCGGCCATCTCATTGCCGATCATACCATCTGGACCAACGACCTCATACGCAACTGGTCCTTTTCATGACTTCACATGTCGTTTATCCTTTTATGCTGAACAGGTTGTACGGACCAATGACTTCTCATGTTATTGGCCCGCATCGCCATTCACCGCGCTGCCCGGCAGTATGTTCCCTTGTACTTACCACGTGCTTTCATATACATCACGTGTTCGGCTACTAAATGTATCTGTTCGGGAATACCTCCCTACAATTGCTCTCCAGCTTTGCCTGTTGCCACCGTTCGGTGGTTACAAGTAAAGCTAGAATTTTAGACTTTGAGCCGAACTCCTCAAGTCCTGTGTAGATATAATACCCAAACCCATTGATGTTTTCTGGTAGCTTAATCATCATTTCCTCGAGGCAGTGGTTCCACGTGGCGTATTTCGTACGTCTTGCATTTAATTCTGACTGACGTTTCAATCAAAACGGCGTCAGAATAGCATCCGTTAAAGCCCTCTTTCCGTTACCTTTCTTGTAACGGCGTAGGGGGCGACGTTTCACTTCCGTCCGTTACGCCTAAACCCCAAAAACGGGAATCCTCTTGGGTTTTTTCGAAAAAAGAAACCGAATCTCAGTTTTCTCTCTCTAAAACCAGGCGAAAGCTAACTTTTTCTTCTTTCCGACATTGTCGCCGTCTGCTACTCGATTGCATCTCAGGCAACCACTGCAACCGCTCCGTACGATTCTCGTTCTTACTTCCCTTTGCGCCATTTTCTGAGATTCATTCTCAGATATTTTCCTCTTATTTTAGGGTTTCTTCACCTATTCATTTCCTCTATATTCATGGCGGACAATAACGAAAACCTTCCCAAACCTAGTAAGTTTAGGAAGCTCTGTGAGACTCCTACTGCCATGGCGGCATTCAGGTCAGAATATAACGTTCCTGACAATGTAGGACTTGAACTTGCCCCTTTAGGTGCTGATAGGGATGGCGGCACTTGGGATAGAATGTGCATCCCGATAGTAGCCATTGTCGAAGGTGGGGTTCGTTTTCCCCTACACCCACTACTCCGCCAAGTTCTGAATTGGTATCGCCTCACCCCCATGTAAGTCTTTACGAACGTGTTTAGGCTAGTGATGGGGATCGTGGCTTTGAATAGGATTCTAGGGACCCAATTGGGGATCTGGGACATCCAGTGGTGGTATAGCATCGTGCTAAACCCCGAGTACAACACATATTATTTCAAAGTTAGGAAAGCAGACAAGCGTCTTGTGCTCAACTTGCCAGACTCTGCTCGTGACCACGAGATTGATTTTCTTTATGTCACAGGAGGGTTCGAGCCTATTGGGGAAAACGGCCAGGTGGTGGGGTTTCACTGCCCCCATATATGGGGCTACCCACGTATGCTCCATTTTCACTTCATAATTACCTTTCATTGTATTTCCACAACTCCTTTATGTCTCTAATTCTCGTTTGTGCTTTGTTTGCGCAGCGGACAACGCTAATAGGCGCCCCAGACGAGAGCCAAGCTACATCCGAACAGTCGATATCAACAGGATTCTCAAGTACACAGGAGAGCCTGGTACCCGTACTGCTGGCTGTGGTCGTGACGCACACGTCCTGCTGGACTATGACCCTGCCTATAGGGGGTTCATTGACAGGAGGTTAGCCAACTCGAGCACTAGCGCTGCCTCAACTTCGACTGCTCCTCAACCATGGAGCTCAAGATTGCAGGCTGGAGTCACCCTTGCCGGGCAGCCAGGTGAAGTTACTATTCCTAAAGGCGTTCCCTTGACACACGTGGTACTCAGGAGATCCAGACGAAGACAAGTTATTTTTGAACAACAAATCGAACAGCCCATTCCCCTCTGCGTCACCAGCCAGTCTTCTTCCTCCGGCTATTCTCGATCTCCCCAGAGCCCGGTACGATGACTCACCAACCTGTCGACCTTAGCACCCTTCTCACTGTCTCCAGACAGGGACATGGTGCTGCCAATAGGGCGGCATCAACTGGTGTTACCACCCCCCCCCACCCCCACGATCTAATCGCAATAGGGGGGATCCACATGGTCATCGTCTTCTCCTCGGGAACACGATAGTTCCCTCGAGGCTGCTGATGCTCATCGGGAGAAAGGTCACCTGAGCGATGAAGCCGGAGATACTGATGCTTCAGCTACTTCGGTACCATTGGAGACTCCATCGCCGAGCATCCAAACCACTCCTGAAGTCTGGGCCCCTTAACTCATGAGGGGGACCGACCTGTAAATGTTGGAGACAGTGCTAGCTCCTCCGAAACTGCACTAGCCCTAGCTTAGGGCCTATCGCTTCCTGTGGACATGCAGAAAGAATCCTCATCGTCTGCAGATAGACTTGTGTCCATTGGTCTCGTCAGTGGAATCAAAGTAACCAAACTCTCCTTTTAGCCTTACCTTGATTATAGTAGTTTTTAAAAAATCTTTTCACTTATTTTTGGTATTTGTACAGTTTATCCAAAAGATGATGATATTGGGTCAAAAGTTCCAAGAAGCTGATGCTGAGAGAGTTAGGCTCCTGAATGACAATACAAGGCTGCTCAGAACAGTCTCAAGGCTGGAGAGGGAGAGAGAGAGAGAGAGAGAGAGAGAGAGAGAGAGAGAGAGAGAGAGAGAGAGAGAGAGAGAGAGAGAGAGAGCCAAGGCAGAGGTTGTTGAGACAAAAAGCAAGCTTGAGACTGCGGAAGACAGTCTTGGTCAAGCTCTGGTAGAGATTGACAGCACCAAAAAGGTTGCATACGAAGAAGGTTATAAAAAGGGCTTTAACACAACAACGGCCAGCTATGTGGACCAGATGCCTGCTATTCAAGACCAGATCTAGGTCGCCTACTAGGAGACGTGTCTGACGAAGGTAGGGGTTGCTGAGGATTCTCCCCTCTAGGAAGACAATGACTTACCAAGCCGTCAAGCTACAGCTGCTCGGGAATCTGATGGGCCTCCTATTGACGATGTTGATCAACAGATAAATGATTTTGCAGACGCTGATGAAGAGATTTAGATGGAATCTCAGGATGCTGGTATTGAACATACATCAGTTCAGGAGGCGACTAATGAGACCATCATCCCAGAGGAGAGTGCTGCTACTAATGACGGTGTCATTGATACAGGGGTTACAGATGACGTTCTTCCAGAGATCCAAAATCTGGACTTAGCTGGTAGGTAAATATAGTGTGAACATTCGGACTTGATTCCTCAGAACACTTTTGCAGGTCCTGCGTGACCGTAGTTTTTTTTTTTAGCCCTGCGAGGCATCAGCACATTTTCTTTATTTTTGACGATACAAGTATTCGGCCCCTTGTGGCATAACTCTTGGTTTTGGGTGGTACTTTATTGCTTTAAACTTCTACCAGAAGTGTTTGTTTCAAATAATCGTATCCGAACAGACTGCATGCTTTCGATGCAGCCCTAGCTCTTCAAACTATACTCGTATAGTTATGTGTATTCGTACTCGTACTTAGAAGTGTGTAAGTTTCTCGTACTTATTTCAAGCGTTTCATGCTTTACACAAAGCTTCCTAAGTATTTGCATATTTAGACAACATATGCTCGTTATGTTGTTTAAACTAAGCCAAGTGTTTCATACTGGCCTGTAAGTATCTCGTACTTAATTTCTGCATGTTTTCGTATACAGTCCTGAGTTTACTCATACTCATAAGTCTCACATACTTAATCTATTTCCAGTCAAGCGTTTTATTCGTACACTGATGTTACTAGGTATGTTCGTACTTAGGTATCTGTAAGTCACTCGTACTTAAGTATCTCATACTTTTAGTATCCCAAGTTTTTTTCATACTTATAAAGCTATTCGTTTACTTTTGGTAAGGATTTGTTCGTGGCAATTCATACCAATCCTTTGCTCCCCAATATGAAAAATGAAAATAATACAAAACTCCATATTTCATATTTTCAAAATGAAAAAGCTTGTCATACTGAAAAGAAATGACTTTATTTATAATCTTGAACTCAAGGGGGCGTTATTCGTACCCCTTACAACTAAAATAAAATCAAATACTAAAACAAGGGAATTTCATTCGTAATTTCCACACAATCACGTAGTGCAGTCTAAAGCAAAACTCAATTCTTCTAAACGAAGAATTTTCTCAGGTTATGGACATTCCAAGGCCTCGGAATTGGATTGCCGTCCAGATCAACCAACTTATAGGCCCCGATGCCCACTATCTCGGTTACTCGATATGGGCCTTCCCAGTTGGCCCCCAGCTTGCCTTCGTTGGCTACCTTGGTATTGCCGAGCACCTTTCGTAGTACAAGGTCCTTAACCCCAAATTCTTGAGGGTGAACGTGCTTGTTATAGCTCTTCATCAACTGTCCCTGGTAAGAAGCCAGATGTACCAGGGCCTTTTCCCTCATTTCTTCGGCGAGATCAAGCTCAGTTTCGAGGACCCTGTCATTGCCTCCACTTTTGACCAATATTGTCCTGTTGGTAGGAAGGCCTACTTCTAGAGGAATGACTGCCTCTGTGCCATATGCCAACGAATAGGGGGTCTCTCCCGTAGACCGCCTAGGCGTTGTTCGGTGAGCCCACAACACTAGTGGTAACTCATCAGGCCACTTGCCTTTAGCCTTGTCCAGCCCTTTCTTGATCCCATCAAGGATAGTCTTATTAGACGCCTCTTCCTGCCCATTACTCTGAGGGTAAGCTGGGGTCGAATAATAATTCCGTATTCCATATTGGGCACAAAAAGTCTTGAATTTCTTCTGGAATTGGAACCCATTGTCACTGATCAATGAATAAGGGACCCCAAAGCGAGTAATGATGCTCTTCCACACGAACCTCTCTATCATAGGTTCAGTGATTTTGGCCAGTTGTTCTGCCTCTATCCACTTAGTAAAATAGTCTGTCGCCACAAGCAGGAACTTTCGATTCCCAGTTGCTATGTGTAGTGGACCAACAATGTTCATTCCCCATTGAGCAAATGGCCAAAGGCTCGTTAATGGCACCAAGTCTTCTGCTGGTGTTCGAATCATCAGTGAGAATTTCTGACATTTCTCACAAATTTTTACATACACCTTTGCATCTTCCTGCATGTGTGGCCACCAGTAGCCCTGGGTGATTGCTCGGTGGGCAATGGATCTGCCTCCAGCATGGCTACCACAAGTTCCTTCGTGTATTTCGTGCAGGAATTTTTGCACCATCTCAGGGTGCACACAAAGTAAATACGGTCCTGTAAAGGACTTTCTGTAAAGCTTCCCTTCTGGGGACAGCCAAAACCTTGCAGACTTGGTTTTGATCTTGTGAGCTTCCTTCTTATCAATGGGGAGTATTTCATCTCGTAAAAACTCCACGATTGGATCCATCCAACTTGGACCTTGGTTCACATCCAAGACCAACTCTACACTTCTCCCAATGCTCGGCTCTGTTAGATACTCAACTGCTACCCGTCGCTTAAGTTCAGTCGGAACAGCTGAGGCTAACCAAGCCAGAGAATCGGCATGAGCATTCTGTCCAGAACTTATTTGTTCAATATGAACCCTCTCGAAGGTATCAAGTAAATCTTTGGCTGCCTCCACATAAGCCGCCATCTTTTCATTCCGGGCTTGGTATTCCTCGGACAATTGATTAACCACGAGCTGTGAATCACAATACACTCTAACTCGTTTTACTTTCAGAATCTTTGCACTTCTTAACCCAGCTAAGAGCGCCTCATACTCCGCCATATTATTTGATGCACTGACACCAAGCCGAATAGATAATTTGATCATTACTCCCTCAAGAGGAAAAAGGACAACCCCAATTCCTGAACCAGTATTACATGCTGATCGGTCAACGAATAACTTCCATTCCATGGGATCCTGTTCAGCTGAGAGTTGATTCTTCGTAGGTGATGTCTTAGTCGCTTGTTCCTTTCTCGTAGGAGGCAAGGGAGCCATTACAGGAGAAAACTCCGCCACAAAATCAGCCAACACTTAGCCTTTGATTGTTGTACGTGGCTGATAATCAATATCATATTGGCTTAACTCGACAGACCACGTCGAGATTCTTCTTGAGAAATCTGCTTTTCGTAGCAGTGATTTCAGTGGGAATTCAATATAAACTATAATCTTATGGCTTTGGAAATAGTGTGGCAACTTCCTCATGGCTGTCCTAAGTGCCACGACAAGTTTCTCTAAGGGCAGATATCTCGTCTCTGCATCTAGTAGTGTCTTTCTAACATAATAAATTGGGATTTGTTCGGCTCCCAAATCCCTTAACAGGACTGCACTAATAGCATGTTCAGAAACAGCTAAGTACAAAACTAAAGACTCACTTGTCTGTGGAGTTGATAGAAGTGGAGGCTTGGCCAGATACTTCTTCAGGTTCTGGAAGGCTTGTTCGCACTCTGCTCCCCATTCGAATCCTTCCCTCTTTTTCAATAACTGAAAAAAGGGTCTGCGTTTGTCACTCGACATGCTGATGAATCTATTAAGTGCTGCAGCCATTCCAGTCAGCCATTGGACTTCCTTAGTCGTTTTGGGACTTTAGAGCCTTTATAGGGCTGCAATTTGATCAGGATTGGCCTCAATCCCCCTCATGGTCACCAAGTGGCCTAGAAACTTTCTAGAACCAACTCCAAATGCACATTTAGAAGCGTTAGGCTTCAATTTGTATTCCCTCAGGATTTTGAAAGCTTCCTTCAAGTCTGCTACGTGTCCCTGTTTATCTTGACTCTTCACCACCATATCATCTATGTAAACCTCCATAGACTTACCAAGTAGTTTTTTGAACATGATGGTTGCAAGTCTCTGGTACGTTGCCCCAGCGTTCTTTAGTCCAAACAGCATAACGCTATAGCAATACAACCCTCGTGGTGTAATAAAAGAAGTTTTCTCTTGATCAGACCCAAACATAGCGATCTTATGATATCCTCGATATGCGTCGAGGAAACTCATTCGCTCGTATCCAGCAGTTGCGTCAACCAACTGATCTATCCTTGGAAGAGGGAAACTATCTTTTGGACACGCCTTGTTTAGGTCTGTGAAATCTACGCAGACACGCCATTTTCCGTTCTTCTTCTTTACAACTACCGTGTTGGATAACCACTCAGGGTAGTAAACCTCACATATTGCCTTGGCCTCCAGCAAATGATCGACCTCTTCAATTACGGCATCCACATGTTACACAGCTGCCCTTCGCTTTTTCTAGATGATCGGCTTATGCTGAGGATCAACATTTTGATGGTGACAAATCACACTTGCATCTACTCCAGGCATTTCCTCTGGCACCCATTCAAATATGTCGACATATTCTTTCAGGAATCTTATTAATTCAGCTCTTTTATCTGCTGGCAATGATTCTCCGATTAAAAAATACCTTTCAGGATCAGTCTCGTTGATCTGAATTTTCTCCAGGCCTTCAATCACCTTTTCTGCCGGACTTCTCCCAACATCCTCGAGAGTTGGTTGATCTGGTACTTCTAATGCATGAACGTGGTGGGCTTTTGGGGCCTTTTTGATAATGGAAATTAAACACTGCTAGGCTACTTTCTAATTGCCCCTAATTACTTCGACCCCATTGGATCCTGGAAATTTTACCATCTGGTGGTAAGTTGACGAAACTGCCCTCATTTTGTGCAACAAGGTCCTTCCTATAATCGCGTTATAGGAAGAAGGAACATCAACAACTAAGAAATCTGTCTTCAACACCACTGATCCTGCCCGAACAGGTAGTGTTACCTTTCCTAAAGGCTAGACTGCTCCTGCACCGAACCCAATCAGTGGTGTTGTAGATTGCTCTAAGTTCGTTTGGGCCAGGCCTTCTTGAACGCATCGTAGTACATCACCTCTATACAACTCCCTGAGTCCACTAGAATCCTCTCAATATCATATTCTCCAACTCGTAGGGTTATGACCAAAGCATCGTTGTGGGGTATTTGGACTTCTCTCAGATCATCATCTGTGAATGCTATGCTTTCATTGCATACATCATTCTCTCGCCCTCTTTTATTCCCCAATTTCATCACGTGCTGATCGTACTTGATTTGCCTTTGTAATAGCCTAACCTCATTTCTCGAATAAAGTGTGGCCAACCCATGTATCATATGGATTACCCCCTTAGGATTCTGCTTGCAATCCATCTCCATGGCTTTCCCTTTGTCTTTGGGGTCTTTCTGGATAAATTCCTTAAGATAGCCCCGAGAGACCAAATTGTCAAGGTGTCTTTTGTACATCTCACAATCTTCAGTCATGTGGCCCTAATCTTTATGGTAGCTGCAGTGCTGATTCGTAGCACGTTTTGCGTCCTTGTCTCCGCCCAGACTTGAGGGCCATTTAAAGTATGGCTGATTCTTATTCGATAAAGAATCCTATAAATTGGTTCCTTCCAAACTGTAGTGATAGAAAAGAAAGATTTGGGGTCAGGAGCTTACTTATCCTTGTACGGTTCTTTCTTAATTAGCTTGTCCGTACTCTTTTCTCTCTCTGTAAGTCTTAGGCTCTGGCTTATCCATCTTTTTAACAGGTGCCTTGGGCTGTTCGGCAACCATCCTGCCATCTTCGCGGAGTATGTCATCCTCCATTCTGGCGTGCTGCTCTATTCGTTCCATCAGTTTAGCCAACGTGGCTACCGGATGTTTATTCAATGAGCGACGCAGTTCTCCCCGAACAGGCAATCCAGTCTTGAAGGTTGCAATGGCATACTCCTCACTACAGCTTTCAATTTCATTGAAAGTTTCCCAGTACTTCTTTGCGTAGTCCCTGATCGGCTCATTTTCTGCCTGTTTCATGGTGGAAAGACTCTCAAATGTTTTTGGGGCTTTTTTGCGTGTCAAGAACCGAGCAGTGAATTCCTCAGCCAACTGCCTCCATCCTCGTATGGAGCGTGGGGCCAGTTTATGAAACCAAGACAAAGCCACTTTGCCCAGACTTGAAGGGAACATTTTGCATAGGATGGCTTCATCCCCTTCGTGCATCAACATAGCCTGCTGATAATGCTGTATGTGAGCTATGGGGTCCGCGTTTGTCTCGTAAAGAATGAACGTACCATGCTTTGTTCTACTCGGCAATCTGGCCTCTTGTAGCCTCCTTGAGAAGGGGGAAGCTGCTATGTTACTTAGTGCCTTTCGTGCTGCTTCTCGTGCAATTACTGTCCCATCCTCGAATTCTTTCGTCTTGTGAGTCGTGGCTTTGGCCCAATCAGCATCAGGTCTCTCGTACCTGTCTTGGTGATGCCTCCTTGTTTCCTCCTCTTTTGGGGTGGAGTTTCGGTCTCTGCTCCTCCTTTTCGTGAAGAAGCCCTTCGTCTTTCCGGTGTTCGGCTTTTGCTTCTGCTTCTCCTCTTTTTTGGAGAAGCTCCGTATCGCTCCATGATAGGACTCCTGCTCCTTCTCCCTCGTGATTGAGCCTGCTTATGAACTACCAGAGTCCGTCTATCTCCCTGGGAATTCCTTCGTGAAAGTCCGGACTGGGTGCCCTCGTACCCGCTGTAATTCTCGTATCTCATACTCTCGTTTTCTAATCAAACGAGCATACTCCTCGATTTCCTTCCTCTTTTTATCGAGGACATCTTCACTGTTATGTACACTCCTTGAATGTTCCACCGACGCTTCTCTTCAGTGAGACTTGCTCCTTCTCGTGGAGCCCGTAGTCGTCTTTCCCTGCCTACCAGTGGGCTTTTTTGGAGCACCTGGCGGAGATTTATCACCTCCACCACTTAACTAGTCCTTTGGATTGAACGGCGTGGCTGGATCTTTTTCCACCATGAGTTTTTTTCAGAGATTCGGTTCTCTTCCCACAGACGGCGCCAATTGTAAGGGGATGAAAACAGTTGATGCTCTGGACAACACCAAACTGCAACGGCTTCACGTGCCTCTACACCGGAACCCTAGTTCGTCATCGGAACCCCAATCTGCAAGACAGACAAGGGGTGAGCGCACCTTTGCTTCTCCTAGCAAAGGCCCTCTGATGCCAAAGTTAGTATCACGTACTAATAACAAACCCTAATTATCAGTAGGAAAACAATATGAAATGCCCAAATATTGCATACGCTTTACCTCTAGGTTTACCTCTTTATTTATAGATTCACAGATGCTTGCTGCCCAAGCATCCCTATTGCCCTGGGATTCCTATCTCGTATAGGAAATCCAGGATTTCTTGGACTCTTGTTCCCTTATCAGTTTATTGCTGAAGAGTCCTTTTAGGACTCTTCTCCATAGTTGGCCGAACATCCTGTAGGGGGATGAAACCAGTTGGCGCTCTGAAAGTACCAAATTGCAAACGGCCTCACATGCCTCTACACCGGAGCCCTAGTTCTTCGTCGGAACCCTAATCTGCAAAACAGACAAGGGGTGAGTGCACATTTGCCTCTCGTGGCAAAGGCCCTCCGATGCCTTAGTTAGTATCCCGTACTAGATGAACCCTAATTATCAGTAGGGAAACAATAAGAATGCTAGAAATTGCGTACCTTTTACCTTCAGGTTTACCTCGTATTTATAGTTTTGCAGATGCTTGCCGCCCAAGCATCCCTGTTGCCCTAGGATTCCTACCTCGTATAGGAAACCTAGTATCTTATGGATTCTCATTCCCTTATCTTCATAATAGCTTAATCTTTATAGGACTCTCAGTCCTTTTGGGACTCTTTCCCATCATTATCCGAACACCCCACTCACGTTGGGTCTCTACCCTCGATCCTATATACTCGGGATCCTACCCTTTCGTGGAATATTATCATTCTAGAGTATTCTTGCGACGTCACGATTTAGGGATATTGTTCCACTGTTCGGCTTCCTCTTAGCCGAACAGCCATCTTGGATCAATAACCTCACATGCAACTGGTCCATGCTACTATATCTGGTCAAATGACTTCACATGTCTTTTGACCTTAGCAGCCGAACAGACAACCTGGACCAATGCCTTTGCGTGTCACTGGTCCACACTGCTTCTCATCGCACTGCCCGGCGATGAACTTATCATTACAGTCACGTGTCCCTAATACATCACGTGTTCGGTGACTAATCATGCCGGTGTGGGAATACCTCCCTGCAATTGCTCCCCAGCTTTACCTATTTGCCACTGCTCGGGGGCAATGGGTAAAGCTTTTAGCTACAACGGATCTGGACCATTTTGGTTCAGCCTCGATCAGCCATTTCATCAATATCCTTAAAGATCCTTGGCGGCTTAGTCATTATACCATCTTGGGGTAATAACTTCACGTGGCACGCTTCGTATGCCCTGCATTTAATTCTGATTGACGTCTCAGTGAGGACGGCGTCAGGATAGCGTCTTTAGAAGCCCTTTCTCCGTTACCTTTCTTGTAACGGCGTAGGGAGCGACGTTTCATCTCTGTCATTACGCCTAAACCCCCAAAAGAGGGTTACTTTTGTTTTTCAAAAAAGAAAACGAAAGCGTAACTTTCTCTCTCTACAACCAGGCGAAAACTTAGTCCTCTCTCCCGCTATTGCCGCCGTCTGCTATCTGATTGCATCCCGAGTCACCACTACGATTGCTCCGTAAGATTCTCACTCTCGCCTTCCTCTCCGTGTTTTCTGAGATTCACTTCAGATTTCTCCCTTTCACTTAGGGTTTCTTTATCTGTTTTGTTCCTCCATACTCATGGCGGAAAATGACGAAAATCTCCCAAAACCCAGCAAGTTCAGGAAATTGTGTGAAACTCCAAGTGCCATGGCGGCGTTCAGGGCTGAGTACAATATTCCTGATAACGTAGGAATTGAACTTGCCCCCTTAGGTGCTGACAGGGATGGCGGTACTTGGGACAGAATGTGCATCCCAATAGTAGCCATCGTCGAGGGTGGGGTCCGTTTCCCCCTTCACCCACTACTTCGTCAGGTTTTGAACTGGTATCGCGTCACCCCCATGCAAGTCTCGACAAATGTATTTAGGTTAGTGATGGGAATAGTGGCTCTGAATAGGATATTAGGGACCCAGTTGGGCTTATGGGATATCCAGTGGTGGTATAGCATTGTGCTAAACCCCGAGTATAACACTTTCTATTTCAAAGTTAGGAGAGCAGATAAGCGACTCGTGCTCAACTTACCAGACTCTGCTCGTGACCACGAAATTGACTTCCTCTATGTAACGGGAGCATTCGAGCCAATAGGGGAAGACGACCAAGTGGTGGGTTTGCATTGCCCCCACATATGGGGTTACCCACGTACGCTTCTGATTTCACTTTGTACATACCTATCGACTATGTCACCCCTGTTTTGTTTTCTATTTGTATCTCTAACTTCTGCTCTGGATTACTATTATGCAGCTGAAAACGCCAATAGGCGCCCCAAACGCGAACCGAATTACGTCCGAACAGAGGAGATAAACAGAATCTTGAAATACTCAGGAGAGCCGGGCACCCGAACTGCCGGATGTGGTCGTGACGCGCATGTCCTACTGGGCTACGATCCTGCATACAGGGGATTTATTGACAGGAGATTAGCTCACCCGAGCACTAGTGGTGCGTCAACGTCTACGGCCCCTCAATCAACAAGTGTGAGGACCAACGTGGGAGTTACGGTTGCCGGGGAGCCAGGCGAATACCCAATATCAGAAGGTGTTCCCCTACCGTGACTGGTACTCAGGAGATCTCGAAGACAGACTGTTTCTCAACAACAGTCTGAACGGCCAATCCACACCAGTGACACCAGCCAATCATCTTCGTACGGATATTCACCCTTTCCTCCAATTCCAGAGAACATGACTCTCCAGCCTTTGAATCTCAGCTCTCTCCTCACCGTCCAAACACGAGGACGTGGTGGTGCCAATAGGGTGGCATCAACTAGAGCCGCCCCCCCTCCATCTCGTAGCAGAAGGGGGAGGATGACACAATCATCCTCGTCTCCTCGCGACAGCTCCCTTGAGGTTGGAGATGCCCATCAGGATAAGCGTGCAAGGACTGAGGACCCAGCGTCTTCAGATGTCCCGGCTGACACAGAAATCAGCCAGCCCCAATCGCCCCCCCAACAAGTGCTTCCCCAGTCATGGGCTCCCTCACTCATCAGGGGTGATCGTCCTGTTCACATCGGGGATAGTGCCAGCTCAACTGAGACTGCACTAGCTCTTGCACAGGCTCTAACCCTCCCTGTGGATATGCAGAAGGAGTCCTCATCTCCTGCGGATAGGCTCGTTTCCACTGGTCTCGTCAGTGGGATCAAGGTAACCAACTTATTTTCTTGTTAGATATGCCTTTCTTATGATAGTTAAGAATTCCTTGGACTCACATGTGGTACTCGTATAGTTTATTCAAAAAATGATGACGTTAGGTCAGAAGTTTCAAGAGGCCGATGCTGAGAGGGTCAGACTTCTGAACGACAATACGAGGTTGCTTCGCACAGTCTCGAGGCTGGAGAGAGAAAGAGACAAGGCCAAAGCTGAGGGCAATGAAACGAAAAACAAACTCGAGGCGGCCGAAGACAGTCTCAGTCAAGTTTTGAGGGAGATGGATGGTGCCAAGAAGGCTGCTTTTGACGAGGGTTATCAGAAGGGATATGATGTCACCACGGCCAGCTACGTGGAGCAGGTACCAATCCTTCAAGACCAAATCTGGACTGCATGCCGGGAGACCTGCCTGACTAAGGTTGGTGTTGCTGACGATTCCCCCTTGTGGACGGAGATGGAACTTCCCAGTAGCCGGGCAGCAGCTCCTCAAGAAGATGAGGAACCCTTAGTTGACGATGTTGACCGTCAAGTGGATGAATACGCAGATGCAGACGAGGAAATAGAGATGGAGACTCAAGATGCTGCTGTGGAGCACGGGTCCGGCCAGGAGGCAGCCACTGAAGCCAGCGTTGCCGTGGAAGATGCTGCTGGCAATGGGGACGTGCTTCAAAGGGCTGCAACCAATGCTGCACCAGAGATCCAGGAGTTAGATTGAATTTGCTTTCCTGCAGTACCTGACTGCATAGTATTAGTAATTTCATGTTTTGGTTAACAGTATTAGGCCCTTTGCGGCATGACGTTTTATTTTGCTCGGTCCTTCGTGGCCGTGGCTTTGGCATCTCGTACGTGCTACAATTATAAACATCTCGTGCTTGTTTGGTTGTAGATTTATCCAAGTGTTTCGTACTTTATGCTTTGACTAAGTATGTTCGTACCTAGAACTGTACAAGTATTTCGTACTCGTATGTTACTAAGTATGTTCGTACTTAGAATTGTACAAGTGTTTCGTACCTGGGGTATCTCATACCTTTTTTTTATCAAAATCCCTCGAATTTAAATCAAAAGTTAAATGTAAGTTTCTCGGACTTACAGTATCTCAGACTGTTTAGGATAATCACTTACGGAAATAATTGTATCCGAACGGTTGCATGTTTGAATATGCATCCTAAGTGTCTTCATACCTGGGGTACATTTGTTTACAAGGTTCTCATACTTTAGCGTTTATTCGTGCGCAGTGATTAAGCTATCAAGCATAGATGTATTCGTATATGGCATGCGTACCAGTTCCATGCTCCCCAATATGAATAAGGAGAAAGAAATCGAATTCCGTATTTCATATTTTAAAAAACGAACATTTCAAAAGGCTAGCTCATATTTATTCATAGACTTCCATCCAAGGGGGCGTTATTCGTACCCCTGGCAACTAAAACAGAATAGACTGTAACTAGAGCAAGATAGAATCGAACACTTAAACCAAGGGAATTATATTCGTAATTCCCACACAATCTCGTAGTGCTAGCAAAAATAAAACTCAATTCTTCTAAACAAAGAATTTTCTCAGATTATGGACATTCCATGGCCTCGGAATTGGATTACCGTCCAGATCAACCAATCTGTAGGCCCCTATGCCCACAATCTCAGTTACTCGATACGGGCCTTCCCAGTTGGCCCCTAGCTTGCCTTCGTTGGCTACCTTGGTGTTGCCGAGCACCTTCCGTAGTACAAGATCCCTAACACCAAACTCTCGAGGGTGTACATGCTTGTTATAGTTCTTCATCAACTGGTCCTGATAAGAAGCTAGATGAATCAACGCTTGCTCCCTTCTTTCCTCGGCGAGATCAAGCTCAATTTCGAGGGCTCTGTCATTGCCCCCACTCTCAACCAAAACGGTCCTGTTGGTTGGGAGGCCTACTTCTAAAGGTATGACTGCCTCTGTGCCATATGCCAAAGAGTAGGGGGTCTCTCCCGTAGACCTCCTAGGAGTTGTCCTGTGCGCCCATAGAACAAGAGGCAATTCATCGGGCCATTTCCCCTTGGCCTTATCCAACCTCTTCTTGATCCCGTCAAGAATGGTTTTGTTAGATGCTTCTGCCTGCCCATTGCTCTGCGGATAGGCTGGAGTCGAATAATAATTCCGGATCCCATACTGGGCACAAAAAGCCTTAAATTTCTTCTGAAATTGGGACCCATTATCTGTGATCAAAGAATAGGGGACCCCAAATCGAGTAATAATACTCTTCCACACGAACTTTTCTACCATAGACTCGGTGATTTTGGCCAATGGTTCTGCCTCAATCCATTTAGTAAAGTAATCTGTTGCAACTAACAGGAATTTTCGGTTCCCAGTTGCTTTGTGGAGGGGACCCACGATATCCATTCCCCACTGGGCAAATGGCCAGGGGCTCGTCAAAAGTACCAGGTCTTCGGCCGGTGTTCGAATCATTGGTGAGAATTTCTGACATTTCTCACAAATTTATACATACATCTTTGCATCCTCCTGCATATGTGGCCACCAGTAGCCTTGAGTAATTGCTCGGTGGGCAATGGATCTGCCCCCAGCATGACTTCCACAAGTTCCTTCATGTATTTCGTGAAGAAATTTCTGCACCATCTCGGGGTGTACGCACAGCAAATATGGGCCTGTGAAGGATTTTCTGTAGAGCTTTCCTTCTGGGGATAGCCAAAACCTTGCAGACTTGGTTTTGATCTTATGAGCCTCCTTTTTATCAGTGGGAAGTGTTTCATCCCGTAAAAATTCCACGATTGGGTCCATCCAACTTGGACCTTGGTTCACTTCCAAAACTAACTCCACGCTATTTCCAATGCTCGGCTCTGAGAGATACTCAACTGAAACTCTTCGCTTGAGTTCGGTCGAGACCGCCGCAGCCAGCCATGCCAGTGAATCGGCATGTGCATTCTGTCCAGAACTTATCTGTTCAATGTGGACCCTCTCAAAGGTATCAAGTAAATCTTTGGCGGCTTCAACATATGCCGCCATTTTCTCATTCCGGGCCAGATATTCACCGGACAGCTGATTCACTACAAGCTGTGAATCACAATACACCCTCACTCTTTTTGCCTTCAGAGTTTTCGCACTTCTCAATCCAGCTAGGAGTGCCTCATACTCCGCCACATTATTTGATGCACTGAACCCTAGCCGAACAGATAGCTCGATCATTACACCTCCTGGAGGAAATATTACCACCCCAATCCCTGAACCAGTATTACATGCTGATCCGTCAACGAATAATTTCCATTCCGTGGGGTCCTGTTCGGCTGACAGCTGATTCTTTACGGGTGTTGTCTTGGATGCTTGCTCCTTTCTCGTAGGAGGCAAAGGTGCAACCGCAGGAGAAAACTCCGCCACAAAATCTGCCAATATTTGGCCTTTAATTGCCGTACGTGGCTGATAATCAATATCATACTGACTCAACTCGACGGACCACGTCGAGATTCTCCCTGAAAAATCTGCCTTTCGTAGCAGGGACTTTAGTGGAAATTCGGTGTATACCACAATCCTATGGCTTTGGAAATAGTGTGGCAGTTTTCTCGTTGCTGTCCTAAGCGCCAGGACAAGCTTCTCTAAAGGCAGATATCTCGTTTCTGCGTCTAGCAATGTCTTGCTTACATAATATATTGGGATTTGTTCGATTCCCAAATCCCTTAACAGGACTGCACTTACAGCATGCTCAGAAACAGATAAGTACAAAATCAAGGACTCACCTGGCTGTGGGGTTGACAGAAGAGGAGGCTCAGCCAGATACTTCTTCAGGTCCTGAAAAGCTTGCTCACACTCTGTTCCCCATTCAAACCCTTCCCTTTTTTTTAACAATTAGAAAAAGGGCCTACACTTATCACTTGATCTACTGATAAACCTATTAAGTGCTGCAGCCATCCCAGTTAACCTTTGAACCTCCTTCGTGGTTTTGGGGCTTTGCAGCCTTTGCAGGGCTGCAATCTGATCTGGGTTAGCCTCAATTCCCCTAATAGTGACCAAGTGCCCTAGGAACTTCCCAGAACCAACCCCAAACGCACATTTCGAGGCGTTGAGTTTCAACTTGTATTTTCTCAAAATCTCACAGACTTCTCTCAGGTCTGTGATGTGCCATTGTTTGTCTCGGCTTTTTACCACCATATCATCTATGTAAACCTCCAAGGTTTTCCCGAGCAGTTCCTTAAACATGATAGTCGCAAGCCTTTGGTAAGTTGCTCCCGCGTTCCTCAGCCCAAACGGCATGACATTATAGCAATATAAGCCCCGTGGGGTGATGAAAGATGTCTTCTCCTGATCGGGCTCAAACATAGCAATTTGATGGTATCCTCGATACGCATCAAGAAAGCTCATTCGCTCGTAGCCAGCCGTTGCGTCAACCAACTGGTCTATCCTTGGGAGGGGAAAACTATCCTTAGGGCAGGCCTTGTTCAAGTCTGTGAAATCCACACAGACACGCCATTTCCCGTTCTTCTTCTTTACGACCACGGTGTTGGACAGCCACTCAGGATAATAAACCTCACGTATTGCTTTTGCCTCAAGCAAACGACTAACTTCTTCAATAACAGCATCCACGTGCTGTACGACCGCCCTACGTTTTCTCTGAATAACTGGTTTATGCTGAGGGTCAACATTTAAATGATGGCAGATTATCTCAGCATCTACGCCGGGCATTTCTTCTGGTACCCATGCAAACACATCGACATATTCCTTCAGAAACTGTATTGACTCAGCCTTTTCCTCTGCTGGCAGTGATTCCCCAATCAAAAAATATCTTTCAGGATCAGCCTCGTTGATCTGAATCTTTTCCAAGCCCTCGATCACCTTATCAGCCGGGCATCTTCCGACATCCTCGATAGTCGGTTGATCTGGTACCTCCAATGTATGAACATGGTGGGCTTTCGGGGCCTTCTTAACGATGGAAATCAGACACTGTTGGGCCGCTTTCTGATTACCCTTAATTGCCTTGATCCCATTGGATCCTGGGAATTTCACCATCTGGTGGTAAGTTGAGGAGACTGCCCTCATTTTGTGTAACCAGGTTCTTCCTATAATCGCGTTATAGGAAGAAGGGACGTCAACAACTAAAAAATCCGCCCTCAAAACAACAGATCCTGCCCGAACAGGCAGTGTTACCTTTCCAAGCAGCCAAACTGCCCCTGCACCAAAACCAATCAAGGGTGTTGTGGACTGCTCCAAGTCTGTCTGGGCCAGCCCCAATTTCTTGAATGCGTCGTAGTACATCACCTCCGTACAACTTCCTGAATCCACTAAAATCCTTTCAATGTCATATTCCCCAACTCGTAGGGTTATGACCAAAGCATCATTATGGGGAACCTGGACTTCCCCCAAATCTTCATCCGTGAATGCGATGCTCTCATTGCATACACCACTCTCTCGGCTTCTCTTATTTCCCAACCGTGTCACATGCTGGTCGTGCTTAACCTGCCTTTGCAGTAGCCTCACCTCATTTCTCGTATAAGGTGGGGCTAACCCGTGTATCATGTGGATTACCCCTTTAGGATTCTGCTCATAATCCATCTCCATGGCTTTCCCTTTTTCCTTCGGATCTTCCTGGATAAACTCCTTGAGATAGCCACGAGAAACTAGATCGTCGAGATGCCTTTTATACATTTCACAATCCTCGGTCATGTGACCCCAATCTTTATGGTAACTGCAGTGCTGATTCGTGGCACGTTTCGCATTTTTATCTCCGCTCAAGCTTGGGGGCCATTTAAAGTACGGCTGATTCTTAATTCGATAAAGAATCCTGTAAATTGGTTCCTTCCAAACTGTTGTGATGGAGAAGAAGGACTTTGGATCGGGGGCTTGCTTTTCTTTGTAGGGCTCTTTCTTAGCCTGCCCGTAATCCTTTCTTTCCTTGTACGTTTTGGGCTCTGGCTTATCCACCTTTTTGGCAGACACTCTGGGCTGTTCGGTAACTGTCCTGCCGTCTTCACGGATTATGTCATCCTCCATTCTGGCGTGTTGCTCTATCCGCTCCATCAACTTGGCCAGCGTTGCCACCGGATGTTTGTTCAATGAGCGGCGCAATTCACCCCGAACAGGTAATCCAGTTTTGAACGTTGCGATGGCGTATTCCTCACTGCAACTTTCAATCTCGTTGAAAGTTTCCCAGTACTTTTTTGCATAATCCCTGATCGGCTCGTCGTCTACTTGCCTCATCGTAGAGAGGCTCTCAAACGTCTTTGGAGCCTTTCTACTTGTTAAGAACCGAGCAGTGAATTCTTCTGCCAACTGTCTCCATCCTCGTATGGAGCGCGGGGCCAGTTTGTGAAACCAGGATAAAGCAACCTTGCCAAGGCTTGATGGGAACATCCTGCACAGAATGGCGTCATCGCCATCATGCATGAACATGGCCTGCTGGTAGTGCTGTATGTGAGCCACAGGATCTGTGTTTGTCTCGTAAAGTACGAATGCTCCATGCTTCACCCTGCTCGGCAACCTAGCCTCTTGTAACCTTCTCGAGAAGGGGGAAGCCGCTATATTGCTTAAGGCCTTTCTAGCTGCTTCTCGTGCAGTTACTGCCCCATCCTCGAATTCTCTCGTCTTGTGAGCCGTGGCTTCGGCCCGATCAGCATCAGATCTCTCGTACCTGTCCCGGTGATGTTTCCTTCTATCCTCTTCTTCAGGGGTAGAACTCCGGTCCCTACTCCTCCTTCTCCGTGAGAAAGACCTCTGTCTTTCCGAAGTTCGGCTTCTGCTTCTGTTACTCCTTTTTCGTGGAGAAACATTATATCGCCTCATAATAGGACTTCTGCTTCCTGCCCTTCGCGAACGGGCATGTCTATGGACTACTAGAGTCCGTCTATCTCTTTCAGGACTCCTCCTGGAGAGTCCAGAATCTTCTGGGTGTTCTCGTACTCGCTGCAACTCTTGTATTTCGTACTCTCATTTTTTAATTAAACGAGCGTACTCCTCGATCTCCTTCCTCTTTCGGTCGAGGACATCCTCACTGTTGTGTATACTTCTTGACTGTTCCACCGACGCCTCTCTTCGTTGAGACTTGCTCCTTCTCGTGGAGCCCGTGGGTGTCTTGCCCTGCCTTCCAGTAGGCTTTTTCGGAGCACCTGGTGGAGATTTATCTCCTCCACCACTTAACTGGTCTTTTGGATTAAACGGCGTGGCTGGATCTTCTTCCATCGTGATTGTTTTTCAGAGAATGGGTTCGCTTCCCACAGACGGCGCCAA
Source organism: Rhododendron mucronatum var. ripense (assembly GCA_019656295.1). Taxonomy (NCBI): domain Eukaryota; kingdom Viridiplantae; phylum Streptophyta; class Magnoliopsida; order Ericales; family Ericaceae; genus Rhododendron; species Rhododendron mucronatum. The sequence continues at coordinate 146,993 of BPLT01000044.1, read as the reverse complement.
TTGTAGGGGGATGAAACCAGTTGGCGCTCTGAAAGTACCAAATTGCAAACGGCCGCACATGCCTCTACACCGGAGCCCTAGTTCTTCGTCGGAACCCTAATCTGCAAAACAGACAAGGGGTGAGTGCACCTTTGCCTCTCGTGGCAAAGGCCCTCCGATGCCTTAGTTAGTATCCCGTACTAGATGAACCCTAATTATCAGTAGGGAAACAATAAGAATGCTAGAAATTGCGTACCTTTTACCTCCAGGTTTACCTCGTATTTATAGTTTTGCAGATGCTTGCCGCCCAAGCATCCCTGTTGCCCTAGGATTCCTACCTCGTATAGGAAACCTAGTATCTTATGGATTCTCATTCCCTTATCTTTATAATAGCTTAATCTTTATAGGACTCTCAGTCCTTTTGGGACTCTCTCCCATCATTATCCAAACACCCCACTCACGTTGGGTCTCTACCCTCGATCCTATATACTCGGGATCCTACCCTTTCGTGGAATATTATCATTCTAGAGTATTCTTGCGACGTCACGATTTAGGGATATTGTTCCACTGTTCGGCTTCCTCTTAGCCGAACAGCCATCTTGGATCAATAACTTCACATGCAACTGGTCCATGCTACTATATCTGGTCAAATGACTTCACATGTCTTTTGACCTTAGCAGCCGAACAGACAACCTGGACCAATGCCTTTGCGTGTCACTGGTCCACACTGCTTCTCATCGCACTGCCCGGCGATGAACTTATCATTACAGTCACGTGTCCCTAATACATCACGTGTTCGGTGACTAATCATGCCGGTGCGGGAATACCTCCCTACACATCCCATTCTCGTTGGGTATCTTTCCTATATACTCGGGATCTTATTCCTTAATGGAATATTACTGTTTCTGGATCCTTCTAGAATTTTTATGCCGCCTTAATACTTCTGACGGTCTTCCTAATAGCGTTTTCCCTGTTCGGCCATCTCATTGCCGATCATACCATTTGGACCAACAACCTCATATGCAATTGGTCCTTTTCATGACTTCACATGTCGTTTATCCTTTTATGCCGAACAGGCTGTACGGACCAATGACTTCTCATGTTATTGGCCCGCATCGCCGTTCACCGCGATGCCCGGCAGTGTGTTCCCTTGTACTTACCACGTGTTTTCATATACATCACGTGTTCGACTACTAAATGTATCTGTTCGGGAACACCTCCCTACAAACGCTGCTTCTTAAAGATTGCATAGCTATGCTTGTCAATGTCAGACCAGTCACATCAATCAAAGATGTTACCTCGGTTATCAAAGAAGACAACCCACATATCACCAAAAGGTTCCGCTAAGGCGGTGTCCGAGTGAACATAATTTCGAGCAAGCAAGGATTCCTCCGAACGTATGTTACGTCCATCGAACGATAGTAGATTATCCGAACGAATGGACTCACGAGCGAGAGATAATTTCGCCGAGTGAGAACGGGCACCTGTACGCTCGGAACAACCTCTGGAGCTCGGCAACGTAACCAGAGATCCGTCTATCCTTCGGGAAGCAATCGACATATCATGTCAATGTTCATCTTAATCCACAGGTGAACTGAGACAACTAAATGATGGGTTCAAGGTGGAACGACCCCTTTGGACCCTCTGAACCTTCGAATATTTTGGCTCACTACAAATAGCGCATATCTTACCTTGTTATACTCTCTCCGTCCCAAATTCTTGGTCCTTTACAGTTTTACGTACCATTTTCAATAGCCTATATCTCTTAATGTATATTGTTTAAAATATGCAATATGGATTTTGTTTGATAGATTTCAATTATTTTTATAACACAATATTTTCAAAAACATATAAAACAATATACATTGAAAGATATAAAAACTGAAAATTGCACGGAAAATAGAAGACCAAGAACTTGGGACGGAGAAAGTATATTGCACAGTAGAGGTTATAGTTCCATCAAGACTAGATACGCACTTAATTACTATTAGGGATCTTGATATAGCTAGTCTAATGAAGGTTAAAGTTTTGAAAACCTCGTCCTCAATTGGAAATAGTCGGGATGCATAGGGGAGTCACCTACGAGCACGGAAGAGCGTGGTACCGCTGCCCCTCTCTAAGTAAAGGTAAGATTCTTAGCCCCGTTGATGACTCCATCTAAAATACAACAGGGACAACCGTTTCCGATTGCTCGTTTCGTATCTTGAAGAAAATAGGCCTTCCTTTAAGTGAGAGGGGCCAGGTCAATACTAGCTATGCTATTGCCAACAACAACTGCTGCAGTCACCAGTCTGGTCTCCTACCTCACAAAGTACTAAAGTGGCTTGATGGCCGAACCACTCCAAGGCGAATAGTGCCCTAGGGGCCGACCCACACCGACCGACTAAGACTCCTATGCAGTAGGAGCGGACTGAGTCGATATTCGTCTACAAGAGGGACAATCGTATGCCTTTCGAGGCTTCCCCTGGTCAGTCGCATTCCCTTTACAACTTATAGAATTGTCCCCTAAATGCAGCTGACATTTTGGAAACATTTGTTAACCATTTTGGAACCTTTTTGGGAGGCAACACTTGTCATTCTCGTCCTCGCCTTACATATGGGATATGGCCGTTGATATGTCTTGTCTAAACTAGTCGTCTTTGATCATTCGTCATATCAATATTGTGCATATATGGATCATCCAACTAAGGTGACATTAAACAATCCTAATGATAAAAAAAAAAAAATTTTAATCAAACTCTAGAAAGTACTACTTTCTCGTAAAAGTCATTGTCGTATTAGGATTTGGCACGGTGTGGCATATCACCATGCCTTACAAAGAAGAGCTAACGTAACTATACTAGAAATTTATGTACCTTTTTGGGACGGGACTTAAAAGGTCCCCATTAATTTCTGCATCTCTTCCTAAACCTACGTATGACCGATGAAATGTCTCCTATCTTAACCAATCGTCTTTAAATATCGTTCCATAAATCCTTATCCTATATTGTAATTCTATTCCTCCATAAATGTGCAAAATTCTTTTAGGTGAAAGTTTCGTATTTTCCTTGCAGAGGTGAGAAAACTTGACATGCGGTTAATTCCATGTAACAAATTAAAATTAGAAACCATTGATATTCACAAAAAATTCCAATGGGTTGACGTATGATAAAATGACTTTTGGTAGCATAATTTGGAGCTTAAGAATAGGTAAAAATCTGAAAGTAATGTCACCGCTTCACCGGAGTAATGAGCAGAAAATCATATTACAATTACCAATTGGTAGCATTGGGAATATTATTGACCTCATAAAGATACTTTTTTCACAAACCATCACATCCCATCGTACTCTATGTATGCTTTCCTTATTATGTACGTACTTCTTTTGATAACCCGGCATGTCTGAGTTAGCTTACGCGCATGTTGATTAATTTATGAGGATCCAATCCAAGTGCCCATTAGCGGAGAATGAAACTCAACGCAAAGTCCCATACGGATTAGTTCCATAAGAGTTAATAGCAAAACCAATGAATTTCTCCCTCTAGACTCTGAATTTTTACTCTACAACGTCTCTCTCACTCTCCCACTTTGCCTCTTGATTGCAATAGAATATAGAATGGACAGGATTGTGGCGGTTTTAAGAAGAGAAGCTAGAAATTTCCATGCTCTCCCACTGCAAAGAGTGAGCTTATGCGCACATTCATTAATTCGAGAGGACCCAATCCAAGTGACCATTAGCGGAGAGTGAAAATATTCAGCGCAAAACCGGTACGAATTAATTCTATAAGAGTTGATAGCAAAACCAATGAATTTTCTCCCTCTAGACTTTGAATTCGTACACTACAACGTCTCTCTCACTCTCCCACTCGCCTTATGATTGCAATAGAATAGAATGGACAAGATTGTGGTGGTTTTAAGGGGAAGGGGGAGAAATTTGCATGTTCTCCCATTGCGGATGGAGGTGGTGGGATGATGATGGCCTTGTGTGGTTATGAGACCATGGCTGGAAGCAGGGACGGATCCAAAAATATAGTCTAGGGGTACCTTATTAATCATAATAGCAAAATTTCAGACCTTGTTTGATTCAACTCTCACCTCATTTCATTTTTCTCTCTACATGTTTCTCAATACCTTTTTCTCTCTATCTCTCTCTACTCATTACCACTCATTACATCAAAAATAAATTTCAAAAATTTGAACCAAACAAGGTATTTAGTCAACCAGTAGAGGAGTCAGCTGCTTAAATTTGAATTTCTTGTAGAGGATGCTTACATTGGGACAGAGTGTGTATTTAAGTATAGATGGAATGATATGAATCTCAACATATAGAAAAGGAATATTGTTTAAGTACAAGGAGCACAATTCCATTTTAACGAAGAGTGAACCAAAATTATTGTAAAAATTGGCTAACTTTGTTAATGGATTGAGGAAAAATGACGATTCAATACCTTAAAAATCACCCACACTGCCCCCTTATACATAAAAAAATGTCAACGCTAACTCCTTCATCTTAACGGTTTTTTGACAAAAATGTGTTGATTGGTTAACGGTTATAGTTGAGGCGGCTTGTATGGGCGATTTAAAATATTAAGGGGTCTCCGTAAGAAAAAATGTAGTTGAGGATCCCTGCGTACTTTTAACCTATTTTTTACATTATACGTGTGAGAGCGTTGAATAATAATCCATTATAATGTCATAGTGTGGCCAACTTGGTCATCTTAAAGAACAAAGGTGAGGTATGTTTAGAACCAAAGACAAAAGTCCATAAACAAAAAAATTGAAGTCTATACAGAGGTTTGAAATACATTTTAGAATACTTCTATATCTTGAACTGTTCAATACATGTGGATCATATTTAATATAGATTGGCCGAGCAAAAAAAAAAATTTAATGTAGATTGAACAATCATTGACAGAGTTTTGTCCGAAGTGTTGGCTTAAAATTGTGTGTATAGTATAACCATTTTCGTGGCATAAGTAGAAGAGAAGAATACTAAGCAGAAGAGAAGAATAATAAATACTGATTATTGAGTTAAATATCCAAGAAATTTCCAAGGTGAAAACGAGACTCATTTGAAGGAATATTGACTTGGAATTCGTAAAAGTCTTTGTCGTATTAGGACTTGGCACCTTGTGGCATATCACCATCTCTCATGAAGTAGAGCTAACGCTAACACATCAGATAAAAAGTTATGAAGAGAGAGAATCGCAATAATGAAGGCCTTAAAACAAACAATACTTTCCACAAATTCTAATCGCAAAGAAGTTTTGTGGGAAAGCACGCAAAGAAAAATATGTTTGGGTCCATTCTGGATTCTACAAAAATCTAAAAAAATATTCATAAATTTTTAAATATTATTTTTATGGGACCTTATAAAAAATCAAGCTCCAACGGATATCGGTAAGTATTACTTTTTAATTCATAAGGGCGAAAGACATTTATGAATATTTTTCTAGATTTTTATGGGATTCGGAATGGGCCCCAATGTGTTTTTGTCACAGGGGATGCTGAAATTGGAACGGAGGGAGTATTTAAGTACACGTGGAATGATATGAATCTCAATATATATATTTTTTGGGTCAAACGGAATTTGAATCTCAACATATAGAAAAGGAATATTGTTTAAGTACAAAGAACGCAGTTTCATTTTGACGAGGAGTGAACCTTTAACTATGAATGAACAATGTAGCCAATGTCGACTGGTTAAGAAAACCAGAAAAGTAGTTGGTATTGAAAACTATGAGTGACAAAGTAGTAGTAGGACTCCCTCCGTTCATTTTTAAGTGTTCTGTTTCGTAATTTTAACTTATTAAAAAGACATCATCATTATATTTTTTACATTAATTTTTACCTCCACTTTCCCTCCTTACCCTCTATGGAAACATCATCATTCTATTTTTACTCACTAACTTTTTAAAATGAAATATACTTTTAAGGGCAAAATGAAAAATTAATGGACACTTATAAAGAAACAGTACAAAATGAAATACTGAACTTTAAAGAAGGGAGGGAGGGAGTAGTACTTTGCAGAGAGAATAGTAATTTAATGTTACCTTATTTGTAGTATCACTTGATAATGATGTGACGAAACGATCAACGGCGACTGAATCAGACAGGAAATATCATCGGTCTTTCGTAGGGTGAGGACGATAATGACAAGCAAAGCGCAGTGGGTCTGTTAACGTCCCAATTAAAAAGGTCCCAAAATGATAGGCAATCCCTACTAACCATTCGCCATTATGGGACCCGTTGAAATTTTGGAGTGCAGCGAAAGCAATTAATAATAAATAAAAAAAAGAAACAAAGAAGTTTTTGACATGTAGGGCTCTACCCTACAGAGCTCTTGTTAAACTAGAATTTTACCAAACAAGATTCGATAGTAAAAAATATGATAGGCTCGATGATATTTCTGAAAATTGATAGCATTTGTAACAAAAATAATACTTACACAATAATTCAAACACGACAATTTATATAACCTTTCACATATATGTGAACTTTACATATACTACTATGCGTGAGCCCCATATGTATACGAGAGATTGTGTAATTTATTGTGTTTGAATCATTGTGTGAGTATCATTCTTATGTAAGTAATTGTGTTGATTGTTGTAACATAGAAATGCCATTTTATATACATGGATGAATCTAGAGAATGAATCACATCAAGTCCCAAGAGGACGTTACATGTCCCTGTATCATTCAATTAAATATTATCATATATCTTGCTAACAATACATGCACCCCCAAATTTCTTAAAAAATTATGGGTTACAAGTTCCGACAAACAGACCACCCAAACTTCTTGCCTTGTACTTGATTCATACCGGCAGCTAGAGGTGGCAATCCAAACCCATATTTCATAACCCGTCCAAATCCGCCTACTTGTAACCCAATCCAACTCGCCCATATTGTGTAATGGGTTTATATGGGTTCAACCCATATAAACCCATATTTCTATGGATTTAGATGGGTTGAGAGTAAATTTAATATGGATTAAAATTAAAAATGTCCAACACCCCTTCACACGCATATATAAACCCACTGTCCACGATATCCCGTCTTCGTTCTCTCTAACTCTCTCTCTCTCTCTCTCTCTCTCTCTAACTCTCTCCCATCTTCTCTGATTCTGTTAACACCCACCACCACTAATGTAGCGGCCATCTAAACAACTCAATTCAAACCTTAGTAGCTACTCAGACCTTATCAGCAAATTTACCACATCAGACTCAAATCTTTAGTTTTGCCTAGAGAGACCAAACTAACAAACAGAATAATTGTATTTCAGTTGAAGTTACCTAGTTTAATTTTGTATTAAACTTTTGTGACTTAATGATTCATTTCAATTAGAGGAATCGGAAAAGTAAAGATTTAATTTTTTTTGGCAAAAGTACATAAACACCCCCTCAACTATCACTTTTTCCCATGGAGACCCCCTCACATTTAAAATCACCCATACAGACCCCCTCAACTACTGAAAACGAAAAAAATGCTAACTTCGTTAACGGAATGAAGGAAATGACTAAGATACCCTTTTTTAATAAGGCGAAAGTACATAAACACCCCCTCAACTATCACTTTGTTCCACGGAGATCCCCTAACATTTATATTATACCATTATTCTATCAATCGTTCTCATTGTTTTTTTTGTTTTATATAATTTCTTTTTTCTTTACGTCAATCATTTTAAAGAGAACCTTCTGTAAATAACCATAAAAAAATAGCGCGAAAACCATGGAGCGATGGCAGCAAGTGCTGCGGTGGTTCTTTTACTGACAAGAAATGAGAAGGGAAGAAAATAAAGGAAAGAAGAGAGATGTGGGAGAAGAAAAGTCGAGGAGAATGGTGGTGGCAGTTGAGGGCAGCTGCTGCGTTACTTTTTCCATCTCGATTTTTTTAACTTTTCTTTAGAGAGGGTGTGTGCATTGGAGGAGAGAGAAAAAAATGTCACCGGAACCAGTGGTTAGTCGGTTAGGGTATAGAAAGACTATGATTGAGAAGGGGGAGGAGAATACAGTTCTTTTAAGTTTAATCTAATCATTGATTTTAATGGTTGAGATAGAGTGTTTTTTTTTTTTTAAATTGTGTGAGTGGAACCGGCCCCTATATATATGAACCACAGTTTTAGATCTGTTTTCTGATTTTGGGTTTTGATTGGAAGAAAGAGAAGGGTTAGAGTGAGTGTATGTATGTAATGCAATAAGGGTATTTTTGTCCGATTTATGGATGAAGGGGTTCATCACAAACAGTTTAGAGACGGAAGGGTGTCACTTGGGTAACGGAGATAAGTTGAGGGGGTCTGTATGGGCGTTTTTAAATGTGAGGTGGTCTTCGTGAGAAAAAGCGATAGTTGAGGGGGTGTTTATGTACTTTTACCATTTTTTTTTATCGAAACTCATAATTTTTTTAAAAAATACAAAAATAATATAATTACAATACCAATCCTTTGAGCTCCTCTCCCTCTATTAGGCTTTTTTTTCGTTTTGTCCTTATTCAACTTTTTCCGCTTTTGTCGTTTTGCGACAAGTATTTTACGATTTTTGATTCGCTCCAATCAGAAAAGTAAAAAATTACTATGACTTTTACTAAAATATTTTTGAAAACATTCAAGATAAAGCCCAAAAAGCCGGTTGCTGTGATTTATCTTGAATATAAAAAAAATATTACAGTAAAAGTTTCAAAAAATTACTTTTTCGATTCTCTCGTCGAAATGAACTAATAGGGATAAAAAATTTGTCGCAAAAGAAACAAATACAAAAAAAATTGAATAGAGACCAAAAAAAAAGTCACTTGACTTTTTAAAGCTTTTTTAGCCTCTAAACGCTTCATTATTTTTATTCACAAAAAATTGAGTTTTAATCATAAAATTTTACTTTTTTGAATCGTCTTATTGAGACAAATGGGGGGGGGGGGGGGGGGGGGGGGGAGAAGAAGAGAAAAACGGGTCAGGTCGGGCGGGTTTGGGTATGATTTGACCCATATTCGACCCGACCCGTTTTCAACCCGTTTACCTTTTGACCCATATTTGACCCGCCCATATTTGACCCACGACCCGTTTCAACCCGCCCAAACCCGCCCGTTTGCCACCTCTACCGGCAGCCATCTGTGTTTAACTTCACCAAACCTTCACAGGGGGTACCTACATATTTAGTCTAGGTTTAGGAATGCCATTGATGAGGGGGAACTTGGACGATAAAAAGAAGAAGAAGAAGAAGTTAGCCACATCAGTACCCAGTTAGCAAAACCGGTAACAATTCCTGTGCTCTTTAGAGCGCATTAATTTCTCAAACCAAATTAATCTCCTTAACACTACAAGAAAAATAGGATTTACCAGCGGCCAAAAGCGTTGGCATAGGTGTCATAAAGCACTGCTGCAGACCTTTGTATCCTATACCAGCGCTTGAGTAAAGCGTTGGTGCATGACCACCGCAATAGCACTGTACCAGCGCTTTTTGTGGGCATTGGTATAGATTAATTTTTACCAGCGGTTTGTTTCCCAACAGTCGCAAGCGCTGGCATAGACCCCTTTACCAAAAACCAAAATTCAACATGAGGGAGGCGGGAGCACCTAATTGTGCTTTTACCGGGTTTCGAACACTGGACGTTGGAGCACCTACCTGTGCTTTTACCGGGTTTCCGTTGCATGTTTTGAAATATTAAATATATAACATATGTTTAACACCTATTTTTTTCGGTTAGCATACCTTCCCCAATCACTCCTCCCATGAGAATTAATTTTTATGTTCTATGCTCTACTTTTTTTTCCACTAACATTTCAAAAGCTTTATTTTAGTAGTTTTTATAGCGAATTGATTTTGCTACTCCCATTTTGTTAATATTACTCTCATTCTCTCACAAAACAAATCATCTAATAAAGACACAAAATGGAGGGGCAAAATCACTCCCCTTTTTATATTTGTATTTTATAAGATCTTCTCCAACCACTACCACCACGATCCCAAACAATGCATCTAATGGGAATATTTGCTTTTTTCGATTGAGGCAAAATTTTACGGGAATGATTTAATCAACAACGACAAAAAAATGAACGGATTTGGATCATCGTGATTGTGTCGCGATCGAGGCATTAAAGTATTAGATGCATTCCGACCCCAACAAAGTCTTTATTTTTTTATTTGAACCGTCTATTTTTACATATTACGGAGTTCATCATTCTTACCAAGAATAAAGTTAATCGGGTATCGCTACACACTTGATCAGACAAAAAACCCATTTTATTAATGAAATTGTGTCTCGATAAAGAAGCTTTCTAAACCCAATTGAGATATCTATTTTTACGAGAATGAAAAAATCAACAAGAAAAATAAAATCAACGATCTAGATCGTCGTAATTGTGTCGCGGTTGAATAGCTACCATACGTTCAAGTACAGCATAAGACTTAGTTTATTAACAGTTGCATTGAATGTATAGAATTTAAAGGTCGTTACCAAATCAATTTTTACAGTGGTCAATTTGAATCGTTAGGATTTCACGTATCATTTATTCCGTCATTGTCACCAAAATCAGAGATCATTAGATATCGATGACCCCCTGATCGGACAACATTTGATGCATCCCTAGGCATTAAAGTATTAGATCGCAACCCGACCCCCGCAAAAGTCTTTATTTTTCGATCCGAACTGTCTGTCTTTTACATATTATATAATTCATCAATCGTACCAAGAATGAAGTTGATTGGGTATCGCTACACATTTGATCGAAGAATATTAAAAAATGTATAACATAGAGTAATATTATTAGATTTTGGTTGATCAATTTTGGGTCTACTCCAGTGCTTTTTCCCAGGCCGCGGGGAAATGGGGAGTCTATTCCAGCGCTTATTCTAGACGCTGGTAAATGAGGGGCGTTTTCCAGCGCTAGCTTGGGCGCTGGGAAATGGTCGGTCTATTCCAGCGCTTTTGGTTTGAGCGCTGGGAAATCGCAATTCTAGCAGCGGCTAAAAAAAGCGCTGGTATAGACCTCCTATTGTAGCGTTTTTTGCAAGCGCTGGTGTTGATCAAATTTCTTGTAGTGTAATAAACTCAAAATCAAACACATAAAATCCCGATCAAAACTCCTTTAAGAGATTTATTTTGCGCTTCACTCAAAGGCTACACAAAGTTGATGAAGCGACTTACATCCTCCTTATCCCTTCTTAAAACTTCTTAATGCCCTCCAAATTAGCGAGAATTTTGTGGTATTGAAGTTAGTTGTGGTATCTGTTTGGGCTAAATTAGATCAATCAAATGGCAAATGATTGTGTGCGGGCGTGCCAGAAAAGAACTAATTTCAAAAAAAAAATTATTCTTTTCAAATTGATTTGAAATAACTAATTTAAATTAGGCAACTGTGTTATCCGTTCGATTACCTCAATTAAGAGGATTTTTCCTTAAGGTATCAACCAAATAAAACATTGACGCACTTCGAATCAGAAAAGATGATTGAACACAAACAAACCTGAATTTAATCAAAGGTAAGTTTGTATGCAAACACTCTTAAGATTCTATCAAGAATAATGCAGAAATATAAGCACACTGAATTCAATCGAAAGTGGACTTACAAACGACTATTCTTTGGTAAGAAAAAACTTAAAAGAAAATAAGAGAACTTGAATTTAATTGAAAGTAATCGTACATGCAAATAAGCCTTCAACTTACAAAAAGATCATATTCTAAACTAATCTAAACACTAATCTACGATAAATCTCTGAGCAATCATTTTGTATGAGTTGTCAGATGATATGAATTTTTGTCTGGGCTTTCTCTCTTTGCTTTACTCTTCTATTTATAGACGTTGGGTGTGCCTTCGATCTTCTATCTCCGCGTCTTCGGTAGATGCCCACGTTTGCCACATAAATCGGTTGAGAGGGGCCTTCGAACGGTTACTTTGATGTTTCCAGAATTTCTTCTCTCTCTTCATGCTTCGATAATGGTGTTCGTGGCCGTTTTCTGGATCGTGGTTCTCCTGTTTTTATGCAACATGAATTAGTGTCACACGTCTGGCTTCTCAAATGATTTCCTGCAATCGCGTCCAACTTCTGTTATAAATTGAGACAACAATGACACCGTTCGATGATCCTAAGGTTTAATCAATGGTTGAACTCAATCACTTTTTAAATCGTCTCTAAATGCTATCCAAACGTCGTCGGTTTTAGTTTAAACGATACCGTTTAGTACTAAAAATAGCATCACCCTTAAACCCATAATCTTCTGTATTTCGAGCCTAACTGGGACATGTTCCGTATGGCTAATGCATCATTTGGTGCCACGTGTAATTTTCTCATTGGGTGGCACATTTTAGGATGTAAACACACCCCCCGCATTAACATTTTATTTAAGCTAAATAAATGTTAATGGCACACATACTCTGCCCATGCCCCTTCAAATACGGATGCATGAAGTATGATAGAAACTTATTTCCATGCACGTCTATTGAGCTTCCCAAAGTTAGCTGCAATTATTTCCCTATAAATAGCGATCAATGATAGGGCTTTTAACAAATCATATTACTTCTCAAAATACCCCTTCGAAATTGAGTTTTTTTTCCCTGCTAAGAAGCCTTTCGTCTATGGACTCTCTTCCAGAAATCAATCTTGTCCTAGAAAACTTTGATCATCAATCCCACTCATCTCAAATGTCTCCTCCAAATTCTCCTCGAATATTGGCAGGAAAAATCCTTTCTGATCGAACATTCTACACTCATAGCCCATCTCCCACGGGTTGGGACTCCTCTCTGACCCGTTCGAATTCATTCGATGGGTCCAATTGGGCTACATGGGAAGAAAACCCTGCCAACACCAATACTGGTACCATCCTGGTCAAGTTTGATCAGCCTGACCCTACGCCCAATAAATTCCACCACTTTCGAACTCTGTTCGCGAGTCAATTCCTGCCCCTGACTGGTAATGACACCGTTCATATGGGCATGCTTGGGTCAATTTACTCTTCTCTCAAATTTTCTCCTTTCCTGAAACAAGAGGAAAACTATCTTGGGTCTGCCCCTTATTGTGACTTCAAACGCCTGGCGCAAACCCAAAAATCTCTTTGGCTCATAGAAGTGCAAACCCCACACTATCCAGCTGACTTCGAAGAGACCAACAAACTAGCTCCCCTCTCAGAAGAACCTGACTGGTTTGATGAAGTGACCAACCTTACCGTTAACACCCCTCACTTCCAATGGCAATATGGTTACTCCATCTTCCCTACTGACAAGAGCAAAGCCTTACAACTTCTTGCAGCCTTCTCTTTCCTGGATATTTATATCCTGAAAGAACAAGTTCCATTAACCAACTTCAAATCGGCTTGTGAGACACTTGTGCTATGCACCATCCCTTCCACGGTCTCTTATCAAATCCACCGCTTTCTGGATTTTCTGCCAGTGATCAAATCATGGCTCGAAGCCAATGCCGCAGCATATTGCTTCGAGCAAAACCTTCAAGATTACGCTCTGGCTAAGGAAAGGATTGAGAAGCTAAACGATCAAATCCAAAGCTTCAAAGTTGAGTCCTTTGAAGTAGTGCCTGGCCATGCTGATAAGAAGCTTCGAAGGCGTTTCAAAAGGAAACAGACGAAGCATCCAACAAAGGAGGCCCGACTTCGAAGGAAAGCCAAAGCTTTGGTGCTCAGCTTTAGGCCTCTTTTGGAGAAAAAATTGGAGTCAGATGCTAAGGAAGACATGAGGAAAATGGAGCTGAAATTTCTCCAATTTGCCTGGAACAAGTTTCACAGCCTTGTTACTTGGTCTTTCCCTCACTACTTCGAAAATAAGAAAGCCACCTCTCAGCATCCAGGCCCTTCGAAGGCCTAATTTGCCCTTGTTTCTCCCTGCCAGTAGGAATTAGCATTTTCCCTTTGTTTTGTTTTTTTTTTTCGCTTTTGTAAATATTCAAATTTCATTTGGAAACCTGGCAGCTTTCAATGAAATTTCTCCTTTCACCAATGTATGCTTGACTTGGAATTATTGCTAAAATAATAACAACTCTAATAATATAAATCCCCCCTAAAGTTAACGAAAGATTCTAGTGGACTTCAAGATACGGGCTCACTAAGGGCCTGGCCCACCCGTGGAGGTATAAAAGCAGAAACGATTCAAAATCACCCCTTACACTCTACGCATTCAAATCTCCTCAAGAACTGAACCCTCTCTTCTCTCCTCCTGCAAATGCTGAACTTAAACTTAAATCCATGGCCTCTTCCAGCAAACCAACCACGGAACACCCTGCTCCTTCTGTAGCATTGAGGCGGTTCGTGTCGGGAAAAACCCAGGGATCGGCTGGAGATTCCTGTCTCGACACCAGAGTTTTCATCCCAAACCCTAAAGAAAAAGGTACTTTTATTTTGGGTCCTCAATTCGTAGGGGAAATACCTGCCTCCCTCTCTCTTTACTACCCTCGATTGGGAAACGCTGACATTCGAGCCTGCTCAGCCCTCGATTGGCAAAATTTCCTAAGGAAATCTTTCCCCTGTTGGCCTACTTTGGACAAGGACTGGAAAATATGGACTACTCGAATGTTGGCCGAGAAATCGATCGACTTAGAAAAGGTGGGCTTGAAGAATATCATCACTCTCCTTCGAAGGGGAATACCCCAAAATCCTCCCTTGATCCAGGCTGCACTGGCCTTTTGGGACCCTTCGTTTAATTTCTTTAGGTTTAACTGTGGCATGATGGCGCCCACAGTTTTGGACGTTACCCAGATGTTGGGACTCATTCCGTATGGCCGTTAGTTTGATCCTACCAAGGAATATACTCCCCCTGAGGGTTTCACCCGTCTGAATGCTACAAACGGAGCATTTTCTCACTTTTATACTAGGGAAAGGAAATTATCAGGAGAGGTGTCTGACATAGAGTTCTTTGCCTATATACTCTACACCCTCTGCAAACACATTCTTTGCCATTCTGGGAAATGGGTAATGAGCGAGTTCATACCGTTAGCATTGGCACTGTCTAGAGGTGAAGAGTTCGACTTTGCTTCTTACTTTCTTGGTCACGTATACAAAGTTGGTTCTGATTTCCACTAGAAGGGTTTGAACTACTCCCAAGGAGGACCCCAATGGTTTGTTCAGCTATGGCTCCATGCATACTTCCCTGAGCTAGGCCCTTTCAAAGCACCTATGTCACTTGCTAGCGCCCTCGAAACGCCCAATGTCCATGGTGACAATTACTTTCAACCAGTGGCTAATGCAGCTCCCACACTGGTATACTATCTTTGCTTCTTCTCTGGCCTTGCTTCAGATAGAGAATGGCCCAACCCATTCCCAACTCCCATTGGACCATCATGGCTCTTCGACATCCTAACGGACAGACAAGGAAAATCCTCTCGAGCCCTCCAAGCATGGAGCAGCATCCTTACTAGCAGAGAGATTTTCATATCCTCATCGAATCCCTCAAAATCCTTGGCACATGCAGAGGTATATTGCCCTGCCCAATTTGCTAGACAACTCGATTTCGTTCAAGGCATACCTATCCCATTTTGTGGCTCGGTCAATATTTCCATGTCTGAACGTTCATGCATTTCAATCGAGCACTTTCAAACGTGGTTTGCCCAGTCCAGACATTCATTAAGGAAAACCGTTACCCAAGAGTTCAGGGAACCTGAAGTGCGTACCACTCCTGCATTCGACGATTGGTGGCACACCAATTGCTCCTTCCTCCTCGGATGCACTCCTTTCAAAAGATTCCTTGAATACATTGATTTCGAGAAATCTGAGTTTGGACATTGGAGACAGAACAACTCGTCCTCCTTTTCCTCAAATAATGGGTTTGGAATAGCTGGAGGCATCGAAGACACTTCTGAAGGTGAAGTTGAACAAAAAATGACCCCTGTCGAAGCTTCTCCCCTAGCAATGATTATCCCTCCTTCTCTGCCAAGAAGGCAATCTTTGAGGGTTTCACAAAAAAGAGGTACTTTCTTCTAAAAGCTGCTTCTCTTTTTGAAACCGAATCTAAGTGTAAATAAAACTGCAGGTGCTACCTCTCCTTCAGAAAGTGCTTTGAAGAGGAGCAAAACTGTTCCTCAACCAAAAGAAGTGATTCCTACCAAACGCTACCTCGAGCCCTTGGCTGAACTTCCAGGTGTGTTCTTCCCTCCTAATTATCTTTTATCTCTCGTTTTATTGTTTACTTGAGCTACTTGCTCATCTTCTTTCTTTCAGCTTCCAAGAGAGCCAAAATGACTAGAAGGCATGGCTCTCAAGTTTCTTCTAGTGATGAGGATACTGAAACTGACACGGAGACCTTAATCCCTAGGGGTAATTCCCTTCTTTATTTATGATAAATGCCTTCTTAAAGAATTCATTTGCAATCCTGACTGTAACACCCGTTCCGAGCATGCACGTGCATCGCATATGACATTTAATTTTATGTTGCATAGGTCATGCTATTTGTTACACGTGTTATGTTATCATTCGCATATCATTCATTGATTGTTTAGCGATACTTGATTAAATTTGAGGGTTTAATTAAGTTAATTAAAAGAGATTGACTTGGTAGGTGGAATGAAGGGTAAAGATGAGACATGGCTCATTTGAACTCATACACCCAACCTCATGGGATAAATCTTCCCTTAAATCTTCCCTAATAAGCTTTCTAGGTATTTTACACCCCTCCACCGTTCTTTTCTTTCTGTATAACGGAGAGAGAGAGAGAGAGGAAAAAAAAAGAAGAAAAGAAGAAGAAGAAGAAGAGGAAGAAGAAGGAAAAAAAAATTAGGGAAAATCTAATTGAAGGTAATCCCCATCCTACACCTAATTTATGTTTTGGGTTTTCATCAAACTTGTATATACCTGCATATTCTTGTAGTTTAAATCCCAATTAGGACATAGGAGAATGGATTTTAACCTAGCAAATTCGTGGGGCTTATGGGCATGTCAATTAGAGCTTGAACTTGACTGAATCTATCCTGTTTTTGACAAATTTTTATCACTAACTTTCCGACCTTGTAATTTTCTGAAATTTTTACTGGAGATGGATATGCATGTCTAGTTAATTGGGTAAAATTTTCAGAATTTATTTCAAAGAGGGGAAAATGTTAAAAATCACGCACCGAACTGCTGCTGTGAAACTCGTATTGCTGACTGCACTGACACAAGTTGGAAAAACAGTCATATCTCCTAGCTCGAGACTCGAAATCACATTCCGCTTTCTTTGCTGAAAACTAGACTTGTAGGGCTTTCCAACGGTGTAACCCGTGCGCTGTGGTTATGCCCCAGCAATAACAGATTTGCTGTTAGAGTTTACTTAAAATCTGTCTCTGCACCAGCTTTAATAATCGTTAAGTTATAATTACGAGGCCGTGGTAAGGTTACCCGAACTCCGTTTTTGATGAATGACCTGTCGTTTCGAATAGGAAGAAGTTTACTTTTCAATGGTTAAAGTTTCATTCTTCAATTCACGATTATGTTTCGGATACGGTCAGAACCGTACACGTTGGCCATGGACCAAACCTTATTCTTGGAAATTCTTGTATTAAATCTCATTGAACACATCATCCATCATTTTACTTGCATTATAACATAAGTTGGAACATGAGTTATTCTAAGTGTAGTCTCATTCATATTTTAGGATCGGGGGACGAGTCTCCACGTCAAGGTTGAGAATGAGGCTTTTCGCTTTTGTCTTTTGGATCTCTAAGGTGAGTGTGCTATTTCATTGAAGTTGGCTTGCTAAAAATAAACTTATACTTTTTCTGCGAATGTTGGAAATTTTTTACGGTTGTGGATATGGATCAAGTTGCTTGAAACATGATTTTATTTCAAGAGCATGCCATAGCTGTATTATTGGTTGGAATTGTCTTCTTCTTGATGTACACAAGAAGGGTATAAATTGTCTGTTTGCTGTACACAAACAGGGTATAAATTGTTGGAAGTACCCTGTTCACAGGGTCACGGTACCGTCATAACTCCTGGTTGCGAGGGAAGCAACCTTATGGCTTCTTGAAATATTGTGCTTACTTAATGGTTTGTGAAAAATGAATTGTTTCTTGCTAAATATGATTAGAAGCATTACTCGATCCATGTTTGCTCGTGTAAACTGTTTTATGCTTTCCGCTTGAATGAAGTAGTAACACTCACAATCTTTTCAGGTATCTGAAGTAGAGTTTTGGTCCACTACTGGTGTGGCAGGCTGTAGGAGCGGGTTCGAGGGTCGACTTGGTGTCCTTTTGGCGTAGTACTTTTTGTGATATCAATTTTTGGAGAGTTGTCGTATCATATGTGGATGCAACTCATTTTGTATAGCTCTTGTAAATTTTACTTTGGAAACCAAATGTAATCTATTTAGTCTATTTTGCCTTGAGTTTATGGAATGAATCTTATTAAAGTTGTTTCACTGACTCATGAGTTTGACCAGGTAAAACAAGAATAGCTGCCAAAGGGACTCTTATCTATGAGAGAAAAGAAGTTCAATCCAAAAAATCACAAACCCCGAGGGAGCTTTCCTTTCCTGACGAGGTAGGTCATGCACACTCTGATTACACACATATTTATGTCTCTCATATGCTTGTGACTCACTGCTGATTTCCTTGTAGGCTCAAATGGTTTCCCTTGCTGAGGCACTGGATTTATCCATTACTCCTTGCTTTCAAGTGGTAGAACCTTTCTTTGTCCAACAAATTTTGAAAGATGACCCCCACAAGGTATCTTTAGATTACTCTCTTATTTCTCCAATATTTGATGAAATACATCCTAATTTGCCTACTGTTCTCATAGGCATCACCTATTCAACCTCATTCTCTAAAGAAAGATATTGTAGCAAGGGATTTTGACATTCAAACTCTGCTGTCACTTCTTACTGAGCCCATATCACCTATTCCTTTCCAGGTAATGTGTAAAACTCTCATGTCGCCCCACAGCTCTTTTATCTTTTGATTCTAACTTCTAATTAACTTGGTACAGGAATTTCCCCTTTCGCTAGAGCTACCTGCTTTTGCTCAGGTTGTGGCAAACTTAGCCCGCTCGAAAGCCATGGAGCCACTTCAAATTTTGAAGAGAGACCCCCCTCCCATTCCCTTACCAGTTTTGGAGCAGGGGTCTTTGCTGACTGACTCCATTTTTGCTTCGACGGCCCACCTTACCAGAAGTTTTGGGAATGATCCTGACACCAATCAGTTGTCTGAGCCTGGTGAATCCTCATCCGTCCCCACTGATCTGTCTATAGTTGTTTTTGACATATCTTTCTTCAAAAATCAATTGGAAAAATTTTGTGATCAAATTGCTGAACCCATTCCTCTAATTTCTTCTAATCCCTTGGAGAGCCTTGAGCAGCTTTTGAGCCCATCCTTGCTTCCAGATTCACCCTCATTCAAAATCAAACATGTTCTTTCAGAGGAAGAAATTCAGACGTTAAAAAGCCACCTAAGGGCTTTAAATCATTTAGGACTTCCAACTCTGTTTGAACATATGACCTATCATTTCGAGGTGTGCTATCAGGCCTCAATTCTGTCTCAAAGGCTACCTCCTTCCGTCAGTTCCACTCTCCAAGAACATCTCAAACAATTTGGTGAACTGATTAGTGTCAACCAATTCTTATCTGAGAGCATTGGCACGACTGTTCAGAGGGTTGAACAGTTAGAAGCCAGAGCACTCTAAACTGCCTCCCATTTCTCTCTTTACCAAGCTAGAAAGAACAAACTTGCAGAACTCGACAAGAGGATGAAATGGTTACAAGAAGAGATGGAGAAGGTCAGGAATGAGATCGCCGAGGTCTCAATTGGTTTCCCAGAGCTTGAAGACAAAGCCTTAAGGGATCAGTCCATGCTTCCTTTGCTTATTCCTTCCCTTCGAGAGGAACGAAAGAGAAAGGTTGCTCACACCTCCCTTTTGGATGTCAATTTCAATTCTCTTCGAGGCCTATTGTCCACCATTTGTGATGTAATAAGTCCTTTTTTGTAATTTTAAAACAGTTTGTACTTTATTCTTCTATTATTTTACTCGACTCTGGGTAGATAGGACCGTAATTAATTTAAACACTGTTTTCTTTTTTTTAAAGATTTGATGTTTTGACGCTTTAACCACCTACTTTAGGGCCATAAATGATTGCTCCCAAATTTATTGGTATAAATAGGAGTCTTTGAGGAAAAAACTTATAACCCATCTTCCTCTTTGGCTCTCCTTTCTATCAGCAGCACCTAGTCCCATTTTCAAGTAGGGCTTCATGGTTCATGTAATAAGGATCACATATCATGAAGCTCCTTCCAAAGCCCATGAAAAAAAATGTCGAAACATAGCCACATCAGCCCTTATGATGTCCTCCTCCAATGCTAAAGCTCCTAGGTATAGACACATCAGCCCTCATGATGTGTCTACGCTGGGCTGTTGCTTCAAAAACCAAAGAATCTAACGTGAATGGTCTTCGAAGCCGGTCTACCTACCAATGGAGCTTAGCTCAAGTCTTTGTATCTCGGTTGTTCGATCTCTGAGAGATCCTTCTCCGTGATACTCTTAAACCTTAGATAGGTTTCTCTTTTAATTCCAATTGTAATTTTCTCTATGAATGTGATTAATAAAAATATATCGTTTGTATATTCATCTTGTCATAGTGGTTTTGACCAATACTGGTGATTTAACCAATCCTTGTTATTTCATCTTTATAGTTTAGAAGCTAAACATATGATTGAAGATATGATAAGCATGAAGAAGACTACCAACGAAACAAAAAATTCCTCACAGGCATCCTTTCTGTTACTGTGCTCTTATTGGCGCTTACTTCATATTTATTCGTTACTTCGAAGTCCTTGATAAAATAACAGACAGCATTTCGAAGTGTATTGATATTTCGAAAATTAACCAAACGTGGCTTTAAATAACCCAACCAACTCATTTACTTCCGATGGCTTCTCAGCCGTCTCATCGAAAGCTACAAACAATCATTTAATTATGACGCATGATGCCTAACGCTCCCAGACCCTTCGTATCCCAGGCCTTATGCGTCTCCCCTCAATTAATGACTGCAACAACTGAAGCGGATCTCTCGTACGCCTTTGGGTTATAAATACACATAGACGTCAATATTCGTTGTATCCAATTTCCACTAAACAACCATGACTGAGGACCACCCAGTTCCTCTTGCTGATCTCATGAGCGAGTTGGCCAACATGGCCAACATGATTGCAGAGCTGAAGAGGAATGTCCAAACTGAGTTCCAGGCCCTTCGAAGTGAGATCACTCAACTTCGAAGCCAGTTAGTGTGCGTGGAAACAGCTTCATGCCTCTGCTTGGCTAGGACCTGGGATGATCTTTCAACCGTCCTTTCGGCTCATGAAGCAAAAAGTCCCCTTGAGGGAGGATCTTCTTAAAGATTCTCCTTTGGGACTATGAGGATTAGCAGTGATCTTCACTTTTGTTTCTGGGCCACAGTATCCTTTTTTTTTTTTTTGATCTTAGTAGATTTTTTTGTTCAGATCCACTTGGGTCTGTTTTAAACCCATTTGGGTTTCCTTATGTTTTTTTCTTTTCGTTTTTATAAATGTAATGGAAGTTTGCTAGGTAAATCTTGATTTTTTGTGGCTTCAAACGCTAATATGGCAACTTGGTTGAGCATGATCGTATAAAGAACTCCAAAGAAAAAGTCCCTGAACACCAAACCAATCAAAACCATATCATTATGCAACCAACAACTCAAGTTCAGGTTCTGTTTTTGGATGTATTCCAAAAATGGCTAACTTTTCCACTACACAAATATTAAATCCCAATTCAAGGATGAATCTGGTTATATAAATGAAAAAACCCATTCTTCATAAGCTACCTTATGAAAAGATTCCCATATAGAAGGAATGTAAGCTTTTAGATGTCTTCCATTTATCTTTCTTCGATGAACATAACCACTCAAGTTTCTCAAATGATATGCTCCCCCTTTCAACACTCTATGGATTTGAAAAGGCCCATTCCACGTTGGTGTCCATTTTCCTAATCCATCTGTTCTAATTCTCCTATCTCTGATAGGGAGGATAACTTTCCACACAAGATCCCCTTCATCAAAGCTTCGAATAAAAACTCTTTTGTTATAACTCCTCGCGACCCTTGCCTTTGTAGCATAATTTGATTTAAGGCCTTTATTCTAGCTTCATCAATATCGTCCAACTCCATGCGCATGGCTTGATGATAAGACCCTGTATCTAAATCATTTTGAAATGCTACTCTTTGAGATCTCACAGTGATCTCTATAGGCAGCACGACATCATGTCCATAAGTTAATGCGAATAGAGTAGTGCCTGTGCTAGTCCTTTTTGTATTTCTACATGCCCATAATGTGTCGAGTAACAGGTCATGCCAAACCTCTGGGTTCTGATCCACCATTCTTTGGATCCCCTTTTTGATAATCTTGTTAGTTGACTCTGCTTGACCATTTGATTGAGCATAATAAGTACTGGTATATATTAATGAAATTCCATGGTTATTAGCAAAATTCTTTACCAACTTTCCTTCAAATATGGAACCATTATCCACTGTTATAGTTTGAGGGCTTCCAAACCTGTATATGATCCCTTTTATGAAATCGATGATATGGATTTGTTTGACCTCCTGATAAGCTTGGGCTTCCACCCATTTCGTGAAATAATCAGTAGCCACTAGGATAAATTTATGCTTTTCCAATGAAGGAGGATAAATCATTCCAATTATGTCCATAGTCCATCCCCTAAAAGGCCATGGTTTTATTACATACTGTAAATCTGTGACTGGCAAATGCTTGAGTGGACCTGTTTTTTGACAAGCTTGACATCCCTTTGCATAATCTATGCAGTCTATGAGAATGGTAGGCCAATAATACCCATACCTCTTCATTTACCACCTCATTTTTATGCCAGCTTGATGTGCTCCACAGATTCCTTCATGGATTTCTGCCATTACTTTGAATGCATTTATCTTGCCTAAACATTTCAAAAGAAGACCATCCATTCCCTTTTTAAATAGCTCATTGTTGTACATAATGTAATTTATTGCTCTCAATCTGATTGCCTTGTCTGCAGCACCGTCTGGTTTGGTTAAATATTCGATCAATGCTTGCCTCCAATCAACATTTTGACTAGTAGGAACATCAATTTCTAATACTTCGAAACCAGTCAATCTATTTTGTAACATAGGCAGAGATTTTCTCAAAGTTAATTGACAAAATTCCCTTTCATTTTCTGACAAAACTTTCAAACCAGATGCCTTTTGGGCTATTTTATTAGCTTCTTCATTGAAGAATCTATGGATATAAGTCAAAGTAAGCATAAAGAATTGATCCATCAGCTTCTTAGCACGTTGATAATAAATTGTTAGTGCTGGAATAGTGCATTTAAACTGTCCATTCAGCTGGTTAATCACTAACTGAGAATCTCCAAAGACTTCAGCAACATTAACTCTTAAGTAAAGTAAAATTTCTAATCCTATGATCAACGCTTCATATTCTGCCTGGTTATTGGAACATTGTCCCTCATTGAGTCGAAAACCATATTTGGTTTTCAAACCTTGGGGGGATTCCATAATTATGCCTATTCCAGTCATCTGAACAGTTCTCGATCCATCGAACCATAATTTCCATGGCTTGATTTCAGCCATACTGGCCTCCAATGCACTTGGTGTCTCATGCTCATTTGGATGATCGGCCAAAAAGTTAGCCAATGCTTGGCCTTTTACTGATTTTTGAGGTACATATTCAAGACAAAACTCAATCAAAGACACAATCCATTTCACAATCTTCCCACTAAGCACTGGTTTCGAAAGCATGTGCTTAATTAGATCAGTTTGAGAAATAACATAAGTTACTCTGGGCAACATATAATGCCTGAGTTTCTTGGAATCATAAAATAAAGCTAAACATAATTTCTCTACTGCAGCATACTTGCATTCACAGGAGTTTAAAAACCTACTAAGATAATAAATAGCCCTTTCCTTGCCATCTTCATTGTCTTGAGCCAACAGTACTCCTATTGAGTCTTGTGTTGCAGCTAGGTACAACTTTACTGGCTTTCCTTTAATGGAAGGTGCCAACACGGGAGGGTTGGCTAAATATCTCTTGATGGCTTCGAAGGCTTCATCGTGCTCCTTGGCCCACTTGAATTCCTCCCATTCCTTCAGTTTTTACAAAGAAGAGAAAATTTTAGTTTTTCCTGCAGTATTAGATATAAATCTTCGAAGGAAATTTAATTGACCAAGAAACCTTTGCAATTCCTTCTTGGTAAAAGGTGGTTTGGCCTCAATAATGGCCTTAGCTTTGTTCTTGTCAACTTGTATTTCTTTGTTGTGGACTAGATACCCTAGAAATTTCCCAACTGATACCCCAAAAGCACACTTTTTCGGGTTTAACTTCAGCTGATAGTGCTTCATTTGTTGAAATGCCTTTTTTAAGTGTTGTAGATGATCCTCATTAGAATTTGACTTCACAATGATATCATCTATGTAACACTCCAGAAAACTTCCCACCGTATTATGAAAAATAGTATTCATAGTTCTCTGATATGTGGCCCCAGCATTTTTCAGCCCAAATGGCATTTTGACCCATTCAAAGATAACAATGTTACCAGGGTAAGCAAATGCTGTTTTATGCACATCCTCCTCTGCTATGCAGATTTGATTGTACCCTGAATGTCCATCTAAAATGGACAATATCTTGTGCCCAGCTGAACTGTCCACAAGCATGTCCACATTAGGCATTGGATACTCATCCTTAGGGGTTGCAGTGTTTAGGTTTCGAAAGTCAACACAGATTCTAATATTTCCATTCTTTTTAGGGGCTGGAACCACATTAGATAGCCATTCGACATACCTGGCTGTTCTAATAAAACCTGCGTCTAGAAGCCTCTGCATCTCCTTCTTGACACCTGCAATGGTCTCTGGACTCATCTTCCTGGTTGGTTGTTTCACAGGTTTGAATTATGGCTTTATAGGTAACCTATGCTCCACCAATTCCCTGTCCAATCCAGGCAGTTCCTTGTGACTCCATGCAAAACATTACTTATTTGCTTTCAACAGTGCTATTAATCCAGCTTTCACATATGGTTCAAGCTGTTTATTAATAAACACTGGATTGGGGTTTTGTTCATCCCCCAATCTTACTTCCTCCAAAAGGTCTTGAGCTTCGACCTGTTCTTGAGAAGTTAGCTGGATTTCCTCTTCATGAGGCTTATTATCCTGCATAACGTCTTCCCATATGTTGTCCTCTTGAATCTTCTGTTCGATCCCCAGAGCGACATACCTTACTAAAGCCAATGAGTTGGCCTCTTCTTCTGCCTCTTCCTTGGATTTACATCCAAGCAGCATCGTCTTTTGGGGTGTCTGATTCATAATCAACAGATTGTTTCAGCTTCGATTTCAGCTCTGCCAATTCTCCCAATTCCAGCTCGTTGGTTGGGTAAGTGGCTGCCTGAAGTAGTTCACTCAAAGGAACTACATCTGATTTGTACATTTCTGCTTCAGCAAAATTCGCCGTGGCACTAAATGGATGAGGATCAGCTTTGACTCCTTCAACACCCACTTCCTTGCCTTTATCATACTTAACAATCATTAATTCATGATGCATAGAGGAAGGAATACATCCATTAACATGAATCCAATCTCTTCCCAATAAAGCATTATATTTAGCATACGTGTCAACTACAAAGAAAGCAGTGTCCGTTTCTATTCCACCTATTGCCAATCTAATGGAGATGATTCCCCTAGCATGTTGGCTATCCCCAGTAAATCCTGCAATGGATGTGCTGGTTGGAATCAATTTTGCTTTTCCTTTTCCTAACTTTTTTAAAGTTTGGAAAGGCAAAATGTTCACTGCAGCCCCATTATCTACCAAGATTCTGTTAAGTGGGACTCCATCAAAATATGCAGTACTATATAATGGACGCAAATGTTGTCTCATTGCGTTAGTAGGTAATTTAAATGGATATGAAATTTCCACATAATTTAAATCTATTACCAAGGGGTACTCGATGTTAGACATGGAATCTGGTACGAAACAAGCACTTTCTTTTGAGCTTACCTCCAAACTCTCTTGGTTATGCTCAATTTCACATACCAGGCTTTCGTTCATCTCGATCTGAGCCATCTCTTCCAGGTCACAATCATTACATATAATATTTAGTTCCTCATCATTATGTGTTTCTTCAGAATTGCCTGGCCTGCCCAAGTTCGATCAAGCATCACCTTGGCCTTTGGATATCTGGCCATTCTTGAAGAAATCCATAGAGCATGGGTACACCATATTAACTTGTACTTCTGGTTAGCCCCCAAATTGGATTGTGGCCACTTCCTTGACTGGTTTAACTGCTTCGGTTTCCTTAGCATCCTTCCTTTCAACTTCTTGTGTTGATACTTCCATAGGGGAAGCGCTTCCTTCTATCCCTTCTTACTCCACCAACATGGCTTCGAGCAAACCAGACTGGTAATTAGCCAATGAATTGAGAGAAGGTGGGTTAAGATCCTCTTCGAGCATGGCAGAGGCTACTTTCTTCAAAGTCTCTCTCTCGTGATACTGGATTCGAAACTCTTCTGGGTCTCTTTTCACCCTGTCGAACCTCGGATTAAGCCTTACTCCTTTTCCTGATTCTTCTCCTGTTGAGGATTCTCCTGACTGGAAAGTGTATACTTTCTCTGGAGCTTTCTTTTTTGTGTTCTTGAGAGCAATGGAACTATCTGTGGTATTTGGGACTTGGGATCCCTGATCAACACCCAGTTTCCAGAGTTTGAACTTGGTGGCTTAAAAGTTTTGTTCTCACTCCTGTTCAAACTTTTGTATCCCTGGAACAAATTAGGCTTGACTTGTTTCAGAAACCAATCAGGAACTCCTTTCACTAAAGTGAATTCCTCTTTTTTGGCTTCTTCTTGTGCATCTGATGTCTGGCCAATGTTGGCATTCTTCGAAGGTGGCAGCTCCCTTCTGTGGATAGCTGGGATAGGGCTGGTAGGCACATCTCTCTTCGATGCTAGCCAAGGCTTGCTGTCACTTGGTTTTGCTTGTACTGA
Organism: Rhododendron mucronatum var. ripense; assembly: GCA_019656295.1. Classification (NCBI taxonomy): domain Eukaryota; kingdom Viridiplantae; phylum Streptophyta; class Magnoliopsida; order Ericales; family Ericaceae; genus Rhododendron; species Rhododendron mucronatum. The sequence goes on along the minus strand of BPLT01000044.1, from coordinate 120,105 downwards.
AGCCATTCTCTTATTCCCATCTTTTTAGGGAAAAAACTCACGCCCTTTCTGTCTAAATCTTTAAAAACTAGATAATTGGCCCTACACCCCACACATAAGCATTCCAAGAATGAGGCTTCTAACATGGGCAGATGATTATTACCTGGGAACCTCTGTGGAGAAAACCCATCATTGGCTCGCCTATAGTGATTTTGCCTCATTCTCATGCCTCGACGGTGACCAGCGTATGACTTACCTCTCCCATATTGAATGGTATTCATGTTCACTGGCGCCTCCTTATCTTGCCAATACTTCTTGACAGTTCGAGCCGTGAAGTGGGCACATTGGTGTTAACTTCTTCTACCTTTGGAAAAGGCACTGCATCAATCCCAATAGCCTTTTCAGGGAATTTGATTCTCCTTTTCTTGATTTGATCTTGAATCCTATCACGAAAAACATTACAAGACTTAGTTGAATGAGACCAAGAGTCATGCCATTTGCAATAGGTCTTTCCATTCTTTTCTTCCACTGTGGGCAACTTCACATTCACAGGCAGCTTAATGATTTGCTTTCTTAACAAGAAGTCAAAAATCTCTTCAGCTTTTGATATATCGAAAGAGTATACTTTAGTAATTTCCTTTTGTTTGAACTTCTGCCCTAGATAAACATTCGTTTGAATTAAGGACTCACAAACACAAGGATCGTGTTCTATAATTTCTGCAGCATCTATCTCACAATTGGGGTCCCTATAGTATGTTGGGTAAGAGGAATTATGTCTATCCATATCCTCCTCTAGCAGTGATTCATATCTAGCAACTTTATAGGTTAGATCTGCAAAGTCTCTAAACTCTGTAGAATCAAACCTCTTTCGAAGTTCTCTTTCTAAACCATCTTGTGCTAATCTCACAAATTTTGCCTCTGGCAGATGGAGTTTGCACTTGGTTTTTGCCCTTTTGAATCTAGATATGAAATCTGCCACTTTTTCGTCTGGTTTCTGCTTTAGTCTAGCCAAATCTGCCATAGAGACTTCAGGCTCAGTATTAAAGAACTGTGCATGAAATGCCTTTTCCATCTGAAACCAACTTGTTATCGATTCTGGAGGTAAATTTGTGTAACATGCAAAAGCTGGCCCGGATAAGGAATTTGGAAATAGCTTCAATTTCATGAAGCCATTCTGAGCCAAGTTCTTACATTGGGCAGAAAACCTAGCAACATGCTCTACAGAGGACTGTCTCCCATCCCTGTAGAACAAAGTAAAATCAGGGATTTTAAATTCTCTAGGGATCTGAAATGTTGCGTCTACCCATTCTGGATAAGGTTTTCTATAAATATGAGGTTGTACCCCCCGAGTTCGAGGTCCACAAACTTCTTGTATGAGACCCATAACTTGGTCTCTTAGTATTGGGTTGCCTATGAGGAAGTTTTGTTCTTGATTTTCTATGGCAGGTTCTGGTCCCACAAAATCATCTTCGTAAACTCCCTTTATCGTGTTAAAATCCCATTGGTTTTACTTAAGGAAATTTCCATACGTTGGTTGCTGCATTTTATCAAATACAGCATTAGTTTGAGCAGACTTATGACTTCCATAAGCTGTTGTGAGGGGATTTTTGGTAGTTGGAAAATTTTGCCGAGAGTGCTGTGGGTTATCACCCCTTTTCTCGGGTCTATAAACTGGTTCTGGCTCTATGTCATCCTCTCATTCCCCAAGTGTGGGTTCAAAGAGAGGATTAACACTCTGCTTATCTCTAGTATTTCTTGGAACCCCAATAGTAACACCATGAGATTGCCTTGGAATTTCCAGAACAGACTTTGTAGGCTTCACAGGCTCATACCAAGATTGTGGTATTTCCTCTGAGTACATCTTTTCTTTACCTGTTCTAGACCTTATCTTACTTTTACCAACATCCTCTCCAAGCCTTCCTTCGAAGGGACTTTAGTGAGTGCTTGAGTTAGCATGATTATCTAGCCCAATATTCCTTGGACTATTTCTTACTGGCTTTATGTTAGGCAACCTATTTCTTATGCTTTTGATCATGGCTCTTTGGGTTTGAGCCATCTCTTGAAAAGCTATCATCATTTCTCTAAACATTTCCTCCTTATCGTGGTCTTTGCCACTGGCTTATCCCCCTTGGAAGTTTGGAGGCACTTCACTAGGAGGTATTTCGTAAGAAGGCTCTTCATAAAGAGGCTCTTCGATTCCCAAAACCAATTGAGAAAAAACAGGATTCATAGGCGTTCCTAGTTCTGTTGCCTGTTCTGGCACAGCCTGTTCCTCTGACACTAGATCACCAACAGGTGTTCCTATTTATTTTCGAAGCCTTGACATTTTGACACCTTCGTGTCCCACCGGGCGTGCCAAAAATTGATTGGGCTGAATTAGCTCAATTAAATGGCAAATGATTGTGTGCGGGCGTGCCAGAAAAGAACTAATTTCAAAAAAGAAATTATTCTTTTCAAATTGATTTGAAACAACTAATTTAAATCAGGCAACTGTGTTATCCGTTCGATTACCTCAATTAAGAGGATTTTTCCTTAAGGTATCAACCAAATAAAAGATTGATGCGCTTCGAATCAGAAAAGATGATTGAACACAAACAAATCTGAATTTAATCAAAGGTAAGTTTGTATGCAAACACTCTGAAGATTCTATCAAGAATAATGCAGAAATATAAGCACACTGAATTCAATTGAAAGTCGACTTACAAACGACTATTCTTTGGTAAGAAAAAACTTAAAAGAAAATAAGAGAACTTGAATTTAATCGAAAGTAATCTTACATGCAAATAAGCCTTCAACTTACAAAAAGATCCTATTCTAAACTAATCTAAACGCTAATCTACGATAAATCTCTGAGCAATCATTTTGTATGAGTTGTCAGATGATATGAATTTTTGTCGGGGCTTTCTCTCTTTGCTTTACTCTTCTATTTATAAACGCTGGGTCTGCCTTCGATCTTCTATCTCCACGTCTTCGGTAGATGCCCACATTTGCCACATAAATCAGTTGAGAGGGGCCTTCGAACGGTTACTTTGATGTTTCCAGAATTTCTTCTCTCTTTTCATGCTTCGATAATGGTGTTCATGGCCGTTTTCTGGATCGTGGTTCTCCTATTTTTATGCAACATGAATTAGTGTCACACGTCTGGCTTCTCAAATGATTCCCTGCAATCGCGTCCAACTTTTGTTATAAATTGAGACAGCAATGACACCGTTCGATGATCCTAAGGTTTAATTAACGGTTGAACTCAATCACTTTTTAAATCGTCTCTAAATGCTATCCAAACGTCGTCGGTTTTAGTTTAAACAATACCGTTTAGTACTAAAAATAGCATCACCCTTAAACCCATAATCCTCTGTATTTCGGGTCTAACTGGGACATGTTCCGTATGGCTAATGCATTATTTGGTACCATGTGTAATTTTCTCATAGGGTAGCACATTTTATAATGTAAACAGTATCAAGTAATGATGCCCCAGAATAACTACTCGGCTCCTATAGTACTTACTGATCAACATTACAATGATTGACACAAATGTGAGTGTACTAGTGCATTACAGGATTTCTAGGTTCGATCAGCATGGGATTGAATATCTTTCGGGCGGTGCAATATGCTTCGAGGAAAAAAAAAAGGTTGACTGCAGATAACATTTTCTTAATTCTTTGTCGTTGTCGGGGCTGAACATGCAAACGCAATTTAGAACAATTTTGAAGGCATATTTCTAAAGAATAAGGGGTTCTCACATGTAGGGAGATGATCACACTACGAATTAACCAAAAATGAATTGTTAGGAAAGAGGGGTAGTGGATTCCAAACTCAAATTTCAAAATGTAATTCAAAATAAATAATTAGCTAAGAAGTTTGTTCAGCCTGATCAGTAATAATATTCAATATAGAAGATATACCTTTAAGCCGGCGAAAATGATTTAGAAAGACTTCAAAGCTCTTTTCCACTAGTTTTTAATTTGACAAACATATTATTAACATTCTCACTCGACTTGGTAATTTTGGAACGCGAGCCGGTGTGGACTTTTGTAAAGTAAATCCCTGCTCCTTTCTATGCTAATTACACAAGAAAAAGTAGTAACTTAATTTGTCATTATTCAAAAATATTTCGCATTTGTCAATTTTGCATCTAACTTTTACGATTTATTGATTCGTCTCGGCGAGAGTAATCAGAAAAGTATAAATTTTGATCGAAGCTCATATTTTTTTTAAAAAGACAAAATATAAGTATAGAAGAAATGTTGGTTTTTTGACTTATTTTTATTTTTATTCATAAAATTATGAATTTTGATAAAAAAAAAATACTTTTCTAATTACTCTTGTTAAGACGAATCAATAATTTTCTAACTTATTGGTTCCCTACCATGTGGAGGAATATTTAAAAGACTTGGAATTCGTAAAAGTCTTTGTCGTATTAGGATTTGGTACCTTGTGGCTTATCACCATCTCTTAACGCCTAACATATCTGATGAGAAAATGATGACCAATGACGTATTTTGATAATTAATATCCGTCAAGGACATTTTCAATATTAACAAATGCTCTTAGCATGTCCTTAACGGATATTATTTATCAAAACACGTCCTGAGCCGTCATTTTCCCATATCTGATACTAGAAGTTTATGAACATTCTTGAGAAGAAATTTGGGATGATCGAGACTAACAATGTGAGAATTTTTGTTTGGTTTTATTAAATCATAAAAATCAACTGATAGATTTTAATATTGGGCCCCAATACTTTCCTAACTTTTTTTTCTTTTTTGGGTAAGGTCAATTTCCTAACTTATTGGTTCCCTACCGTGTGGGGAAATATTTAAAAGACTTGGAATTCGCAAAAGTCTTTGTTGTATTAGGATTTGGCACCTTGTGGCATATCACCATCTGTTAACGCCTAATATATCTGATACTATAAGTTTATAAACCTTCTTGAGGAGAAATTTGGGATGATCGAGACTAACAATGTGAGAATTTTTGTTTGGTCCATGGTTTAATAATACTCAGGAAACCTATTTTTTTGCCATTTTTGCAAAAGAAACCATCTCACTCTTAACAACGTGACAATTTGTTAAATTATTTAAGGGTACTATGTTAGTTCTAAATCTAACCAAAGTAATACTCACGCTTCTTTTAAAATTGGGAACCTACGGGTTTTTTTAAGATTGTCAGAACATGTGTTTTCCGAAGCGACAATTTTTTTTCCTTTTCGCCGTTGAATAGAGGGCTAAAGAGCGAAAAAAGGGGTTCATAGCGAGGTTTGTGATCGAATGCGTTTGAGATGGAATAACCCTGAGTTAAGTAGCTAACTGAAATAGAATATGGATGCTAGGCGAATGGTTCTTCCTATTAGGCTAAGGATTTTCCTACCCTATGGACAATACGTGCACAGTAAGTTTATCATTTTATTCACGTAAGTAAGTTCGGACACTTGAATTACTATGGATGTGTACTTTGCATGAAAATATACGGCTCAAAATGCAAATCGCAAGAATATACGCCAGCATGAGTTTCCAATGTAAAACACCACACGATCTCAACTTTCCAAATTGACTTGGAATTCATAAAAGTCTTGGAATTCATAAAACTCTTTGTCGCATTAGGATTTGGCACATTGTGACATATCACCATCTCTCATGAAGTAGAGCTAACGCCTAACACATCAGATAAAAAGTAACGAAGAGAGAATCGCAATAATGAAGGCCTTACTCAAAACAAACAATACATTTTAGACCACTTTCTGAAGTTTTGTACAAAGAAATATATATTTTATCTCTGCGTATAGGAGGAGGCAGGCAACATTTATTGATAAAGATGAGAAATGACTGGAAAGTTATCCTGAGCCTCCGTTTCAGAACGGGTTTAAAAACTTATTTTTTATCTAATAATAAGACATGTTTCATGAAAGAGTGAATAAGTAATTATTTTTTTAGAAGGCAATTTCAACTTCAAAAATCTTGTGTTTACGCAAATAATTTTCCTATCAATATGGATCTTGTTTGATAAATCTCATTAGGATCTTTAATACGGGGCAAAAAAATTAATTATTTTTCATTTACATTATTTTTTAACTTGAAAATGTGAAATAAACTGTTTATTTGGACTTTGTGGGACCCTTCTTATTTTTCTTTGAGAAATTCCAACCGAAACCCGTCGGTGGTTTGAAGCCAACCGAAACCCATCGGGTCGGGTTGGGTCAGACCCGGGTAGACAGGTAATTTGCTCAGCCTTACCAGTAAAAGGTCCCCCATTATTTTCCCTACCATTTTCGTCCTCAAGTCCACGTATGACTGATGAAATGTCTCTTGTCTGAACCAGTTGTCTTTGATCGTTCGTCAAATCCTTATCTTGTAACACCCGGCTATTTTCTAAAAATAAAATTCAAAATACACTGTATTCAAATATTTCTAGACCCCTATTTCCTCCATAAATAAATTACATCACCAAAATAAACTTAAGCCGCCTTCTAAATAATCTTCTAGATATTCCAAAAGTATCAACTCTTCCAAGACCTCTCCAAATTAATCTTTATATGCTCTCATTCAACTTCCACTAATTTGGCTCCGCACCTGAAAAAAAAAATCATTCAAGAAGCATACGATACAACAGAATAACAAAGCATAAGTGGAATTAATAAAGGGTTATTTACCTATACACCCCTCCAACTTTATCCACTTTTCACGGTCACCCCCTCCCTCGAATTTCGCTACGGCCAGACCCCCTCCGTTATCTTTACTTTACCCATACACCCCTTCTGTTACCATTCCGTCCAGAACCGTTAACTTTTTAACAAAAAAATGGTTTAAGCTTCCAATATTGCCCCTAACTCTAATCCCTCTGTCACCCTCTCTTCTCGACCACCACCGCCACCGCCATCGCCACGGGCTGGTCCTAATCGAGGTGTCAAAACTCGATTTTGACCAATGGGTCTTATGCATCTCACTTAGACGAGCTCAGTGGTGGTAACAGGGTCGAGTTTCTTCACCAGAGGAAGGCGCACGGGTTGTTCGACCGCGGCGGGCGGAGGCGGCGATGTAGTATACTGGAGCTCAGACCAGGAGTGGTTGAACAGTTGTTTTCAGCACAGGGTTGTGTTCGTCTCGTCGAGACGATCCCGGCAATACTCGGATTGTCGCCGAAGGTGGCCGGAGGAGACTGCACGCGCCGGTCAACGGTGGCGCTCTGTCAATGTAGACCGGCGCGTGCGGCCTCCTCCGGCGTGCTCCAGCAACTTTTCGACCACTCCCGAAATCGTCTTAACAAAGCGCTCCTGGATCTGTGCTCGAATCTTGAATCCGAGCAACCACGACCTCGGGCTTTGCAGAACCGTGCCTCGCCGCCACTCTACCGCCTTTGACCAGCGATTGCCACCACCTTCGAGCTCCTCCTCCGACGGGCTACCCATATCCGTGCTCGTCTCGACTAGATGAACACAACCTTGTGCTCAAAACCTCCGTCGAACACTCCTGCTCTGAGCTCTAGTAAATTGTACCGCCGCCTCCTCCCGCCGCGTTCGAACAGCCTGTGCAGCCTCCTCCGGTGACGAAACTCGACCCTATCACCACCACTGAGCTCGTCTCAGTGAGATGCCCAAACCGCCGTACTCTAGTCATCTTCTCCGGTGAAACCGAAAACTCTCGGTGGCGTTGACGGTGGTGACTGACTTAAATTTTGAGGGAGAGAGAGAGAGAGAGAGAGAGAGAGAGAGAGAGAGAAGTTTGGACTGCTGTGGGTATATAAGAGAGGGTAAAATGGTCTTTTCATCGATTCCGTCCAAAGGCGTTAGGCCCCCCAAACGAAAAGATTAATGAGGGGGTCTGGCCGTAGTGAAATTTGAGGGAGGGGGTGACCGTGAAAAACGGATAAAGTTGGAGGGGTGTATAGGTAAATAACCCATTAATAAATGATAATCGACCACCAAGTCGAAGCAACAATCACAAGGGACCTTATACCATATCCTCCTCAGTACATGACCAGTGACATTCCCCCAATACCTTCCTCACCGAGTCATCCTCGACCAATCTTGGATATTGGATAGGCTATTGGTGCATGGGTTCACTCGATCCCTGTACTAAACAGTTCTATAGTACTCATCCAATTATATCATATTCGATATTAATAATTTCACTTTCCAATGATATCCACAAGATTGAACAAATATCACGAGATAATCAAAAGGAGTACAAAAATGAGAGTGAAGAAAGGTTTCCGGAAGTGGGAAACATATCGTATACTCCCCGGATTATCTCAAAATATGTTGTGAACCACGTGCGTAACCAAGTACTACTACTCCACACCAATTGAATTTGATCTATCATAAAGCACCTCGGCTCCTCCCCTATTTTCTCTTCTTTTTCTTTTGCCGACTATTCTTTCTCACTTTATTTTTGCTCTATAACAAATTAATCAAAGAAAACAAGAAGTGAGGAAGTCAGGTGTGGTGTGCATGGGTGTGATGCTTGCCCATTTATACTAGTAGGAAGAAGAATCTAGATCATATGTAAAGAAATCAAATCAAATCTAGATCATAATCTTATAATATCTAAACATAATCTTATATAATCTCATCATATCTTATAATCTAATAATGTAGGGAGGTATTCCCGAACAGATAAGATTAGTCGCCGAACACGTGATGTGTTAGGGACACGTGGCAGGCACGATAGGTTTATTGCCGGTCAGTTCGATGAGTGGTGATATGGACCAGTGACACATGAAGTCATTGGTCCAGACAGTCTGTTCGGCTGATAAGGTCAAAGACATGTGAAGTCATTTGTCCAGGTATAATGACATGGACCAGTTGCTTGTGAGGTCATTGGTCCAGGAGGACTGTTCGGCAAAGAGGAAGCCGAACAGTAAAGCAAGTTACCCTAAGTCTTGACGTGGCAAGAATACTCTGGAATGATAATATTCCATAGAAGGATAAGATTCCGAGTATAAAGGATCGAAGCAAGAGACCCAACGTGAGTGGGGTGTTCGGATAATTATGGGAAAGAGACCCATAAAGATTGAGCTTTCGTACAGATAAGGGAATGAGAATCCAGAAGATACTAGGTTTCCTATACGAGGTAGGGATCCTAGGGCAACAAGGATGCTTGGACTGCAAGCATCCGTGAGCCTATAAATACGAGGTGAGCCTGGAGGTAAAAGGTACGCAATATTTGGCCATCTCTTATTGCTTTCGTATTGGTAATTAGGGTTTAGACCAGTACGTGATACTAACTTAAGCATCGGAGGGCCTTTGCCACGCGAGGCAAAGGTGCGCTCACCCCTTGTCTGTTTTGCAGATTAGGGTTCCGACGAAGAACTAGGGTTCCGGTGTGGAGGCACGTGTAGCCGCTACAAATTGGTGTTGTTCAGAACACTGATTGTTTTCATCCCCCTACAATTGGCGCCGTCTGTGGGAAACGAACCAATTTGTGAAAATATAACCATGATGGAAGAAGATCCAACCACGCCGTTCGATCCAAAGAACCAGTTAACTGGTGGAGGGGATAAATCTCCACCAGGAGCTCCGAGAAAGCCCGGTGGAAGAGAGGATAGAGCAGCTACTGGCTCCACGAGAAGGAGCAAATCCCACCGAAGAGAGGCATCGGTGGACCGTTCAAAAAGTGTTCATAACAGTGAAGATATCCTCGACAAAAAGAGGAAAGAAATTGAGGAGTACGCTCGTTTGATTAAGAGACGAGAGTACGAGATACGAGAGCTACAGCGGGTACGAGATCACCCGGAGGACTCCGGACTTTCGCGAAGGAGTTCTAGAGAAGACAAGAGGGCTTTACTAGTCCATAAACAGCCCCGTTCACGAGAAAGAAGAGGCAGGAGTAACAGTCCCACCACGAGACGGTGTGAAGCTTCCCCACGGAGAAGGAGAAGCAGAAGTGGAGACCGTACGCCAGAAAGGCGAAGGGCGTCTTCACGAAGAAGAAGGAGCAGAGAACGAAGTTCCTCATCTGAAGAAAAGACGAGGAAGCACCACCGTGATAGGTACGAGAGACCTGATGCTGATTGGGCCAAAGCCACAGCTCATAAGACGGTTGAAAAAGAAGAAGGGACAGTGTCCGCACGAGAAGCGGCGCGTAAAGCCCTGAGTAACATCGCAGCCTCCCCGTTTGCTAAAAGGCTGCAGGAGGCCAGGTTGCCGAGCAGAGTGAAGCACGGAGCGTTCGTGCTTTACGAGACAAACACGGACCCTGTGTCTCACATACAGCATTACCAACAGGCCATGTTCATGCATGATGGTGATGATGCCATTCTCTGCAAAATGTTCCCATCAAGTCTTGTCAAGGTGGCCCTAAGCTGGTTTCATAAACTAGCACCACGATCCATAAGAGGATGGAGGCAGTTGGCTGAAGAATTCACTGCTCGGTTCTTGACAAGCAGAAAGGCCCCAAAGACCTTTGAGAGTCTATCCACTATGAAACAGGCGGAAAGTGAGCCGATCAGAGATTATGCCAAGAAGTACTGGGAAACTTTCAACGAGATTGAAAGTTGCAGTGAAGAGTATGCCATAGCAACCTTCAAAACTGGTTTGCCTGTTCGGGGAGAACTGCGCCGCTCATTGAATAAACATCCGGTGTCTACGCTGGCGAAACTGATGGAGCGAATAGAGCAGCATGCCCGAATGGAAGATGACATACTCCGCGAAGACGGCAGGGTTGCTGCCGAAGAGCCTAAGACGCCAGCAAAGAAGGCGAACAAGCCTGAGCCCAAAACATACAAGGAGCGCAAAGATTACGGGCAGGCTAAGAAGGATCCGTATAAGGAAAAGCAAGCCCCTGACCCCAAGTCCTTCTTTTCTATCAATACTGTTTGGAAGGAGCCAATTTAGAGGATTCTTTATCGAATAAAGAATCAACCATATTTCAAGTGGCCTCCGAGCCTTGGCGGAGATAAGGACGCTAGACGTGCTACGAATCAGCACTGCAGCTACCACAAGGCTTGGGGCCACATGACTGAAGATTGCGAGATGTACAAGAAACACCTCGATGATTTGGTCTCTCGGGGCTATCTCAAGGAATTCATCCAGGAGGATCCCAAGGAAAAGGAGAAGGCCATGGAACTGGATTATGAGCAAAATCCTAAAGGAGTAATCCATATGATACATGGGTTGGCTGCACCTTATACGAGAAATGAGGTTAGACTGTTACAGAGGCAATTTAAGCACGATCAGCACGTGATGCGATTGGGCAATAAAAGAGGGCGAGAGAATGATGTACGCAAAGAAAGCATAGCCTTCACAGATGATGATTTGGGAGAGGTCCAGATACCTCATAACGACGCTCTGGTCATAACCCTACGAGTTGGGGAGTATGACATTGAAAGGATCCTAGTGGATTCAGGAAGTTGTACAGAGGTGATGTACTACGATGCGTTCAAAAAGCTTGGACTGGCCCAGACAGATTTGGAACAGTCCACGACACCATTGATTGGGTTTGGTGCAGGGGCAGTGTGGCCCCTTGGAAAGGTGACCCTGCCTGTTCGGGCAGGTTCAGTTGTCTTAAGGACGGATTTCCTGGTGGTAGATGTCCCCTCTTCTTATAACGCGATTATAGGAAGAACTTGGTTACACAAGATGAGTGCAGTCTCCTCGACTTACCACCAGATGGTGAAATTCCCAGGATCCAATGGGATCGAGTCAATCAGGGGTAACCAGAGAGCGGCCCAACAGTGTTTGATCTCTATCATTAAGAAGGCCCCAAAGGCCCATCATGTTCACACACTGGAAGTGCCAGACCAACCGACTATCGAGGATGTCGGAAGAAGCCCGGCTGATAAGGTGATCGAGGGTTTGGAGAAGATTCAGATCAACGAGGCTGATCCTGAAAGATATTTTTTGATTGGGGAATCGTTACCTGCAGTGGAAAGGACCGAATCAATACAATTTCTGAAGGAATATGTTGATGTGTTTGCATGGGTACCAGAAGAGATGCCTGGTGTAGATGCTGACATAATCTGTCACCATCTGAATGTTGACCCTCAGCATAAACCGGTTATTCAGAAGAGGCGTAGGGCTGCCGTGCAGCATGTGGATGCTGTTGTTGAAGAGGTCAATCGATTGCTTGAGGCAAAAGCAATACGCGAGGTTCACTACCCTGAGTGGCTATCCAACACTGTAGTCGTGAAGAAAAAGAATGGAAAGTGGCGTGTCTGTGTGGACTTCACAGACTTGAACAAAGCCTGCCCTAAAGATAGTTTTCCCCTCCCAAGGATAGACCAGTTGGTTGACGCAACAGCTGGCTATGAGCGAATGAGTTTTCTTGATGCGTATCGAGGATACCATCAAATCGCTATGTATGGGCCCGATCAGGAGAAGACGTCTTTCATCACCCCACGGGGTTTGTACTGCTATAGTGTGATGCCGTTTGGGCTGAGGAATGCAGGGGCGACGTACCAAAGACTTGCAACTCTCATGTTTAAGGAACTGCTCGGGAGAACTATGGAGGTTTACATAGACGATATGGTGGTGAAAAGCCGAGACAAGCGAGGGCATATCACAGATTTAAGAGAGGTCTTTGAGATCTTGAGGAAATACAAATTAAAACTCAACGCCTCGAAATGTGCGTTTGGGGTTGGTTCTGGAAAATTCCTAGGGCACTTGGTGACTATGAGGGGGATTGAGGCTAACCCAGACCAGATTGCGGCCTTACAGAAGTTGCAAAGTCCCAGAACCACGAAGGAGGTTCAAAGACTAACTGGGATGGCTGCCGCCCTCAACAGATTTATCAGCAGATCAAGCGACAAGTGTAGGCCCTTCTTTCAGTTGTTAAAAAAAAGGGAAGGATTTGAATGGGGAGCAGAATGTGAGCAAGCTTTCCAGGACCTGAAGAAGTATCTGGCTGAGCCACCACTTCTGTCAACCCCACAGCCAGGTGAGTCCTTGATTTTATACCTAGCTGTTTCTGAGCATGCTGTTAGTGCAGTCCTGTTAAGGGATTTGGGAGTTGAGCAAATCCCAATTTACTATGTTAGCAAAACATTACTAGACGCAGAAACGAGATATCTGCCCTTGGAAAAACTTGTCCTGGCACTTAGGACAGCAACGAGAAAGCTGCCACACTACTTCCAAAGCCATAGGGTTGTAGTGTACACTGAGTTTCCATTGAAGTCACTACTACGAAAGGCAGATTTTTCTGGAAGAATCTCGACGTGGTCCGTCGAGTTGAGTCAGTATGATATTGATTATCAACCACGAACAGCAATCAAGGGCCAAGTGCTGGCTGATTTTGTGGCAGAGTTTTCTCCCACAGTAGCTCCCCTGCCTCCTACGAAAAAAGGACAGGAGAGTAGAACCTTGTCCACGAGGGACAAGGTCTCAGCCGAACAGGATGGCACGGAATGGAATCTATTCGTTGATGGATCATCTTGTAATACTGGTTCAGGACTTGGTGTTGTTCTTTTTCCTCCTAGGGGAATTATGATAGAACTGTCTGTTCGGCTGGGATTCAGCGCGTCAAATAACGTGGCGGAGTACGAGGCACTCCTAGCTGGGTTAAGAAGTGCGAAGACTCTGAAGGCAAAAAGAGTTAGGGTGCATTGTGACTCGCAGCTTGTGGTAAATCAGCTGTCCGGCGAGTATCAGGCCCGGAACGAAAAAATGGCGGCATACGTGGAAGCTGCCAAGGATTTGCTTGACACCTTCGAGAGGGTCCACATTGAACAGATAAGCTCCGGACAAAATGCACATGCCGACTCATTGGCATGGCTGGCTGCAGCAGTCCCAACTGAACTCAAGCGAAGAGTTGCAGTTGAGTATCTGAATGAGCCGAGCATTGGTAGAAGCGTGGAGTCAGTTTTGGAAGTGAACCAAGGTCCAAGTTGGATGGACCCAATTGTGGAGTTTTTACGAGATGAAATACTCCCCGCTGACAAGAAAGAGGCACATAAGGTCAAAACCAAGTCAGCAAGGTTTTGGTTGTCCCCAGAGGGGAAGCTTTACAGAAAGTCCTTTACAGGCCCTTATTTGTTGTGCGTGCACCCCGAGATGGTTCAGAGATTTCTTCACGAAATACATGAAGGAACATGTGGAAGTCATGCTGGGGGAAGATCCATTGCCCACCGGGCAATTACCCAAGGCTACTGGTGGCCACATATGCAGGAGGATGCAAAGATGTATGTTAAAATTTGTGAGAAATGTCAGAAATTCTCACCAATGATTCGAACACCTGCGGAGGATTTGGTGCCTTTGACAAGTCCTTGGCCGTTTGCTCAATGGGGGATGGACATCGTGGGTCCATTGCACAAAGCAACTGGGAATCGAAAATTCCTTTTAGTTGCAACCGATTACTTCACCAAGTGGATTGAGGCTGAACCACTGGCCAAAATTACCGAGCCCATGGTTGAGAAGTTCGTGTGGAAGAGTATTATTACTCGATTCGGGGTTCCTTATTCTCTGATCACAGATAACGGGTCCCAATTTCAAAAGAAATTCAAGGCGTTCTGTGCCCAATATGGAATTCGAAATTATTATTCCACTCCAGCCTACCCTCAAAGTAATGGGCAGGCAGAAGCGTCTAACAAAACCATTCTTGATGGGATCAAGAAGAGGTTGGATAAGGCAAAGGGGAAATGGCCTGATGAATTGCCCCTTGTTTTATGGGCTCATAGGACAACACCGAGGAGGTCTACGGGAGAGACCCCCTATTCGTTGGCATACGGTACAGAGGCAGTTATACCTCTAGAAGTAGGACTTCCAACGAACAGGACTGTGTTGGTTGAAAGTGGGGGCAATGACAGAGCCCTCGAAATTGAGCTTGACCTCGCCGAGGAGAGGAGAGAAAGGGCCCTAATCCATTTGGCCTCCTACCAGGAACAGTTGATGAAGAGCTACAATAAGCATGTTCACCCACGAGAATTTGGTGTTGGGGACCTTGTACTACGGAAGGTGCTCGGCAACACCAAGGTAGCCAACGAAGGCAAGCTAGGAGCCAATTGGGAAGGTCCGTATCGGGTGACAGAGATTGTGGGCGTTGGGGCCTACAGATTGGTTGATCTGGACGGCGTCCCAATTCCGAGGCCATGGAATGCTCATAATCTGAGAAAATTCTTTGTTTAAAAAGAATTTAGTTTTGTTTCACCACGTGATTATGTGGGAATTACGAATAAAGTTCCCTTCTGTTTCTTAAGTTCAGACACCCTTTTCTTCACAGTATATTTGGCTTTTTCAAATATTTGGTTTATTAATATGAATACTGATTTTTCTTTTCATTATTCATATTGGGGAGCATGGGATTGGCACGAATGCCATATATGAATATATCTATGCTTGATAGCTTGAGAACCGCGCACGAACAAACGCTAAAGTATGAGAAACTTGGGTTGCATGCAGCTGTTCGGGTACAATCATTCGAGTAAATGATTGTGCTAAAGAGTATGAGATACTATAAGTCCGAGAAACTTACTGTTAACTGTTGTAGTTAAATTTAAAGGGTTTTAAATCATAACCTGGTATGAGATACCTGTAAGTACGAAATACTTATAACATGCCTACGTACGAATATACTCTGGGGCATGCATACGTAAACATGCAAAATAATCAAGTACGAAATACTTGATTCTGCGAGGCATAACGAGACATGTCAAACACTTAGTGAAATCCAAGTATTGGAAACTTACCCCAAGTATGAAAAACTTGGAATGAATATAGAACGCACGCGGCTGTTCGGGTTCGAATACCAACACACTCGGCTTGCATATATGAACATGCAAGAAACAGCTTTAAGTTCGAACATTCTTAAAGGAAGTCCAAGTACGAAGCACTTGCAGAAAGCAATAAATGAAAGAAGATTGAGAGCACGAGGTGCTTCGAACTAAAAGTACTAGATTAAAGGCCACGAAGGGCCGAGCAAACAGTTGAAATCCAAAGAGTCATGCCACGAGGGGCAAAGTACTTACGTAAAACAAACAAAAAAGAAAAGATGATTTGATGCCACGCAGGGCTAGATCAAACTACGGTCACTCAGGACCTACGAAATGTTTCGTGGCTCATTCAGTCCAATTCTTGGACTTCAGGAGTTGATTGCCCAGCTTCTTCTGTTCCAGCCTCTCTTGGAACTTCGTTGCCACCAGCATTCTCTTCTTCAGCAATAAGGTCAACGTTTGAGCCCCGGACAGGCGACTCTTCAGGGGCAGACGTCAGCACCTCAGAAGGGACTTCTTCAGCTCCAGCAAAATTCTCGATCTGTTGATCGATATCGTCTTCAGGATCTCCCTGGGATTCATCTGCAACTTGAGCACGGCGGCTTGGCAGTTCATTGTCTTCCCAGAGGGGAGAATCCTCAGCGACACCAACCTTGGTCAAGCAGGCCTCCCAGCTTGCTGCCCAGATCTGATCCTGGATGCCCGGCATCTGTTCAACGTAGCTGGCTGTAGTTGCATCGAAGCCTTTCTCATAGCCAGCATCGAAGGCTGCCTTTTTGGTATTGTCAATCTCAGCCAAAGCCTGCTTGAGGTTGTCCTCGGCAGTCTCTAGGCTGCCTTTGGCTTCAGCGTAATCTGCTTTGGCATTGTCTCTCTCTCGCTCAAGCCTGGTGACTGTTTGGAGCAGTCTTGTATTATCGTTCAGCAGCTTGACCCTTTCAACCTCAGAAGCTTGGAACTTCTGCCCCAAAGTCATCATCTTTTGGATGAACTGCGCAAACACCAGACATTTTGTTAAAGAAAATGTCTAAATAAAGCTTCTTGCTAATGAAAGGAAGTTTGTTTACCTTAATCCCACTGACAAGACCAGTGGACACGAGCCTATCAGCGGGCGATGCAGCTTCCTTCTGCATGTCAACAGGCAGAGACAATGCCTGTGCTAGAGCCAATGCCGTCTCGGAAGAACTGGCGCTGTCCCCAACATGAATGGGCCGATCACCTCTCACAAGAATAGGAGCCCATGTCTGGGGAAGCACTTGGAGAGGGGGCGACTGGGGCTGGCTGACGTTTGTGTCAGCTGGCACATCGGAAGCGGACTGGTCTTCAGTCCTCGGGCGTTTGTCCCCTCGAGTGTCCTCAGCTTCGAGAGAGCTGTCCCTTTCGCGTATCTGTGTGGATGTCCCCCCTCTAGTGCGGCGAGAGGGTGGGGGGGGAGCACCTGTGGATGCCACTCTGCTAGCAGCACCACGTCCCCGCGTTGAGACAGACAGAAGGGAGCTAAGGTTGAGGGGTTCGCGAGCCATTGTACCTAAATCTGGGGGAGATCGGGAGTAGCCTGACGAAGACGACTGACTCGTTGAACCAAGGGGAACAGGTTGCTCGGTCACTTGCCCGGACCTGCTCTGTCTTCTCCTTGGCCTCCTAAGCACCACACGAGTAGTGGGGACGCCGACAGGAATGGTCACTTCGTCTGGCTGTCCGGCAAGTGTGACCCCGGCCTGCAAACTTGAATTTTGGGGTTGGGGAGCTGATGAAGTTGAAGCACCACTGGTGCTCGGGTTAGCTAACCTCCTGTCTATGAAGCCTTTGTAAGTGGGGACGTAGCCTAGTAGTACGTGGGCGTCACGACCTCGACCATAATCTGGAGAGCCCGGTTCCCCTTTGTATTTCAAGATTCTGTTAATCTCTGCTGTTCGGACGTAACTGGGCTCATTTCTTGGACGTTTGTTTGCGTTAGTAGCTGCACGGCAAAGAGCACAGTAAAAGTCAGAGACCATATTGGAAGGTTAGATAAAAACTACAAAAGAAAAATGGAAAAAGGAGCATACGTGGGTAGCCCCATATGTGGGGGCAGTGGAAGCCCACCACTTGGCCGTCTTCGCCTATTGGTTCAAATGCTCCAGTAACATACAGAAAATCGATCTCGTGATCGCGAGCAGAGTCTGGAAGGTTGAGCACGAGACGCTTCTCTGCTTTCCTAACTTTCAAGTAGAAAGTGTTATAGTCGGTGTTTAGCACGATGCTATACCACCACTGGATGTCCCAGATCCCCAGTTGGGTCCCCAATATTCTATTCAGAGCCTCTACCCCCATTACTACCCTAAAGAAATTTGTGGAAACTTGCATTGGTGTCAGTCTGTACCAATTTAGAACTTGGCGGAGTAAAGGATGGAGGGGGAATCTGACTCCCCCCTCGACAATGGCAACAATGGGAATGCACATCCTATCCCATGTGCCCCCATCTCTATCTGCGTCTAATGGGGCAAGTTCAAGCCCCACATTGTCAGGAACTTCATACTTTATCCTAAAAGCCGCCATGGCTGACGGGGTTTCACAGAGTTTCCTAAACTTCCCCGCTTTGGGGCCACTACTGCCCTCATCTGCCATTTGAAATATGGAGAGGACTATGAAACGAATAAAGGGGGTACAAGTAAATCCCTAAAACAGATGAATGAGAAGGAACGAAGAACCTTACGAGGTAAACTACGGCGGTGTCGGAGGTTGCAGACGGCGGCGATGGCGTTTCGAGTCGCTTGAGCAGAAAGAGACGACGAAAGGGTTTTGAATGTGTTAGAAAACCCAAATGAACCCCTTTTCAGAGGTTTAAGGGTTTGAAACGGAGACGAAGCGTCTCTCTCCACGCCGTTACAAGTTAAAGTAACGGAAAGCGGAGATTTCGCTGACGACGTTTGAGAAACGTCAGTTCAAAATTTAATGTAGGGCGTACGAGATACGCCACGTGGAGTTATTTCCCCGAGATGGTATAATGACGAAGCCGCCAAGAATATCAAAGGGTATCAGATGAGATGACAGCTCGGGGCTGGACGAATATGGTCCAGAATGGTTGTTTCTAAAAAGCCCCATCCATTGCCCCCGAACAGTGACAAACGGATGGGGCTGGGGAGCAATTGTAGGGAGGTATTCCCGAACAGATAAGATTAGTCGCCGAACACGTGATGTGTTAGGGACACGTGGCAGGCACGATAGGTTTATTGCCGGTCAGTTCGATGAGTGGTGATATGGACCAGTGACACATGAAGTCATTGGTCCAGACAGTCTGTTCGGCTGATAAGGTCAAAGACCTGTGAAGTCATTTGTCCAGGTATAATGACATGGACCAGTTGCATGTGAGGTCATTGGTCCAGGAGGACTGTTCGGCAAAGAGGAAGCCGAACAGTAAAGCAAGTTACCCTAAGTCTTGACGTGGCAAGAATACTCTGGAATGATAATATTCCATAGAAGGATAAGATTCCGAGTATAAAGGATCGAAGCAAGAGACCCAACGTGAGTGGGGTGTTCGGATAATTATGGGAAAGAGACCCATAAAGATTGAGCTTTCGTACAGATAAGGGAATGAGAATCCAGAAGATACTAGGTTTCCTATACGAGGTAGGGATCCTAGGGCAACAAGGATGCTTGGACTGCAAGCATCCGTGAGCCTATAAATACGAGGTGAGCCTGGAGGTAAAAGGTACGCAATATTTGGCCATCTCTTATTGCTTTCCTATTGGTAATTAGGGTTTAGACCAGTACGTGATACTAACTTAAGCATCGGAGGGCCTTTGCCACGCGAGGCAAAGGTGCGCTCACCCCTTGTCTGTTTTGCAGATTAGGGTTCCGACGAAGAACTAGGGTTCCGGTGTGGAGGCACGTGTAGCCGCTACAAATTGGTGTTGTTCAGAACACTGATTGTTTTCATCCCCCTACAAATAATATCTAACAAAATCTATATAATATCTAATAAAATCATATCCAATCTTATCCTAATCATATCTAATAAAATCCAATCTAATTTTATTCTAGATTTTTAGGAATATGAAGTAGGGCTGAGGTTTCCTAGAAAGTCTAGGTTTAGATTTATCAATTAACAAAATCAATTATATCTACAAAAAAATACTTTAATAAAATATTTAATTTAGTACTTTAATAAAATATTTAATTTTATACCAAACCAAACCGAGCCTTATGTCTCAATCATTTAGGGTCGGCTACATGAATCCTTTTTCTCCATTGAGCTCTGTCAAGAGCTACTTGTTCACACAAACCTACTATACTCATATCATTGCGCACCACAGTATCTAATATCAATTTAGATCTACTCCTCCCCGTAGCATTGCTACTCAAAGCTATCATATCCGCTCTCTTAATTACTGCATCTCCTGACCCAAAATTCGGGTCATTACATATCACACATAGAATTTTCACTTTGTTCTTTAAACAACTGTTGCATTGTAATTTGGCCCCGTTCTGCTTTCTTTTTAAACGTTTTTTTTCCCAAAAAAAGATAATTTCAAATTCAAAATATAACGAAAATAAAAAAATAATTTTTGATTTTTTGTGCACCGTTTAAAAAATCTCAATGAGATCTATCAAACAAAATCAATATTGATAGAACAATTATTTGCATAAACACATGATTTTTAAACTTGAA
This sequence comes from Rhododendron mucronatum var. ripense, assembly GCA_019656295.1. Classification (NCBI taxonomy): domain Eukaryota; kingdom Viridiplantae; phylum Streptophyta; class Magnoliopsida; order Ericales; family Ericaceae; genus Rhododendron; species Rhododendron mucronatum. Next base: position 99,839 of record BPLT01000044.1, on the reverse strand, counting down.
ATTACCTTACTTTTGAAAAAGAATGTGTAGGAAGAAAGCGGAACAGTCATTCCACCATAAATGTGCAAAATTGTATTAGGAAAAAGTTTCGCATTTTCCTTGTTGAGGTGAAAACTTGACATGTAGTTCCAATTAAGTACGAAACTAATTAGAAACCAAATATTTACAAACAACTCCGAGGGGCCGGTTCCGCTCACAATTTTTTTGACACCTAAAATAACGCCTATATTGTGTGAAACTCGTTTTGGAGTTCCATGCAAATGATTGAAACTGGAGGCTCAGAAATCGGCCAACAGATCAAAGCCCTTTTGGGTTCGCAAAAGAGATTGAGATTGAGATTGAGTTTGGGTTTGGCCCTTATTGTCGTTGATTTGGTGATCTTTTGGGTTCGCAAAAGAGATTGAGTTTGGGTTTGGCCCTTATTGTAGTTGATTTGGTGATCAAAGCAGTTCGAGCTTTGCGATCGTCGTTGGGCTTTCTAGGGTCGATTGTGTTGTTGGATTTGAGGACCCGCTTGAGCCGTTGAGTTCTCTTCATTTGGTTGCTTGACATGCAAAAAAGTAGAGAGGTTTGTGATCTGAAGAGTGGTTTGAGTGCAATTTTGTTTATTCTTTTTAAAAGAGAGTGAACATTACCCTCCTTTTTATTGATTGAAATGGTGTGAACTCCACCACAAACTGATGTTATGCTTATCATGCAATACACTTTTTGGTAAGTATAATATCACTTTGTGGTGGATCCACACTATTTCAACCAATAAGAATGAGGATAATGTTCATCCTCTTAAGTGGAGAGTGAACAAGCGATAAATCTGTCCACACAAAAAATCTATGCACAGATTTTGTTGTGGGGCCCACCATGGATTCTACACAAATGATTCGAGTCGTTTATTAAATGTAAAACATTTTTTCAAGGGTCCCTATAAAAAATCAGCTCAATCCAATACCTATAGATGCTTGATCTAATCTTCTAATTTTTCATTACCCGAAAATCTGAATGAAAATTTAAATGATTGGATCGAGCACTTATAGGTATTAGATTGAGTTGATTTTTTACGAGGACTCTTGAAAAAATATTTTACACTTAATGAATGACTCGGATCATTTGTATGGGATCCGTGGTGGACCCCACAACAAAATCCATGCACAATCTGTGCACAGATATATGTGTAGTTAGCAGTGTTGGTGAACAAAACTCAACTCGGTTTTTGATATGAAGAATGTGTGCATTTGATTTAGGGAAGTTTTACTCTGAGGATTTTAGCGGGTGTTCGTTAGTATTTTATCATTAACTCTACACATTCACTGCATCAGTCCACCGCACACCTACGTAAGGCTCAAGGCCCCCACAAATTTTTTAAAAAAATTGGATAAATTCATAAATAAAATTATAAGGCAGCATAAAAAATCAACTCAATCGCATATTGATATTTATGTTTTCTAAATTTGTAGAGGCAAAATTGAGCGTCTTTGATAGTTTTAAATATATATTTTACTCCCTCCGTCCCTTATTTAGAGTCCAGTATTCCATTTTGGCTGTCCCTTAATAAATGTTCATTTTGTAAAGTTAGTGAGTAAAAGTTGGTGCATTGTCTATTTTGTCCCTAAATGTAGATTCTATTTTGAAAAGTTAGCGAGTAAAAGTATAATGATTATGGATAAGTAGGGAAAGTGAAGAAAAAAGTTGATTTGAAATGTATAATGATGATGTCTTTTTAATAAGATGGAGTTATGAAACAAGACACTTAAAAAGGGACGGAGGGAGTATTAAAATTTATGGGTATTTTTTGTATTTTTGCTGAGGCCCACATGCATGTAGGCGTACGGTGGACTCGTGCGGTGAACATAGCATCTATAGCATTTTATTGACAGTTCTTACAACCAGATAGTATTTTATTGACAGTCCCTACAATCAGGTAGGATCTTCTGTACTGAAAATCCGTATGCCTCTCTGGGAAGAGATTTTTCCGACCATTGATTTTAAAACATAAAGAAATCACTCAATTTAACGGCCGAAAAACTCATCGACACATAAGCATAGGGACTTTCGGGAATTGGGATAGAAGAGGTTGGACCCCCGGCCCGAACCTATTTGAAAACTATTATATTCTTTTTTGGGAATCGGGCAGATTTTACCAAAAAAAAATACACTCTCTATTCTTTCGGTGTTTTAAAGCTTGTGGAATTGAATCCCAATCCCTATAACAGTTTCTGGTAATTTTTTTGGATATTAATCTCGCGAGATTGTTTGTTTAACTAATTGTTTAATGTCATACACTCTCTCTCTCCTTTATATTGTTGGTTCACAATTCTCATTTAAGAAGACTCAAAATGTCAATTTGTTTTGAAAAATTAAATTATTTTCACAAACTCATTCTTATAAATAACTAAAAATAATTTTAAAAGTAGAAATTCATATAGAATTTAAACAATTTAATTAAAATCTGTAATGAAATATGGATTTTATGTGATTTAAAGAAGATAGAGTTTCTCAAGCAGGACTAATAATATGAGAAAGAGGGATATGAACAAAGGAATGTGGGATTGGTGTGATGATTAGGGATGATCGAGACTATCAATGTGAGAATTTTTGTTTGGTTGATGGTTTATTAATACTCAGGAAACCTATTTTTTGGCCATTTTTGCAAAAGAAAACCATCTCTCACTCTTAATAATTAAGGGTACTATGTTAGTTCTAAATCTAACCAAAGTAGTAATACTCACACTGCATTTAAAATTGGAAAACCAACGGGTTTTTTAAGATTGTCAGAGCTCGTGTTTCCTGAAGCGACTTTTTTTTTTCTTTCTTTTTTTGGCCGTCGAATAGAGGGTGGAAGAGCGAAAAGGGGCTCATAGCGAGGTTTGTGATTGTGTTCGAGATGGAATAACCCTGAGTTAAGTAGCTAACTGAAATAGAATATGGATGCTAGGCAAATGGTTCTTCCGGTTGCAAGGCTAAGGAATTAATTTCCTGCCCCGTTGCACACTAAGTTTATCCTTTTACTCATGTAAACTGTTCCAGACACTTCAGTTATCAAAAAAAAGTTTATTCTTTTTGCACTATGAATGCATACTCTGTGTGAAAATGTGCGGCTCAAATCGCAAGATGTACGTCAGCATGAGTTTCCAATGTAAAAACGCCATACGACCTTAACTCTCCAAACTTATGGCGTTCACAAGATTATCATTCTCATTCCTGGAAAAACTTCCAGGTTACGCCAAGGCAGATTGAGGTCCTTGCTGTACAAACTTGGTTCTTGCATTTGATGTACACATGGTTGTAATGCAAACATGGAACGAGAGGGGGAAGACGGAGAGCGAAAAAGAAAAGAAAGCTTCATCTGAACTTTCTGAATCATTTCTCACTTTATCCAAGACAAGCCATGCTTTATGCCCTCCAATGACTTCTGCTTTCATCTCTCCATCTTTCCATAGCTGCAATGAAACGGGATTGCTCGGATTAACTTAATCTGATCGAGAAAATCTTGTGCACCATAGAGAAAAGTTCGAGATTGAACTGACCTGGATTGTTGGCATTTTCTGAGTAAATGCCACAAAGAGAAAACGATTGTCAGTACAAGGAAGATCAGATAATGATCCAAACAGTGGATAAACCGACGGTAATCTGAACTTACAGAGACGTTTCCTCGTTTAACCAGTGCTTGCGGCACTTTGTTGACATCCACACAATAGAATTTGATTCTGTTACAAGAAATAGAATTTGCTCCGTTATAAGTTTTTTCAGTTTGCTAAAGTTGTTTGGTCCCATGAAAATGACTCCCTAATTTGGTCATGTTTAGTAAACTGTAACCAATTCGAACAGAGAAGAGTACAGAGGTACCTACGTAGATTGGAGAATTAACAATAATGTACAAGGTTGGTTGTTGTAATCTTGGGGAAAATCTAAATAGACTTCAATCAAACCCATTGTGAGCAGAGTTACAACAAGTATGTCCGTTGATGCCAAAATAGTATTGTAAAAGTCGAGCTACAATCTTATTTTGCCAAAAAAAATTAGCAAGATTGCACCACCAATGCAATGTCATTTTTGCATAATTACCTTTTCTTCTACCTTTGCAACTACCTTTCTCACCTCTGAAGGTGATGTGGCAAGTTTGGCATTTGTAAAATTTGATGCGAATGACAAAGCTTTTGGCACAAAGGTGAAGAGTATTTTGCAATTTTTAGTGTCAAATTTTCCCTTTGACATGACATTTGGCCCAACGGTGGGATGTGCTCGTTAGAGTATTTGGTGTATCTTCTAGTATTTGAATTCATACTTTCCTAGAGTATAGATAGGGTTCTTCAAGTAGGTTAGAGCCGAGCTTAGAAATTTAAAACTACTTCAATATAGGTGACGCTCTGTTTGTGAATGATAACACGCACACGCGCGCACTTAAAAGACAGACACAGACACAGAAAGAGATTCTTACTGTGTACCATATTCAGCTGCCATTTTCTCCAATTTAGGCTTCAAGTATATGCACTTGCGGCACCAAGCAGCCATCCTTTCAAACAATTAAAACCTCCGTGAACCACAAAATCCAAAACATTCAATAACTTGCGACAACACAGGTAAATAAGAATATGGACCCAGATCCTCTCCAGTCCAATGGTTTGGATTGGACGAGATAGTCCATACATACTGGTATAATTAATGGTTTGAATTTGTTCAAAAACTCTTCTATGGAAGAGTTCACTTTTTCGGAAAAGTCTACAACACACGCTCCTTAAAAAGATATACCATATGCGCCTATTTTATGATTCATTCATAACATTTTAACGTGTTTCGTAACTTTTGTTCTAAAATTCATAACTTTTCAGCAGTACGATTCGTAACATTTTCATTATGATTAATATTATATTTTGATGTATTTCGTAACCTTTGTACGATTCGTAACTTTTTAGCAATAAGATTCGTAACATTTTCTCTATAATCATAACATTTTTGGGGTGCATATGATATACACCCAAATAAGGGGTGTATATTGTAGTCTTTCCCACTTTTTCATGAAAGTTTTACAATAAATGTCAACCATTTGCAGAAATAGACGGTTGATACATAGACTGTCTCGTCCAGTCCAAACCTACGGACTGGAGAGATCCATTCCCTCAGTATCTGATCCAGCTGATCACAATCCAGAATGGGTTCCTACTCTACTACTGAAGTGGGTCTTGATGATTCTAGCCAGAAGGCATCCACTCTGAAATTTCTCTTTTCAGTTAATAACTCCACCTTAACTAACTCCCCTTCATAGCATATCCACCTCTTAACCTCGTCCTCCTTCCTTATCCCAAAAACTTTATCCACCAGTCAAACTAGCCGGAAGAGTGAGCAAAGCAATCCCAAAGCCCCAATACTCAAACCCATCTTGCCCTCAAAATCAAGAAAAAATAAAAAATAAAAAATCTGTTGAAATGACCATAATCAACTGAATAGACATTACTATTTCCTGCGTTCCTTAAAAAATACATTTTTCTGTCACGGAATATATGATTTGCTGGATAGGTGTCAAAAAGACTGTCCATATTCTACAAAACTACGAATCTAAGACAAAACTAAAATTTCAATGTATGAGGTCAGCTATATTCCACCAATCCTTTTTTGTCACCATTTTGCTTTCTCAGGAGATTAGGGCCACATGTATTGTTAAGTCTTAAGCAATGAAGCTTTTATCCCAGAGTCTTTGTCTTCCAAGTGCTTTATACCCTAATCACAACTCTTCAATGATGCAGATTTGGGCCTTCATTGCATAGGATGATGCAATCACAAATGAATTTATCTCATCTTATTCTTCGTCAGCGAAACCTCGTATATTTCATAAGTGAAGTTATCAATCATTCCACCATATATTGTCTCCCCATCATCGATCTCAACATCCTCGTTTGTGCAAGCACCAAATTCGCGAGGATGTCATTTCTCGACTTTTGACCGTTCATTAGCATGCCTCATAGATCCAATTCCCATTATCAACCAAGAATCTACGTGGAGGAATGCGGATCCGGTACTTAAAAGTTCCTTTTAAAAGGCTGTTGATAAATACGTATCCAACCCCTTAATTTTGTCACCATTATTCTTTCTGTTTCCTTATTCATAAGCAATTTATCCTTTGCATCTTTCGCTGAAGGTCATTTTTCAAACTGATAATAACACAACACTACTAACAGTAACCGTGTAATCCTGAATCAATGGGGTATAGGTGGGAGAGGACCGGAGACCGACCTAACATTTGGCAATATATGCACAAAATGGTTTTGCAGAACGTTTTACAACTGAAATAGTACCCACCTATAGCTCCAAAAATTAAGGAACTCAGGGACATTATGCCGTGGACGGTGGAACCATTGTCCCAAGTCGAAGCGGGAAGGCATAAGAGAAGGTAGGCTTGGAGACCCGATTCAATTTTTGGGCTAATTACTTTTCTTAAAACAGACAGAGAGAGAGAGAGAGAGAGAGAGAGAGAGAGAGAGAGAGAGAGAGAGAGAGAGAGAGAGTTATCAGCTTTGGTATTGGCTAGTTAACGAGGTATGTCAAAAGCACTTTCTCTCCTATGATCATATACCTGAGCAGACACAAACTTTGAACACACATAAGGAGAACAACTTCTTAGTAGTAGTACATGGATGACCCAAATCGCATATTCCAGCAGTAATCATAAGAAGAAAATGGAAAAAGACCGAAACTAATTACTAACCTTTCCAGGGCCAGTGAGTAGAACAGGCTTCTCACTTTTCATACCGCAATGCTGCCGAATGGTATCCAGCCCTGTCATTTAATTCATAATTCAGATCAAGTATTCAAATGCAGGAAGCATGCTCCCTTCCCCATTTAAATGTAAAGAATATTGGTTTTTGTACTAGCTTTTTGTGATAATGAGATGAAGGAAATTCATTGTTCCTTCATTCTCTTTCCTCTTTTCTTTAATTTTTCATTTTTTTGGAAGGTTTTCCAGCTCATTGTAAATAGTCCAAAATTTGAGCAACTCTATCTGCCTAAGTCATGCTCCCTCTGTCCCATAGTTTGAGTCTTTTTTTGAAAGTTGCGGTCATTTGTCGGATATAGAATAAAGCATTTCCATACATAATTTTCTGAATTTATCTGCATCAATTTTAAGTTTTGACTGTGAGTGTAATCATTCAGTGCAGAAAATCGTCATAAAACATCAAATCTGCTCTATTAGGGTTGTGTTTCATTATTATCCTTCCTTCTCTATTTGTTCGCTCAAACTCCTGACAGACAAGGTCTTTTCACTAATCTAAAGGAAAATGTTCTTCTTCTATCTTTCTTTCATTCATTTTTTTTTCCCCATTTTGTAATTCAATAAAAATTTGTTCATTCAGTTAAAGGTCAAAAGCAATGAACGACAAGCCATGTGAGCGTACCAATTGAAATAAAAAGAAAACTGAAACAAAATCAGGAATTTCGTAGGAATAGCCACCGGTAATTACCGCTGACAGGAGCACAGGAGCGAATCAAGACTGCTGCTCCAACTCCTTCCTTGTCAGCCACAACATTGAGCATGGTATGAAGTCCATAGCAAAGATAAACATATGTGTGCCCCCCAGGTCCAAACTATTACCAGAAAATTATCACAAACATAATAAGCAATTGCTATATGCCTGCAGGCTGCAACAATAGTATAAGAATGCAATTCATCGCCGTGTATGAAGCTGAAACATTTGTGTTTCCAAACACTGAAACATTTCATTTTATTTATTGAATATGCCTCTTTGGCACTGAATGAACTTAGTCCATCTAATATGAGGATGAGATGAACGGATTCAGTTGCAAGTTCGTTTTACTAGAGTCAGAGTACATGAAGAATCTACGCTAATTGTCGAAGATGTAGTTGTTTCAATTTGATAAACTGAAAGAATGCATGAGAACTGACTGTATATAGACATTGAAATCCAAGTGGGCACTTTGACATAAGTCAAGACATCAGAAAGGTAGTCATCTCAGTCCAAGTAAGAAAATCACTCGCCTTATAATACCAGTGTAATAAACAAATTTCAACCTTAAAAATAAAATCAAAGCCACTTTTAGACACATACTACAAGTAACAAGACTGCACGAAGAAGGCATTTAAAGTTATAGCAAAAATGTCTTACAACAGGGGCTGTTCTAGCTGTGATGCCAAACCGACCATGACAAGCTGAATCATTTGGTCTATATGCTTCTACCTGTCCTAAAATACAAAAACCTATTCACATCAGAAACCAAAAGAATTATTAATACATTTTGACATTTTGTACGTAAATAAAGATACATAATATATGATATTATGGAATGAAAAAAGAGAACAAAATTTTGAGCAATCAGAAAAGAGCAAAAAGAAATAACTTAGTTCAGCATAGCTTCTACATTCACAAGCTAAGAACTGCGAAGACCTAACGACCCAAGTTGTTAGCACTTAAGAAGTTTTGGACCATAGACTTAACGGCCCATTTGGCAGGCAGAGAAGGGAGGGGGATAAGGGCATTGGGAGATAAGCTAATCCACCCGCAGCATTATCCCGTGTTTGATTCCTCCATTTGCACCTAGATTGCTACCTGGCAGATGAATTAAGACTCTGCAGGGGTCTTAGCGAAACCCACCATCCCACCCCACCCCCATTGTGCCCCTCAAACCTCACCATACCCTTTTTGCATTGTCATTATAAGAATTACATAAGGGTAACTAAGTAAACTCTCACATTTTTCTTTATCCACACACTCTTATCCATCCATCCATTTCAACTACGAAACCCACCCCTTCTTTGTTTTTTCTTCTTTTTGGTGAATAAAAGACAAAGTATCGAACTATGGACCTATTGCACAACAAACAAGGCACACATGACCAAACCATATCTTCCTTGCTTAAAACAAAAGCCTAGTAGTGCCCCTTCTTAGTTAATCCCTCCATAACTAATTCCCCTTTCACAGCATATGCACCTCTTATCGTCCTTTCTCATCCTAAAAACTTTATCTGCCCGCCAAACAAGCCGTCAGAGTGAGCAATCCCAACGTCCCAGCTACCAGGCCAACAGGCGGGAAAAACCAAATGCCCCATGATAACAAAAGGGGGTCCAACCTAACCGGGTCACAGACGCATTCCACATATAATCCAGCTAACTCAAACAACCCCCAACAAAATCAACACCCAAAGAATATGATTTTGAGCTGAACGAAAATCTACCCATTTGAGGACATTCATCGAGCACCTCTTTCGTTACCTCAGTAATCCGAAGAACAACATCGTCCCTCCTGAGGTACTTGCCCAGAAGAAGCGGCGCGAGCTCGAGAGCGTCAATTTGGTAGAAATCACGAGCCAAGATTGTTGGGCTCGGTGGATGACGGGTGGACGTTAATGGGACGGAATCGAACTGGCTTCGAAGCTGGGGTTGGGGTTTGACTTCGGGATTGGGTTTGGGTTTGGCCCTAATGGTAGATGACTTGGTGATCAAAGGCGTTCGAGCTTTGCGATCGTTGTTGGGGTCGATTGTGTCGGCGTTGGATTTGAGGACCCGCTTGAGCCGTTGAGTTCTCTTCATTTGGTTGCTTGACGTGCAAAAAAGTGGAGAGATTTGTGATCTGAAGAATGTGTGCATTTGGTTTAGGGAAGTTTTACTCGGTGAGGATTTTGGCGGGTGTCCGTTGTACCATCAAATCTGCACTCACCCTACGAATCCAACCTTGGGTTCACGGCACGCTCACTCTGGCCTCAAAAAATACAAAAAAAAAAAAAAATATTCATGAAGTTTTAAATTTTTTTTTTTTATGAAATGGCTGAAACAAGAAGATGGGACCCATACCCGTTTAACGGGCATATTAACCAAAAAATATACTTCTATTCTTTTGGCATTTTAAAGCTTATGATATTAAACCCCAATACACATAACAGTTTCTGGTAATTTTTTCTTTTTTGGGATATTTATCTTGCGAGATTGTTTGTGTTGTAACGAACGCTATGAATGCAAGTTAAGAACGAGAAATTGAAAACTAAACAAGAAATCACAAAGACACAAGATATACGTGGTTCCCCAAGATGGGTACGTCCATGGGCGAGGAGAGAGAGGATTCACTAACCAACGTGAAGAAGAAATACAAAGAACCGACTGTAATCCGTAACTCTAGAAAAGCCATAATATGAAAGCCCAAGAGATACTTTAGAAGTTCCCCAAAAGCCCTATTCATAATAAGCTATAAAAACGGAAACAACATAATTAACCAATGTGGGACTAAAGAATGCAAGGCATTCCCAACAATTCTCCATCTTGACTTTAATTCCACTGAACCAAATCACCAAATATAGCTCTCCCCTTCTAACCTCTCACTCGCCAAATGGCCCCGAGGGGCGATCAACTGCAAATACTAAGCAAGCCCAAGCAATGCTTGAACTTGGCAACCGGAACCGGTTTAGTCAACATATTTGTTGGGTTATCTGTCGTACCCACTTTCTTCACCTCAACTTGCTTCTGTGAGATGATATCCTGAACGAAGTGATACCTGACATCGATATGCTTGGTCCTCTCATGATACATCAGAGTTTTAGTCAAATGTATAGCACTCTAAGAATCACAAAATACTGACCTCACACCCTATGCAAGACCAAGCTCACAAAGCAAATCTCTCATCCACAATGCCTTCTTCACAGCTTCAGCAATGGCCATATACTCTGCTTCTGTTGTAGACAGCGCGACTGTAGCCTGTAAAGTAGCTTTCCAACTAATGGCACTTTCGGACAGAGTAAAAACATAACCTATCAAAGACCTTCTCTTATCGTGATCACCGGAAAAATATGAAACAACATAACCAATAGCATGATCACCAGAATTGGTAATCCCAAATAATAAACCAATACCTGCAGTTCCGCATAAATAACGTAGTATCCATTTCATAGCCTTCTAATGTGCCTTTCCTGGATGCCCCATATAACAACTAACGACACTAACTGCATATGGAATATCAGGATGAGTACATACCATAGCGTACATAAGGCTCCCAACTGCGCACGAATATGGAACTTGAGACATACTTTTCCTCATCCTCCGACTCTGGTGACAACTCAGCTGAAAGTCGAAACTGTGCTGCCAAAGGGGTACTGACTGGTTTCGAGTTCTGCATGGCAAAGCGCTCAAGCACTTTAAAAACATAAGACTTTTGATTCAAAAATAATTTGTCAGCTACTCGATCTCTGCAAATCTCCATACCCAAAATACGTTTTGCCGCACCCAAATCTTTCATCTCAAATTCACCACCTAACTTTTGTTTCAACCTGTTGATTTCTGATACACTCTTGGCAGCAATAAGTATATCATCAACATACAACAGTAGATAAACATATGAACCATCTGGAAGTTTTCGAAAATACACACAACTGTCATACTCACTCCTAGAATATGATTGGCTTATCATAAAAATATCAAACCGCTTATACCACTGCCTAGGGGATTGTTTGAGGCCATACAAAGACTTACGATGTAAACAAACGTGATCCTCTTTACCAGAAATAACAAATCCTTCAGGCTGACGCATATAAATCTGTTTCTTAAGCTCGCCATGCAAAAACGCAGTTTTCACATCAAGTTGCTCTAACTCAAGATCATAACAAGCAACAATAACAAGTAAAGTGCGAATGGAACTATGTTTTACAACTGGTGAAAATACCTCATTGTAGTCAACACCCTTCTTCTGGCTGTATCCTTTCGCCACTAGCCGAGTTTTGAACCGAGCATCTTCAACCCCTAGAATACCTGGTTTGCGCTTGAAGACCCACTTGCACCCAACAATCCTCTTCCATTTCAGCGGTTCTACTAACTCTCATGTCTGATTCTTCTGAAGAGACTCAATCTCTTCATTCATAGCAACAAACCACCGTGCAGACTCAGCGCTCGAAACAGCTTCCGTATAGCTTGAAGGCTCCTTATACTCAACTGTCTCAGCAACTGATAAAGCATAGACCACCATCTCAGAATAAACTGACTACCTTTCAGGATGCTGAATTTCCCTCATTGGTCTATCCTTAGCAATAGTGCGTGGTTGCTCAACTAACGCATCAACCTCTATGTCTGAACTCTTGAACTTCTCTTCAATTGGCTTCTCAATGTGCTTCTTCCCCGAGTCGGAAGATTCACTCAAAAACTCCACCTGCTTTGGAACACTCTGTTCCTGAACTGTATCACCAACCTACTTAAACCCCATAATCAGATAATTTTCATCAAAAGTCACATCCCTACTGATCAAAAATTTCAAATCATCAGAGCACCATAACTTGTACCCTTTGACACTTGCTGCATAACCCAAGAAAATACACTTCTTGGCCCGTGGCTCCAATTTACCCTCGTTCACATGACCGTAAACTGGACACCCAAAAACACGCAACACAGAATAATCAGTTGAATGACCTGACCATACCTCAAACGGAGTCTTACACTCAATAGCAGTCGACGGAGACCTGTTCACCAAATAGCATGTTGTGGAAACAGCTTCAGCCCAAAATTCTTTGCCCAATCCGAAATTGGACAACATACAACGTGCCTTCTCCAAAAGAGTCCTGTTCATTCGTTCAGCCATACCATTCTGCTGAGGGGTATTTCTCACTGTGTGATGTCTCACAATGCCCTCATCACTGCAAAACCTATCAAACTCGCCAAGACAAAACTCCATACCATTGTCAGTTCTCAAACGTTTTATTTTCTTATCAGTTTGATTCTCAATCAAAGTGTTAAACTGTTTGAATGTATTAAAGGCGTCACTTTTATGTTTCAACATATACACCCAAACCTTACGAGAGAAATCATTGATAATACTCATAAAATAGCGAAAACCACCTTTAAAAGTTACCTCTACGGGACCCCAAAGATCTGAGTGAAAATAATCCATTGTGGCTTTGGTGCGATGAACAACTTAATGGAATTTTAGCCTGCACTGCTTGCCGTAGACACAATGCTCACAAAAATCCAGCTTCTCAGTTTTTTGGCCACATAGCAAACCCTGTTTGCTTAAAACTGTCATCCCCCTCTCGCTCATATGCCCAGGCGCATATGCCACAAACGAGTCAAGTCTGAATCTGAAACCTTGGATGAAGCAACCATTGCTCCAGCACCTAAAACTGTACTGCCTTGGAGTGTATAGAGGTTACCACGCTTCTGACCCTTCATCAGTACCAATGCACCCTTCAAGACTTTCAAAACTCCATCTTCACCGAGGAATTTGCAACCATGAGAATCAAGAGCACCCAGGGATATAAGATTTTTCTTCAAATTCGGAACACGTCGAACCTCAAATAAAGTCCTAACAATACCGTCATGCATCCTAAGCTGAATCATTCCTGAACCAATAGTCTTATAGGCAATGTTGTTGCCCATTAAAACTGTACTGTAGACACCCCAATCTGGACTGTCCGAATTAGCTCTTTTATTGTCTTTGTTGCCCCAATGATGATAAAAAGGTTGAAAACACCCCAAAGTCGATGGAAGGTCTTGAGCTTTGAGTGTTGGACTCTCCTCATTCAAACCCATTTCAAATCCTTTCAAACCCTTCAAATCCAGAGCCAGATAAGCCTCAGCAAAACCGTACCTTGCTTACGCCAGCTCCTGCTTGGCGTGCGCCAGGAAATTGCCACTTGTCGGACATCGACCGTTGACTAAGTTTGACCTGGCGCACGGTGGGATGTAGATGGCGTACGCAGGGTCAAGACCGGTCAAATCACCGCTTTTCTATCACGTGCTCGAGACTTTGTAACTACTAGAGTACATTGCAGAGCCCCCTGATCATTGCATTCTGTAGGGCCGTCCCCCTCTCTCTCCTACACACCCCATCAAGCTAGTCCCATGCATTTAATGCATGGGAGCTCCCTTCCTAACCTAACCAAACCCCTAACCCCAGCTGACTGCCCCCTCTCCAGTCATCTCTCCTCCATAAATACCCCCCATTTGCATTCATTTGCAAAGGTTAACAACATTCAATAAGCCCAAGTCTTTTCTCCTCTTCTCTCTCTTGTTCTTGCTCTCCCCCATTGAAAGGGTGAGAGGTAGAGAAGTTCGACACCCCACACTGCTGATCAGTCACCACACAACCTCCATCTTTAACCCTCAAAGCTCAAACCATCTTTCCATCTCTTGCACCAAAGGTATACCACCTTTGTGTGGCTTTTTGTTTTCAGCCCCTGAGGGGAACCAGAAAGGTTCTGGGTAGTGACTAATACTAGTCCAGGCCCTTCTCTGGTAAAATAAATCAATCGGAAGACACAAACTATGGCGCACGCCAGGTTAATTAAGCCGTACGCCATTTATGGCTGTACGTGCATTGCTGGCGTGGGGATCATGGGGTGTCTGTTTATTGCTTAAATCTTTCTTGTCACCACCTTCAGCATGCTAACAACCAGTTTATTGCTTTCTGTACATTAGGGTTGTTTAACTGTAGCTTTCAATACCTGCACCTTTCTTGTTATATAAGGCCTCTGGGGTGTTTCTGGTCATGCTCCAGAACCCAGGTGGTGTAAAGCCAAACACTGGACAACGCGGAAGAGTGGCGTACGGGCTCTAGTGAGTGGCGTACGACATGTATGCCGTGGTCCAGTGCCTGGCCCTTACATCATGTTTCAATCCTGGCCTCGTGTTATCCCCTATTCTGTTTATGGGGTTGCTTGTCTTTTTTTTAGTTCTTAGCCATATCTTACCTCTGTATCTGCAAATATGATCATATTATAAACTGCGTGGTTTGTCCTGGGTGTCCACTGGTCCATTCCAGAGCCCAGAAGGTTGAAAGCAAAAGCTGTGAATGAAAAAGGATAGTGTACGCCAGCTCTGAAGTGGCGTGCGCAGGGTACGGTGGCGTGTAATGGCCTGACCACTGCGTGCCAGCATACTGCCTGCTCACGAGCCTGGAAAGCAGCGTACACCATCTGACCGAACTGATCGCAGTGCTTGTTCTCAATATGTGTTCTCATGTTAGTCTAATTCAAGCAAATCATTACCCGTAAACATTTTTGTCATCATAACTGCAAGCTGTTAACAGCCTTAATCCCCTTATCTATTCCCCCGCCCTAACTGGCTGAAAATGATCAAATGAGAGAAAAATGCAAACATTTTTATAAAATGCCTGAGTAGAGACCGATCTCCGGATTGGGCGAGAGGGGTGCCATAAAACCCTTCCCCTCTCGTAATCTGGCTCCCGAACCTCAGATATCGAAGGTGACGACGGACCAGTCTACGCCTTTTTCAAATCAAACAACTTTTTCAAATCAAGCAAACGTAGCAAAGCGTTTTCGAGTTCGGTTCCTTGGGTATTCCTCCGCTAAAACCCGAGTGGCGACTCTGAATCAAAGCATTTCGCGGCACTATCTTCAAACAGGGCCGCTCCCAATAAATTTTACAACCGAAACTTGGGATTTTCGGGGCGCGTGCCCATAGTGGCGGCTCTGCTGGGGATACATTGCATTAGTTGATATTTGAACATTAATACATAAATGAACAATCTTCAAAAGTCTTGCAAAACAGTATGCTCCGCGCTGCTGAAGAACGGAGCGGTAATGTAACAGGATCTCAGCATCCGACCAATCCGAACTCGGGCTTTTACTATTGTTCGATTGTGTAGTTTTCTCCAAGTATTGATTAATAAAAGTGGGCCAAGCTCAAAAAGCATTTTTCAAAACCTTGCGTTTCTCTCTCATTAAATCATTCTTCGGCACTTCTCCATTTGCATCGATGTTGGCTAGCCCCGTTGAGGCGTTTTGGGTAACCGGCACAGTTTACTAGAGCCCGGGGTCCTCGAATGCCCAACAACCTTGGACGATGATGAGTCGTAATACCTTTCTAAGCCTTTGTCCAAAAACCCAAGTCAAAGTTTTAGACAGCAAAAACTAGGAAAAGCGGAAACGATGTCGTGATACTTACACCATCCAGGTTAAAGTGCTAATCACTTACAGCATCAAGGCTCCGGCACAGTGCTGCTTACGCCACTCCGGTTACGGTATCACGCCATCCCCACCGATTTTTCAGATTCTAACGTTGGAGAACTTCGAGAAAATAATGACCACAGGTTTAGGCTATTTTGACATCTCTTAGTATCAATCGATTCAATCAAGGATACATAGTCGAAAAGAAATCTGAGGATCCTATGGCAGCGTCCGAATGACATAGGGCAGTCTCTCTAGTTCTAGAGTGTAGGAGGACACCGACGACGTTGGCATGATCATTTTTTCCATCCTTTCAAAATTCAAAGCATAACTGCTGCAGGCTGTCACTGAGCCCTTATACTTTGCTGTCTAGCTGTTCTATGGGAAGCTCCGAAATCAAGAGCCAAACCTACTTGGGACTGTGTGCAGGGATTGCTTGAGAATCTGCTCTGGGGTTAGCTTCTGGGTTAGTTGCAACGGAAGCTCTAGCTTGCACGCTGTCAAGGGAGGATTCGCCACCGACAACTCCGCACAAAACTCCACCGTCCAGTCCTTCTCCACCCCGAGCACCAAAGTTGGTTAAGACAGAAACCTTGGAAATGGCCGAGCTTCCACCTCCGAACCTTGCCAATGCTTTGGCAGACCTCCAGCACAACCTAGCCATCATGCAGGAAAGGGCCGATCAAGCTGATGCCTCCATGGCTAATCTGCGTGTTTTGATTGAGGAACGACTCCCTGCGAGAGGCGGAGATGGGGAAAGGAATGACCGCCAACTTGTGGCCGAAGAGATTCCTCGAGATGAAACTCCTCCTCCAAATCTTGAAATGACTGCTCTAATCGCCAAGATGGCTAAACTTGAAGAAACGGTGTCCAAAGTTGAAAGGATAGGAGCTGGCGGTTTGGACATGGATCGTCTTTGCCCATTTCCGAACGCCAGGCTGCCTGAAAGATTCAAGATGCCAGACTTTGCAAAGTTTGATGGAACGGGGGATCCCAAGACCCACTTACTGGCTTACCATGGTGCTATGAAATTACATGGGGTAGAGGAGGAGGCAATGGTGCAGCTCTTCCCTCATACTCTGGCTGGTCCGGCATTCCAATGGTTCTTGTCTCTCGACATCGCCAAGCGCCGAACATGGGAAGACATTGGCACAGCCTTTAACGCCCAATATAGCTACAACGCTCAGCTCAAGATGACCACCCGGGAGCTCGAGTCAACTAAGATGAACGCCAAGGAATCTTTTGTGGACTTCATCAAAAGGTGGAGAGCTAAGGCAGCTCTCATGACCGATCGGCCCAGCGAGAAGGATCAGATCCGCATCATTTCCCGCAATCTGCAGCCAGATTTCGCCAGAAATCTTGTACTCGTTCAGGGCGCTGACTTCAACACATTCTTCGACTCTGGCCTTGCTATTGAGGAAGCCCTCCAAACTGGAGTCCTCCAGCGGAGTGAGGCTCTTTCTTCTTCTGCCTCGAAGTCCAAGCCCCGTGCTTACACAGGCAATAGCACTGCTCTGTTCGGCGGTAACAATTACGCCAATGCCACGGTTGCCAGCAATAGTGCTATGCAGGGTTCCAGTCATGTTGCTGACATTAACCAAGTTCAAACTCCTCAAAAATCCCGTAACCGCAACCAGCCCAGGAACTTCGCCAAGTTTGAGGCTCCTCTCTCTCAAGTACTGGAGAGGTTGGTTAAATCCGGTCATCTCAGGCCGTTAGACCCAACTCCTCTTCCTCAAAACCCTTCTCCAAGCCATAACTCAAGTGCGTTCTGCGCCTATCACCAAATGCCCGACCATTACACTGACTCTTGCTATCGTCTTCGCCATGCGATTCAAGATTTGGTGGACAACGACACTCTCCCAACCCCTCCTAAGCCTAACGTCATCACCAACTCCATGCCCAACCACAATTCTAACCCTCAAATAAACCAGATAACCCTCACCTCCACTATAATCCAGCCTAGCTCCACCATATTCAACCCCACTGACCATATAGCCCCAGAGTATCACCCGAAACCTGTTGTGACTATCCCGGCAGAATTCAATGTCAACATGCTGGCAGTTGGCTGGGATATGGAAGACAAAGCAAGGGAATGGGCAGAACTTGCTAATGACTGGAACGAGCAGTACTTCTTGGGATTTCCTCAGGCGCCGGTTGTCGATCAGGCCCAGTTAGACCAATGGGAAGAAGATTGGAACACAGCAAGGGCAGATCCACTCGATGGCCTGTCACTGTTTATGCTTTTTTACCAGCCTGAGCCTGCTACGGCCGAGGCCGAGGAGGAGTATGTGTGGGACCCGGAACCCGATGATGCGCAGTTGGCCTGGAATCAGAGCTTCGATATGGAAAAGGTGGCCGATAATCAGGATTTGGGCGAGCAGTACTTGGACTGCTACAGCGAAGGAGAGGTCGTCCCTGACATACGTCGGCAGCTAGGGGAGGCATGGCCACTATTGGATTCCATCTTAAGCGCCGTGCATGCGGGCGACCCGACTGTCAATATCATGCCTGTGGGAATGCTGCGCCCGGTAGTGCCTCCTAGGGATGACTGTTCTATCATGGTCTTGAATGCACCGCCCGATGACCTGTGGGAAATCGACGAGATCGTTGACCTTAACATGAGCCCGCTGCCGGCAGATTTCTGGGACGTTGATAAAGTGGTCGACATGCAAGTGGGTGATGAGGTTTGGACTGTCAACTCTGCTCTAGTCGATGGGGGTTTCTGGGATGTACCATTTGTCACCAATCCGGGGCTACCGTTTGAGGAAACTGCTGCACAGGATCCGAGCTTTTGGGAAGGAACGGTGATGGAGGAATTGCTATGGGATATGATTCCGGGGCAAGACTCAGCAGCAACGGTTGCATCGACTGACAAGGGAAAGAGCAAGTTGGAGGAGATACCCGCAGAATTCTGGGGCTCGCTTGACACCTCTTCTTGGTGGGACGTTGCGAATGTCACGAGAAGCGGCCGTGTTTTTCAACCGCCAAACCTCTCGGCTGGAAGCTCGTCCAACCCTTTGGCTCAGAAACCTACCTCTCCACCAACTCAAAGGAACTCACAGCTCGTTCCAAGCGGGGCACCAGAAGAGGATTTTCTCCAGAAGCAACTAGACCGGATTCCGGCCGCCGTCTCTGTGTGGGGTCTGATATCTTCATCAAAGGAGCATCGTGAAAGGTTGGCCACGGCTTTAGCTCATCTCGAGATACCGATAGATATCACTCCCGAAGCAATGATCGCCTTGGTCTTGCCTCTACTCTCCAAGCATTCTGTCACCTTTACTGAAAAGGACCTCCATGTTGATGGGACTGCTCACAACCGCCCGCTGCACATAACCATCAAGTGTAGGGGACACTGGGTGCCGACCGTGTTGATTGACAACGGCTCCGCCATCAATGTCTGCCTGATGAGGGTTGCCTACCGCCTGGGGCTCACAAAGAATGATCTTACGCCCTCCAACCTGGCTGTCAAAGCCTATGACAACACGCGTCGTGTGGTGGAAGGAACTCTAATGCTTAAGCTCGATGCTGAGGGCTTTGAAATGGATGTGGAATTCCACGTAGTCGACATCCCCACCACTTTCAACTTGCTATTGGGAAGGCCTTGGTTGTATAGGGCAGACATCATGGCCGTGCCGTCGACTCTCCACCAAAAGGTCATGCTGGGGCTTCCTACTGGGACTTTAACCATCTGCGGAGATTCTGGGATTCGCCGCTCAAGGATGACGGGACACCAGTTTTGGGGATTATGCACGGAGACGAGGACTCGGATTTTGGAGGGTTCGCTTTTGATACATCCGGCTCAGTCCTATCCATCATCATGGATGACGACTTTCTCATTAGCTCAACCGCTCTCGAAATCATGCGAAAGATGTCATTCATGCCTGGACTAGGACTCGGGATCAACCAGCAGGGGATCGCTGAGTTCCCCGTTTTTCCTTTCACCGAAGGCCGCTCTGGTTTGGGATACGTTCCCCCAGCCAAGGATGCCCAAAAGAGGAAAGACGTGGGAAAACCTCGAACCCTTTATGGTAACCCCGACAGCTACTTCATCCGCGAGGGAGGTGGCACTGCTTACTTGGGACAAATAGAGCCATTTTGGGATCCTAAGACTCGCACTTGGCTTCCGGGTTTCGAGATCTTCGCTTAGGACACCTGGGCCGATGATGAGGACGAGATGGCTAAAGAGCAGCTGGCTCAGGAACAGTTCAAGAAGCAACTGGCTGAGATCAAGGAGAAAGTCGACTGGGTGAAGACCTTTGATCAAGGAAGCTTGGAGTTGCTGTTTGCCCAAGTAGGTTTGGTTGGCAGGGAAGAAGAGGCTGTGGTGCTGATGCTCGGGCCCGACTCTCAAGACATCCTCGAGGATCCGACTTCTCTCATTGTAAAAGCGACCAGTAATATTAATAACTGCATTTTTACTCCGCGTTTGACATGCATTGATGGTACCTCTGAGTCTGACACAGAGTCGGTCGAGTCTAAGTCTAGCTCAGAGTCGGAGTTTGTGCCTCTCGGCCCTCCACGTCGTAGCTTTTACTTTGAGTTTGAGTCTACCGTACTTGGCAGCCCTTCCGAGCTTTATGAAATGAATGATCCTGCTTCCGACTACTTTGCTGACTTTTACATAAACTGTGTCAACCCCGACGATGAAGGAATCAACTTTGACAGGAACATCCCGGCCGAGTTGCGTTCCCTCATCGAAAGGGAAGACGAAAGGCATGCTCAGCCTCTAAAAGAAGAAGTAATTTCAATAAATTTGAAAGATGAGGGTGACCCCCGTATGATACAAATCGGCTCAAACTTATCCCCGGAAAATCACGCTGGTACAATCGAGGCGCTCAAGGAATACTTCGGGGTTTTTGCCTGGTCTCACGCCGACATGCCTGGTATCAATCCCGAGATAGTGCAGCACCGAATTCCGTTAATGCCAGGGGCGGTTCCTGTCAAGCAAAAGCTCCGCAGAATGAGGCCGGACTGGGTTCAGAAGATCAAAGAATAGGTTACCAAGCAGATCGACGCAGGATTCTTAAGGGTCGCTGAATACCCCAAATGTGTCGCCAACATCATACCTGTACCCAAGAAGGATGGAAGGATCCGAGTTTGTGTCGATTTTAGGGATTTGAACAAGGCAAGCCCCAAAGATAGTTTTCCCTTGCCTCACATTGATGTGCTTGTGGACAACACAGCGGGGCATGCCCTGCTCTCCTTTGTCGACGGGTTCGCAGGGTACAATCAGATCTTCATGGCCCTAGAGGATCAGGAGAAGACAACGCTCGTCACAGAATGGGGGACTTACTGTTACGTGAAAATGCCGTTTGGGCTAAAGAATGCCGGATGCACCTTCCAAAGAGCCCAAACAACCCTGTTCCATGACTTCATCCACAAGACGGTCGAAGTGTATGTCGACGACATGATCGTAAAGGCAAGAGAGGAAAAGGACTATCTCCCTTCACTCAGACAGTTTCTCGAAAGGCTTCGAAAATACAATGTACGTCTCAACCCGCAGAAGTGCACATTCGGGGTTACGGCAGGCAAGATGTTGGGATTTCTGATCACCAAGAGAGGAATCGAGATCGACCCGTCTAAAATCAAAGCGATTCTCGAAATGGAGCCCCCGCGATCTGAGAAGGGAGTGCGAAGTTTTCTGGGAAAGGTTCAGTTTATCAGCCGATTCATCGCCAAATTGACTCCGACTTGCGAGCCGCTGTTCCGCTTACTCAAGAAGAATGTCCCGTTCGAGTGGACAGACAAGTGTGAGGCTGCTTTTGAGTCGATTCAGAAATACCTGCAACACCCTCCGGTACTGATGCCGCCTACGCCAGGACAACCATTGATTCTGAACTTGTCTGTAACACCGACAGCGATGGGCTGTCTGCTAGCGCAGGAAGGGGAAAACAGAGTCGAGAAGGCCATCTACTATTTGAGCAAGAAAATGGTGGGAAGTGAGGAGCCCTATACCCCTTTGGAAAAGACATGCTGGGCATTAGTTTGGGCTACCAAAAAGTTTAAACACTACATGCTAGCCTATTCGGTGAAGTTGATTTCTAGAATAGACCCCATCAAATATCTATTCGAGAAGCCAGTGCTCACCCATAAGCTAGCACGTTGGTTGCTTCTGCTGGCTGAGTTCGATCTCCAGCATGTCACGAGGAAGTCAGTAAAGGGCCGCGCTGTGGCAAAATTCTTGGCAGATCACCCAGTTGAGGGGCCAGAGGATGTGGATTTCAACTTTCCAGACGAGGATGTGCTGACCGTAACTGAGGAAGTATGGACACTGTATTTCGATGGGGCTGCTAATCAGAAAGGTTTCGGAATCAGGGTATTGCTGATCACGCCTGCCAGTGCGCATATTCCGTTGGCTTTCAAGCTAAATTTCGATGTTACCAACAATCAAGCGGAATACGAGGCCTGCATCGTCGGAATGGAGGCAGCAGTTGCATTGGGAGTCGAGAAACTCGAAGTGATTGGAGATTCAAATTTGGTAGTCTCTCATGCCAATGGGGACTGGAAGGTTCTTGAGGAAAAGCTGAAGCCTTATCACCAAGATTTGGAAGAACTGATTCCTCGCTTTAACAAGGTGACCTTCACCCATGTTCCACGCTTGAAGAATCAGTTCGCCGATGCTTTGGCGACCTTGGCTTCAATGATCGAGCTTCCAGTAGGAGTTAACTTGCGACCAATTGTGATCGAACAGAGGCACCTGCCTGCATATGAGTATGTCAACGCCATCGATGATGGCCTTCCCTGGTACCATGATATTTGGAACTTTGTAGAGCGAGGAGAGTTCCCAGCCGAAGCCACTAAGAAGGATCGAATCGCCCTGCAACGACTGGCTGCTCAATACATCATTTGCAGAGGAAAGTTGTATCGAAGATCTCACTGTGGAATGCACAAACTTTGTGTGACCGGCGCAGAGGCAACAAGGATAATGGAGGAGGTTCACGAAGGAGTCTGCGGTCCTCACATGAGCGGTGTCATGCTCGCAAGGAAAATCCTCAGACAAGGCTACTACTGGTCCTCCATGGAATCACAATGCATTGACTATGTGCGACGTTGCTACAAGTGTCAGATCCATGCTAATCTGCAGCATGTTCCTCCGACTGAGCTTTTTGGTATGACCTCGCCCTGGCCGTTGTCGGTGTGGGGAATCGATGTTATCGGGATGATCAAGCCCTCTGCTTCAAACGGACACAAGTTTATACTGGTAGCCATCGATTACTTCACCAAATGGGTCGAGTCCGAATCTTACAAGACTTTGACAACCGTGCAAGTGGCTCAGTTTATTCGAAAGAACATCATCTACCGGTATGGGGTCCCTCAGGCCTTTGTGTCGGACAATGGAAGCCACTTCAAGGGCAGGGTTCTGGAGCTATTTGAGGAATTCGGGATCAAGATCCATCATTCAACAACCTATCGGCCACAGACGAATGGGGCTGTCAAGGCTGCAAATAAGAACGTCGAGATGATCATCAAGAAGACTGCCGAGTCTGCAAGGGATTGGCACGAATTGTTACCATTGGCCCTCTGGGGGTACCGAACGTCTATCCGCACTTCCACAGGCGCAACTCCGTTCTCCTTAGTCTATGGAATGGAAGCTGTACTCCCCATCGAGCTTGAGATTCCGTCTCTGAGAGTCATGGCCGAAAGTGGGCTCGAGGAAGCTGAATGGTTAAGTGGGCGGTTTGTCGATCTAATGTTGTTTGACGAGAGAAGGCTCCGTGCACTGTATCACGTCCAAGGGTATCAGCGTCGAATCGCTCGGGCATTCAATAAGAAAGTTAAGTCGAGAGGGTTAGTCGAAGGCGACATGGTTACAAAGGAGATCCGGGCTCCAGTATTCGATCCCCGAGGGAAATTCCGGCCAAAGCGCTCTGGGCCGTACATCATCAAGACCATCCTATCTGGGGGTGCTGCCAAGCTCATCGACCTCGACGGCAATGAATTCAGTACTTTGGTCAACCTGGATCAGCTCAAGCGTTATTATCCCTGAGAGATGCTCGTTGGATCGAAAACCACAAGGGTGGGCGATTCCAAGCAAAAGTTAGAGCGGCCTGCTAGATCGAAAACCTAAGGAGGTGGTCTAGGCAAAAATAAATAAGCAAAAGTCGAAAGCTCGCTAGACCGAAAACCTGAAAAGGCGGTACTAGGCAAAAGTTAGAGCGTAAAAGGAGAGGTAAAAAACACGAGTGAACCTTGGCCTAAACTACGTTCTGACCTGATTCCCTTCAAAAGGGATACGTAGGCAGTCTCACTTTA
Organism: Rhododendron mucronatum var. ripense; assembly: GCA_019656295.1. NCBI lineage: Eukaryota > Viridiplantae > Streptophyta > Magnoliopsida > Ericales > Ericaceae > Rhododendron > Rhododendron mucronatum. The sequence goes on along the minus strand of BPLT01000044.1, from coordinate 75,704 downwards.
AGACCCGGTCACATTCTATCAAAAGGATCCAGGGTTCGACGTTTTAGGTCCGCATCAAAGGTCGAAGGGTTTGAAAACAAGCTAAGACGGTGTTGGAGAATCAGAAGGGGGAAACCTTCCGTCTTTCAACTTTATTTCGCAAATTATTATTTCTAATACAACAAGCTGAGCATAAAAGCCTTAAAAGAAATGAAGCATGAAAAACAGAACAGAATGCTTGAGAAGCCTAGCGGCTCACAGCTTATTCTAAGAACAGCAAAGTGGTCTGGAGTCAGTCGGCATTTTCTCTTGCATGGACATCTGCTCTTAGCCACTGTCTATAGTGGTTTCTTAGCCCTGTGGTAAAACCTGGTATCTCTGCTTGGAGGACCCTCAGGCCCCAGCGCCTCTGATAGCCGTTCAACGTCTGAGCATTGAAATTTGGAAGATGGAAGCCCCCGATACTGATATGGACATTTTCTTGTGGGGCGCCCAGTTGCCGAAGAATCCGACCGGGAATGTAAAAGGTGAAGATAGTCAATCCAGCAATGACCATCCTGTCAAAGCCGTCAGAATGGATGGCCATGTCTGGAAGGTCCAGCCAAGGACACCTCCAAGCAATTTCAGCGGGCTGCATTTCCTGCATGAATTCGTACCAGCCCCCTACATCCAAGTCAGGATACCGCATCTCTCTCTGATGAACCCGTTTTGGGAACAGATTCCAGCCCACTGCCGGTGGATGCAACAAACTCAGCTTGTCCGACAACCATAGCTGCATGAGTGACAAAACAAGTAAGGGGTCAGATAAAGCCTAAGCGAAAAGACAAGTAAGAAGCTAGGAAGCAGCCTAAGCCGAGTGTCGAGGTAAAACGAGAATGTGTGAAAAACCAGAAAAAGGTGAGCTGAGTGAGCTTTACCTGAAGCAAGAGCGGGCTTCCGCTGAACACAGCCGACTGGCCTGTGCTCACCAAATCCAAACCTAAGAGCGTCTCCGCCAAGACCAAGGGGATCACATTTCTGCGTGCCCCCATCTGAGCAGCTACGCTCACGAGCAGAGGGCTGACCCGCCCGTCTGCAGGAACGAGCAGGTAGGCCGCGAGCAGACAAATGACCAGGGCGAAGCGTCGACGCGCTTGAACTTTATCGCTGCCTGGGCTATCCAAGTTGACATCCGGGCTGTACATTTCAACCAGCCGGATAATGTTCACCTGGCCACCTTCCAGGATTATATTCGCCAGACCCCGAGAAATGCCAAGTGAGCTGGCCAGCAGTTTTGGCATACTCACTTGATAGGGAGGAACGACGAGCGTCGAAGACGCGTAGGTGCGTAGGTACGCCTGGAATTCCTCCACGGTCGGGCACATCTCATCGTCACCGAAGCGGAAGACATGGACGTCCGGATCCCAGAATCTTAGGGCGGCCCACAACAGCGCCGGGCGGATCGGCACATGTCGAAGAAAACGGAATGAAGAAAGCCCGTGATATTGGAAGTTAAGCCAATCAACGCTTAAAAAGGACACTAGCCAAGGCCTGAGCAGTGTTGGAAGAGGGTTATCCATGGACAAGGTGGGTATATACTGGAGAAGAAAAGGGGGGTAATTGATGCTATGAATTCCACAAAGAGGTCACCCCAGCTTTATAGGCCTTCATTTGCCGTTGCAATTCCACATGGGGAATGGAACCAATTAGCTAGCCTCCAAGGAAGCATTATACCAAGTACCCTGCCTGCCCTGAATCCACAGAAACCGTGTGGAAGCCGTGTAGGGATAAAAACAAACTTTCCCTGAAAAAGGACAGTTGGTCAGTCAAGTGGATCTGACTCTCGGGATCTTGGCGTACGCCAACCTAAAGCTGGCGTACACACAATTTTCACAATCATGGCGTACGGGTTCAATAACTTGGCGTACGGTATGTTGATGCACCAGAAACCAGTTTTGCAGCAGCTACTGCCTTCGCATGGTCGTTTTCAGTTCCGTAGCTTGCTTTGGCCATTTCTTGATTCCTACAAGTCTTAAACATCATTTGGGACTGCAGCGAAGTGCCGGATCTTTAAAGCCGCGCCCGCCGAAGATTGTGGACCCCCGAGGGCCCGTTTCAAGCTTAAATCAAGGATACGGAGGGTCAAATCTTGTTTCAGGGGCTTTTGCCAAGTTGTGTCATGCCGTACACGTTACACAAGACTTGTGTGGCTGGATGGAGGTGTCGGTTTCAGTCCGGGACCATATGCGTCATCTTTGGCGTCTTATGTCCATTTTTGCGGCATTTTTAGCTTTTTATCGGTATTTTCCTTCCAACAGGATGTTTCTACCTATTTTGATGGGATGTACAATTCATTGTATACCTATATAGTCTATTCAAAGTGTCAGTCTCTTTCGTTTTGGAGAATTACGGATCTTGGCCTATCATCGCCTATTTTCCCATATCCTCCGCGTGTCTGGGGTATATCTCGTATCCTGGGGCTTTTCTATACCCTTTTTCTTCTTCGAGCTAGGTCCATTTTTGCGCATGTGCAAGTGTCCGTGTCAATTCAGAGCAGTCGTCAATGCATGTTAGATATTAGTGGACGGTTTGTTCATTTCCTTTGCTAAAATTCATTAACAAAAAGGAAATCGATAAACAGAAACTGCAGATATCATTACTACTATGTCAAAATCCCAAAAGAAAGCAAGAAGGAAAATGTATCAAGCGGCACAACTGGCCCGAGCAAACTCAAAATGTATCAAGGCACACTCGCCCGAAAGTCAAGAAGGCACGCAGGCCCTCTCTCCAAAAACCAATGTATATCATGTCAAAGTATCAAAAGCAAAAGACAGCAAAGTAGACCGAGGCTCAGTCATAGCTCTCAGTCGTCAAAAAGGTCCTCGTCGTCGTCGTCCTCCTCACTCTCTACCATCTCTCGCGGGTCCATCCGGAACCTGGGGTCGTCTACGGAGTCAGAGTCGCTGCTGAGGGACGCGCTTTCCTCTTCTTCTTCTTCTTCCTCTTCTCTTCTCATCTTTTGCGAAGGCCTCTCAGCAGGCCTCTTTTCAGTGGGTCTCTTCCTCAGTTCTCGGCGGAACTGGAGCTCCTCGCTGGCCGGAGTGATCAGCACGCCCCTCTGAGTGCTCGCTGCTGGTCGGGATGAGCTCGGTGCTATCTTCTTCTGCGGAGGAGGTCGCACGCTCTTCCTCCTAGGAGCCGCCCTAGCCTGTTCCTGCATTGCATTTAGTTTGTTAGACATGTGCTGTACATATTGCATATATATATATATATATATATATATATATGTGTGTGTGTGTGTGTGTTGAAGCATTGAAAGCAGGTCATATCCTATCAAAAATCAAAAGCTAAAGTCATACCTGAGGCTGCACAGTCAGAGCTGGAGCTGGAGGTGGGTAATGGAGCCGCAACTGGGCGCCGCTGGCAATTCTGTGAAACTCCTTCTCCATGGCCTTCATTAGGCGCACGGCCTCTCGTACCCACGCCATCGGGGCCTATGTTACAATAAGTGATCAAATCAGTTTGCAAGGCAAGTATACATGTGAAAGTCGAAGTAAGGAAATTACAGAGGATGCTAAGTGTCGTACCGGTCCTGTGATCTCCTCGGGTTCTCTCCTAGCTGGCTCGAACTAAACAGTGGCCTCCTCTCCTTGAGCGTCCCGAACAGCCAGCGTCCAAGAAATTCGAGGAAGGCCCGTCGCCCTAGCAGGCTCACTCCTCTCCCTCGAGCGGGCAGTCCTACTGCCCTGTCCGCGCCTCTCCTCTCCAGCCGCTCTAGCCTCAGCCTCTATAGCTCCGTGCTTGACTACTCCAAGCGGCCTAGCCAAGTACTGCCTCTGATAGACAGCATAGTTGCGCTCAGGCCTCAAGAAAGCAGTAAGGCCTACCGGGACGGTGAAGCGCTGCAGCTCAGCCAGCGTGTACTGGTCCGTGTGTGAAGCACGAGGCGGAACTGGACCCGGCACATCGAACTCTGAGGCCTCAAGTGACTGTCGTGTCACTCGGTCCTGTAGACACCCCAATCTGATTTCTCAGTCATTTTGTCTATCTGTCTATCTTCAGTTTGTTTCTTTTCAGTTTCTTGTTCCCCCGATGATGAATCAGGTCGAGAACAGTTTTGATTGAAATGGTTTGAGTTTGGTGTATGTGGAACCCATCCCTTAACCCCAGAACCATTGAGCCCAGCTTTGACTATGGGTTTGACCTTCGCGCGATTTACTGAGACACTCGCGCGATGCTCTACTTGCCAGGTGGTGGTCAAAGTCAAACTTTGACTGATTGACCATCGCGCGATGGTCGACACCTGTCGTATCCAGCTGGATTTTGTGATGATGAGGCGTCTGCAGGGCCATGTGACCCCGTTCCATCAACAGAACGGCGTTTGCTCGGCCATCCTTGCACCACCTAAACCCCCACTCTCCCATCAACTTAGCACCCCACTTCTCTACCAAGTGAGTGCTGCCAGCATTGTTGGCTGGCTGCATGGCCAAGTTCACCACCAAAGAGCTCCCTCTTTTCCTATAAAACCCCCCACTTTGTTCTCTTTCAAAGGGTTACCAAAAAATCCCAAAAGAAAAGAACAAGAGTCACAATCTTGATCTTCTCTCTCAATCAAAGCTACTATCACTTTCTCCTCCTTTGTCAAAGGCATACCACCTCACTCAAACCATATTCAAATCATTCAAGCAAAGGTATAATTTTCTGCCTTTACTGTCTTGATCCCTGAGGGGGGCTGACAGGGTCAGAACTGGTAATCAATATCAGCTTTTGACCCCAAAGCCAGCAAATTTACAAGTTGCTGCGGACAAGTAAACCCACGCGCGATGAACCCATACAATCGCGCGACGCTTCTAGCTCGTGTGATATGGTTCTCGCAGGGATGGGTCTCTTGTTCTGATCCAATTTATATGATTTCATGTTCTCCTGCTTAATTATATTTGATACATCTCACTGTCTTGCATGCTAAAATCAGTAGTTCAGTTTAGTTTGCTTTCCTTGTTCATGTTGGAATGCCCCTGGGTAGCTTCTGAACATGTCTCAGAGCCCAGGCATGCAAAGCAATTCCTGGATGTCTAGTCAGAACAGTCGCGCGATGATGTGACTCCATCGCGCGATGGTTTGGTCATTTCCAGTGATTGCCCTTGCATGGGCAGCTAGGCCTTTGGTCTCTGTTTTTATCACCCTCACTGTTTAAGGGTTGTATTTTATTCCTATTCAGTCAGATTGTAATAATTATTTACTTCCAGCACATATGAACTGCTTGGTTTGACCTGGGTGTGCACTGGTCCTTCCAGAGCCCAGAAGGAGATAAAATTAAACCTGTAGAAGGGATGTTGATACTCGCGCGAGGGTATGAGTATGTCGCGCGATGGTGTGACTTGCATGTTCCCATTCTGTGCATGCAAGTTAGTTGCTGTTTGTGATAAACTCATACCCTGCACTGTTTTGGCATCCTGAAATCAGTGTTCAGTATTATCTCATTTATTCTTTTCATCCATGCTATCATCTATCACATCCTGCAAACATGTTACAGTTTTAAACCCCTTTAACTGTTCCCCCGCCCTAATTGGCTAAAAACTGATTAATCAAACAGAATCGCAAACAAACATCTTTCACAAATGCCTAAGTAGAGACCGATCTCCGGATTGGGCGAGAGGGGTGCCATAAAACCCTTCCCCTCTCGTAACCTGGCTCCCGAACCCAGATATGGTTATGACGGACTGGTTCCTTAACTTTTTCAAATCAAACAGCGCGGCAAGTGCTTCGAAATACGGTTCCTTGGGTGTCGGACCTTCAAACCCGAGTGGCGACTCTGTATTTTCGCGAGTGCTTGTCGTCCAGCTAAAAGCGCTCCCGTGAACCGGCAGCATCTCTCCTTTCTCAAAAGGGTGGGGAACGAAATCCCTTCCCCGGAGGAGGGAAAGATCGGGGCAAATCGCATTGCCCACAAGTCCCCCAAGTACCACTGCCACCCGAAGATCGACTCCAGCAGCACGCGGCTTGCAGCTACCACCCTGCTCTGGGAAAGGTACTCTGGCTCAGCCTCCGCGGTCCTCCAAGGATCCCACTCCACCTGCAAACATTCAGCAATCAAGCGACAAGCAGTCAATCAGCGACAGCATTGAAGCAATTCAAAGGCAATAATAGGCAACAGAAGGCTGTGTTCTACCTGGGTGCCCGACAGCTCATCGAGGTACGCCCGAAAGGCCTGGAGGCTGCCCATTGCCGCCTTTTTGCCCCTATACTGTGGCCCCCATATCAGAGCACGGGGGAGCATCTTCAAGTCCGGGCACGAGTTCTCCGGAGGGTACATCTTCAACACCTCATATGCCCATAGCTGCAAGTTCAAACAGTCAAAGCATCAGTACAGCAGTTACAATTCAAAAAGAAAGGGAAGTACTCGGAAAAGTAAAGGCTACGAGTTTGTTTTCTTACCTCCCACGCCCTCCAAAAGCCGGCAATCGCTTTCTTCCGTCGAGAGAACTCCCCCATGAAACTGTAGCACGTCCCCAAAGCAGCGCCTCCCCAGTCGTATCTAGCAGCTGCGCGTAAGTCAAATAGGGCTGGCAAGTAGGCCAAGTGTACCGTGGATCGCTTGTTAGGGTACAGCGAAGCCCCGAACAAGTATAACAAGTAGGTCCTCGCCATCTGCTCCTCCTCCTGCTCCGAGCGCGGGACCCTATCCTTCAAATGCCAGTGGAACTGGTCATGAGAGAACGTCTCCGAAGTACCCACGGGCACAAAACCCAAGAACCACTGCAGCGCATCCGGATCTCTGTGGATCCCCGTGTCGAATGGGATAGGCTCTCCTCCTACCCTCAAGCCCGTCAGAGCAGCAAAGTCCGCCGGAGTCACGGTCATCTCCCCGATCGGAAGGTGGAAAGTGTTGGAGGCGTCCCACCACCTCTCAGCCAGCGCTGTAAGCAAGGCATGGTCGCTGAGCGTAGCCGTCTGCGTAAGAATGAACGGCCTGAACCCTGCAGTGTCGACCAAGGACCTGACCCGCTCGGGCAGCCCTCTATACAGCTCAAGGGAACTAGCAGGACCGTCGTGCCCTCTTGTACTACCTCTCATCCTCTGCACACCACAAAAGGCAAAATGGACAAAAGTTCATTAGCATGCATACCATAACAAGCAGTCGAATCAGGGAAAGATTGTAAGTAAAAGCAATTAAACCGCGGTCGAGGGTGCATTAAACATTCTGTGGTCAATTCAAGGTTTGCAACTACTATGAAGTCGAAGCAAGTTATCTCAAGAGCATGGTATTTTATGTGCATAGGTTATCCTATTCAGTCGATTCTCTTCTCAAAAGAGGCAATCATTCATCGAATCAAGAGTATGGTATTCCGTCAGTCGAGTTCAAAGTTTTACAAGGTTAACAAGTCAAGGCAACCTACAGTCGATTCAAGTTCGTTATCACGTGATTCTTATCAGGGTGCTAGCAAGTCTACAGTCGAATCCAAGTGCTTGCTGCCCAAAGTTCTATTCTTTCTGTCAAAGCTACTATGCTATTGTAGACACCCCAATCTGGGCTTCCAGATTAGTTTACTTACGGTTTTTGATTCCCCGATGATGAAATGGATCAAGAACACCCTGGGAATGATAACGTATTTGAGCTTTGAGTGTTTGCAAAACCCTTGAACCTAACCTAGCCTAAGCCACTTCAAAAACCAAAAACCTTGCTGGTCCGCGCCAGGGCGCAATCATCTCACGCCTGGGCGCAACCATCCCGCGCCAGGGCGCACCATCGCGCGACGATTTGGCTCCATCGCGCGACAGTGCGCCCGGGCGCACCATCGCGCGCCAGAGTCACTCCATCGCGCGACAGTGCGCCAGGGCGCACCATCGCGCGACAGACTGACTCCGTCGCGCGATGGTCCAACCTACCACCAACCTTTCTGAAGGAGGACAGTTGGCCACCAATGCAACCTCAGCCAGGCCTCGTGGACTAGCTGAACTCCTCTCTTTGTAGCCCGAACCTACCTCCATCTCCCCCTATTTATACCCCCATGGTTCATTCATAAAAAGGGTTCAAGTTTTGACAAAAGATTACACTCCATGTAATCAAAGAACATAGCTTGTTCTTTCTCTCCCCATTTTCTCACACTCAACAATCCTCAAACATCCCAACCAACTTCAATTCAATTCGAAGCTCAAATTTCGGTTCAAACTCAAACCAAAGGTATAGCTTACCTTTGTTCTGTTTCTGTTCTGATCCCTAAGGGGGGCTGGCAGGGCCAAGGCTGGTAATCAATACCAGTCCTGGTCCTAAAGCTGGCAAGGTTTCAAAAACCGTCATGGTAGGAACCAACGCGCGATGGTCCCACTCTCTCGCGCGACACTCCGGTGCTGCATGAGATGGACCGCGTGGGGATTGGTGTCCTACTGTTTTGCATTCATGTGTATATAGATCACTTTGTAAACATGATAATAACCAGTTTATTGCTTTCTTTTGTTAGAAATTGCTAGTTGTAGTTCAATTTGCATGTTTTCTGTTTTGGAATACCCCGGGGATAATTCTGGACCTGTCCCAGAACCCAGAAAATGTGAACCAAGCACTGGTCTGGTTGCGCCAGGGCGCAACCATCCTGCGCCAGGGCGCACCATCGCGCGACAGACTCAGTCCATCACGCGACAGTGCGCCAGGGCGCACCATCGCGCGCCAGGGCGCACCCTCGCGCGACAGTGTGACTCCATCGCACGATGGTTTGCCTCTGACCAGTGAATGGCCTTGCACGGGTAACTTGGATTTAGACTGTTATTCTGTCCCCACACTGTTTATAGGGTGCTTTATTCATTTGTAGGGCTTTTAAGCCTTTAAATTGTATATTATGCTGCCTATAAACTAGGGGTGGGCACGGGTCGGGCGGCACGGGTTTGGCCCGAGACCCGAACCCGACCCGATCCTGTCGGGTAGGACACGTTTAGGCCCGCAGCCGATCCGCCAACTGATAAAACCCGCCCGCGAGCCCGATGGTTTGCTTCGGGTCGGGTCGGGCGGGTCCGACGGGTTGCACAAAAACTTAACTGGGCTTTTTAGATTGGGCTTCTGTTATTAGAATTTATTGTTTGAACTTTGAATCTTTTTCTTTTTTTTAAATTCTGAGCCCAATGGCCATATAATCACATGTAGCCCATTCTTGTTTGGGCTTTCACTAATTTTTTTTTAAAAATTCCGAACCCAATGGCCATATAATCACGTTTAGGATGCTTTGGCACCCGACAAAGCAGCTAGAGCAGCAACTCGGGAATCCGCAGACGTGGAAGTCGTCGCCGAACAAAACAAAGGCAGTAGATACAACAGGAGAATTAATGAACCGAACCTTAGCAACAAGTTCACAAGTTTCACATGCTTCATAGATACAAATACAGCCATCAAACATCAAAAAAATAGGGCGACTACATTTTAAATGCAGTTTAACTACATTTTGAATGCAGTTTTCGTCCGCAATACCACAAAAGGAGCAAACACTATACCCCATTCAAACTTCAAAGAAATTAAGTCCACTTCAAGTTAAATACACTTAGGTACTTCTGTCTAGTGTCAACAACCAACAGAGACTGAGAGTATCAAAAGTCAAGCTTTGCACATGTTAAGCTTTGCACATCCACAAAAGAATACCCCATCCAGAGTATACCACTATATATACCCCATTCAAAGTAAATTAAGTCCACTTAAAAACTATACCCCATTCAAATTTCAACAAGACTAAGACTATACCCCACGTTGATTTTGTACCACTTCAAAAAGGCAAAAACTATACCCCATTCATACTATACCACTTCAAACCCACAAAAAACAGCCATAAAATCAGAGTCTTCGGCTGCAAAATATCCACAAAAAGCATTATACCTGCAAAAAAAATAAAGCACGTTCGATTAAAAGGTTAAGCAATGCAAATGAGGTTTGAAGTAGAAATTTTATACCAAAATCCAATGCCGATGATAGTTAATCAACTCGAACCGAGGCTTGAGTTTGAGGTTGATCTTGATCCGGTAAAACTAACAAGAAAAAAAATTAAGATAACTAGAAGTTTGAAAAGTAAGTAATATTGGTGAATGTAATTAAAGTAAATTAACAAAATAACAGCCTACATTTTAAAGTAATTACCTGACTCGTAAGATTCATACTGCTCAATGTCATCCATTGCCTTACGAAGAGAAATGGGGACATCGTTTCGAAGCCAATTTTGTCCACATACAAGCATCTCTACCATTGCGGGAGAAAGTGAGCTGCGAAAAGGATCAAGTATGCGTCCTCCGGTGCTAAAAGCTGACTCGGATGCAACTGTAGAGACGGGAAATGCTAACACATCACGAGCCACTTGAGACAACACATTATACCTCACAGAATTGTTCTTCCACCACATCAAAATGCAAAACTTTGAATCATCATCTTCTGCTTCACAACTTTCAGTTAAGTACTTGTCCACCTCAGACTTGGACGAAATGGAATATTGCTGCTCCATGTAAGAAGAAAATTGGCTGGCTAAAGCTTTATGGGGATCATCGAAATCATCATCAATAGTCATAGCCGAAGCCTCACGCACATTAGGCACTTCCACACTATTCTTATCATGCTTAGCATAGTACTCAAACAAACGTATCAAACAATTCTTCACCTTTTCCTTCATTGCTTTAGCAATATCTTCACCATACAATCTTTTGAAGCAAAACTCCACATAGTCTAGCTTCTTTCTAGGATCAAGAACCGGAGCAACATACAACAACAAATTCATTTTGTCTCCCTTTCCCCAATACTTATCAAGCTTTTCTTTCATACTTAATGCCATTGAAAACAAAAGAATATCGCTGCTCTTAAGCAATTTCTCTACTTCCAATTGAATCACATACATGTCTTTAAAGAAAACATCGGAAGTGACATAAAGGGAACCAGAAAACCTCTTTGTTGCAATATAGAAAAGCCTTAAGAAATGGACAAACGTTCTACAATCGCCCCAATCCTTCTTGGTTGGCTTCCTCTTTTCCCCATTCCCTCTATTTCTCCCGCTCCCTCTATTTCCCTCGAATGCCCCATTATTCTCATTTTCCTCGTCTCCCTCGCTCAACTCATCATCCTTAAAAACTGCCTTGAAATTGGAGTCCTCTTCGTGTAAACGGTTAAAAGCTTTCTCAAACTTTTGAGCAGCATCAAGCATTAAATAAGTGGAGTTCCACCTAGTCGGAACGTCGAGGCACAAATACTTCTTGGATTCAATTTTCTCTTTTAAGACACATTTCTTAAAAGAATCAAGCCTACTAGGGGAGGATCTTACATACCTCACAACCTCACGTATGTTAGCAATAGATGGAGCACGCTCTTCCAAGCCATCACTAACAATGAGATTGAGAATATGTGCACAACAACGAACATGTAAATAGTCATGACCTAAGACGGTTCCCTCCCAATCCTTTGTTTTCTTTACCAAATACTTGATAGCTGTGGCATTTGAACTAGCATTGTCTACTGTTATTGTAAAGACACCTCCAATGTTCCATTCAAGCAAACAAGCCTCAATCTTTTTACCAATTGTATCACCCTTATGATCATCAACAATACAAAAGTTTAAAATCCTCTTATGAAGTTTCCAATCGTCATTAATAAAGTGTGCAGTTAGACACATGTAATTTAGATTTTGAATCGATGTCCATGTGTCTGTAGTGAGAGAAACCCTACGACCTCGTAGTACATTCATCAACTTAGCCTTCTCTCTATTGAAAATCTTGACGACATCTCTAGCAACAGTATAACGAGATATAGGTTCAAACATTGGTTGTAAAGCCTTGCAAAACTTTCGAAAACCAACTCCTTCTACGAACGCAAATGACAATTCATCAAGCATAACCATCTCAACAAGAGCAGTTCTAGCAGATTCTGCAGAAAAACTTGTGGCAACAAGTTCAAAACCTTCTTTTCCATCTTTTTTAGGTTCAAAACTTAAAGTTTGTTGACCACCCTTTGGTTCTCTATTGTAAGGGTACTTCTTGCAGATTGAAATATGAGCCAACATGCTACTTGTTCCATGCAATTTAGGATCAGCCATATACTCGTTACGACAATACTTACAAATACCTCTTTGTATCCCATCCGCAGTGTCTTTAGCCTCGATTTTATCGAAGTGATCCCATACTACCGATTCCGGTCTGCCAGTTCCTTGTTTTCGTGCCTTAGGGGGCTTAGCCTTAGCCTTAGCCTTAGCCTTTCTCTTAGTACATTTTCTGGGCACAGTAGGACCACCATGGATAACAGCTTCAACTTCATCACCCGAAGCAGAATCCATAACCTGAAAATTGATCACAAAATAAATCAAACTCAGAAATCTACACATGTTGCATAAACATGCAAAACACATAAATCAAAACTCAACTGAAAAGTGAAAACCCATGACCCAAAGAAATCAAAACCCCCCACAAATTAATTGTCTGTTAAAATCAAAACCCCCAAAAATCAAAACGCCTGTGAGAGAGTGAGAGAGAGAGAGAGAGAGTGAGAGAGAGAGAGAGATTTACCGATTGGGAAGGTTTGGAGTCTATGGAGTTCGGGCTGTGGAGTGTGGAACTGTGGATGATTGTGAAGTTGAACAGCAAGACGCGAGAAGCTTGACGAGAGAGAGGGAGAGACGAGTAGAAGACTGACGAGAGAGAGAAACGGTGACCGGCGAAGGGTCACGGTGGACGCGAGGGAGTGGGGCCAGTGGGCTCAGTGGGGTGCGGCATTTTCGTTTGGGGTAGGGTTTTGGTTTGGGTCGTCTGGGGAATGGGGGGAAAGTGGGAAGAATGGATTAATGGAAGAACACTTTTCTTTTTATAGTAGGGGCCAGCCGTGCCTAGGGTTTATTATTATATGTAATTTATATTAGCCATTCAAATGTCGGGTCGGGTCGGACCCGACGGTTACGGAAGAAGCAAAACCGAAACCCGACCCGAAATTCAATTTTTAATAAAAAGAGAACCCGTACCCGTCCGAACCCCAAGGTCGAGCCCGTCCGAAACCCTTCGGGTCGGGTCGGGTCGGGTTGGCGGACCCGCGGTTTTTTTGCACTGGCCTACTATAAACTGCGTGGTTTGTCCTGGGTGTGCACTGGTCCTTCCAGAGCCCAGAAGGTTTGAGAATAAGAGCTGTGGGTTTTAAGCTCACCGGCGCGTGCTTGTCTTGGAATTATGCGCGCAGGAGTAAACAACATGTAGTGACTTGTTCAGTGCATGTTGGTTTCTTCCTGCGCACGTCACTCCAAAACAGGGGCTCCCCAGTTTGTTTAAACTCCCACAGCAGTCTGTTCTCATCCTATACTAACTGCTCATCCATGCTATCTATCACATCCTGCAAACATGTTACAGTTTTAATCCCCTTTAACTGTTCCCCCGCCCTAATTGGCTAAAAATTGATTAATCAAACAGAATCGCAAACAAACAACATTTTCGCAAATGCCTAAGTAGAGACCGATCTCCGGATTGGGCGAGAGGGGTGCCATAAAACCCTTCCCCTCTCGTAACCTGGCTCCCGAACCCAGATATGGTTATGACGGACTGGTTCCTTAACTTTTTCAAATCAAACAGCGCGGTAGGTGCTTCGAAATACGGTTCCTTGGGTGTCGGACCTTCAAACCCGAGTGGCGACTCTGTATTTTCGCGAGCGCTTGACGTCCAGCTTCAAAAGCGCTCCCGCGAACCGACAGCATTTTCGGGCAAATCGCATTGCCCACAGTGGCGACTCTGCTGGGGATCGAATCAATATTAATCTATACTTAGATTTTAATACGCTTGAGAACAATCTCACGAAAGCCTGTCAAAATAGTGAGCTTCGCGCTGCTAAAGAAAGGATTGGTGATTTAACAGGACCTCGTGTCCGGCCATCCAATCTGGGGCTTTTCCGATTGTTCTCTCGTGTAGTTTCTTCTAAGTATTGATCAATAAAGAGAGCCAAATTTGAAAAGGCATTTGCGAATTTGCGATTCTGTTCCATTAATCAAACTTTTTTAGCATTCTTCATTTGCATCGATGTGGGATAAGCCTCGTTGGATCGTTTTGGCAAGCCGGCACGGTTTACCGGACCCCGGGGACCCCGAATGACCAACAACCTTCGACGATGATGAGTCATTCTACCGTTCGACTGTTGCTCTGCGATTACGCGGGCAGCGGGAGCTATATCTTGGCTCTAGTCCGAGGAACCTGTTACAAGCCAAAGCCAGCCTTTGCATATACAAAGCACTAGAACTCTCTAAACTAGGACAGGTACCTACAGGGTAAGATTACTTGCATCTAACCCCCATACTGTCTATGTGTTACTGCTTTCCCTATCGCATGTACTGTACATACATTATTTTGCATAGGAGCATGCTTAGAGTGGTTCTTTCTTTCGAGTTTGTCTTGCGCAGTCTAAGACGTTGTTGGACCCGATGAGGAGTCGTTCATTCTGTCGAATGTTCGTTATCAATCGCAAAGTCCTTGGTTCAATGAGACTTTGAGAAATCAAAATTTACTACATCCTTGGCTCATGCCCGGTTAAGAATTCAACCGAAAATATGGAACAACAAAAGTAGTGATGCCGTGTCATTGGTGCCACCCAGGTTGAAGTGCGAAGTCACTATACACCGCCGTGTTCAAGGTTAAGGTGCCATGTCATCACCACTAAGTTGTTCCAAATTCAAAGTTGAACCTTCAAATGGGACTAGTCGAAGATTTAGTCTATTTTGATATCTTTTAGGATCTGACGATCTACTCAAGGACACATGGCCGAAAAGAATTCTGAGGATTCTGGCAACGTCTGAAATTCGTGAGGCAAACTTGTCTCTATTTCTGTACATACATACTGTTTTGCGTAAAAGCATGTTTAGGGCGGCTTCTAGGTTGTCTCTCTTTCGACTCTGTCTCATGCCCACTAGGACGCTGCTAGACCCGATGAAGAGTCGTGCATCTCGATGGTGCACGTTATCAATTTTCAAAGTCCTTAGATCAATAAGACTTTGGGAAATCAAACCTTTTTAAGTCCTTGGCTCATGCCCGATTGAAGTTTCAACCGAAAATAAGGAACCACAAAGTATGGATGCCGTGTCACTGGCGCTACCCAGGTTGAAGTGCGAAGTCACTATACACCGCGGCGTTCAAAGTTAAGGTGCTGCGTCATCTATACCGAGTTGTTCCAAGTCTAAAGTTGAAATTTCGAGAACGGAATAGTCAAAGGCTTAGACTATTTTGACATCTCTTAGTATTAGTCGATCTATTCAAAGGATACACCCTCGAAAAGATTTCCGAGGATTCTGGCAGCGTCCAAACATCATAAGACAGAATCGTCTGTAGTTGTAGAGTCTAGGAGGACACCGACGATGTCATGTGCATTGCATTCTAATTGCTGCAGGAACGTCACTGAGCTTTCAATTACTTTACTGTCTAGTTTGGAACCATTGCACCGAACGAGAGAGTACCGAAAGGAAGAGCCAAACCTACTTGGGGACGTCTTCAGCATCCGGTTCAAAGGCTTGTCAGGCTAGGACCCCAGTCAGTTACAACGGAGGTTTCTCCAGGTTCATTGTTGGCCACCCTGCAGTTGGGTTCACCATCGATATTGCAAAAAGCCACGCCGCCGGCTTCCCCATCTTCAGCTTCTTCATCAAGCTCCATTGAAAAACCTGCAATGGCAGATCAGCCGCAACCGCTCACTCTGGAAACCATGCTCATGAACCTCCAGAATAGTATCACTGCTATGCAACAGAGAGCCACTCAGACTGATGCCTCCATCTCCCGTTTGAATGACCTTATCAACACTCGTCTTCCACCAGCAGCCGAAGAAGAAGGCGAGGACGATGAGGATGTTCATGCAGAACCTGTCTTTGTCGAGGATCCAAACCATGCAGGGCGTCTCATTGTTCAGCCCAACCCTAGAGAGGCTTGTGTGCCTGCTCCAAATCCAAACTCTACTGTTGTTAGGCCTGTTCAAAACCCTGACATAACTGCTCTCATGGCCAAGATGGCTAAGCTGGAAGAAGCTGTTTCGAAATCCGAGAAGATCACTGCAGGGGGAATTGACCTGGATCGTCTCTGTTTGTACCCTAATGCTAGGCTTCCTGACAAATTCAAGATGCCTGACTTGGTTAAGTTCGATGGGAGCAGTGATCCCAAGACTCATCTCTTTGGCTACCATGCTGCAATGAAGTTGTTGGGTGTAGAAAGTGAGGCCATGTCTCAGCTTTTTCCTCAAACTCTCTCTGGGCCTGCCTTCCATTGGTTTTTGTCGCTCGACATCTCCAAAAGAAGAACTTGGGAAGACATAGGGGCTGCCTTTGTCTCACAGTACAATTATAACTCTCAGCTCAAGATGACTACTCGTGAGTTAGAATCCACCAGAATGGAAGTAAAAGAGTCCTTTGCGGATTTTGTTAAGAGGTGGAGAGCCAAAGCCGCATTGATGACTGATCGCCCGAGCGAGAGGGATCAACTTCGTATCATCTCTCGCAATCTTCAACCTGACTTCGCCAAGCACCTCGTGTTGGTTCAAGCATCTGCAAACTTTGAGACTTTCTTTGAGTCTGGCCTGGCCATTGAAGATGCATTGCAAAGTGGAATTCTGCCGAGGGGAGAGTCCTCCTCACAGAAAGCTAAGCCGAGGGCTTACTCTGGGAATAGTAGCACACTGTTCGGTGGAAGCAATTACGCCAATTCAACTACAAATGGGGACAACACTGCTGCTTCCTCCAATCGCGCTGCCGATGTCAATCAGGTTCAAAACGCCCAAAGCTACCGGGCCCGAACCCAACCTCGAAGTTTCTCTGTCTTTGAGGCACCTCTGTCCGCAGTGATGGAAAAACTTGTCAAATCTGGGCATCTCAAACCCTTGACCCCAACTTCTCCGCCAAAAGTCCTGCCTTCTGGTTACAAGCCTCACCTCTTCTGTGCCTTCCACCAAATGCCTGGCCATCCTACTGACGCATGCTATCGTCTTCGACATGAGATTCAAGATCTCATTGACAATGGCACGGTTCATGTTCCACCAAAGCCTAACGTCATTTCCAACTCCTTACCTCAACACAACTCTGACCCTCTGGTTGGTCAGATATCTATCACCTCCACTCAAATCAACCCCAGCTCTACCATATTCAACCCTAGCCACTACATCGTCCTAGCAAATCAACCCAAACCCATGGTATCCATCCCGTCTGAACCGGAGGTTAACATGATGGCTGTAGGTTGGACAATTGAGGTCTTCACTGCCGACACCTGGATTGACAGTAATAGGGGCTTGCAAAAGGGAAGACTGACCGGCTGAGGTCCATTGTTCAAAGGAGCACTGAGTAGGTTTGGTCAAAGAAGCTGAGGAAGCCGAAGTGCTGTTGCTTGGGCCTGACACCCGCTGGATCCTACCTCTTTTTGTGGAAGCTATGGGTAGCTTTTTAAATATTGCATTTTCAAGCCGCGTCTAGTTTGCATTGGCGTTTTGTCTGAGTTTGACACAGAGTCATTTGCGTTTGTCTAAGTCTAGCTCTGAGTCGGAGTTTGTGCCTCTTGGCCCTCCACGTCGTAGCTTTCGTTTCAAGTTTTGAGTCTGCTGTACTTGGCAACCCCGAGGGGCTTTCTTTATGCACTATCTTGCTTCTAAGTACTTTGCTGACTTTTGAATAAACTGTCGACCTTGACGACAAAGGGATAGATTTCGATGGGATCATCCCCAAGGAAATGTGTTCCCTCGCCGAAAGGGAAGACAAAAGGCATGCTCAGCCTATTAATTGAAATAGTAGTTTTCAAATAAACTTGAAAGACAAGGACAACCTCCCAATGGTTCAAATTTGGTTCAAAGCTGTTCCCAGAGGAGCATTGTCTCCAGTCAGACAGGCTCGAAGAGTTCATCAATGTTTTGGCATGGTCTCTCAAATGACATGCCTAACGTTAAACCTGAGATAAAGGAATATCAAATCCCCCTGCTACCGGGTGCCAAACCATGTAAAGCAAAGCTCAGAAGGTCCAGCACCTCATACCATCCTCAAATTTGCAGGAACAGCGTTCCGCCAAGCACAAATTGGAAAGTTCAAAAGTGGCCTCGAGCAAGGCATGTCAACTGAAGCACTTTGGACCTTGCATCCATTTCATCTGGGGGTGCAGCCATTTCTTTGACCTCAACGGCAATAAATTCAAATACCTTGGTCAGCATGGATCAATTCAAAAGCCTTTTCCCTGAGAGAAGCTCGTTGGGCTGAAAACCCCAAGGGTGGGCAGTTCCAAGCAAAAGTTAGAGCAGCCTGCTAGACCGAAACCTATGAAGGCGGTTTAGGCAAAAGTAAAGGTAATATTTGAAAGCTCGCTAGACCGAAAATCCGAAGTGGCGGTTCTAGGCAAAAGTTAGAGCGTAAAAGGTGAGGTAAAGTACTCGAGTGAACCTTGGCCTGAACTACGTTTTGACCTGATTCCCTAGCTTGGGATACGTAGGCAGTCTCTCCTTGAGACTCGGTCACAATCTATCAATTGGATCCATGGTTGACATTTGGTACACATCAAAGGTCGAAGAGGATCGAAGATCAAGCTGCATGGGAGGCGTCTGAAAGGGGGAAAACCTTTTGTCTTTCAGTTTTATTACAAACTACTACTTCAATTTCAAAAGCTGAGCATAAAGCCTTAAAAGAATTTAAGCATCAAAAACAGAACGAAATGCTGGCGAGGCCTAATGGCTCACAGTTTATTCTAAGTTCAGCGAAGTCTGATGTGAGCAGTTGCAGTAGCTTTGCAGTCATGTACGCTAGTTTGAGGTTCAGGCACATTTGATTCGTAGTTATGTGCGTTGGTCTCAACCCTGCGCGCACTTTTTCAATTCGTACAACAATCGATAGCAGTCAGCTACTGCCTTCGAGTCCTGTTCAAGGGGCTATTGTCAAGTTTGGTCATACCGTGTAGACTTAATGTGACTGCACGGGGGTGTCAGTTTCAGTCCGGGCCTATACGTGTCTTCATTTGCGTCTTATGTCCATCTTTGTGGCATTTTTCTAGATTTCAATCCATTGTCATGTCGAGATGCTTTTCTCAGTTCTATTTGTTCATCCAGGTCACCGTACATATGTTTGACCTTACAAGTGTCAGTTTCGCCTGTTTAGGGATATTGTGAGTTTTGGCACGTTAATGCCCAAAATTTCATTGTATTCCATGTGTCTAAGGGTTCGCATTGTTCCCTGGGGCTCTTTCCCCTTTTTCGTTCGAGCTAGGCACGTCTGTACATATATGTGTGTCTGTGTGTCGACTCAGTTCACTTGTCAATGCAAATTAGATATTAGCGCATGGTTTATATGTCAATAAACTGAAAAATGCAATTTTTACATTGCTACTCTTGCATCTGTAATCCACAAGCTGTGGACTCTCTTGAGACAGCAGGGGCACGTCAGTCCAAGGCCAAGCAAAGCATATCTCTGGGGCTTATCCGCCCAAGCATTGAAGAAAGGGCATGCAGGCCCAATGCCACACCGCTACATGTCAACTGGGCACGTCAGCCCACTCAATATCTATCTATCTAGATGCGCATCTCAGAAGCAAAAGGCAATAAAGTAATGGGGCTCAGTGGTAGTCCTTAGGCATCATTGTCCTCTTAGGAGCCGCCCATAGCTTGCATCTGCACTTTCAATTTGTGCATTTTGTTAGTATACATCTTTGCATATTGTATATGTCAAATGTTGAAAACAGGAAGGTGGCCAGAATGGTTACCATCAAGTCTTGGTTCGCCAAAGGATGCAATGCTATCTCCTGCGGTTTTGTTCTGTTTGTTAACGGAGGCAATGGAAATCTCCCTAACTCTCGATTTGTTGGCCGAAGGATGCGATGCTATCTCCTGCGGTTTTGTTCTGTTTGTTAACGGAGGCGATGGAAATCTCCCTAACTCTCGATTTGTTGGCCGAAGGATGCGATGCAATCTCCTGCGGTTTTGTTATTGTTTGTCAGCGGATGCGATCGAAAATCTCTTGCGACATTGTTCTCATAGCAGGATGCGATAAAATCTTCTGCATAACAAATTAACGACAGCCGGTCCTGTCCATTTCTCAACGGCTCGATCATTCTGCACACTGATCTGCCCGTCTCAAATCAACGACAGCCGGTCCTGTCCATTTCTCAATGGCTCGATCATTTATACTGATGATTGTCCCATCCTGTCTGCAACGGTTCGGTCATTTATACTGATGATCCTCCCCTCCAGACTTCAACGGCTCGATCATTTATACTGATGATTGTCTCATCCTATCTGCAACGGTTCGATCATTTATACTAATGATCCTCCCATACTGTCAAATTCCTCAGTGGTTTGATCACTCAGCTCATTGATCTCTCCGTCCGCACCCACGACAGCCGGTCCTGTCAAATCCATCAACGGGATTTAGCCATATCGTTCATACAATCCACAACGATGATCAGATTATCGTCCGATTGCTTGTTCAATGGTCCACCCATCCGCAACTTGTTGTTCCCCAGGAGAGTCCGCCTCGGCCTGCCCCAAACAACTACCTTCATATCAGTCTAGCTTCACGCACATTTTCCAACAGGCTTATTGCTCTGTCTCGGATGGTCTATGATAAGGAGATTGGCCCTGATTCCCAACAGATGGAATTCGACCTGCCTGACACGACCTACCCGTGTTTGTTGGAATACTTTGTGCCGAGGATAGCTTGATCCCCTGCAACGACGGCCTGTCCCGTCCACATCTGCAGCGACAGCCTGTCCTGTCCAAATTTGATCAACAAGTGGCGATTCGCTCGTCCACTTCTACTTCCATCCCCGGCAATGGACCAGCCAGTCCATTCCACCGATCAGGTTCCTTAAGTTTACTTGTCTACTTTGCTAGTATGCTTTGCTATGGATTGCCTTGAGGGGTGTCTAGAATTCTTTGACGTTACTTGTACCAAGTCGATGGTGCTTCAAGTGCCATCAAAGAGGGGCTACTGTAGACACCCCAATCTGGGCTTCCAGATTAGTTTACTTACGGTTTTTGATTCCCCGATGATGAAATGGATCAAGAACACCCTGAGAATGATAACGTATTTGAGCTTTGAGTGTTTGCAAAACCCTTGAACCTAACCTAGCCTAAGCCACTTCAAAAACCAAAAACCTTGCTGGTCCGCGCCAGGGCGCAATCATCTCGCGCCTGGGCGCAACCATCCCGCGCCAGGGCGCACCATCGCGCGACGATTTGGCTCCATCGCGCGACAGTGCGCCCGGGCGCACCATCGCGCGCCAGAGTCACTCCATCGCGCGACAGTGCGCCAGGGCGCACCATCGCGCGACAGACTGACTCCGTCGCGCGATGGTCCAACCTACCACCAACCTTTCTGAAGGAGGACAGTTGGCCACCAATGCAACCTCAGCCAGGCCTCGTGGACTAGCTGAACTCCTCTCTTTGTAGCCCGAACCTACCTCCATCTCCCCCTATTTATACCCCCATGGTTCATTCATAAAAAGGGTTCAAGTTTTGACAAAAGATTACACTCCATGTAATCAAAGAACATAGCTTGTTCTTTCTCTCCCCATTTTCTCACACTCAACAATCCTCAAACATCCCAACCAACTTCAATTCAATTCGAAGCTCAAATTTCGGTTCAAACTCAAACCAAAGGTATAGCTTACCTTTGTTCTGTTTCTGTTCTGATCCCTAAGGGGGGCTGGCAGGGCCAAGGCTGGTAATCAATACCAGTCCTGGTCCTAAAGCTGGCAAGGTTTCAAAAATCGTCATGGTAGGAACCAACGCGCGATGGTCCCACTCTCTCGCGCGACACTCCGGTGCTGCATGAGATGGACCGCGTGGGGATTGGTGTCCTACTGTTTTGCATTCATGTGTATATAGATCACTTTGTAAGCATGATAATAACCAGTTTATTGCTTTCTTTTGTTAGAAATTGCTAGTTGTAGTTCAATTTGCATGTTTTCTGTTTTGGAATACCCCGGGGATAATTCTGGACCTGTCCCAGAACCCAGAAAATGTGAACCAAGCACTGGTCTGGTTGCGCCAGGGCGCAACCAGCCTGCGCCAGGGCGCACCATCGCGCGACAGACTCAGTCCATCGCGCGACAGTGCGCCAGGGCGCACCATCGCGCGCCAGGGCGCACCCTCGCGCGACAGTGTGACTCCATCGCACGATGGTTTGCCTCTGACCAGTGAATGGCCTTGCACGGGTAACTTGGATTTAGACTGTTATTCTGTCCCCACACTGTTTATGGGGTGCTTTATTCATTTGTAGGGCTTTTAAGCCTTTAAACTGTATATTATGCTGCCTATAAACTGCGTGGTTTGTCCTGGGTGTGCACTGGTCCTTCCAGAGCCCAGAAGGTTTGAGAATAAGAGCTGTGGGTTTTAAGCTCACCGGCGCGTGCTTGTCTTGGAATTATGCGCGCAGGAGTAAACAACATGTAATGACTTGTTCAGTGCATGTTGGTTTCTTCCTGCGCACGTCACTCCAAAACAGGGGCTCCCCAGTTTGTTTAAACTCCCACAGCAGTCTGTTCTCATCCTATACTAACTGCTCATCCATGCTATCTATCACATCCTGCAAACATGTTACAGTTTTAATCCCCTTTAACTGTTCCTGATAAGCCCTCAATAGTGTAAATAATAGGGCTTATCTCTCTCATTTTTGTCACACACAAGTGCATTACTTGCTTGATTTGAACAATATTGCACGAAAGGTGTGTTTTTGGCGTTTTCAGGTAAATCGTGTGAATAAGGCATTTTGAACGCCAAGGATGACTCCCGGAAGTATCCAAGTGTCCAAGACCACGTGGCGCTCCGCGATCGAGTCCCAAAAGTCATGAAAAGAAGCTTTGAAGCATACTCGGGATGTCCAAGGGTCAAGGGAAGTGAGGGAGATGCGAAGATGTTACCCAAAGCAATTCATTTTCCGACCAACTGAGGGTAGAATCGTCATATCTTTTGATGTACAAAATACTTTTGATCCAAACCACTTGGGTTAGAAAGTAGACTCAACAAGCTTTCCAACGGTTCGAAGAACACCCAAATCCGAGTTCGGGAGTGTCCGGAGCGAGCCCGCGAAGTTGAAAAAGTGCCTGCAGAATCCAGCGAGCACAGGGATCGATCCCCCAATGTTTAGGGATCGATCCCCCCACCCTTTCAGCTCCTGCAGCATCCAGAAAGCTCAGGGATCGATCCCCCAATGTTTAGGGATCGATCCCTTGGTCCTGCGCGAACATTTCAGTGGCATTTTTGTAGTTTTTGTGTAAAGGGGGTATATATATCACCCTTAGCCCGATTTTAGGGCATTCTTCATTTTTTCCTTTCTCTCTCTACCTCCCTTTTCTCCTCTCCTCTTTAGTTCACCTTCTCTCTTCAAGAGAGCAAGGATTCAAGGGTTTCTAGACTTTTGTCCTTCATTAATGTTGTAAGTACTCTTGTTCTTTACATTATTCTAGCTTTTATTTTCGTTTTTGTGAATATTTTCATTTCTCTCTTCATTTTGGCTTGTGTTTACACCCACTATGGGTGAGTAGTGATGTAGGCTTGGTCATGGGGTGATTTCTACCCCATGACTTGGGTAGTTTAATGGCTTCTCTCATTTCTTGTACTTAATGTGGTTTGTGAATGGATTAAGTTCATTTTTATGTAACAAAACCTAGGGTTGTTAACCTCTTTGATTATGTGTAGGCAAGGATTTGATCTCTTGCCACATATAATGCTTGGAGCTATGTCACTCTAAGTGTTTGTCAAAATGTCTCAAAGAACTTATTAAGCTCTAATCTTTGGTCTAAACCTAGAGATGTTAACTTCTTTGATTGGGTGTAGACAAGTCTCTTGGCACACCCAATGCTTGGAACCATGGCTCTCTTTGTGTTCGATAAAATGCCTCAATGAGTTTTCATCCATTTCCAAACCCCGTTGCATAAGTTAAACTTGATTTTCATAGCTAAATCTTCCGAGTGAGATCAAATGACAATGACTCTCACTTGAGTTATCAAAGAGAAGCATTGAACGGCCTAAGTTATGGGCGGAATGAACCCCTAGACCTTGCCGCTTTTAGTTTCTAGTCAATCTTCGTTTTCAATTAAGTTAGGAGGTAGAGAGAATTCCACCACTCAAAAGTTGGCCGTCTCAACGCCAAATCTAAAGGTTGGCGGTCCTAACGCTAAAAACCCTTCGTAAATCAAACCTCCAGCCTAGCTCCATTGGCTCCCTGTGGATTCGACCTCGGACTTCCGAGTTTATTATGCTGCAACCGACCTAGCCCTACGCTTGGGGCATTCTTATTGCAACACACATTAAGGTCGCAAGCATTTTTGGCGCCGTTGCCGGGGAATCAATTGGTAGCTAACTTGGAGGTATTGCTTTACACCGCACTGTAAGTATACCATCTCTTGTTTTTAATTTATATTTTTATCTTTGTAGTAGAATGGCAACCGCTAGTGTTTTTAGTGATAAGCCGAGCATGCTTCAAGTGTTGCCCCCTTTTCATGGCTTAGCCTCTGAAAATCCATGTGCTCACATTGTAGAACTTGAGGAGCTTTGCATGAATGATAAAATGGCCTTAATTCTGATATTTCCATCATCTTTGAAAGATAGGGCTAAGAGTTGGTTTCATTCATTGAACCCAGGATCAATAGATACATGGCAAGATATGGAAAATCAATTTTTCAAAAAGTTTTCCCCAATTCATGAGACTCATATGCTGCTACATGAAATCGTAAATTTTTATCAACTCGATGAAGAGTCTTTTGCATGTTATTGGTGGCGATTTAGATATCCCATACTCTATTGGTCGCAGCATTGCTGTGAAACAAGGCACCTTATTCCCATGTTCTACAAGAGTTTAAATTCTACAACGCGTCAGCTTGTAGAAAAGATGGTTGACGGTGCATTTTTGGATAAAACCATTAATGAAAGTTGGGTTTACTTTGATCAATTGGCCGAAAATTCTGAATCTTGGGTTAATGATGTCAATGTTGAAGATGCCAACTTAAATATTGAGGAAAAGGAAATAGAGCCGTTTTTCATTATTGAAGAGGTTGGTTTAGATTTGGAAAAAACCTCAGAGTTAGGATGCCGTGATGAGTTTAATGTCCAATGTTCTCCTCATGAGAATTCTGTAGATGTTGCCGGCACTCTTGTTAAGTCTCCACCATTCCAAGATTTTCTGGGAGTGGAACTAATTGATTTTCTTGGTATTGATGACTTTGATTTGGTTTATTATCCTTACATTGTAGATTTTGTCAATAGTTTGAAAATCAATCTAGTTTGGGATGCGCACTTGGTTGAACTTAAATGTCTTAAACGAATTCGACAATTACGCTACTCAAAGTATCTTATTTTGTGGTATGGCCGAATTCAATTTTTGACCAAGATTTTGGAGTGGAGTGATGTGCTCATGTTAATAGCTCTTGATGGCATAATCAAGGTTCGAATTCCACATTTGGCTGAAGACATTTGAACTTGGCTTTCCAATTTTTTTGTTTTTTCTATTTTACTTTTGTGGTCCGGTATAGCCACCCGTGTCACACCTAAGATGTTGTATGACTTGCTCTGCGGCGCCTTAAGCGAGACACAGGGAGAAAAGTAGTACCCGTTTAATCACGTGACGATTCGGTGGTTTAAATACTTGTTAATAATAATTTTTGTTGCCGGGCTACCACGAGCCGGCGGTGCTAACGTCATTTGTCTCCAAGTAGGTAGTTGGTTCTTAAGTCTTTTGCAGGGTAACATGCTACCGCACCAGCCTTGGTAGTTTAGGTCTAAAAGCCGGGGTGAGTGAGGCATTCAGGAGCCCTAAGCATGGGTGCGACTATGTGTCGCGGTTGTAAGCCCAAGAAAGCTCTGGCGATGGCTCTGTGCGACTAGCTATGGTTCCATAGCGGGGCCGAAAGAGTGGGCTTTGGAAGCGGTTCCGATGACGAACGGCGGCGATGACGCAAAATCCTCCAACTTGGTCGAGGTATAGGGTGGTTGACATTCCACCCCTGCGGTACATTTTGTTCTATCCCTCTCCTTATTTTCCTGCTCTTTGCATCGTGGGTGCTGCATATTTCAAGTTGGGGGGGATGGTTTATGCTTTTAGTTTATTTTCTCGGTTTTGCATAGAAAATTTTAAAAAAAATTTTGTGCAATTTTCCCTTGTAATTAGTGAATTCAAGTGCTAGATACTTAGATTATGCTCAATTGTTTAATAATGGCAAGAGTCGTGCATCCCGTCGAATTTGATTATGTGTTGAATCCATGTTGCATGCATATACGTGAACTTTGTTGAACAAATTGAGCTCCAAGGTGTGTTAAGTAGTATGCGTCGCTTAGAGTTGAAGTTCGTTTTGAAGCATCCCATGCTGGTTTGTCTCTTTCCGCACTTGCGTAAATAATATCCGTTTGTTCATACTTAAGTGGTTTAGATATCTTTTATGCATCATATTGGAGTTGATTGGTGTACGTAGGAAATGATACAAGGCAATTTTTGCATGATAAAACCACAAAAGAGTCTCCTTGTCCTTAATTTTGAACCGAAGTCCGAGTCTCCGTTTATTGCTCAAGCTTAGGGAACCGGATGTTTGGAGGGTTGTGTGAAATTGTGTTTCAATGATCTAAGGTGCTTTGGGATGGTGTGAACCAGATAGAAGTGGTTGGGATGCAAAAGGGCGAAGAATTGATATGTGATCCCCTATCTCTCCATTCCCACTTCAAAAGCTAAAGCCTCAAATTCTCATCTCCCTCTCCAAAGCTCTTGGAATTGGCCCCTCAATCTCTCTCACTACCAATCTCACCTCAAATGACCCCTATTCCTCAAAGAAAAATCAAAGAAATGCTATGAAAAAAGCAAAATCAGATTCAAAAGAGGGTTGACTACGATGATGAGAGGATTGGTTAGACCTCCGGGCTAGCATATATTTTGGATGAGAAAGAGTCCGACGAGGAGGGGGAGCTCGAGGCTCAATATTGTGAGGAGCCGGAAGAGGAGGACGACTAGGTGTGGTGGAGTCGGTGGTACTAGTTCTAGTAGGACATAATTAGTAGTTTTCCTTTATTTTTCATAACTTTGTTTGGTGTTCGGCCGGCATGTGGCCATGGTTGGGTAGTTTAGGGGATGGTAGTGGCCAAGGGTAGTTGAAACCAAGCAGAAATTTTATGGCCGCTACTCTTTTTGTTTCCCTTTTCTTGGCACCAAGGTCATTATAAGCTACTAAAGTCCTTAGTTGATCTTTCGTACGCTCATCTAACTCTTTTTGATGCATGATCGATATTTAACTCTAATTTAGTATGGAATTTCCGTTAGCTTAGTTTGTTTATGAATAATTGCTTAGCTCTCTTTGTCGGCGCTCTTTTGATTAGCATGCATAGCTTTTTGTCTCTTGCTATTGCGATTCTTGCTAGCGCTTATCATGGGATGTTCTACTTTATTACTTTGTTCAAGATCGTATCAGAGAACGCTCTTTTGATTCCTGGAATTGAAATTCAAGGTGGATGTGTGTTGCTTGGCCGTTGGCATAATTTGTTCACCTTAGTTCATTGTATGCATGTGTGTGGGTTGCATGTGATTGAGTTCGAAGGGGTGTTTGTCTTGATTCTTGCCGAGTGTCATTGAGCATAATTGTCGTATCTTGTTTCGGGGGAAGATTGCATAGTGCGACTAGTTATATTTATGTTTTAGTTTGCTAGGGACTAGCAAAGTCCGAGTTGGGGGGTGTGATAAGCCCTCAATAGTGTAAATAATAGGGCTTATCTCTCTCATTTTTGTCACACACAAGTGCATTACTTGCTTGATTTGAACAATATTGCACGAAAGGTGTGTTTTTGGCGTTTTCAGGTAAATCGTGTGAATAAGGCATTTTGAACGCCAAGGATGACTCCCGGAAGTATCCAAGTGTCCAAGACCACGTGGCGCTCCGCGACCGAGTCCCAAAAGTCATGAAAAGAAGCTTTGAAGCATACTCGGGATGTCCAAGGGTCAAGGGAAGTGAGGGAGATGCGAAGATGTTACCCAAAGCAATTCATTTTCCGACCAACTGAGGGTAGAATCGTCATATCTTTTGATGTACAAAATACTTTTGATCCAAACCACTTGGGTTAGAAAGTAGACTCAACAAGCTTTCCAACGGTTCGAAGAACACCCAAATCCGAGTTCGGGAGTGTCCGGAGCGAGCCCGCGAAGTTGAAAAAGTGCCTGCAGAATCCAGCGAGCACAGGGATCGATCCCCCAATGTTTAGGGATCGATCCCCCCACCCTTTCAGCTCCTGCAGCATCCAGAAAGCTCAGGGATCGATCCCCCAATGTTTAGGGATCGATCCCTTGGTCCTGCGCGAACATTTCAGTGGCATTTTTGTAGTTTTTGTGTAAAGGGGGTATATATATCACCCTTAGCCCGATTTTAGGGCATTCTTCATTTTTTCCTTTCTCTCTCTACCTCCCTTTTCTCCTCTCCTCTTTAGTTCACCTTCTCTCTTCAAGAGAGCAAGGATTCAAGGGTTTCTAGACTTTTGTCCTTCATTAATGTTGTAAGTACTCTTGTTCTTTACATTATTCTAGCTTTTATTTTCGTTTTTGTGAATATTTTCATTTCTCTCTTCATTTTGGCTTGTGTTTACACCCACTATGGGTGAGTAGTGATGTAGGCTTGGTCATGGGGTGATTTCTACCCCATGACTTGGGTAGTTTAATGGCTTCTCTCATTTCTTGTACTTAATGTGGTTTGTGAATGGATTAAGTTCATTTTTATGTAACAAAACCTAGGGTTGTTAACCTCTTTGATTATGTGTAGGCAAGGATTTGATCTCTTGCCACATATAATGCTTGGAGCTATGTCACTCTAAGTGTTTGTCAAAATGTCTCAAAGAACTTATTAAGCTCTAATCTTTGGTCTAAACCTAGAGATGTTAACTTCTTTGATTGGGTGTAGACAAGTCTCTTGGCACACCCAATGCTTGGAACCATGGCTCTCTTTGTGTTCGATAAAATGCCTCAATGAGTTTTCATCCATTTCCAAACCCCGTTGCATAAGTTAAACTTGATTTTCATAGCTAAATCTTCCGAGTGAGATCAAATGACAATGACTCTCACTTGAGTTATCAAAGAGAAGCATTGAACGGCCTAAGTTATGGGCGGAATGAACCCCTAGACCTTGCCGCTTTTAGTTTCTAGTCAATCTTCGTTTTCAATTAAGTTAGGAGGTAGAGAGAATTCCACCACTCAAAAGTTGGCCGTCTCAACGCCAAATCTAAAGGTTGGCGGTCCTAACGCTAAAAACCCTTCGTAAATCAAACCTCCAGCCTAGCTCCATTGGCTCCCTGTGGATTCGACCTCGGACTTCCGAGTTTATTATGCTGCAACCGACCTAGCCCTACGCTTGGGGCATTCTTATTGCAACACACATTAAGGTCGCAAGCAGTTCCCCCGCCCTAATTGGCTAAAAATTGATTAATCAAACAGAATCGCAAACAAACAACATTTTCGCAAATGCCTAAGTAGAGACCGATCTCCGGATTGGGCGAGAGGGGTGCCATAAAACCCTTCCCCTCTCGTAACCTGGCTCCCGAACCCAGATATGGTTATGACGGACTGGTTCCTTAACTTTTTCAAATCAAACAGCGCGGCAGGTGCTTCGAAATACGGTTCCTTGGGTGTCGGACCTTCAAACCCGAGTGGCGACTCTGTATTTTCGCGAGCGCTTGACGTCCAGCTTCAAAAGCGCTCCCGCGAACCGACAGCATCTTCGGGCAAATCGCATTGCCCACAGCTATCAAGGTTCATACAGGCTACGTACAGATACAGTAATAAAGGACTACAGGAAAATCAAAGGCAAGTTCAATGGAATACCTGTGCCCAGTCCACCGATAAGTGCCACTCAGGATCTCTCAGCACGAGCTCTGCGTCGTAATCATCGCGGCGAGGGATGTAGCTCTCAAACCCGGACGGTATGAACAAGTGTGGCTCTGGGGGAACATAGGCCCCTGCCTCGAATGCCATGCGGCCTGCAGCCCGTATAGCCTCTGCCCGCGCCACCGCCCGCTCACGAGCTAAGCCACCCTCCTCCTGGGCCTGCTCGGCTACCTCTGCCACCTGCACAAAAGCCTCCACAACTCTGGCCCCCTCAGCCTCGGCCCTCAAGCGCTCTTCCTCCTGGGCCTGTGCAATCTGCCTTTGCCTCTCCTCCCGGGCTGATATCACTGCTTCAACCACCACCGGGTTCTCACGCAGCAGCCGATCAAGCACCTCCTCCGATACGAACTCTGCGAAGTCTCCGCGCGTAATGGGAACGTGCGCTGAGGACCCCACTGAAGGCCTAAACTCTACTGGCCCTGTGGGTACCCCAGTGGGTGTCTCCTCCTCAACCACAAGATCCTTGCCCTTGGCCGGATCCCTCCTCGGCGTCTCCGGCCGACCACCATCACCAACATGATCATCACCATCACCGCCGCTACCGCCGACCCCGACCGAACCCAGGGCGGTCACCACCAGGCCCTCCACTTCACTCCGGAAGTCCAATCGTTGCACCCGTGGGCCCCCTGTATCATCAGAGGCTGGCGTACGCCCAGCCCCTCCAACCGTACGCCACCTGTCGCCATCACCCGCCTCCTCTGCATGGCCACCATCGCCGCCGCCGTTGCCTGTCACCTCTGTGCCACTGATCGACGATGCTCATAGGGTCGATTGATCGTCGATTTGAGGCTCAAAAGTGTCGATTTCACCCCTTGCCTGCTTTTCCCTCTCTCCACTGTCACCATCTCCGCCATTGCCGCCCGCACCGCCGTTGCCGCCACTGATTTCAGCCATAGATCTATGTGGATGAGTGGGTTGTGGAAGAAAACAAGAATGGGAGAGAAGTTGGAAGTATTTGGGAGTTCAAAAGTTGAAGGATGGCGGTTTTCTGCATTGCCATTCGCGTTCCTGAAGTTTATACGACATGGGGCCGAGCTGGGCTGGGTCTGGGCTTGGATCTGGACCGGGCCAAGAAAGATTCCTGGGTTACGCCAGGGTGGCCATACCGTACGCCATCTTTTATTGGGCCGTGAGCCCAAACGCCACTTGGATCAATTTCCTTCTCGAGACGAAGCCCGGGTGGTCCAACGCTTAATGATACCCCTGGAGAGCTTATCCCCAAGCAGAGTTCCGCCCAATTTCAAATCAACGGCGATCCATCCGTCCAATTTCAATCAACGACGATCTATCCGTCCAATTTCAA
Organism: Rhododendron mucronatum var. ripense; assembly: GCA_019656295.1. Classification (NCBI taxonomy): domain Eukaryota; kingdom Viridiplantae; phylum Streptophyta; class Magnoliopsida; order Ericales; family Ericaceae; genus Rhododendron; species Rhododendron mucronatum. Next base: position 44,627 of record BPLT01000044.1, on the reverse strand, counting down.
ATCAACGACGATCTATCCGTCCAATTTCAAATCAATGACGATCTATCCGTCCAATTTCAATTCAACGACGGTCCATCCGTCCAATTTCAATTCAACGACGGTCCACCCGTCCAATTTCAAATCAACGACGGTCCACCCGTCCAATTTCAATCAACGACGATCTATCCATTCAATTTCAAATCAACGACGATCTGTACGTCTAATTTCAAATCAACGACGATCTATCCGTCCAATTTCAAATCAACGACGATCTATCCGTCCAATCTCAATTCAACGACGGTCCGCCCACCCAATTCAATTCAACGACGGTCCATCCGTCCAATTTTAATTCAACGACGGTCCATCCGTCCAATTTCAATTCAACGACGGTCCACCAGTCCAATTTCAATTCAACGGCGATCCGCCCGCCCAATTTCAAATCAACGGCGATCCATCCGTCCAATTTCATCTCTTTTCCCCAACAAAGTTGACGCTTTCTGTAGAAGATTATTTCCTCGGCGAAGTTCACCTTCTACGGTAGCTTGTGCCACGCTCGACAATGCGCAATCAAGCGATGGCCCGTCCGTTTATTATGTCTTCCACAACGGCAATCTTTCTCAAATGATCTACTTGGCTGAGCCTATCCAACCAGGTTCTTTAAAAATTCATGTCTTTTCTTGCTCAGTATCCTGCTCCGGATAGGCCAGGAGTAGGGTGTCTAGGCAACCTTTGACGTTACTTGTGTCCAATCAACCAAAGGGTGCTCCAAGTGCCGTCAAAGGGGGGCTTCTGTAGACACCCTAATCTGGACTGTCCGGATTAGCTCTTTTATTGTCTTTGTTGCCCCAATGATGATAAAAAGGTTAAAAACACCCCAAAGTCGATGGAAGGTCTTGAGCTTTGAGTGTTGGACTCTCCTCATTCAAACCCATTTCAAATCCTTTTAAACCCTTCAAATCCAGAGCCAGATAAGCCTCAACAAAACCGTACCTTGCTTACGCCAGCTCCTGCTTGGCGTGCGCCAGGAAATTGCCACGTGTCGGACATCGACCGTTGACTAAGTTTGACCTGGCGCACGATGGGATGTAGATGGTGTACGCAGGGTCAAGACCGGTCAAATCACTGCTTTTCTGTCACGTGCTCGAGACTTTGTAACTGCCAGAGTACATTGCAGAGCCCCCTAATCATTGCATTCTGCAGGGCCGTCCCCCTCTCTCTCCTACACACCCCATCAAGCTAGTCCCATGCATTTAATGCATGGGAGCTCCCTTCCTAACCTAACCAAACCCCTAACCCCAGCTGACTGCCCCCTCTCCAGTCATCTCTCTTCCATAAATACCCCCCCTTTGCATTCATTTGCAAAGGTTAACCACATTCAATAAGCCCAAGTCTTTTCTCCTCTTCTCTCTCTTGTTCTTGCTCTCCCCCATTGAAAGGGTGAGAGGTAGAGAAGTTCCACACCCCACACTGCTGATCAATCACCACACAACCTCCATCTTCAACCCTCAAAGCTCAAACCATCTTTCCATCTCTTGCACCAAAGGTATACCACCTTTGTGTGGCTTTTTGTTTTCAGCCCCTGAGGGGAACCAGAAAGGTTCTGGGTAGTGACTAATACTAGTCCAGGCCCTTCTCTGGTAAAATCAATCAATCGGAAGACACAAACTATGGCGCACGCCAGGTTAATTAAGCCGTACGCCACTCATGGCTGTACGTGCATTGCTGGCGTGGGGATCATGGGGTGTCTGTTTATTGCTTAAATCTTTCTTGTCACCACCTTCAGCATGCTAACAACCAGTTTATTGCTTTCTGTACATTAGGGTTGTTTAAGTGTAGCTTTCAATACCTGCACCTTTCTTGTTATATAAGGCCTCTGGGGTGTTTCTGGTCATGCTCCAGAACCCAGGTGGTGTAAAGCCAAACACTGGACAACGTGCAAGAGTGGTGTACGGGCTCTAGTGAGTGGCGTACGGCATGTATGCCGTGGTCCAGTGCCTGGCCCTTACATCATGTTTCAATCCTGGCCTCCTGTTATCCCCTATTCTGTTTATGGGGTTGCTTGTCTTTTTTTTGGTTCTTAGCCATATCTTACCTCTGTATCTGCAAATATGATCATATTATAAACTGCGTGGTTTGTCCTGGGTGTGCACTGGCCCATTCCAGAGCCCAGAGGGTTGAAAGCAAAAGCTGTGAATGAAAAAGGATAGTGTACGCCAGCTCTGAGGTGGCGTGCGCAGGGTACGGTGGCGTGTAGTGGCCTGACCACTGCGTGCCAGCATACTGCCTGCTCACGAGCCTGGAAAGCAGCGTACACCATCTGACCGAACTGATCGCAGTGCTTGTTCTCAATCTTTGTTCTCATGTTAGTCTAATTCAAGCAAATCATTACTCGTAAACATTTTTGTCATCATAACTGCAAGCTGTTAACAGTCTTAATCCCCATATCTGTTCCCCCGCCCTAACTGGCTGAAAATGATCAAATGAGAGAAAAATCCAAACGTTTTTATAAAATGCCTGAGTAGAGACCGATCTCCGGATTGGGCGAGAGGGGTGCCATAAAACCCTTCCCCTCTCGTAATCTGGCTCCCGAACCTCAGATATCGAAGGTGACGACGGACCAGTCTACGCCTTTTTCAAATCAAACAACTTTTTCAAATCAAGCAAACGTAGCAAAGCGTTTTCGAGTTCGGTTCCTTGGGTATTCCTCCGCTAAAACCCGAGTGGCGACTCTGAATCAAAGCGTTTCGCCGCGCTGTCTTCAAACAGGGCCGCTCCTAATAAATTTTAAAACCGAAACCAGGGATTTTCGGGGCGCGTGCCCACGTGTACCACCATTGACTGCCTCATATGTAGAAAACCACTCTTTATGCGGACACATGTGGTATGAACATCCAGAATCTAGAACCCACTCGCTATTAGAGCGAGAATCGCCCTCTGTAACTGATAACATATTATTTGACCCATCTGAACTTTCAACAATTCCAGCAATTACATTACCCCCTTCTGGTCTTCTTTTTCCTTCTCCTTGAGTTTTAAACAGTCACTTTTCCAGTGCCCGGGTTTCTTGCAATAATTGCACTTTCCCTTCTTCTTACTTGATGACTTGGATCTTCCCCTATTACTCGACTCCACCCTTTCTGTTGTTCTTTCCTTAACAAACAAACCCTCTGCATGTTCATCACCTCACCTGACACTTTTTTCCTCAATTTTTTCGAATATAGGCTGGCTTTAACATCCTCCATGGATATCGTGTCTTTGCCATACAATAGGGTTGTAACAAACTGCTCATACGAAAGTGGTAAACAACATAGCAAAATTAGGGCTTGGTCCTCATCCTCAATTTTACTATCAATATTTTACAGATCCATAATAATACGATTGAACTCGTCTAAATGATCCTTAACAGGTATAACTTCTCGCATACGAAACGTATAAAGACGTTTGAGATATAACCTGTTGGTGAGCAATTTCATTATATATATGCCTTCCAACTTCAGCCAAATTCCTACTGCTGAAGTTTCTTCTTCCACCTCGCAAAGAACGTCATCTGCCAAACTCAACTGAATAGAACTCAGAGCTTCGGCATCCGTATCGTCCCAATCTTCCTATTTAATTCCAGAACTAGTCTTGCCCAACAAAGCCTTGTGCAATCCTTGTTGAGTTAACAGAGCCTTCATTTTTACTCTCCAAAGACTGAAACTGCTGCTTTGCCCATCAAATTTCGCAATCTCGAATTTAGCCGCCATAGCCACAATCGGAAACGAAACCCTAGTTTTTGCAACCTAAGGCTCTGATACCAGTTTATTGTAACGAACGCTATGAATGCAATCTAAGAAAGAGATATTGAAAACGAAACAAGAAATCACAAAGACATAAGATATACGTGGTTTCCCAAAATGGGTACGTCCATGAGCGAGGAGAGAGATGATTCACTAACCAACGTGAAGAAGAAATACAAAGAGCCGACTGTAATCCGTAACTCTAAAAAGGCCACAATATGAAAGCCCAAAAGATATTTTAGAAGTTCTCCAAAAGCCCTATTTATAATAGGCCACAAAAATGGGAATAATATAATTAACCAATGTGGGACTAAAGAATATAAGGCATTCCCAACAGCTTGTTTAACTAAAAATTTGCAATCTCAATCCACATAACAGCTTCTTGGACTCACACACTCCCCCTTCCGACATCGCTGTGATTATACATAATTGTCTTGAGTTAGAGAATCTGATTGGTTCTTGTGGTTTTAGTTTTATTAAACATGAATGTATATAATCGGGCTGCACATAATTGTGCTCAGAAAACCCTTTCTAATAATTTGTCTGGTCTGTGGACTTCAATTTTGGTCCCATGAGGTTCTTAATTGTCTGATGTTTAGGCACTTGCCTACCAGTTTAATAAAATTTCTCTCCTTTGACAAAAAAAAAAAACCCTAGTAGGAGTATTTTTTATTCCTAAGCTTGGCGTCGTTTCTTAAGAGGTGTGGAGTGGATTGACTTTTCTCATTGACAATTAGTACTAGTATTTTAGGCTCTGTTCGGCTAAAAAATTGAGCCGGCTTTCCCGCCAAACCTGTCACAAAAAGGCTTCCAGCTTCGGCTAAAAAAGCCAAAGTACTGCAGAGGAAGAAATTTACCAAAATACCCTGACTATTGGTCTTATCTGGCTTCCCAGTAAAACCCTATCATTTTCTCCTCTCACCGTAGCCACACAGAGTCCAAACCCTTTTTGAAGCCTTATCGCTCATCACCGACCCTCCACACAACATCCAACAAGCAAGAACTCTCCAAATCCTGTCAAGACGCCTCCTCCGGCATCAACCCCCTCCGATCCTTCTCACCAAGTCTCCACAGAACCAAGATCTCCTCCACCCACCAATTCCTCCGTCCATCTCCAAATCCCGTCAGGCGCAGGAATTCCGGCATCACCCCCCGCCCTCCGATCGCGAACCCTACACAGCAGCAAGAAGCCCTCCGATCGCGAACCCGGAGCAGCAGCAAGAACTTCCACCTTTGAGTTTTTCGGAGGCAGATCGTATTCGTCCAACCTACGCCCCCTCCCTTTAACACACGACAGTGAGTTCTCAACACCCTCGTCCGACTTGATGTATGTAATGTTTGTGTTTGTTTGTATTTCTGTGAGGATGATTGCGACCTTCTCAGTATTTTTTGTTTGTTTTATAAATTCCCGTTCTTATTTCTTAATAAGTCAAGTTGTTCCTTGCAATCCCCACCATTAGAAAACACAGTAAAGACGACAGAAATTCAAAAATTCGCAGTTGGGTTTTCCTTCCATCAGTTTAGCAAGAAAGAGTCCAAAAAAGAAAACATATGACTTTCGCTTAACTTTTTAGAAATTCAGCAAACAACGACGAGGAACCCAAATGAATGGAAATTAGCATCTGATAAGATTGCAGGTGTCATGCAATCAATTGTATGTTTGGAAAGGAGAAGAAACTAACCTGGGAATTTTCTGGGAGTCGAGAATTTTGGTAGATAAAATGAACGCATTTGTGGCTAAGTCTCTCAAGAGAAGAGGAATAATCTCATTCCCATCATGTTTCTAGGTACACAATCTATGGAATCTGTCTTAGGCTGCGTTCAATTAATTTCCACCAATGGATCCATACGGATTGACTAGTACTTTGCTGTTTTGATTCCAGAGTAGTGGAAGGGTTGGTTACGCTTTATTGATGTCGTACTTTATTTGTATGGTGTTGTTTTGTTTCAGGGATATGCCCCTTTTGACCATATGAAAAGAAAATGGAAGACAAATCACCACCTTGTTTTTTCTTTTTCCTTTCCTGTTTTGCCTTGGGTTATAAATCGATTTCAAAAGTAATCATGCAAACAAAACCTAAAACTCTGTTTGAGGGTGCATCTTCAATATTGGCTTAAGAAATGCTGGTTATGAAATTTTGTGAATAGGTTTATGTAATAATTTGGCATACGAAAATTGATAATTTCAGACGTAGGCTGCAACCATTATGTGAAACTTAGGTATTTGTTTAATTGATTTGCAAATTTTTCAACTTTTGACACAGAATGAGGGTGTCACTCCAGAAGATTACTGAAAAGGAAATAAATTTGACATGACTTGCCAAATGTGACTTATGGAAATTAATGTAATCGACTTTTGGTTTAAGGTGTATAGTATGAAAACGTTAAAACTTGTTTGATGTGTTATGTCTCCTTTTATCTTTCGTACCTTTTAAATATAAGGCCACATTGGATGTATACCACATGGTAATCTCTACCATTGATATATTTTTTTCTTCTTTTAATATACATGAAGTCATGGCTTCCCCTCGTAAGAGAATGAACCTTGGGAAGAAGGTAGCACAAACTGGTAGTCATCGCCTTGGGGTTGTGCCTCCCGGACCATACAGACCCGGAAGAGCAAATTGGGATTCACATAAGACAAGGCTGTTCTTACAGCTAGCCATAAAGGAGATTGAAGCGGAGGGTAGGGGAACGACACAACTTTCGAACAATTCACTGCGCAACATTTCCACAGAAATTAGCGATAGGACTGGAGAAGGGATAAATCTGAAGCAATGTAAGAATCGGTATGGCGTATTGAAGCGGGATTGGCAGGCATGGATGTTACTAGCTGATTCGAGAAGAGGTGCAACGGGTGTGGGTATGAATCCAGTCACGGGTACATTTACAGCACCAGACCATTTTTGGGCTAACCTAATTGCGGTACATACTTTCTCCCATCCTGAAGCAAGTTCCTCATTAATTTTTCTTGCATAACATATGTGCATGACAAAATGCCAAACATCTACTGTTCTAATATGTGTAACTCCAGTGCATCGATCGGTTCATATTTGATGAAACAGTCGCATTTGTTATTGACGTAATACTTTTTTTGGTGGCTCATGGCAGATTTCAAATTAATCTGGCAGAGTATATTTTGCTATTTTGCACTGTGTTATTTATTTTAGAAAAAGGTCTTTACTTCTTAGATTTCATACATAGCTGTGTATTGAGACTTGTCATTGTTTGGGATCTTAGTTTTCTCTCCATGTACTTTGACAACCTGTTTGTTCGACAGAACTAGTGATTACTCATAATCTAATCCCACTAGATTATGAGTAGGAATATATGAGGAAATCTGAAAATAAATCCAGTAGTGTCTGCAAACTGTTTTTCCAATGCTGGCTCCTGTTTTGCCTTGAGGTTCTTGAATTGATTGCTTGGTACTTTAGCCCAGTCTTCACATGGCAACAGTGAACTCTGCCATGCCTTATTACTTTTTGACCAATAATGTTTGAAGGATCAGAAATGGCATGCCCAACACCCACTATCCTGGTTTTTTTGACCAATTTTTTGACCAATAATGGCATTTAAGGATCAGAATTGACCTGCCAAACAGTGAATCCTGGCATGCCATACAAATCCTTTTGACCAATATTGGCATTGAAGGATCAGAAATCACATGGCATACAGTGAACCCTGCCCCATTTCACCTTTTTGCAGCCTTTTCAGGCATCAAAGAGTGTCATACAGTTTCTCATCTCACCCGGGGTTATAAAACAAGGTAAAATGCATGCAATATTCACTCACAAGCAAATATCAATGAGCAGGTCAGACTCTATCCAACATGTTTCTGTTTTACCATAGATTTACACTTGTCCTTACTGCAATTTTGACCTTAGTTATGCGAAGGTCTTATGGATCTATATCATGAAGTTACCTTGCCATTATGCTCAACTTTTTAATTCCATAAATAATCATGCATTAACTTAGTTTTGTCACTGCATTATTGTTATGGTTTATATGTTTTTGCCACTGCCTTTTTGCCACTACATTACAGTCACAATAGTGCCGTGTTTTATGTGTAACTTGTCTATGTCATGGTATATGTGTTTCTGTTTTGCTGTATCTCTCTAGCAAAATGAATGTGTGGCAAAGTTCCGCGACCGTCCATTGGAGCACGAGGAGTTGATGCAAAGGGTATTCGAAGAAGTCACAGCCACCGGCTCACTGCAATGCACTCCGGGAGCGGATGGGGAGCTTGGTATGGGTGCGGATGGTCGTCGAGCGTTGGCTACTGACAATGATGACCGGACTGATACAGATGGTGAGGGCAACACAGTTGGAATAGAAAACGGAGACGAAATTGGTAGTCAATATACAAACACAAGCCTTGAACATGGTAGGGGGGCCCCCTTTTGCAGTCAACAAGGTAATAGCACCCCCCGTTTTCCTCAATGTGGTCATACAACCAATCCCTTTTCCTCTCAACATGGCAACCATAGCACAAACACTCCTCATTTCCCTCACTTTGCTGCCACAAACACCCCCCCTTTCCGTCAACATCTTAGAACAAGTCCCCCACTTTTTCCTCAACATGAACATGGTGCACCCACCCCCCCTTATTGGAACCGTGGTACAACAAATACCCCCCCTTTCCCTCAACCCGAAATTAGATGCTCCCCCCCTTTATCTGAACATGGTACAAACACCCCCCCTTTCCAGAGAGCTATGCCCATATACCCCGGTTGCAACTCAAGTGGAACGAAACGGAAAAGCGCATCAAGCGCGACAGATGCTCTCTCGCAGTCCATGACAAACATTTTGGAGACTATGGCTTCGAGGCAGAATCAGTACAGATCCGTCATTAAGCACGGATGTAACATGGTGGACATAATGAAGATCCTTGGTCGAATGGAGTATTTCCAACAAGAACCCGTTCCCCCGGTGTATTGGTGGCTTGTTGACTACTTGTCCGGTGATCCCATGAAAATGGATGTGTTCTATGGCTTGCCGAATGATGAACAGAGAATTTCTTTCGCTCAACGGGAGCATACAAAGGCAATGTTAGCACAATCACGAGGACAAGGCAACCCAAATGAGAGTGTCCCTTCTTGGCACCCGCCCCCGCACATTTAAAATTTTAGTTACTGGAAACATTATCCATAACTTTATTTGTTTTTAATTTGTCCTTAAACTATGTGTTTCTGTTTTTTCCCATGCTGTTGTTGGTGGACATCACAAATTAGCTTTGTTAGATGGTGCACACATGATTTGTGTTGGCACTATGTGTTATATGGTTTGCATTTATCGATGGTTGGCCTTAAATTGTGTTTGGTAATATGTTTTCAGAGGAGATTAGTCAACACATCCACGGATATCGTCAACAGTACAGTTCAAGATCGAAACTGGGCCTCTCAAATGCGTTCAACTCGGTATACATTTTTCTTATCATGGTTAAAGTATCACAAGCAAATAGAGATTGGAAGTAGCAGTTTTTTCTTCAATTTCATTTCCATTAAAAATTCACATCACACTTGTACAAGAATCTGATGATACACACATTACCTTCGGAAAAAAAAAAAATTTACACATTACCTTGCAATTCCATCTACTTTTTATGAGGGTCTTGTTTTCCAGTATGTTTGTTTCCAATTGTATTACTGATTTAGAGTCCCTTCACTATTGTCATGGGTTACTACTGTGATAGTTTGAACAATATTGTTTGTGAACGGAAGTCAGGTTTTACGGTAATTTGTTTTCCTTTCAATTGGCCATTGTAAAGCAATTGCTGCATTTATCTTGTTTCAGTTCACGGCCGTTGAGTCCTACTATTCAATAAACCAATATATTAATTTGAAGGTTGGGCGATTGTAAATTTGTAAGGTTTCAAAAGAAATGGCAAATACGATCGGCGCTATTTTTTTTTTTTTTGGCACTTCACATATTGTCTATAAATGTTTGTAAGTTGCTCCATATTTTCCAACCCACCCTAGAACAACCCGTCAGCTAATTTTGACCATTTTCCCTTTAAAACTGAAAACGGAAAAAGGGGCTACAAGGTAGAGTACAGATTTGGAAAAAAAAAAAAGGCATTTCTATACAGGAAGTTGGAAAAATACTGGTTACCATCATTTCCCAACATTGTTGCATAAAGTATTTTTATTCTTCAACAACGGATTGTATTTGTTCGTAGGGGTTATGGATAATCCAAGTTGGGGGAACTCTGGGAGTGCAGACGAGATTGGAAGGGGAACGTTCGACCTTGGTAGTTTTACGAGGATATTTGAAACCTCATCTCACCCAGAAAACTATCCGAACTGTAACTCTGCGAACGAAGGGAATGAACTTCCCTACTATAATTATCGTAGCGCACATCAACAGCAAAACGAGGTATACCAACATGGTGTGGGGTACGTAAACATGCCATGGATGAACAGGTTTGGCACTACCGGGCAAGGTGATGCAGGAACAAGTGACAATGTTTCACGTGGTCAACAATTTGTGGCGGAGTACAATTCCTCACCTCACTTGTATGCATCTTATGACTTTCGACAAAGTCACAACAGTGGAGGTCAAGGAACTGAGCCCCAGGCCGAATATGACAATTGGGAGTGGATGAACAACAACAATGGAAATGCTGGTTCAAGTAATGTGGGTAACGAAGACGCTAACTCTGATTACTCGATCCCGGCCGATGAGTTTTTTGCCGATATTGCACAGGACGATTTATTGGATGACCTGGCGACCGTAGCATTGTTGCATGCCATACAAATCCTACGTAGGCCGCAGAGACTACCGTTCCACACACGGCCCTTGTCGGGTAAAGCTTATCTGCATGAACTAATGAATGCTCGTGATGAGAGGTTTCAACTTGAGCTTTGCATGCCCAAAGACACTTTTGCAAAAATTGTCCAAGAACTTCAAGGGTACTATGGATGGAGTTCTTCTCGAATGAAAATTGATGGGGTTGACTGCTTTGAGAGTTTTGCAATGTTTATGCATCTACTGAGGGGCAACTCAAACCGAAGAACACAGGAGATGTTTCAGCACTCTGGCGATACTGTGAGCAGACATGTGCACAAAATATTGGCGTGCATGAGGAGAGGTTTCACTGCTGATAAGTTAAAGCCAACGAGACGGCAAGATGAGACTCACGAATACTTGGATAGACGTGAATTCTATAAACCATTCAAGGTGAGTTATCTTTCGTGTTTCGTTGTGTTTGGGTGAGTTTATCTCCTAATAACAAAGGAGCTACCGTGTGTTTATACAACATGAGGTTATGTGAATCGGTTTACACTTTATTTGGTGCAGGGAAATTGTATTGGGGCAATAGATGGGACCCACGTTATGATACGATGCAAGCAGAAGGAAGCCGAGAAGCGGTTCTTTTCACGAAAGGGTTATGCCACCCAAAATATAATGGCCGCATGCGATTTCGACCTTACTTTCGTGTTTGCATCAGCTGGATGGGAGGGGACCTATCACGATTACAGCATATTCAAGCAATGTGTCTTGAATGAAAGATATCGGTTCCCTAAACCAGAAGCAGGTATTATTTTACCTCCATTTATGCCGTAAGTTATGGTTTAGTATAATGTGTTTTCATTTTTAACATTGTTCAATTTTCAAAACTCCTAATTGGTGTACGACTTGCACAGGAAAATACTACCTAGTGGATGCTGGTTATCCCAACAGGCCGGGCTTTCTTGCTCCCTACAAAGGGTATAGGTACCACCAGGCTGACTTTAGACGGGGGCAGCGACAACCCCGCGATGATAGAGAGCACTTTAATAGGGCACACTCATCGCTAAGGAGTATCATTGAAAGGACTTTTGGGGTTTGGAAAAATAGGTTTGGTTTCTTGGCCCTCATGCCGTGGTATGAAATGTCAACACAGGTGGACCTTGTGTTGGCATCGATGGCAATTCATAATTACATCCGTAGGGATAGAGTACCTGATAACTTCTTCACTCCCATAAGCTCAGCCTATGAGTATGCATTTGAGGACTTGCCAGACGAGGACCCAGAGTTGGAAGATAGATTGGATGACCGGGACGACATTGTTGACGAAGATAATGTTCCAGAAATGAATGACGTGCGGAATGATATTAGGAGAGCATTATTTAGACAACGAAGACGTGGTAGTAGAGCTACATAACCCAAATTGCATACAGACGAGGCAAGAAAGGTGAGTGGCGATGAACTTGTAGTTGGCCTTCAGTTATATTTGGTAAAACGTTAGTGTGTATATGGAATTTGGTATGGTGTATGCGCAAAGTGGGAAGTGGGATCGGTGGGTTTCTTTTCTTTTCTTTTATGACCGAGTAGGTGGGTTTCCATTCGTTTCGAAAATGGAAACATTCAATTTTTGTTTCCTTTCAATTGTACTGCAAGAACCTGTAAGACCATGGTTTCCCATTTGCTTAGTAAAAAACATCAATTCCCATTTGCTCTTATTTCTGCATTTTTAACTTTAATAATAAAGTAATTCGTGTTTCTCTTGTATTTATTTAAAAAAATTTAAGTGTTCCGAAATTTTTCCTGTTTGAATCAGTGCAGAGATCTTATTTATTTAATAAATTTTATCTTTAATGATCATATTGCATTTTTGACTGTAAGGCCTTCCAACAAACACCCTAAGGCTCCTTATTTAGTTCCATGTTTCTCTTACAAAATTAAAATTGAAAGTCGTTACATCATTCATTTCATTTCAACCATCTAGGATGAAATGATCAGAAAAATAACATGTATGCACCGGTTCAAATGGATTAATAATTTGAACATTTATTTTTTTACATAGTTTATATATTATAGGTATTCGTTAAGAAATTATGTGTTTTAATTTTCAATCTGTTACAACATGTGCAAAGATCCTACTTTTATGATCATCTTCTAAGGCCATTCAACGAGCACCCTAACGTAAACGTAAAACTAAATAAAGAGCCTTAGGGTGCTCGTTGAAAAGTTTTATAACCAAAAATTTATTACGAAGATAAAATGATAAAAAAATGAGATCTCTCCACCGATTTAACCGGATTGAAACTTGAATAATAAAATATTATTATATAAATATAAGATAAACAACAAATACAGAAATGAAGGAGAAAGGAACAAATAATACCGTCCGAGTATTTCTGGGGCGCGGGGGTAAAGTTCGGAAGATGGGGTGGGGTCGGGGGCCGGGGTTTGTCAGAAAAGCAAATGGCTTTGTTTGGAAAAAGCCCATAAGCCAATAAGCCACAATAAGCCATGCTTAATTTTTTAGCCGAACAGAGCCTTAGTTCAATTAGTTTGGGACTTAAGGGTACGATCGTCAGTGCAGTCTAATTAAGAGCAAATGTGAGACTCCATCCCTATCTAAAGCACCCAAATCGCCGGGAAAAAATCGCTGACAGAAGAATCCTCATAGACAGGAAACTTGGCCTTTTTTCTTTTCTTCTCTCTCTTTTTTTTTTTTCTCTAATTGAACCTTGGTCTGGGGAACACTGTATAATTTGGGTGCGAAAACTTATTTAGGACGAAAACTAATAAATAACTAAATTTAAATCCTTGTGTTTGGTTTACAAATCTCACTCACGCGCGGGATATCTCTCTCTCTCTCTCTCTCTCTCTCTCTCTCTCTCTCTCTCTCTCTCTTTTTGAATGGAGATCCAGCTCCCTCCCCAGGACCCTTGCATTATTCAAATTCAACGAATCATAGATTTATTAAGTTTGCGAGCTACTCTGCCAAAAGAGACTGCATTTTGACAAAACACTACCACATGCAAGACCATAATTTTTATTAAAAAAACAAGAAAATCATGAGACAAACCCGGCAATTGGATTCACAAACCATGCATCTTCAACATGAACAAAAAAGATCTTCACCTTATAACACAGAATTCCGACTTACCCAAATGAAGAACAATCTACTTTTAGAAAGCCTGACACATTACCCCATAATACTATTAGGAAGCCTGACACATTACCCCATAATGCTATTAGAAAACCCGATACATTACCTTGGTATACCCATTACAACAAAGTACGGGAGCTATTAAGCGGAAACGTCATGCTACAGTTGAAACTATATTGCCCAGATATGTCACTAGCGCTGGTAGAAAGACTTATTGGCGGCTCAGTGTAAGAGTCTACTCGTTCTTCTTCACTAAGCAAACTTTCACTCTCTTCATGACTTCGTTGATTAACCCATGGATCCTTTCTATACTTCCTCAAACGTTCCAATTCCATAACCACTTCTTTCATTAAAGGCCTCTCTTCACTTTTCAAGCAAAGACACCTCTTCACAAGCTCCGCAATTGCTTGAAGTTGCTCTGACGTCCCTTCCCTCGCCACTCGAGGCTCCCAAATTTGGGACAACCTATTTTCTTTCATTGACAAAATGAAGTAGGTCGCCAAATTTCTTTCCCTTTCAGACCTCTCAAGACAAATAGGATTTTTTCCGGTCAATAATTCCGTCAGAACCACACCAAAACTATAAACATCACTCTTCTCTGTTAACTGGCTAGATTGTAAGTATTCAGGATCCAAATAACCTACAGTTCCTTGTACAAGTGTAGACACTTGAGTTTGGTCCACAGGGACTAATCTCGAAGCACCAAAATCAGCTATTTTTGCCACGTAATTAGAGTCTAGCAATATGTTGGCAGACTTGATATCTCTATGAATTATCGGGATGGAAGCGGCAGAGTGAAGATAAGAAAGTGCACTGGCTGCTTCTACGGCTATTCTCAATCGATGATCCAATGTTAACCAAGATAATGTCTTATGAATATGCTGGTATAACGTGCCATTTGAAATATATTCGTAAACAAGCTCGGAAACTTCTGATTCGAAACAACACCCCAAGACCTTCACAACATTCCTATGGTTAACTTGTGTCAAGATCAACAACTCATTGATGAACTGCTCTATTTGGCTCTTGTCCATTACTTTGGACTTCTTAATGGCGACTACGCGTTTGTCAGGTAAAATTCCCTTGTAAACCACACCGTAACCACCTTGGCCAAGTATTCGGTCCTCGGCATAGTTGTTAGTGGCTTTCTTTAGCTCTTCAGCTGTGAAGAATTTCGTCGACTGATCTACACTTGTTCCATCAATTGAAGAAATTTTTTGTTTCATTAATAACCCACCATTTTCTTGGAAGAATTTCTCCCTTAGTTTGATTAGCTTCCTTCTCCTTATGCCGAAGTATAGCAAAGTTACACTTATCATTAAAGACAAGAAGCCAAAGATCAATCCTGCGGAAAATTTAGGTATAAATTTAGTCATTAGGTAATCTCTACTTAAAACAAATAAAAACTAATTTTGAAGTATTTTGTAATGGCGGATCAAAAAAAGTACGTTGTAATGTGCTTTACCAAGACTTTTAGTTTCATGGGAATAAATTGGTTATGATTCGAATGGATTCGTGGCAGTGTATGTGATATCATTCACATTTTTTTCACCATTCGTGTCTTCTTTTTTATTTCACCATTTGATTAATTTTAGGGCCTTGAAGTTAACGACCGGCCAAACCTTTAATGGTCTCAACATTTAGAATGTTTGCCTATGTGAAAATAGAACATGTAACCTCATGGAGGAGCACACACAATTCTTGTCTTTTTTCCCCTTAAAAATAGATGAAACTTCCTTAATTTCCATTTAATGTGGAAGAATTCTAAAAAAAATTCCTTGATTTGTGGTACTATGTCAATGGTGAAATTTGAATACAAACCATAATAATGCGACAACTAGTATTCAATACAAAATAATGCGATAAATTTATAAAGATTAAGTCTTATCCATTTAAACTAAAACCCGTCAAACTTCGTCACTACATTGAAATGTTGTTGCGTCCTCATTTTGATCGAGTACTCTCTATAAAAAAATGTTTTTGACCAGCTCGAAAAAATAAGGATGAATTTCTCTAATCTTCCCCAATATTTCTGAAAATTGCATAGACCTCCCATGAAGGTTTTTGAAATATCACTTCTCTCCCTTACTTTCAAACTAATGTAAAGCTGACTTGACCAGTTTCAAAAAAAAAAAAAAAAAACTTTGGCTTTGACGGTACAAATTTTGGAGACAAAAAATTGTGTGATAGCTGCATCCAAAATACTTATGATAACTACTACTGTGTTAACCTAGCAACCCCATATTAATTGTGCATGATGACTTTATCAAAAAGAGAGAATTGGATTTGAAGTAGGTTTTATTTATTAGTTGGGCATGCAATTACGTACGTACGTACCTAGAGTTAACGCTGAGAATTGTGAGGCCTTGGGAACAATGGGAAGGCACCCAGTTCCGTTTGTTGTTCCATCGCCAGAGTAATGATCCAGACATGTACAGTTAAAACTTCCTGGAGTATTGGTGCAAGTCGCATTCGCATGACAGTTATTGAGAATGGGATTCTCACACTCGTCAATATCTGCCAATACATCATTAATTAGGAATTAATTGGTACGCTGAACATGTGATTTCATATCGAAGTACTCTATCGGAAAGAATTTAAAACATCACTTTCACAATTGTCTATATTTGTAACTAATAATTAAAGGTGGAGATTTAGGCTCTATATGTTTGGATGTAAAATATTTTTCAGTAAAATATTATATTATTTTTCGATGTTTGGTTGTGTAAAAAATGATAAAAACATTTTACATGTAAAACATTTTCCATCAATTGGATGAAAATGACTTACCCTTAAATCTTCCGTAAGTTATTTTCGAAATGAACCTACTACCTTCTACTGCAATTCTCACTGCTCAGTTTACTTGATCGTTAGTCCTGACCCGCGTTCAATTTCAATAATCTCATTTCTCTCCATCGTTTAAACTCCCCATCTCTCTCTCTGTACACTATTTTGTTGATTTCTGAAAATATTTTCAAGTGGCAACCAAACACGGGAAAATAAAAGTTTAAAATTTATTTTCTGAAAAAATATTTTACATGAAAAATATTTTACATTGTAAAACATTTTACATCGCAACAAACGGAGCCTTAATACAAGCTGACAGAGCACTAACTAATAGTACTTGCTTTGACCCATTCTTCCTTATTTACTTAGAACATTTCCAATCTTGATCAATTTTAAGACTTAAATTCAAAATTTGGGCAAAATCCTCAAAAATCTATCTCCAATCATAACCCAAATCCTTCCCAATTTTTGGATTTTACCCATTTCTTTGCCCAAATTGGAGACAAGAAAAGGCTGATCCATTTTTTGGGTTTTACTCAGAGGTCTCTTTTTTTTTTTTTTTGATAGGCACCTTGCCAGAGGTCTCTTGCCAGTGCCGGACTGGGCCTAGGTGATGGCGGAGGGCTTCTTGTAGCCATAGTGGTGCTGGTGATGAGCACCCAAGATTGTATAATCTTGGGCTTCGAATCCTCCATTTTTTGTCGCTTTTATATTTAAATGTTCGCTTTTACTCAATATTGCACGTAAGGTATCTTGTTGAGTTTTGTAGGTCAAACGTGCCAATAAAGCGGTTTGGAAGGCCAATCTAGACGTTCCGGGATGTAACCAAGTGTCCAAGCACTCGAGGCCGTGGAGAGTGATACCACCAAGTCCTAACAGCCATAAGATGAAGTTTTGGATGAAGCTTGGAAGGTGGTGAGGAAGTTAAAGCACTCCAGCAGGCTGATGTCCACAAGTTTTGAAGATGTTATCGATAACAATTGCTAGGGTATCGATAAAGTTTCCCCAACTCTATTCCACCAGCCTTCCAGACTAGATTGTTATCGATACCCAGTGCAAGTAATCGATACCTTTGCACTATCTTGGTCTAGAATTCGTCCAGAGGCAAGGAGAGCGATAACATAGGGTCCATGGTATCGATAACTTTTCTCTACTTGGGACCATTAGAGTGTAGTTATCGATAACACCCTTATTGTTATCGATAACAATTGTTCCCAGCAGATATTTTTCTTACTTTTTCAGACTTTTCACTTATGAAAACTTTCTTTTAATAGGTAGCTTTTTTGGGATTT
Organism: Rhododendron mucronatum var. ripense; assembly: GCA_019656295.1. Classification (NCBI taxonomy): domain Eukaryota; kingdom Viridiplantae; phylum Streptophyta; class Magnoliopsida; order Ericales; family Ericaceae; genus Rhododendron; species Rhododendron mucronatum. Next base: position 26,907 of record BPLT01000044.1, on the reverse strand, counting down.
TTCCTGACTTTTGAGGAGAAAGAAAGCCCTTTGTATATATATATAGGGTCCTCCTCTCTCCCCTTTACTATCTAGCACATTAAACTTTTAAGTCTTTTACTCCATTAATGCTTTTGAAGCTTTCTTAAGCTATTTCTTTCAAGAACACATGTAAGTTTAAGTTGTTTGTTAATTTCCTAAGCATTAAAGTTGTAGCTACTTGTTGGATCTTCATATAAATCAAGTTTATTTTCGGTTCTATCAGTTAAACATGTTTTCCATTTCTAGCATGCTATCTGGTATTTTCAATATGAGTGCGTAGTCTATTAGGCTTGGCCACGGGGTGATTAACACCTCGTGATTTATGTTTATCTTGCTTTTCTCAACTCATGGCTTGAGGTTTTGAATGGAAAATGAGAAGAATTCACCTTTATATAACAAAACTTGTCGATGTTAATCTTTGGTGATCATGTGCTTGCTCACATGGTTCTGGAGCAATGTCTCAGTGTGTGTTTGCCAAAAGAACAAAAGGGCTCACTTGTTTTCCATACTACACTTCTAGTCTTTATTGGTTTCATAGCTAAATCTTCCGGTTGATAGCCTATGCCGTGCGATTCAACCGAGTTTTCGTCGAGAATGGTTAGATGACTTAAGTTACAGGCGTTTATTACTCCAATGCCTTGCCGCCTATTTAATCTAGTTAAAACTCATTTCTAGTCTTTTATGCAATAGCATTTTTCACCTTTCAAAGCAAAACCAAAAATTGGCCGTCTAAACGCCGCAAACCCTTACATCTAAAAATCCTAGCAAGCTATAAAGATTATCTCTGTGGGTACGATCTCGGACTTTCTGGTATTTATACTGACATCAACCTAGCCCTACGCTCGGGGTAAATTAACCTTATTTGAAGGCGAGTTTTGGCGAAGCTACTGGGTTGGTGGTGGTGGTTCGAAGGGAGAGAGAGAGGGTGCGATGGGTGTGGGTCGAAAGAGGAAGACAGACAGAGTCAAGAGAGAGACAGTCTGTGGGAGAGAAGGGGAGTGAATTTGGTTTTGATTGCTCTACTTTATTTACCATTATGCCATTAAGAATAATATATATAGAGAGAAATCTTCATGTGAGGACCTTAAAATGAGGACCTTATATGCAGACCTCTCCATTTCTCGCCTTTTCGGATCGGATTTCAATGATCCGAGCAGCTCAATGTGTTCCGAACGTGATTTTAAGGGTACTCGCGAGAAATCGGCAAAAAAAAAAGACCGGGAAGGGCTTGAGTTGAATAGTTTTTATTTGAACCGTTAGATAAAAAACAAACAAAAACTGCTCAGATGAAGCCCTTTCCAGTCTTCTTCTTTTTTTTTCTGATTTCTCGCGTGTACCCTTAAAATCACGTTCTGAATATATTGAGCGGCTCGGATTATTGAAATTCGATTGGAAAAGGGAGGTCCGTATTTTATTAGAATGAGGTGGTCATTATAGGAAGGGGACTCAATATATATATATATATATATATATATTAGTAAAATTTGGGTTTGATGGTTGAAGATGTGCCTACCCAAATTGAGTTTTTACCCAAATTTTGGTAAAAATTTAGGTCAAGCAGGCTGGAGATGCTCTTATAGCATCTTTACCAAATATATCTAAAGTTAACATCAAAATTATGTACTTTGCTATCATCTCTTGAAATTTAAATGGTGAGTTAATTTCTGTGCTGCACTATGATAAGCACCCATGTATGATCTTGGTGCTTTATTTCTCTAATTTGTAACATCTTTACTTATATTTCGTCGTTTTTATTCGATATTACTCGTAAGGTGGTTTGTTTAGTGTTACAGATAAAACATCCTGATGAGGCGTATTTTGAACACGAGGCTAAGCCCCAAGGGTGTTCGAGTGCCCGCGCCATGTGGAACTTCTGCCACAAAGACTCTAGAGCGAAGGCGTGAGCCGTCGAGTGGAGATAGCCTCCGCGTATCGATACAGTCTTATTTTGTATCGATACGGGTGGGCTTACTGAGAAGGCAGCTTATATTGTATTGATACAGATTAAGGTCGTATCGATACCAAAGCATTACAGGGAAATGGACATTTCAAGCTTAGTAGTGTGGTATTGATATTACTCATAACAAGTATCGATACCACGAGCCTTCGGCCAGATATTTGTTGCTTTTTAGACTTTCCACTTATGGAATATTTACTACTTTTAGTATGTTTTTAGCAACTTTGTATAAATAGGCCCCTCTCTCTCTTCCTCTCTTTACCTAGATACACCTAGCTTTAAGTCTTTTAATTCCTAGAACTCCATTTTCAAGTTTTCAAGCTTGTGGTTGTAATTTCTCAAGAACTACTCAAGGTAATTGTCGTACGTTAATTTTTCGTTTATTAATGTTGTAGCTACGGCTTGAATCTTCATATAAATCAAGTTTGTTTTCATTTTTATCGGTTAAAAATCATGTCTTGTTTTTATGTTTTGTCTTGTTCTTTAGCTATGGTTGAGTAGTTGATTGGCTAAGCCTTGGGTTAATCTTTCCCAAAGACTTAGGGTGATATTTGGTTCTCAAAACCTCAAGCTTAAAATCATGGTATTCGACATAAGAGCTAATCTTGCATTTTTGGTCTAAACTAGGAGTGTTAATTTATTAGCATGCCGTTTAGCCAAGCGGTCTTGGCACGTGGCATGTCTTGAGCTCATGGCCTCCTACATGTTCAATCAATGAGTTAAACAAGCTAGTTTGCCTTCTGCAAATTACATCTTTCGATAAACGTAGTCCTTAAAGCTAAATCTTCCGAGCATGAGCACGCGGTCGTACTCTCCTTGAATTATAATCGAGAACCGATAAAGGCCTTTGTCAGGGGAAAGTCGATCCCTAGACTTGCCTCTTTTAAGTTAATTAAACACATTTCTAGTCTTTTTCTTTAGTAATTCCACTTTTAAAGCAAAACTAAGTTGGCCTTCTTAAACACCACAATCCACCATTTAAAATCTACAATCCGATTAAGCTATTTCCGATTCTCTGTGGGAACAATCTCGGTCTTACCGATTATTATGATATTGACGATCTAGACCTACGCTTGGGGTTTTTAACCTTACTGGAAAGCAAGGTTATTGGCCAAGCACACTACTACAAGTCCTTAAACTATGTTATTTTACCTTCCGTCCCACAAATTCATTTTACTATTTACTTGTCTCAACAAATTACTTATATTTTGATATTCACAATAATTTGTATGCTGATAAATATTTGTTCAATATAATTAAGTGGTATCAATCAAACAATATCCATATTATACATAGAAAATATACTCTAAATTTGAAAATATAGGAAATTTTACGAGAAATGTGAATGGTATAAATTGACAATATTTATTGGAAGGGAGGGTGTATGACTTTTGATATATTTCTACTTTTATTGCTCTAAATATAAAGTAATATGACTTTCACCTTACTAAAAAGTTTTGACCACACTTCTTTATTGCTTAATTACTTCTATTATAATTGTTTTCAAAATATTGATTAGTTATAAAATCATGTGTTATGCAAAAAAAAAAAAAAAAGCATTTTATTTGTGAATCATCTAGTCAAATACTTAACCTTTTAAATTTTGAGAATCCATGTTCAAATTGGTAAAGAAAAACAAGTGAAAGAAAGACAAGAGATGGAATTTTTATTGTGAAACATGTGGAAAATGCGTTCACACACACATAATATATGTACATATATATTGATTGATGTTTGACGGGTGAGGGACATTCCCTATTTGAAGGATGACTTCAAATTATTTAGGGTTTAAGGGATTTGTTGAAGCACAGATTTCATGCTTAATCGCTTAAATTTCCTATTTGAGGAATGTAATTGAGCCCTGCTACTGGTACAGAAATTTGTGGACAGATTGCGCATAGATTTTTTGATGGGGCCCACCACGGGTCCCCCACAAATGATCCGAGCCGTTCATTAAATGTAAAATATTTTTTCAAGAGTCCCTGTAGAAAATTAGCTCAATCTAATACCTATAAGTACTCGATCCAATCATCTAAATTTTCATTCAGATTTCCGAGTAATGAAAAGTTAGATAATTAGATCAAGCCTCTATAGGTATTGGATTGAGCTGATTTTTTACAGGAACCCTTGAAAAAATGTTTTACATTTAATGAACGGCTCGGATCATTTGTGTGGGACCCGTGGTGAGCCCCACAAAAAAATCTTTGCACAATCTGTGCACAGATTTCTGTACCAGTAGCATTTTTGAATGTAATTAATGGAGATGCTCTTATGATCATGAGTTTACCCCAGCATCATTTGAAAAAAAAAAACAAAAATAGCATAGCCAACAACAAACCTGTGCATTCAGGATTGAGATAAGGATTGCCCTTGTAACCATTTTTGCAGCTGCAAAGATATCCTTCATAGTACTTACTATCCGAATCAATACATTCAGTATTGTCAAGGCACGACGATGTACTCATGTTTTTAGCTTCAGCACAAGTCTGGTTTCCAATCACAAAATCAAGTACTACGGGTACATTATCCAAGGTTCGGTTTATGAAACTGTTCGGATCGTTGAAATCTGATTCACCGTTGAAAATAAAGCTATCCTGCTCCGCCAGAAATGCATAGGTACAAGGGCTCTCAAATGACAAATCCTATAAGAGGCATAAGAACAAGATAGAAGATAATGACCTTTCTGTTAGTTTTAATCTTAAGAAGAAAATTGGGAAAAAAGAGAATAGGGTGAAACTTCTATCCAAGGGACTGGAGCGTCCAATTTTACCAATTGATTTATTACAGCTTGTCGAGATCATCAATCATGCTGAATTTCATAGGTATGGGAATAAAAAAAAATTTAAGAATAAATTATATGTACATTTTCATTAAGAGACACTAATTAACAAAAAAAACATGGGCCAAGGCTACTATAACCTTGAGAGTAGGGCTGTCCATCCACCCGACCCACCCGACCACCCGACCCGAACCGACCCGAAAATAGACACAACGGACGGATCTGATCAATCATTCGGGTCGGATTCGGGTTGATTTTTTCGGATTTTTAATTTAGTCGGTCGGGTGTCGGGTGCACCATATAATTTCTCGGGTGACCCGACCCGACCGAAGTCAGACGTATAAAATGAAAAAATCCCCTAATCTCCATCAGTCCGCATCTCGTCTTCTCCGTCTTCTGTTCTCTCTTTCATTTCAGCCCCGCTTCAGCTCTCCTCCTCCTCAACTCCTCTCTGTCTCGCATGCCACCACACCACGGTCCAGGACCATACCCCTTCACCTCCAATACTTCTCTCTCTCTCTCTCTCTCTCTCTGAAATGGAGTCACAGGACGACGACGACGACAACGAGACCAATCGTCAAACGGCAGCTTCTCCACCGCTCCTTCGCCGACAATAGCGGCAGCTCCACCTCGTCCTCGTCACGGGCCTACCTTGCCTGATTCCTCCTCCGCCAGCCGTCTCCTCCTTCACCGCCTCTGCCACTGTATTTTCTGAAAAAAAAAATTGATTTTTCAAGAAAAAGGTGTGTAGATCTGTAATTTTGAATGGTGATTTCGTAGTATTATGTTGTTAACTTAATCGTGATTGTGAGCTGATTTTTGAATGTCAATCATGTGATTATGTGTAGAATCTGTAGATCTGTGATTTTGATTTCTGTAGTTTTTTTTTTTCCTTATAAAATCTGGTGACCCGACCGAACCCGACAACACCAACCCGACCACACTTCGGTCGGAGCCCGACCATTGTTTCGGTCGGTCTCGGGTGGCCATTTCGGCAATCCGACCGAAGTCGGATCGGGTCCAACCCGACCCGAACCCGACCAAACCCGACCCGTGGACAGCCCTACTTGAGAGTCCTAATATCACCACAAGGAAAAAGCAAAGAATCTCGTGGATCTAGCAAGTTCTCTCGAAGGGGGAAGCTGAATGGCGGAACTACCAGAGACGAGAGTGTCGGCCGGGAAAGAGATTGAATCAGCGGCAGCAGCAGCAACAGGAGAACGTGTGGACGCGAACATCCTTATATAAGGGGGAAACAATGATGTTCGTTATTATCCCTATCTAATCGAATAAGAGAATTAATACTGTACATGAAAGTGTTCCATGAACAGAAACATGAAAGAGGAATTAACGGACTGTTAATGTGCTGTACCGTTAATTCCTCTTTCATGTTCCTATTCATGGAACACTTTCATATATCCTAACATTTTTCTTTTAAATATAGTTTCCAATATGAATCCTCTTCTCTCTCTTGCCACTGCCGCTGTGCGCACTCTCTCACTTTCACTCACTCTCACACACATACAAGTTCTCTCTAGTTTCATTCATTATCTCACCGCATTCAATTCTTTGTCAAACTAATTTGAAAATCTAACATGACTGGTAAGTTTTGATGTGACGCCCCGCCCCTAGAGAGTTTCAGGTAGTAATCGACCGGCTCGAGGGTAGTTGGGACTCTTGTGGGGGCTGTCTGACCGGTGACCAGAGGGGTTAGTCAGGGGTGATCCCACATCGCTTGGTGAAGTATAAGTTATGTGCTATAAATAATAAATTGTGTAACGACCCTAATTTTCTCCCTAATTTATTTTATGGACATTCAAATAATGTTAATTGGTTTAATTATAACAGTTAGTAAAAAAAAAAAAGCTTCTTTGTTAGTTTTATTTTATTTTATTTTACTTTTTAATTACATATACTAGTAACTATTACAAATCTTAGCAAAGTTATAAAATATAATATGTAACATATATGTATGTACGTGTATGTATGCATGGGGATTATGCTATTGGTAACGTGGAGATCGTGGGGTCCTGGCTAGGGCTTCTGCGGATATTTCCAAGTACGCAAAACATGGACAAGTTCTCATCTCCTCTCATCTCTCTTCTGCTGACTCCCTCTCTCCGATTATCTCTCTTCCACTTCCCCACTTCTCCCTTTATGCCCTCAAACCACTACGACACCCCCACCTCCACACTAACTCATTCTCCCTATATACAACTCTAACCCTCCGAAAATTAAACCACAGATCGATTCTCCTTTTCATGTCGCTACTCAGTCCAGAGAAAGAAAAAGAGAGAAAAAGAGAGAGAACTTGAGTTCTTGTATGGGCTTCGGTTATCACGACGGTAACCGATCCGTAGGCACCAGCCAATGTCTCCTCAAGCCTGGCCGTTTGGCCGAGGAGTGTTGTTGTCCTCAAGCCTTGGTTCGGTACCATGCCCGGAAACATGTTTCGGCTTCAGTACTATCCAATGTAGGAAAGCAAGGTTGTTACAACTGATGGACCCCACGTCAAGTCCATTAAAGCAGCAATCATTTGGATCAAGTCATGTGCTCCGTAACCGCTTTATTCCCCCCGTCATGAATGACGTCACCCGAAGCGGTTACCCGAGCGTGACCTCCACGCATTGGCTTGAAGGCCAAGCAAACCTAGGTCTATAAATACAGAGGGATGCTCATGAAGAAAGGTATGCCACTCTTCCCTAACCCTAGACCTAAATCTCCACCCCTGAGATCTAACTTGATCGTCGGAGGGTCACTGGGCAATCCAAGCCCTAGTGACTTGTTGCAAGTTTGAAGGAAGGAGCAAAGGAAGAAGGAATCCAAGCCCCACTCAACTAGCTAGGTCCTGACAAATCGAACCCCTACAATTGGCGACTCTGCTGGGGAGCGAACGATTCATTTCAACGTTCATTTCACCCTTCAGCCTCGTTCCTCGCTCCTGAAACTCAACCATGGTGGAGGTCGACGACCCACAGCACGGTGGTTCCGCCCATGGGCTCGGTTCCCTTGTGGACCACAGCCTGGCTTTCGGCGGAGCCATCGCTCTAGGGAAGACCCACGTATCCGTCGGAGTTGGTGCCGGGGCCTCAACTCCAGATGCCGGCTCGTCCTCCGAGCTCCACTCCTACATCCGCCACCTCGAACGGAAAATCGACGATCTAACAACGGTGGTGAAGCGCGATCAATACGTCCGAGACGAGCTGGCGGAGATCAAAAACCTCCTTCAGATCTCCCCATCTCACTCCTCTGGAGTCATGGCGGAAGGAAGAGTCGCCATACTCGTCCTCGCAGCAACAACGTCGGTCACCTCCTGGACCACAGATCTCACCCCTCCGTCAAGGACCGTCTCGAGCCACCAAGGGCATCGGACGCTCTAGCAGCAAAGGCCACGTCGCGCAAGGACCGCTCCCGCTCCCCAGCCCAGCTTCGAAGGAAACCATCGGCATTCGAGAGGCTCGGTGCTGGAAGTATCACCGCCTCCTCCACCCATTCGGTCCGAACGGGCAAGTTGGGCCGAGAATCTACCCCTAGCCTCACAAGGGCAGCCAGGGGAGATGACGGTCATGTAGAGTTCCAGACCAAAGGATACCGTGAACACCTGAGGGGCTTCAGAGCCAAGAGTCCTATCGTCTCACACCCTGCAGGCGTCCATAGCAGAAGTCCGGTAACCGAGCGCTTCTAGCCTTCGGCTCGAGATAGCTACCGAGAGCGCCGTCATGCGCGTTCTCCTCAGAAATCGGTCGGTATCACACCCAAGAGAAAGGAATACGACAGGTTAGACAAGCTCGTACCACCGAAGCGTACGGCGACAGAGCGCCCAGACGGTTTCGACCGTTCGATCCGACCTCATCGCGACGCACGGCTTACACGACTCATGACCTCCCCTTTCACAAGAGAGATCGACTCAGTCACTCCACCAAAGGGATTCAGCCAACCAAAATTTGCCAAGTACGATGGCAAAACCGAGGCCTACACTCACCTGGTCCAATACAAGCTCGTTATGTCGTTATTTCTACGGAACGAGCCTTCGGACGACGCCCTCTTGTGCAAGGTGTTTCCCGCAAGCCTCGGAAACCTAGGCCTCACCTGGTTCAACCAACTCCCAGCTCGGTCAATTTCCTCATTCGATTCCCTCTGTGATGCTTTCATGGCCCGATTCGTGACAAGCAATAAGCACGAAAAGGAGATCGACTCTGTCCTGGCTCTCCGCAAGCGAAACGACGAGACGCTTCGGCAGTACGCTGGACGCTATTGGGAATTATTCAATGAGATAGAGGGTTGCGACGGTGTCATCTCGGCCCGAGGGTTCAAGCTCGGACTCACCTCTCAGGACGAGCAGGTCTACAACGACCTTGCCCGCCATAAGCCCAACTCCATGAAGGATCTCATGACCAGTATAGAGGGTTGGTGCCAGCTCATCGAATCCAAGGCGGAGAGAGGCATCGGTAAGCAACCAAGCTCGAAGGCGATAAACACTTCGGCATCCACACCGATCTCTGCATCGCCCCAACACCAAAGAAACAGGTCAACAACATAAAGCAGTCACAGAAGACGGGACCGAAGCCAAGCGATTTCAATGCCAAGAAGACCGTCTTCACCATTCCAATCTACCGAATCATAGATCAAGTGAGGGACCAGCCCTTCTTCGCCTTCCCAAACCAGAAACTAGGAACCGAAAATGGGAAAATTAAGAATCCCATCATCCGCTGCAGTTATCACAACGAGCAGGGCCATTTTACCACAGCCTGCAAGCCTTTCAAGGCTTATTTGGAACAGCTCGTTGCGGCAGGACATCTCGGTAACTTCATTGATCAAGAGAAGACGAAGTCTCGGGAGCAGCGCGCCGAAAACAACGCCGAGGAAGAAGTTCAGACAATTCACGTCATCCACGGGCCCCTCAATCCCGAAGCAGCTCGTATCATCCAGGACGAATTGAACGCGGCCTCCTCCTCCTCCAAGCATGTAATTCTCGTCGGTCCTGAACCAAAGCGCCCGAGAACCGACGATGGCTCCAAGTGGACGGTAACATTTACCGAGAAAGACCTTGACCGTGTCCAGCTTCCGCACAATGACGCCCTCGTGGTCACGCTACGCATCGGCACTTTCAACGTCCGACGCGTCCTCGTGGACCAGGGCAGCTCGGCCGAAGTCATGTACTACTCCCTGTTCAAAGATCTAAAGATTCCTGACACCGAACTCCGTCCATCTGAAGTTGCACTCTTCGGCTTTAACGGGGCTCCGGTCTGGCCAATCGGCACGGTAACTCTTCCAGTCTGCGCCGGTTCGGTGGTCCTGGACATGGAATTCGTTGTAGTCGATGTCGCTAGCCCCTACAACGCCATCGTCGGACGAACCTGGCTCCATAGGCTCAAGGCCATTGCCTCGACCTATCACCAGGTTGTCCGCTTCATCATGGCTACTAGAAGCCAGGAGGACTTTACGGCGACCAAACCGCGTCGAAAAGGTGTTACGTCAACGCTGTCCGAAGCAACAGGCGGACGTCTCGGGTCAATCTAATCGAGGTCCCCGAGGCTCTAGTTCTGGAAGACGTCGGTAGGCCGGCCGACGATAAAGCAGTAGAAGACCTCGTTACGGTCCCAATCACCGAGGATGGAAGTCATTTCTTCCTTGTCGGTTCCTCCCTCAGTGACACCGAGCGAAATGAGATGGTCAAATTCCTGAAGAGCAATACCGAGGTATTCACCTGGACTCCGTATGAAATGCCTGGGGTTGACCCCTCCTTCATCTGCCATGAGCTCAACATCGACAAGACCAAGCGCCCGGTGGTACAGAGGGCGCGGCGATCCTCCCCGCTTCACTCTGAAGCTATCATCGAGGAAGTCAACCGACTCCTCAATGCGAAGGCCATCCGTGAAGTGCAGTATCCTAGATGGTTAGCCAATACCGTTGAGGTTAAGAAGAAGAACGGTAAGTGGCGCGTCTGCGTCAATTATTCCAATCTCAACGTCGCCTGCCCCAAGAACTTCTTCCTTCTTCCCCGGATCGACCAACTTGTAGACGCCACGGCCGGCCATGAGCGACTCAGTTTTATGGACGCCTACCGAGGTTACCACCAGATTGCAATGAGCGAGGACGATGTCGAGAACACGGCTTTCATCACCCCTCACGGCATTTTCGGCTACCTCGTGATGCCCTTCGGCCTCAAGAACGCCGGTACCACGTTCCAGCGAATGATAACCAAGATGTTTGAGCGTTTATTAGGCGACACAATGATGGCTTACATTGACGACATGGTTGTCAAGAGCATGCGCGCCGGCGATCACCTCACCCATCTCGCCGAGGCCTTCGCAATCCTGAAAACGCACAAGCTGCGCCTCAACGCTGAGAAATGTGCCTTCGGTGTTAGCTCAGGGAAATTCCTCGGTCACCTCGTCTCGCGACGCGGTATCGAGGCTGACCCAGCTCAACTCCTCGCCATTGAAAAGCTCACAGCTCCCCACAACAAAAAGGACGTTCAGCGGTTAATAGCCATGGCCGCTGCCTTGAATCGATCATAAGTCGCTCTTCGGATAAGTGCCAACCGTTCTTTGCACTTTTGAAAGGAAGCCGGCGCAGCTTCGCCTGGACAGAGGATTGTGACCGGGCCCTCCAGCAATTGAAGACTTATCTTTCCGAGGCCCCGCTCCTTGTCACTCCTCGGGATCAGGAGGATCTGTTCCTCTACCTAGCCGTCTCAAAGCACGCTATAAGCTCGGTGCTCGTCCGATAGGAAGGAAGGGAGCACCAGCCTATCTACTACTCTAGTAAGACAATGACTCCTGCTGAGACGCGCTACCTCCCCTTGGAAAAACTTGCGCTCGCTCTTGTCTCTTCCTCTCAAAAACTTGCCCCGTACTTCCAATCGCATCGCATTGTTGTCTTAACCGAGTACCCCCTCAAGTCTCTCCTTCGGAAGGCCGACCTTTCTAACAGAATCTCCCAATGGGCTATCGAGCTCGCTAATTTTGAGATCCATTTTCAACCTCGGACAGCCATTAAAGCTCAGGTACTCGCCGACTTCATTGCCGAGCTTACACCAACCGACGATCTCGCTTCCGCTCCGCGCCCGCATTCCGAAGAGGCCGGCTAGTCTACCCCAAGCTCCGCCTGGAAGCTCTTCCACGGCGATATTTGGCAGATGTACTTCGATGGCGCGTCCAACAGCCGAGGCACCGGAGCTGGGATCGTACTCCTCTCCCCCTCTGGCGTCATGCACGAGAGCTCCATTTCTATCAACTTCCCTGCCTCTAACAACGAGGCCGAATATGAAGCCCTCATCTCCGGGCTTAGAACCGCCCAGGCGCTAGGTATCGAGGAGTTGGTGGTTTACAGCGACTCCCAACTCGTCGTTAACCAGATATCGGAAGAATATGAACTCGGGACGACTGAATGCGGACCTACCTTTGCTCAGCCAGCCAACTCATCAAAGACTTCAAGGCCATCCGCGTCGAGCACATTGCCCGAGAACAGAATGCCCACGCTGATGCACTCGTAGGGCTCGCCTCGGCTTGTTCCTCCTCGAAACATCACTCCATCTCCTTCAACTCCATCGACAAACCCAGTTTTGAGCTTGAAGTTTTATCCCACGAGGTCCTTAACATAGACCTCGGTCCAAGTTGGATGGACGAAGTCGTCGGTTACCTATGCGATGACATCCTCCCTTTCGACAAGAAAGACGCCCACCGCCTTCGGAACAAAGCTGCCCTCTTTTGGCTTAATCCCAATGGCAAGCTTTACCGAAGGTCATTCATCGGACCTTATTTACTGGTGGCACACCCACACCAAGTTCAGGGTATCATCGAAGAGCTTCATGCGGGCGATAGCGGTTGCCACTCCGGTGGACGGTCCCTCGCCCACCGAGCCATCATTCAGGGGTACTGGTGGCCAACGATGAAGAAGGATTCCGAAGAGTTTGTCAACCGGTTCAAGAAGTGTCAGATGTTTGCTCCCATTATCCACCAGCCGGCTCGGGACCTTAGCCCTCTAACCAGCCCCTGGCCCTTCTCCCAGTGGGGCATGGATATCGTTGGAAAGCTGCCAGTCGCTCCGGGCGGCTTCAAGTTCCTCTTAACTGCAACCGACTATTTTTCAAAATGGGTCGAAGCCGAACCACTGGTCACCATTGAAGAAACGGACGTCATCCGCTTCGTATGGCGCAATATTATCTCCCGATTCGGTGTACCGTTTGCCATAATCACAGATAACGGAAGGCAGTTTACGGGGCAGAAATACCGAGCCCTGCTTGACGAGTATGGTATTAAGTGGGACACGTCTACCCCAGCCTACCCACAGGGTAATGGACAAGCCGAAACAGCGAACAAGGCGATCTCATCCGGATTAAAGCGCCGCCTCGAATCTCGACAGGGCAAATGGGCCGAGGAGCTACCCAGGGTGCTCTGGGGCTATCGCACAACACCTCGTCAGTCCACTAGTCGCACTCTTTTTTCCTTGGCATTCGGTATGGAGGCTGTCATCCCCATCCAAGTCGGGCTCCCCACCATCCGCACAGAGAATTTTGAGGAGTCGGTCAACAATGACAACATTGCTGCCGACCTCGACCTGGCCGAGGAGGAACGTGAGAACGCGAGGATAAAGCTTGCCTCGTACCAACAGGAAATTGCAAAGGGCTACAACCGAAGTGTTCGCCTTCGTTCCTTCAAGCCAGATGATCTTGTGTGGAAGAAGGTTGTCGAGAAATCCAAGAAGAGAAAGTTGATGCCCAACTGGGAGGGTCCCTACCGAGTCCATAAGCACCTCGGCTCAGGGAATTACAAGCTGGAAAAATTGGACGGCTCGCCCATCGCTAAAACATGGAATGCCAACAATCTCAAAAAGTTCTATGGCTGAGCGCTCGGTTGCCGACTCCCAGTCTCCTTTTTGTATTTCTTTTCCCTTACATGTTAAAGGCAGTACGCTTCTGTAATGAAAGCATCCCATTCAGTTTGAATGAAATTCTCTTTTCCTATATTCTAATTGTATCCTCTTATGCTGTCTTAATTACTGACACTCCGTTTATCTTCAACGAGCCGTTTCACATCGACTTCAGGGATATTGTCCTCTCATAGGTGATACCCTTGGACAAAATTCCCACTAAGTCGCCCCGGCCTTCTCGGTCGTTTGGACTTCTGGTCACGTCGCGTTAAGAACACTCGGCTCCCTACCGAGCCCCTTATCCCGACCCACCAATGTCTATCGCTACTTGGGCTCGCCGCGTCCCGAACCTATGGCCGACACCATATCCCTTCGCGACGCGACCGAAGTCCCCCAGTAGTACCGTCTCTCGAGCCTACATCTCACTACGAACGTTCTCGTCGACCATGCTTCAGGCTGCCCTAGTCCGACGCAGGGGCATGGAAAACATCAAATTGTTCTTACCATACTTCGGACCAGGCCACCTGTATCCCTAATTTTTGCTAAACTAGGGCTTCGGTTTTCGACCACTTCTTTTGAACTCAAATTTGCTTCGGATCATGCTTCAGACAACTCTTCGGTCCAACGTTGCTTCAGAAGCATAACCGAAGCAGGGGCATTAACATATCCAAACAGCAATCAAAGTAGGAACAAATAAGGAAGACATTCATTCAACGAAAATCGAAAGTTAAAATTCTACCGAGGACCTGGCTTGGGCCAAAAGATCGGCGCCAGTCCTGCTTAACGATTACAAACCCTGGTACGGCAAACACCATATGTCCGGAGCCGTCCAGCCAAAAGAAACAGGTCAAAAATTGCAGAAATGTTCAATAAAAAAAGTGGGAGGTAGGTAAAAGCGGTCCTAATTTTCTTCGGTGGGAGCGGCGGCGTCAGGCTCGGCTTGATTCCCTAGGGCTCGTGGCTCCTCAGGATTCGGCATCACCTCGTCTTCCTCCTCGGGCAGCACGAGTTCCTCAGGAGGCGGCTGTGGCAGAGCTCGGAGCTCGGAGTCCGCAAGGAGGATGAGTTTGCTCAGAAGGGCTTCATGTCCGTACCAAAGTCCGTCCAAGAATCGTTCCTTATGCAGTTTGGCGTCTATCTCGCGGACTTGCTTCTTGTACTCCACCCCGGCCGCGTCCCAGCCTTCGTCATAGCCCTTGTTCTTGGCCGCCTCAACCTCCCGAGCCCGCGTGACCCTGAGCGTCTGTTCATTCTCTTCAGCCTTGACAGCTCGGGCCTCGGCAAGCACTCGCTCGCCGTCGCATCTCTGAAAGTCAGCCAGATAGAGATCGCAAGTCCCCCTGGCCACCTTCAAATCTTCGCCTTTTTGCCCGAGAGCCTGTCTCAGCTCCTCAATCTCCCTCTCCTGCGCTTTGCAGCGGTCGTTGACCACCATCGCCCGAGCGCCAGCCTGTCAGCAAAAACCGAAGAGCTTATGAATTTCAAATGTTTAGGTCGAGAGAAGCGAAATGCAATTGAAGTAAAACAAGCAGTCGCAACTTACATTGAAGAGGGATTGTGCAAAATCTCAGCGGTGATGTCCTCGGTCAAGCCAGTCACCGCCCGGGCATCCCGAGGAAGGATGCATCCCCTGAGCATACCGAACGCCACCCCGAGGTTTTTTACGGTGTCAGCGTGGTGAATCGGACGACCTGCGAAATGGCTGAACTCAGGAGCCCAGGGAACCTTCCTCGGGTCGACCCACTCGCCGTCCTCGTTCCCCTTATTCTCCTGACGCTCACCCTCGGCGAGGTCGATAGTCTCATGGCCCTCGGCCCGAGCGTCCCTCCTTTCTTCCAACCGAGCCCGCTTCTCTGTGGCTCCTGTGGAGAGGCGGGGGACACCCTCAAGGTCCCTGCGCCCGGTGTCGTAGAACCCTGGCCTCGGTCACTACCTCTCGGCCTTTGGCGCCTCAGGTTCAGCACTTCTTTTGTCCCCGGCCCAGACATTTCGGTGCTTAGCCCGGTCCTTTCCAGCGTCTCCCGGTCAATTTCTTCTAGGACGACGCCCAGAGGCGCGGTGGTGCTGCCCTCTGTTTCGTTCGCTCCTCTCCCTGTCCCTGTCCCTATTCTGGCCCTTCCTCCTAGGCCTCGACCCCTGCCTGCTCTTGGGACGCCCTGTTGCCTTGGCTTCTTCTTTAGAAAGCTGGTGTACGACGCGATGTAGCCGAGCAATTCAGGGGCAAGCCGGCTTGTGAGGGGGATGGCGAAGGCGGCAGTGATTCGGGAATGAACGGCTCTCTCCCGAAGCGCAGCAACAACTCCCTGGCCTGCAAAAACAGAGCACCGGGGAAAGGGACATCAGTACAACATACTAAGTACAACAATGAGTTAAGAAAACGTTCCAAAAGGAAAGACAACCAACCAGGGGTTCCGTTTTCAAATTGCACCGTGGTAGTTGTGTCGGCTCTCTCCCCGGGACCGAACATGAAGTTCCCGGTGACCGACACATAGAGGCTGGCCCACTCCTCGGAGTCGGGCAGGTGGTCGATCAAAAATGTGTCATAGCCGGAGCGGCAAGATAGGTAATGCTGTTGGTGTTCGCGGTTGACCCCGAGCGAGGAAACTCCGAAGAGTTCCTCCATCCCGAAGGTAAGGTTATATTGCCTCCTCAGCTCTATGACGCTGGTAATAATTCTATATGAATTTACCGTGAGCTGGGAGGAGGTAAGGTTGAGGGTTCGGAGGACTCGTCTGACGAACTGGTGAAGAGGGAATCGAATCCCCCCTTCGGTTATGGCCATCAGAGGGAAGATCAGTGCCCCTTCTCGGTGGGGCAAGTCGCTTGGGTCGGTATTTGGGAGCAACCGAACCTCAACATCTTGAGGCACGCTGTAGACTCGTTTGAATTCCGCATAGGCGGCGGCCGTTCCGTCGAAGTACTAGTTCCTGTAGGGGCAGGGCCTCATCGGCCTTCGTCGTCCTCGAACCTCTTCTGGGGCGTCGGCGAATGGCCCTGGCGCGTGGTCCGAGGTGCTTGGTTCTGTCATCCTTGGGTCAAATGTTGTCCGCTGCCGTGGAGTTGTCAAAGGATCTTGAGGCTCGATCGAGTCGATTGGGATTCGGTAGAGGGCTTGAGACTGTATCTCTGCAAATATCTCTTCGAGGTCAGCCGAACGAACCGAACTGCTGGAGCTGCCCGAAGAGACCTCAATGACCATTCGCCCCTACCTAACAAAGAAGTGCAAAAACCCGTTAGCTATGTGCCCAGGGAAAGCAAGAAGACCTAAGCGCTTGGGACAGAATGGTCATTATTCTTCTGAGTTTACTAGCCTCGGTTAAATTCAGGGTACCCTCTTCGGGAGGTCTCCCCTTTTTTGGACTGACCAATCCTAAAGTCTAGGGTTGAAGATAGGTCTCGGGAAGGATATAGGCCTCGGGAAGAATTTACGCCTCGGCCGCAGCAAGACAACGCTGGAAACTCCTAGCGCCGCCGCGAGCCAGAGGCGGCTAGCGGTGGTTCGATTCTAAACCACGTCAAAAGCGACCGAGAACTCGAGAGAAGTGATTAAGAAATGAAGATTGAAGCGAGGAGATCAACGTACCTCAAATCCTTGCGATGATCCACGTCCAAAGCGTTCGCAATCGCGGTTTAATGGCGGAAGCAGACGACGGCGACGGTTCGACTTCAGAGCAAGAGGGAGAGTGACCTATTTCTCTTTCTTCCCATCATTTATATTAGGGCGGACGGAGCGTTGCGCGAGAAACGAAGCGTCGTGCGTCGGCTCTCTCGATCTCTGACACGTGTCCTCATCGAACGGCCACTTTTTATTGGGCTCTGCACCGAGGCGAGGGCGCTGTATGGCCGAACCACTGGCCTAATGACACGTGTCACCGAAGCGACGCGTCGTACCAATCAACTGACACGGAACGTGCCGAGGCAACTTTTTCCTTTTATCATCTCGGCGGCTTCGACACGTGGACTTTTCTGACAGAAACAGCTGGAGCGAAGGCTACCGAGGAATCTTCACCCTTCAGTAACCTTCTTTCAGGAAAGTTGAGGGCGTGCTGGTTCGCAAGAGTCAAGACCCTGAAGCAGAGGTGTGAAGCTTCAGGGACTTGAGGGGCTATTGTACGGGCTTCGGTTATCGCGACGGTAACCGAGCCGTATGCACCAGCCAATGTCTCCTCAAGCCTGGCCGTTTGGCCGAGGAGTGTTGTTGTCCTCAAGCCTTGGTTCGGTACCATGCCCGGAAACATGTTTCGGCTTCAGTACTATCCAATGCAGGAAAGCAAGGTTGTTACAACAGATGGACCCCACGTCAAGTCCATTAAAGTAGCAATCATTTGGATCAGGTCATGTGCTCCGTAACCGCTTTATTCCCCCCGTCATGAATGACGTCACCCGAAGCGGTTACCCGAGCGTGACCTCCACGCATTGGCTTGAAGGCCAAGCAAACCTAGTCTATAAATACAGAAGGATGCTCATGAAGAAAGGTATGCCACTCTTCCCTAACCCTAGACCTAAATCTCCACCCCTGAGATCTAACTTGATCGTCGGAGGGTCACTAGGCAATCCAAGCCCTAGTGACTTGTTGCAGGTTTGAAGGAAGGAGCAAAGGAAGAAGGAATCCAAGCCCCACTCAACTAGCTAGGTCCTGACAAATCGAACCCCTACAGTTCTCATCCATGGAGTTTTAAGAGAGAGAGAGAGAGAGAGAGAGAGAGAGAGAAAAACGGGTTCCTACATAGCACTACTCCATACATCAAATTCGGGTTTCCAATCAACCACTACATCACCAAGCATCCACAGCCCACCTCTCATTCGTTCTGAGGCAGCCCCGGAGTTCTCCAATTCCGTAGTCTTCTCCAATTGCTAAAAATCGACCGAACCCATTAATCGCTTTTTTGGCCAGAATCGAGGTAGGATAATCACTCTCCTACTCTCTCCCAAGTATATTTAGTTTCTGTATGACTATTTAGATGAGTTAAAATGGAGAAAATCATGTCCAAGTATTGGAAGTTAGGGGAAAAATGGAAATGCTCTGTTTTCTGGAAAATGGGAAATGTCCCTATACATGCACGTTGCTTTTAACAAAATGATGTACTGAAAATTACAGTTACCTCCTATATTTACATAGTTCCAGATCCAATGCTAAATATATTTGTACTCCTATGTGTTAGTTTTAATGCTTAGAAGGAACGAGAATCGAATTCCATGTTGAACCAGAACCAAACAGAACCGAAACTCTGTTTTCTTTTCCTCATGCGTTTTCTGTTTCTTTTGTTTTGAAACCATATGATATTATTACATTATTAGCTATGGACTTTGTATGCTATTTGATTTAACCCCAAATGGTTTACAAGTTAACCTCAAACGGAGGTTTCACCCCACTGTATATAATTGTCTTGTATGGTAGAACAACTTTGAATGTTTGCAAATGTTGAATACATGACAACATATTTTTTTTTTTTGTACTGGAACGTATAGTTGTTAATTAAATGTTAATTAAGTCCCTGGAAAAATATGTGTAGATATATAATGAATGCATTTATTTACCTAAATATATATATATAGTATAAAACCTAAATATATCTATGTTGGAATAAAAATGAACTTATCAAAAAATTAAGAAGAGAAGTATAACGAGGATCTACGGAGTTCAGTTTATTAATAATACACCTTGGAAATTTTATTAATGAAAAGAAAAGTGGATAAAACGACATTACAAGTGACTACGAAAGTACCGCCTTATAAGTTATAAAAATAGTGGAATGACTAGAAACTTTTAATATAGTAGCCTAACTTACAAAATTAGAAATCCTGTAACTGTTATAAACTAAGTTATAAAAAAAAAAAAAAAAAAACCTAACGAATGCTACTGACCTCCTTAAAACTTTCAATTCATTCAATAACTATTACCTAAAGTTATCAATCACTGAACCTTAGAAGAACATTGAATTCCTAAAATATTCTAAATCTTAGTCATGACTTTATAAAATGGCAAGTAAATATATATATATATATATATATATATATATATATATATATAAAATACAAGGGAATTTAATTGTTCCATAAAAACTTATAAGTACCTCGAAAGGCATCGGTCCAATCCAAAACTCTTATGTGTTTACTTACTTGCACAATATTATTTGGTATGTACTTATCTCATTGAAATGTATCATGTTATGATTTAAGATGTTATTGACTGTATCATGCTGTACGTGTTAGAATGGACTTAGGTTCACTGGGTTGGTTACGAATAGTGAATCATGTAGACGATATTAAGTAAATGTAAAAAATGGTAAAGTGTTTGGGGTGTGAGGTTGTGGATGTGATTTGAGCCATGGTGATGGCAAGGGTAACCAATAGGGCCCTGTGTTGAAATGGGTAACCAATGGGGCCCAGTGTTGAGAAATGTTGTGATGTTAATGTATGATACGTCATGGGAAGTTTCTCTTGGGAAAGAGAATGGGTCCCATAAGACGGTTATAGTTAGGTGGGGTAGGGATGTCCGACCCTAATGTACGATGCGTCATGGGATGACTCGGTCCTCCTGTTATGGTCTTAAGTGAGAACATGCTAAATACATAATTTAGGTGCGCTCACCTAGGACCCTAGTGCAGGACAAGTAAGAGAAAGGGGGGACTCATGAGATGGTTGTAGTTAGTGGATGTGGGAGGAAAGGATCTCATGGAGAGGGTCCTTAGATTTCATGCAAAATAATGGATAGTAAAGAAAAAGATAATGTGGTTTTATGTTGTACCTACTATCATTTGTTATATCGTTGATCTGCTAACTATAGAGTAAGGTGTTAAAAATAGTTTGAAAAACGATATATTTTGGCAAATAGTTATTTGGAAAGGTATAAATCGATAAAAAACTCGCGATGAAGAAGCTGATGTCGGTTACAGCGGCGACATTTGCGGCGATACTCGTGTTCATTCCTAGTGTGGGTTGTGCTAATAGGAGCCAGGAAAGAAACAAGAGGAGATACATGTTTGAGGATATTGAACACATGGTAGGAATTAACTTGGAAGAGAATGCACTTTCAACAATCAAATATGAAAGTCTATGGGTATATATACACGCACAAAACTTCACCTAAGGGCATCCGTACTGTATTAAAGTGCGGACGTCCCCTTTTCCGATTGAATTTTGATGATCCGAGCCGCTCAATGTATTCAGAACGTAATTTTAAGAGTATTCGCAAGAAATCTACAAAAAAATGACATGGAAGGGCTCCATCCGAGCAGTTTTTTTTGAACCGTTCAATAAAAACTGCTCGGTTGAAGCCCTTCCTGATTTTTTTTTTTTGCTGCTTTCTCTAGAGGACCTTTAATATTATATTTTGATCACATTAAATGGCTTGGATCATCAAAATTCAATTGAAAAAGGGGACATTCGCACTCAATTTGCTGTGTGCGGATGCCCTTATAGGAAGTACTCCCTCCGTCCCTTTTTTAGAGTCCGATATTCCATTTTGGACTGTCCCTTAATAAATGTCCATTTTGTAAAGTTAGTGGGTAAAAATTGGTACATTGTCTATTTTGTCCCTAAAAGTAGATTCCATTTTGAAAAGTTAGTGAATAAAAGTGTAATGATGATGGGTAAGTAGGGAAAGTGGAGGAAAAAGTTGATGTGAAAGGCATAATGATGATGACTTTTTAATAAATTGGAATTACGAAGCATGACACTTTAAAAGGAACGGAGGGAGTATCTTTTAATTTGCAACATTTTTCATGATTTTGAAAATCTTGTATTATAAAACTAATTGAGATCTATATTAAAAGATATAAACAATCGAAATACATTTAGTTTACCTCAGTTTTAAAGGTTAATTTTGGAAATCTAACACATTGATTTTGAATCCTTAAAAATTTGAATTTCCAGTAGATAATGCTTAAATTGGAACGGAGTGAGTATTTAAGTACAAGTGGAATGATATGAATCTCAACATATGGAAAAGGAATATTGTTTAAGTACAAGGAATGCAGTTCCATTTTAACGACGTTCGAGTGAACCGTTAACTATGAGTGAACAATATAGCCAATGTCAACTGGTTAAGAAAACCAGAAAAGTAGTTGGTTTTGAAAACTATGAGTGATAAAGTAGTAGTAGTAGTAGTATTATTACTTCGTAGAGAGAATAGTAGTTTAATGTCACCTTATTTGTAGTATCACTTGATAATGATGTGACGAACGATCAAAGACGACTGGTTCAAACAAGAAATATCATCGGCTTCAATGACGGAACCACATTGGGGCATATGGGGGCCACGGCCCCTGCGTGGTCCCGGGAATTTTTTTTTTTTCAAATTTTAATATTAATATTAATTATTTTTTAGTTTGTTAAGAATATGTGGATATTGTATTTTGTATTGAGTGTTGTTTACACAATTAAATACTTGAAGAATGAGTTTGCTTTAGGTCCTACAACCAAAATTTTCTCCCTGCATACCGTCTCCAATAAATTTTTCCTTCAACTATTAATCCAATTTCTTTTTCTATCTCTCTGCTTATTACCAAAAAAAACTTCCACAAACTTTAACCAAACAAACTATTAAATTAGCGAACCTTAAAATTTCAAAATTTTGTTGTTCATAGTTCGGCCCCGGCGTTTACGAAATTCTGGTTCCGTCCCTGATCGCCTTTCGTAGGATGAGGACGATAATGACAAGAAAGGTCCAGTGGGTCTGTTAACCTCCCAATTAAAAAGGTCCCAAAATGATACGCAATCCCTAATAGCCATTCACCATTCTGGGACCCGTTGGAATTTTTGGGGACAGCGAAAGCAAATAATAATAAATAAATAAAGAAACAAAGAAGATTTTGAGATGTAGGGCTACAGAGCTCCTGTTAAGCTAGAAGTTTATCAGAGAAGATTCGATAATACAGAATATGATAGGCTCGATGATATTTCTGAATATTGATAGTAACATAGAAATGTCCTTTTATATATAGGACCACGTGGATGAATCTAGAGAATGAATCACATCAAGTCCTAAGAGGACGTTACATATCCCTATATGATTCAATTAAATATTATCATGTATCTTTCTAAAGATACATGCAACCCCAAATTTCTAAAAAATTATGAATTACAAATTCCAACAAATAGACCACCAAAACTTGCCTTGTTACTTGATTCGTACCAGCAGCCATCAATGTTTAACTTCACCAAGCCTGCACGGGGTACCTACATATTTAGTCTAGGTTTAGGAAAGTCATTGATGAGGAGGGACTTGAACGATAAAAAGAGAAGAAGAAGAAGTTAGCCACATCACCCAGTTAGCAAAACCGGTAACAATTCCTATGCTCTTTAGCGTTTCTCAAACCAAATGAATCTCCTTAATAAACTCAAAATCAAACACATAAAATCCCAATCAAAACTCCTTAAGATTTGTTTTGCGCGCGCTTCACTCAAAGGCTACACAAAGTTGATGAAGCGACTTACATCCTCCTTATCCCTTCTTAAAAATTCTTAATCGCGCCTTAATGCCCTCCAAATCAGTGAGAATTTAGTGGTATTGAAGGTAGTTGTGGTATAAAGTAATGATACCCCAGAATAACTATTCGCGCGGCTCCTATAGTACTTACTGATCAACATTACAATGATTGACACAAATGTGAGTGTACTAGTGCATTACAGGATTTCTAGGTTCGATCAGCATGGGATTGAATATCTTTCGGGTGGTGCAATATGCTTCGAGGAAAAAAAAAAAAATTGACTATAGATAACATTTTCTTAATTCTTTGTCGTTGTCGGGGCTGAACAAACGCAATTTAGAACAATTTTGAAGGCATATTTCTAAAGAATAAGGGTTTCTCACATGTAGGGAGATGATCACACTACGAGTTAACCAAAAATGAATTGTTAGGAAAGAGGGGTAGAACCACCTCCTTGGATTCCAAACTCAAATTTCAAAATGTAATTCAAAATAAATAATTAGCTAAGAAGTTTGTTCAGCCTGATCAATAATAATATTCAATATAGAAGATATACCTTTAAAGGCGGAGAAAATGATTTAGAAAGACTTCAAAGCTCTTTTCCATTAGTTTTAATTTTTGACAAACATATTATTAACATTCTCACTCGACTTGGTAATTTTGGAACGTGAGCCAGTGTGGACTTTTGCAAAGTAAAGCCTTGCTCCTTTCCATGCTAATTACACAAGAAAAAGTAGTAACTTAATTTGTCTTTATTCAAAAATATTTCGCATTTGTCAATTTTGCGTTTAACTTTTGTGATTTATTGATTTGTCTCAGCAAGGGGAATCGGATAAGTATAAATTTTGATCGAAGCTCATAATTTTTTAAAAAAGACAAAAAATAAGTATAAAAGAAAAGTTGGCTTTTTAACTTATTTTTATCTTTATTCAAAAAATTACGAGTTTCGATAAAAAAAAATTTACTTTTCTGATTCTTCTTGTTGAGACGAATCAATAAGTTATAAAAGTTTGATGCTAAAAGTCAAATGCAAAAAAAAATAAATAAATAAAGACAAAAAAAAAAGTTGCTTAATTTTTTAATCCAAACCCACCCTTAATCCTTGTTCCTTTTCTTCTCCAAGGCAAAAAGAAAATTACCGTTGAAAGTAACTAGAGGGGAAGGACATAGCTCTGCTACGCGCAGAGACAATTCGCAGAGAACCACGCAGAGACATATGCGTTTGGGCACATTTCGGGTCTCGAAAAAATTTAAAAAAATATCCATAAATTTTTGAATATTATTTTATGGAGCCCTGTAAAAAATCAACTCCAGTGGATATCGATAAGTATTACTTTTGGATTCGTAGGGGCGAACTGAGCAGTTTCGCCTCTACAAATCCAAAAGTAATACTTATCGATATCCACTGGAGTTGATTTTTTACAGGGCTCCATAAAATAATATTCAAAAATTTATGGATATTTTTCTAGATTTTTTTGAGATCCGAAATGGGGGCCAAACGCATTTGTCTCTGCGTGGTTCTCTGCAGATTGTCTCTGCTGTTAGTATTTTTGGGAAGGACAAGGGGGTATAACAGTCATTGTATCATGGCTTTACGTGTGGAGTGGGGAACAAACATAAGTCCTGCATTATATGCTCATCATCCTCACCGATCTGAACCTTCCGTTGACGCGGATCAAAAAAAAAAACCTTCCGTTGACCATTGATACGATTTTTAACCACTTGTCACTACGTGATTAGTTCACATTATTTTTAGTTGAACGTATATGGAGACCACTTCAACTATCATTTGTTCACACACAGACTCTCTAACATTTAAAACCGTTCATACAAACCCCCTCAACTATATGAAATATAAAATTGGCTAATTTTTAGAAAGGCTATCTACGTGTATGTACATAAAATAAAAAGTAATTCTCACATAAACAAAGGTTTGAAATACAATTCAGAATAAGTCTGTATCCTAAACTGTTCAATACATGTGGATCATATTTAATGTAGATTGAACAATCATTGATAGAGTTTTGTCCGAAGTGATGGTTTAAAATTGTGTGCGTAGTATAACGATTTTCGTGACATAAGTAGAAGAGAAGAATAATAAACGCTGATTATTGAGTTAAATATCCAAGAAATTTCCAAGGTTAAGAGGAGACTCATTAAATCATAAAAACAATATTGGACCCCAATAATTTCCAATAAAATTGAGTTAAATATCCAAGAAATTTTCAAGGTCTAGAGGAGATTCATTAAATCCTAAAAGTCAACTGATAGATTTTAATATTGGGCCCCAATAATTTTCAAACTTATGGGTTCCCTACCATGCGGGAGGAATATTTAAAAGACTTGGAATTCGTAAAAGTCTTTGTCATATGAGGATTCGGTACCTTGTGGCATATCACCATCTCTTAACACCTAACATATCTGATACTAGAAGTTTATGAACATTGTTGAGGAGAAATTTGGGATGATCGAGACTAACGAATTTTTGTTGGGTTTCATTAAATCATAAAAATCAACTAATAGATTTTAATATTGGGCCCCAATAATTTCCTAATTTATTGGTTCCCAACCATGTGGAGGTATATTTGAAAGACTTGGAATTCGTAAAAGTCTTTGTCATATTAGGATTTGGCACATTGTGGCATATCACCATCTCCTACCATTCTCGTCCTCAAGTCTACGTATGACCGATGAAATGTCTATTGTCTGAATTAGTTGACATGTACAGTAGTTCCAAGTACTAGAGGTGGCAAATGGGCGGGTTTGGGCGGGTCACGGGTCAAATGTGGGTCAAATAGTAAATGGGTTGAAACTGGTCGGGTCAAATATGGGTCAAGCCAAACAAAAACCTGACTCGACCCGACCCGTTACCCCCCCCCCTTTTTTTTTTTTCCTTCTCCTCCTTTTCTCTTCTCCCCCGTCCCCGTCCCCGTTTCCCGTTCCTTCGTTTCCTTCTCTACTGTCTTCTCCCAATATGGGTTGAAACACGTTCACAAATGGGCAAAACTCCGTGGGATCTTCATCTATATAAGCCAATTTTTTATTTATGTGTTCTGTGTCAATTTTTTGTGGATTATTGGTTCTATTCAAAGAGAGGAATCAAAAAAATTTTAAAAATAGCCCAAACCCACCCAATCCGTAAACATAATGAAGTGATTTCCAAACTTCGTAAACCAGAACGACTACAGTTTCCTCTAGAATAAGCTTCTGCTCTCTGAATTTGAGCTCTTTCCGACCGCTGAATTCCACATTAATTGTGACTAAAATGGTGCTGCTGCAAACAGTTACTAGTTTGGCTGTAATGGCCATGATCATCAATGTAGCCATGGCAGCAACTTACAATGTTGACAGTCCCGGCGGCAATTGGGGATAGCAGCACTAACCTCGAGTCATGGTCTTCTTCGAAAGCATTTATGGTGGGAGACAATGTGGGAGGCCAATCGCACACATTCAAAGTGTTTTTGGATGGTCCATATTGAAAATCAGTTATGACTGGTAACAATTAATTGTGACAGGTCATAATTGAAAACGAATCTTAGTGAATTGATTGGGCGAATGGAATTAGAGATTGAATTAACTAAAAAGGCTTTTGTTAACTTTCAGTTTTTACTTTTTATTGATCGGCAAGTTAGACTCGATGAAAAGAATCGAAAAAGTAAAAAATTATGATCAAAATTTAATTTTTTTGAATAAACAAAAATAATAAGTCAATTAACTTATTTAAGCCAAAAAAAAAAAGCCTCAATTATAATTTACGTTGTAGCTCCAGGGGTTGGTGGGTCCTTTTTTTTTTTTTGATCCAGGGTTGGTGGGTCTTGGAAGTCTTTGAAATGGGGGGGGGGGGG